>OZ007555.1:25061498-26261498 GCA_963931855.1 Philhelius festivus | reverse complement strand
TCGTTTAGGCACGGCCGAGCGATTTAGATATTCAGCAAGCCCATAATACCCACGAGCCAAAATCGGCTAAGCGAAATCAAATGGCTCTATCGTGTCTATCAATTTTTTTTATGTTGCGCTTCACTTGACCTATAATTGAATCACATGAGTTTTTTTTTTAAATAAGTCAAAACATTAAAAAAAATTTACATTATTCTGCTTTTTAATTTGCCTTTTTTTTACAATTTCTTTAATAGAAATGTTCACAAAAAACGAAAACACTAAACGACGTACACCGATCGAACTGAATTGAAAAATTAATGGTAGTAGTAATATTAAACTTAATTTAGATTTTCCTGAGATGTTCAATTGTTGGGCACGACGACGAGTCGAGGTTGACGCCTCTTCTGCCACACTATCGCGAACAACAGTAATGTTTTCCGCAGAACGAACTGGGCGAGCATACAGAGGTGTTTTCACATTTCCTACAGACCCGGTTTACTGAAATTTGCGCACAATTCTACCGATTGTGGACACATTGGGTCGATTATGCTAGCCAAAAAAATCACGAAGCGCACGAAATGCATTTTGATTTGAACGCCCATTTTCGTAAAAGTCTTCAACAATCTTAACGCAGCGCGGCGCTCAATTGTGTGCCTCTCCATGGTCGAATTTGTTAAACACTGATGAAACAAAGAAATGTCAAATTAAGTTGGGCAAAAAACTTGACGTTAAGGGTTGACTCACAATTAACATTATGCATTATATTACAATGATGATACATACCCAACAAAAAAGTTTTGTTAATAGAGGTTTTTGAATTTGATAGCGCCTACACAATTTTTGTTATCCAAATGGTAAGAGCAGTATTCGAGATATTTAAACTTCTTCTTAATTTTTGTAGTAGTACCATATTTAAAAAATCAATTCACTTAGAGAGCATTTTTGCTTTCACTTTTTGTTTGTTTCGGTTAGCTTTGACTTTTCTTGTGATGTTATTTCAATCTTTTGTTTTATCTATTTGCCCAGACATCATAAAAGGCCTTTGCCCTGTTATTCTTAGGCATTTATATCGGACGTGGGTGGCAGTTCCGACAAATAAACTTAAACCAATATCGCCTACTCTTTCAGATAAACATATACATATCTCCAGTGACTTGACGAAAATAATGCGAAAATTATCGATTTTCTAAATAATTTAATATAGTTTTTAAACATACCCTAATAAACAGAACAGGGGAACAGGCAGTTGGGGGTTGAAATAAAAAGAGTAAGTAAGTAGAATAACAATGTCCAAAGTGTACCATGAGACTACATAAACAACAAACTTCTACAGGAAAAACAGAGGGTGTAAAATAGAAGCGTAGTGTTTAGGTATCCATAAGATAAGAACATTGTGTAAGTATCTGAAAAGAGGTTTTTCGGTTTTACTGTTGGGGTGTTATTTGAATCGGAACTCAAGTCTTAGTAGGATAGTTATCCTCCCGGTTATTAGAGCAAACGATTTCAATATATTCAACCCAAATATTTACTGAACCAATTGACTTCAATCAGGGGTTGGGTCTATCCGGATGTAAATTAAAATTTTTCGGTAGTGAGTGGTTATTCTGGATATGGATACTTATGAGTATATAGCATAGGAAGAATACCATTCAACAACTAGATAGTCTTGACCAAATTGAGAATACTAATACAATTAAACTGACGGCAAGTTCTGAGCCGTGGAAGAAAAATTATTTTGATTTGAGTATGGTATAGAAATTTAGATAAATATATATATTACAATTATTTTAAATGGTGTAGGAAAATTCGCGCTATATTTTGTTTACATAATAAATAATTACATATTGGAAAGAGTATTTTATTATAAGCTCAGGGTGTTAATATTGTAAATGAAAAAAAAAAGATACATTTCCGAAATTCATTCATATAGTAGGTGTTTTTTCAAAGCATAAAAAAGATTAAATAAGCAAAACAAGATGTTTTCTATTCAATTTAAAGTTTAAAAGCAACAAATTCCAGAAAATTATGTCTTTTTCTATAAACTATCAATTATTACTGATAGTTTTGTATTTATATTTAAAAATATTTATAAACTTTCGAATCAAACTAATTTTTCTTATTAAAAACTGGTCGATCACTATCATGTATATTTTTATATCAGATTTTTTTGCTGTAGGTATAACGGGGAATAGTGTATATTCATTGTCATAAATTGAGAAAGCTATAGTTGTAGTGATGGAACTGATGGAATTGATGACTGTGATTTTAACTCTGGAGAACAAATACTAGAAAATCTTTAACCTCACCAGTTTCAATTCTCGATAATAAATAAAAGATATATATACAAGTTTCACTTTGCGATGCAGTGTTTTTTTTTTTTTTATAATTCACTCGCGCTCAAGGGTATGTTACGAGACCCTTATAATGTTATAAACACAGCACGGGCGAGGGGAAAATTAGGAGGGGAGAGAAAGGAGGTGTTATGACTTCTTCAATAATTGAGAAGGTAAAGGATTCTATGGCCCGAATCTTCTTACGCACTCATCGTCGGGGTCCTCAAAAGACATTGAAATGCACTAATCCGCTGGTCGAGATTTTATGTCGCATTAAATTTGCAAATCCTTGACATTAGCTTTTAGCATCTGTCCTAGTCATTTAAATCATAACACTAGTCTAACTATTAAAGCTCATCAGTTTACATTGGACTCTTCAGAAAGAAGTAGTTACATGAGATATAATGTTTTCTTTAAATCGTCGCACACTAGGACCCATTGTATGGAGAGCGTGCTCAAAATGCAAAATTGTGATTAACGGTTTCTTTCAAAAATAATATTTTGTTGGAAAGTTGACATAATTGTCTGTGAACTGGTAAAATTTTGAAGGTCGAAAAGGCTATAGCTTAAAAGAAAATAAGTTGAAAAACTTTGCTCGATTTCCCCCACATTGTAATGTATAAAATCCCACAATGTACGAGTAATACATCATAACATTAGTGTGTGCAAATAAAATAAAATGCACGACTGGGTCGCACCAACTTGCTCTTATGTAAAAGACTAAGAATTTCAAAAATGAATGATATTAGAAAAAACTGTTCATAAACATAAAATTCATTTATATCGGACTTGGGTGGCAGCTCCAACAGATAAACTTAAATCAATATCGCCTACTTTTTCAGATAAACATATTGTCGCTGTAGATCGAATACCTCGTAACCCAGAAAAAACCGATTTTTAGGTAATGATGCAATTATATTTTGAACAAAATTCCGGATCTAATGAAAAATATCCTGTGAACCTAAAAACTATAATTGCAGAGCCACGCGCATAATTAACAACACGTCTCTCATTGCCTCTCATTGATTTGATAATAAGTTTTTTGTCTCTCCTGAAAAATCGACTTTTCTGGGTTACGAGGTATTCGATCTACAGCGACGATATGTAAGTATATCTCCAGTGAGATATTTTTTTTTAAGTCTTGAAATGCAATGTTTTTTAAAAATTTTAGAAACTTCTCTATAAGAAATTCAAAAAAATAGTTGTATGGTAGGTACAGTCAGTAATATATTATTTTATTTTTTTTTTTAATTATAGATCGTAAAAATTAAACAAAAGAAAAAAAAAATTTATCAGAATTCTTAGAACCATTTGCGAGAAAAATACGATTTTTGAAAACCATTTTTTAACTATTTGTATGGTGGGTACAGTTATTTTTGGGTAAAACAACAATTTTTTCTCAAATCTTGTAGATTATATTCAGAAACGTTTATTTATCAACTTTGAAAAAAACCGAGCATGGGGTTTCCGAAATTTCGAGTTTCCAAAAAATAATATTTGAATTTTTTCTTAAATCAAAAAAAAAACAGAATTGAAAATTTGAATACGCAATAATATTCAAACTTTAGAGGAGCCTAAGTAAAAAAACAAATGATCAAAATCGGTTGTACCGTTTTCGAGAAAATCAAAAACAAAAAAGAAGGTTCCGAGGGGGCTACCAAAAATAACCATTTTTTTAACCTTTAACTAAATGAAATTTTTTTTATTAATTCTGTGGGACAGTTTTTGAGCAAAAAAAAAATATTTATAAAATTTTGAAAAAAATTGTATTGCCTGTGCCGTTGTTTTTGGTCTTAAAAAAACGCGTGTGGGGAGGCGGAAACTAAAAATGATATCTACTAAGTTTAAAGAAAATCGGCCTAGCTGCTTAGGCTGTAGTCGAACAGGCAGACAGACAGAATTGCGTGACCCACATTTTTTGTCTTTGCTATCATCGTAATGTCAACTTTGATCAAAGTCTCGAGTACGATTTTTCTTAAGAATTCATAACTAGGTCGCAAGTAAAAAATATATAAGACAGGGGCCTATTGCACCATCTTACAAAATTGTGATTACAAGCATTTTTTTAACAAATTTGTAAAAAATCTAGTTTTTTTCATATGTAATTTTTTTTAATCACAAATTTGTACTTGTAATTTGTAGTTGGTGCAATAGGCCCCAGGTCGTATGAACTGCAAACACAATTATGCTCCTACTTTTGATTCCACTTAGATTTGTTGACTTACAGGTATAAATGGACGGACTGTTGTTGGTTAATTGAAAAAGATAAATGGGATATAATAGTTAAGGTCTACGTAAATTTATAAATAAAAAACATGTTTTCTATAATCTGTAAGTTTTCAATCATTTAGTAATGAGTGCTTCCATTTTTATTTGAAATAACTTCATAAATTCTTCGTTTCATTCAATAATAAAATAACTTGACGTGGTCAAAGAAAATTTTTCCTTAAAGCTGTCTGAATCGCAATTATCAAAGATTTTTTTCCTCGAACTGCTTCCTGGATTCATATAATTTTCTCGCCAGTCGCCCCACATATTTTTCAATAAAAATGAGAGCGTTATCCTGCTGGCAAATCCTCTTAATAATCCTAAACGCTTCCAAAAAATGTACAAAAACCGTTTTATAATTAAACCAGTGAAAATATAATTTAGTCTTTTTTCTTGAATTTTGAATCAATTTTTAAACAAATGAAAGGTAGAATAAATAATTGAATTTAAAAAAAAAACATGAATGGCCATTGTGAAATGCCTCACCTTCAAAATTATAAATTTAGTATGAAACTTATTTCTTGTTCAATATTTCTCTTCTTGCTTTGCGCCCTCAAGTACACTGAACCAAATCGCGTAGGTGATATTGAAGAAAATATTTTGTTAATTTTTGAAGAATCAATTATTCAAATCAACAATTTTTCATAGTATTTTTCTTCATATTGAAGACTGAATATTCAAAATGAATAAATAATAAATAATAATTTGAAAACAATTTGTTAATTTTTGATGAAGCAATTATTCGAAAAGACAAATTTGTATTAAAAGTTTTTTTAAGTATATATGTACATATGTATATCAACTTAAAGCAAGAAAAAACATAAAACCAGTTTAAAAAAAGAATCATTTTTTGAGGAAATTTTCGTAAAGGATACCTACTAATTATCAACTAAATTTCAAGAAAGAAGGATGAAATTTAATCAATTTCACCAAATTTTGTGGAAATAACACCACAATGAAAAATTTTATGACAATATTTCTTGAATATAACAAAATTTTCTTCAAAACAACGGATAGGTTTCATTGACCGTATATATTGATCACCCTTTCTTCAATTCTACCTACTTTTTCTTCAATATGAGTACCAAATTTGGTTCAGTGTCGGTATTGCAGTTGGGGATCCATTCATGTTTAATATGTTATGTTAGTAGGATTGTTGAGAAGTTCATTTTCTATGCAGATATTACCAAGTATATCCAAGATTGTAAAACTCTTTTATATCTCTCCGTTTCTTTCCATACGCTCTGATTTCCTAAGCAATACATTTGAGTTGGGTTTTAATGCAAAATATCAAACATTGTGGGTAGCTTCATTGAATGGATTCATTTCAAGTGTATTCGCAAATTGAAATGATATTTCTTTGACGTCCTGGCGGTCAGGGGCGAATCCTACCTTTTCCGATATTTGGATGGATGGAAGGCCTTCATCGCGTAAGACGACGATAGTTTGACGACGTCGTTTGAACGATTGAATTGCTTCGTGTAACACATACAAACTTGAATCGCCTGGACGATGTCGTTAAGACGATTCAACTTTAGCTTCATGTAACTTGTTGAACTGTCAAATATGGTCGACTGAACGATTGCGATTGAACGATTGCTATTTTACAATCTTCTCATACATTTAGTGGACTTTTTGAATTTTTGAAAGTTTTTTTTTTATTTTAAATTAATTTAAAAAAATGTTGCGGCATTACAATTTGTTATTTTTCGATAATAATAAATATTGCTGGCTTCTTTCACACATATTTCATTGGCCAATACTTTTCGCATGGTTACTATGAAATCATTTTGTGATCGTGTGTCGTCCTTACGTTTGGTTTTGGCATTGCTTTGGGGTCAAATAAATAAAAATAAAATGCATAAATGGGTCACACGAACTTGCTCTTATTTAAACGATTAAGAATTTCAAAAATGAATGTTATTAAAGATAAACTGCTCATAAGCATAAAATTCATTTTTTAATAGACTAAAACAATTCCTTTAGTAGTTGGAGCTAAAAACAGGATGCCATGTAATTCAAGCAAATAATAGCTTATGCAAGAACAAAATTATAAGTCTGTACGGGTTTCTTAAGAAAATAAGCTTTTATATACAACATTTTTAAAACGTTTTTAAGAAAAAATTTGGTACACCCATTTAAAGTTATTATTATTGTTCGAATAAAAATTAAATTTGCATACAAAAACATTGAGCCGTTTCTGGATATCGAATTTTCCAAAAAATAGATTTTTTTTTTCAAAAATTCAAAAGTTATATATTTTAAGTTTTAAAACGCAATCATTTTCAAACTTTTTAGAAGGTTCTTTATAAAAAAAATTCATTAAAATCCGTTATGTCGATAATGATTCTATAATAGGTACAGTCCTTGATTTCTTTTTTTTTTCATTAAATTGTAGATCGAAAAAATTAATCAAAAGAAAAAAAATTTAGCAAAATTCTCGGAACCTTTTTCGAGAAAAATACGATTTTCGAAAACCATTTTTTAACATTTATATGGGATGGAGGGTACCGTTATTTTTAAGAAAAATTATTCTTTTTTACATTTTATAATTTATATTAAAAACCTTTTATTTATCAAGTTTTAAGAAAATCGAGCATATGGTTTTTGAAATATTGAGTTTTGAAGAAAAAAATTTGAAATTTTTTTTTAACTTCCAAAAAAATGTGTTTGAAAAATTTTAAAACAAAATAATGTTCAAGCTTCCGGGAAGCCTTAGCATAAAAAAATTATCAAAATCGGTTGTACCGTTTTTGGGAAAATCAAAAAAAAAAATAAATGGTTCCAAGGGGGATACCAAAAATAACCATTTTTTGGAATTTTTTTCAACCATTTCCTAGCTTTAACTAGATGAAATCTTGTGAATTTTGTTTTTTAAATGGATGGATAGTTTTTGAGAAAAAAAAAATATTTATAAAATTTCGAAAAAAAATCGTATGACAACTATCGTTATTTTCGGTTAAAAAAAAAAGAAAAAAAACGTGTGGGGGGAAATAATTAAAAAGAACTATCTACTAAGTTTAAAGAAAATCGGTCGAGCCGTTTAGGCTGTAGTAGAATTCACCCCTTTCGAAGACATTATTGATGTCATTCCCGCTTATTATAAGTCCTTAACAGGCACGGTGAGTATTTTTTTATTTTTATTACAGACATGAATATAAAAACGTGATTGGCGGTTTGAAATTATGCTGACTTTCTTAACCGTATTTTGTTTGTACACACAAGTTTATATTTTCACAAATAGAACCAAGAACAATACAATTTATACAACCTACTTTCAGTTTCATCTTATAGTTTAAACACAGCGCCTTCAAAGTTTTCACTTTAGCAATAAGTTATTCGAACCCAAATAGAACGCCATTAGCCGGCAAGACCAATTGTCACATCAAAACCATAAAGCGGCTTATTTTTGCAATTATACCATTTTATTATTCATATTTCCATACAAAACTTTAATCATCGTCAAAAACAAAAAGGAATACTATGGTGTGCAACAATTTATACTTCGCTGAAGCGATACAAAGTCCCATCTTTCAACTCGTTTCCTTAAAAAAAAATCTCCGATTGTTTCAACTTTTGCATTAAAATTCTCAGTTTACACCCGAAGGAAGCCCAAAGCTAAAATAAACAAAGAACATGGAGATAAAAGTTTCAAACAATGCCCTACTTAGTGTTGAAACTCAAAGACTCAGTATGATCAACCAGAGAGTAATGCATGGCTGACTGGCGAGGTTTGAAGAATCTTCCAAGCACATAACCACATTGGAGTAAATGTAGTGCCAAAGTAAAGGTACTTAAGCACAACAATGCAACGCACACATCACCATTTCATCATCTTCATCCCGATTCAGACTGTAATTATTATTATTGTTATCCTTGGAAGAGATGCCCGAGCACGATTCTTTTGTTGGCTGTAGCTGTTGGTTCTTCTACTGGTGCACGAAAAGATGGAATAATGAGGATGTAAAGTAGGTACATGAAGGATATCATTTCAGTCAGATTCGCCAAGCTATCTTTGTGTTCCGCGCTATGAAGTGGCTTGAATTAGCGATGTTCTGGCAGTCATATGCACATCGCTTCGTGACAACAATGAGTAAGTGCACACACTCGCCGGCTAAGTTTATTACGTAAGGATGGGACCGTAATTTGAGACATGACGTGACATTTGTATTTTTTTTTTCACTATTTGCTGTTATATATAATTGACTGGATTTCAACTAAATACCTAAGTATCATACTATACAAATCTACTGCAGAACCAACATTGCTTTAGGCTGACTCTATACCTATATGGATTCAAATAAGAATCAATTAATTACCCTTATTCTGTAAGGCGTTGACTGCAACAGTCACTGCTAGCACTACACTACAAATTTTTCTCTTTTTACTTGCGATATATGTATGTATAGGTACATAAAATCGAACTCGAGATTTTGATCAAAGTTGACATTACGATGATAGCGAAGACGAAGAAAGTGGGTCCGACAATTTCGTCTGTCTGTCTGGTGTCTGCACCTCGATCTAGAGCCTAAGCCACTGGACCTATTTCTTCAAACTCGGTACTTAAGCGTCTTCGGTGATTCCCTAGAGGGAAATTTAAATTTTTTTTAGCTCTAAAAAATCGTACGCCCCATACACCCGTAATGCATAATCTTATTTATCTCGAAAACGGCTCTAACGATTTTGATAAAAAAAAAATATGTGTGATATTATGGACATGGACTACATTTTGGTCAAACAAAATTTTGGGGCAAAATGTTATTAACGGTACCTGTCATAGAACCGTTTTTTTGATTTTCGAATTTCTTATCAACGGCTCTAACGATTTAAATTAAAAATTTTCACCAGGAGCTCCCTTAAGTTTAAAATAATATTGTATATAAAAATATTCGAAAAAATATTTGTTGGGTTTTTTTGAATTTTTTTTTTGAAAAATCAATATCTTCAAAACCTATGAACGATTATTTTTTGAACTTATTTCCTAAAATCAATTTTATTAAATACTTAAAATTCGCATCCCATTTTTTTCTTGAAAAATTTTAAAGAAATTTCTTATATAAAAATTGTATTTAATAATAAATCGATTTTTTAAAGTTTGTTGGCATAAATTCATACTTTTCTAGAAATCAGACGGCAATTGTATTTGAACATTATTATATCATTAAATCCATGTTTTATATTTATAAAATGTATCTTAAATTCCAAAGTACTTTTACATAAGAGCGAGTTCGTGCGATCCCGTCGTGCATTTTGTTTTCTAAAATATCAAACTATAGATTAATATGTTGAATCATTAACAACCAAATTCAGGGAATGCAAGCAGCTTGAACTTGGTTCTTGGTTCAAGACTCTTAATTTTGTTTTGAACACCAGCCTTTTTTACTTGCGACTTATAGGTACTATAAGGCAGGTTATGCATTCGGAAAAAAAATCGAACTCGAGATTTTGATCAAAGTTGACATAACGATCATAGCGAAGACTAAAAAAGTGGGTCTCGCAATTCTGTCTGTCTGTCTGTCTGCCGGTTCGACTACAGCCTAAACGGCTCGGCCGATTTTCTTCAAACTTGGTAGATAGTTCTTTTTAATTATTTCCCCCCACACATTTTTTTCTTTTTTTTTTAAGACCAAAAATAACGGTACCTGCCATCAGGCCCGGATTAATAGGGGGGCTCGGGGGGACTGAAGCCCCGGGCCCCGCGGAAACGAGGGCCCCATCCCATTAAGAAATTTAAACCGTAAAACCGCGATATTCAAACTGTACGAACTAATAAACCCCAAAAATAAAATCCGAAATTAGTTGACCCCACAAAATCCAAGCTCGATAGCTATATACCGCAAAAAGGTTTAACCAATATAGCCCAACTCACAATAAATCCCATAAACTTTAAACCCACATAGCTCAACTCGCTAATATCTCCAAAAAGTCAAACCCACATAGCCCAAGTCCTATTCTTATTTCACCTTTAAAAATACTTAACTGGATCGTTGAAAAACAAATGATTTAAATTTTTCCAAATGTTCATATAGCCCTTAGAATAATCGTAACAATACCCATAGTTTATTGTGAAGCAGAAAGATCTTTCTCAGTCCTTAAAAGAATACAAAATATGTACCGATCTTCGAAGTTGGAAGAAAGATTAACATCTTTAACTCGTTTAGCAATCGAATCCGAATTATTAAGATCGATTGAGTTTAATAATTTGATTCAAGATTTTGTAAAAATGAAATAGAGAAAAAATAAAATGCACGACTGGGTCGCACGAACTTGCTCCTATGTAATAGACTAAGAATTTGAAAAATAAATGTTATTAGAGAAAAATTGTTCATAAGCATAAAATTAATTTTTTAAATGACTAAACCAACTTCTTTAGTAGTTGGAGGTAAAAATAGGATGCCATGTGCTTTAAGCAAATATAGGTTTATGCAAGAACAAAAATTATAAGTCTTTGTAGTGGTTTCTTAAAAAAATAAGCTTCTATAAACAAAATTTTTAAAACATTTTTAAGAAAAAATGTTGGTACGTCAATTTAAAGTTTTTATTGTTTTTCGAATAAAAATTAAATTTACAAAAAAAAAATATTGAGCCGTTTTCGAGATATTGAATTTTCCAAGATTATAGATTTTTTTTTCAAAATTCAAAAAAAAATATTTTTCTTAAAGTTTTGAAACGCAATGTTTTAAGAACTTCTTAGAAGTTTTTCTCTAAAAATTTCATTAAAATCCGTTATGTCGATGATGAGAAATTCAAAATTTAGAAACATCGTTCTATGGTAGGTACAGTCAGTAATATCTTGTTTTCAAATTTTTTTTATTAAATTATAGATCCTAAAAATTAATTGAAAGAGAAAAATTTAAGCAAAATTCTCGGAAGCATTTTCGAGAAAAATACAATTTTCGATAACCATTTTTTTAAATTTGTTTGGAGGGTACCGTTATTTTTAGGTAAAATAAATTGCTTTTCTCATAATCTTGTAGATTATTTTAAGAAACTTTCATTTATCGAGTTTTAAAAAAATTGAGCATAGGGTTTTCGAAATATTGAGTTTTCAAAAAAAAAATTTGAAAATTTCTTAAAAAATGCAAAAAAAATTTGTTTCCAAATTTGAATACACAATACTATTGAATTGAAACTGCAGTCTTAACATACAAAAAAATGATCAAAATCGGTCGTACCGTTTTTGGGAAAATCAAAAACCAAAAATATGGTTGCAAGGAAGGTACCAAAAATAACCGCTTTTTGGAAAAAATTCTACAACCATTACGTAGCTTTAACTAAATGAAATTTTTTGAATTTTTTTTTTTAAATCTGTGGGACAGTTTTTGAGAAAAAAAAATATTTATAAAATTTAGAAAAAAAAATTCGTATTGCAGTACCGTTGTTTTTGGTCTTAAAAAAAGGGGGGGGGGAATCAAGACCCATATCTACCAAGTTTGAAGAAAATTAGCCCCGGGTGTCAAAAATTATTAATCTTATCGGAGGTTGGAGCACTTGGGGGATAGCTTCTTGGATTTTCGATGCGTCAACTCCTCGACGCATCATCTCAGAGCGTGGACTCCTAGCGCCACGGGTTATTGGGGGTTGGCTCGCTTGGGGTTTTGGACGCTCTGGGTTATAAAGGGTTGGTTTGCTTGGGTTTTATATCTTTTTAGGGGCCTCAAATTCGAAATAGCCCCGGGCCCCCATTTTCTTTAATCCGGGCCTGCCTGCCATACGATTTTTTTTTCGAAATTTTATAAATATTTTTTTTTTCTCACAAACTGTTTCACAGATTTAAAAAATAAAAACACAAAAAAATTTCATTTAGTTAAAGCTAGGTAAAAGTTGAAAAAAAATTTCCGAAAAATGGTTATTGATGGTACACCCCATAAAACCATTTTTTTTGTTATTGATTTTCTCAAAAACAGTACGACCGATTTTGATCATTTTTTTTTTGCTAAGGCTCCCCAAAAATTCAAATAGAATTGTGTATTCAAATTTAAAAAAAAATTTGTTTGGATTTTTAAAAAAAACTTCAAAATTTTTTTTTTTCAAAACTCTATATTTCGAAAACCCCATGCTAGATTTTTTTTAAACTTGATAAATAATAGTTTCTTAATATAATCTGCAAGTTGTGAGAAAAAAAATTTAAAATTTTATCTTACCTGAAACTAAAGGTACCCGCCATACAAATGTTAAAAAATTTTAATAAATGGTTTTCAAAAATCGTATTTTTCTTTAAAACGGCACCTAGAATTTTGATAAAAATTTTTTCTTTCAATTAATTTTTATGATCTTTAATTTATTAAAAAAAATTTTGAAATTAAAATATTACAGCTTGTACCTATCATAGAACCATTTTTTCGAATTTTGAATTTCTCATTATCCACATAACGGATTTTAATGAAAGTTTTTATAGAGAAGCGTCTAAAAAGTTTAAAGCACATTGCATTTTAAAACTTTAAAATAAATATTTTTTGAATTATTGAAAAAAAATCTATTTTTTCTTTTTTTTTGAAAATTCGATATCTCAGAAACGGATCAATATTTTTTCTTGTAAATTTAATTTTTATTCGAACAATAATAAAAACTTTAAATTTTCAAACATTTTTTCTTAAAAATCTTTTAAAAATTTTTTATGTAAAAGCTTTTTTTTAAGAAACCACTAAAACGACTCATAATTTTTGTTCTTGCATAAATTCATATTGGCATAGCATTCTGTTTTTGTCTGTTACTACTAAAAGAATTTAAAAAATTAATTTTATCCTTATGAACAGTTTTCTCTAATAACAATCGTTTTTAAAATTCCTAGTCTATTACATATGAGCAAGTTCGTGCGACCCAGTCGTGCATTTTATTTCCTTTCATGTCTGAACCATTATCATAACCTTATACATATATCTCGACTGAAAAGGTAAAGTATCTTAAGTCAATTTTGATGATTTTTCAGGAGAGCAAAAAAACACTTCAAAGCTGTATCCCAAAAAATCTTTCAAATATAGACTTTATTCAACAAAGCATTTATATGTAAAATTTTATGATCTTTTTTTTGAAATTATTTTCATAAAGATATTTTTAATATTTTGGTCGTTATAAGGAAAAATATGACTTAAGATAGTTTGGCTTTTCTATAAATTGAATTTTTTATTAATTTCCAAAATCTTAAGTTGAGATAAGATATTTTGCCTTGCGTTTTCGAAGGACGTTTTCAATTCTTATGTCCACTTAAGATGAGTTGCGTGTGCAAAAGTGGAAAAAAAGAGATTTAAGATGATATTTGGTGGTTTTTATTTAAGTCGTATATGAAAAAGTCACATTTGTTCTATAGAGTTTTAATAATAAAAAAAATAATAATAATAATAATAATAATAATAAAGACTTGAACTTCTTTAAAAAAGGCTTTAAAATCACATTTGGTTCACAGAAATTTAAAAAATATTAAAATAAAATATAAAATAAATCATTAAATTATTTAAAAAAAATCATTGATCATTGTAAAAAATGTTACATGAAAACATATTTTTAAAAGTCAAATTAATAATAACAAAAAACTATTGGAAAAAATTTACCTAGGGGAGATAGGAGAAATTAAAAATTGTTTTTACCTCCGAAACTAATGGTATCGCACCCGTAGTGTAAGATCTCATTTATCTCGAAAACGGCTGAATAACATGTTATTAACGGTACCTATCATAGAACCGTTTTTTTTTTAAGTAAAACTTCTTTTCCGGCGTTGGGGGTAAAAAAATGTCTATGCAGCTGTCAGTGACGTGTCCAAACGACAAGCTATCAGTCAAAGACAGCGCCATGTAAGGAAGTTTTACTTCTACCGCGCGTACGTCAGTACACACAAGCTTTTTTTTTTTATTTTCGACTTTCTCATTAACGGTTCTAACGATTTAAACCATTTTTTTAGCAGGAGCCCCCGAAGCTTAAAATAATATTTTATATAAGAACATTCGAAAAAATATTTTTTGGATCTTTTGAAAAAACAATCTAATTTTGTTTTTTGAAAAATCAATATCTTCAAAACAAGTGAAACGATTATTTTTTTTTGAAATTATTTCCTAAAATCAATGGCACAAAATTTTAATTGAATTAATACGACCGACGTTAAAGCTGATTTATTATGAAACTAAGTTAAATCAACGATTTAGCAAATTTTATTCGAATATAGCATCATACTATATCTATATCTACCCTTTTATTAAAGTTAAAATCATCGTAAGAATATCGTGCTTTTAGAAACGCCACAAAAAAGTTTTTTGCACGAACTGTTAATGTTTTCGGTGTGTTCAGAAGCAATTTATTAAGAATTCCTTTAGTACGATACTAGTTGGAAAATGTTTTAAACTAAGAATGAGTTACTAAACTACTTTCAAATTAGCAAATTGTTAGATAGTATCATACAAAGAAATTAAAAATAATAGGTTTTTTGACATTTTGCGCCAGTCTTTTTAGAACTATTCGACAATACTACTACGTACCTAATTACTTAAAATTGGTATCCCAAATTGTATTCTTGAAAAACTTTGAAGAAATTTCTATCATAAAAATTCTTTTAATAATAAAACTGCTTTTGAGCTAAGTGTGAATAAATTCTTAGTTTTCTGGAAATCAGGCGGCAATTTCATACATTTGAACATTTTTATCTAATTAAATCCATGTTTTATATTTATAAAATGTATTTTTAATTCCAAATTCGTGCAATTCACACATTTCAACTCTTTTTTGTTGTATACGTATGTGTTTCATTTCTAATAATTTTTCAATCGCGTATGAAACAAAACTAAATGAAAAAATAAGAAAAACGGTCGTACAAAAGGCAATCTAGAAACAAAATACGCTTAAAAATATCTTATGTCCTTTTTATTACAGAAATTGTTTTAGGTTTGCAAACGGTAAAATATCCTACGACTACTTAGGGAGCGAAAAATTTCAGTTTTAAATTTAAAAATTCATCTTATGTTCACATAAGATGATTTGCGTTTTCACACTTTTTTGGAATTTTCTTAAGGATTTTATCTTATGTCAACTTAAGGATGACTTTTGTTCTTGTTTGCACGCGCGAAAATATCTTAAGTCAACTTAATATGATTTACGATTTCACAATAATAAAAAAGTCTTAAGCCAATATAATCTTAAGTCTATTTTAGGTTTTAAAATTAAGCAGAACACACAATCTTATGTGGACTTAAGATATTTTACCGCGTGTAGAGATGTGTGTTTTGAACATAAGATGAAGTTGTTTTTGTCTATAAAAAAGCACAGGAGTGAGATAGAAGGAAGCCGATAACACAGAACTGTAGCCTTTTAGAATGGCACTAAGGATCAACAAAAAAACGCGAAATATCTTAAGTCGACATAAGATACTTTACCTTTTCAGTCGAGATATACTCTACTGGAATAGGAGCGTAGCAAGTTTTATTCTCAATATAGATTCCCTATCCTTTCTTTAGTTTTTTTTTTACCACTGCAGACAAATAAAGTACATAATTAGATTAGTCAAAAATCCTTTTTTTAAATGTAAACAATGACTGGCAAGAACAAAATAATAGAGAAATGGAGAAATTGAATAAAACAGATTCACTCATTAACAACAAACCTCAACATTAGTCATCACGTCATTCATCATCACTCATTATTTCCATATTTCAACTCTTTGGACCGTACCAACAATCAAATTAAGAGACGACTTTAATATTTGAGCTAAATGGAACTTAATATTTATGTGAACTCTAAATTATGAACCATTTATTGTACGGAACCTAAAAAATAAAATGCAGCATATATGGTCAGTTATATAGAGTCCATTAAATAATGCTTCATTTCGCTCAAATAATATTAAAGTCGTCTCTTAATTTTATTGCTGGTAAGGCCCTTTGTCTCATCAAGACACACGAGCGACACGACATGATAGCAGGGATGGAATTCGATACAATTGAGTTTGTATAAGTACAAAAGTACAATTTGTCTCAATTCAGTACAATTTCAAAATTTCCAATTGTATGTATTTCCCAAGTTAAATTGAATACATGATCCTGGCCTGAATGCATTCATTTTCATACAATAACAATAACTCTCAGCTGTCAGCCCTTATAAGTTATAACTCTTAATTACAGTTTTCTTTTCACTTCTTGATGGCGTCTTGCTTTTCGGGCTCTTTATCGATCAGCTCTTTTTCAGACATCACATCGTTATGTTTACTAAATACTAAAATGTAATCTTGTGGATGTGATTGCGGTTTTTCGATTTTTAAGATATTGAATTTGTGAATTTTAGTTTTATATTTCAATTTTTTTGTATAAGCTGGTGACGCAAAAATGGACAAGTAAAAGATTTAGTTTCGTCATTACAATACAATACAATACAATATAGTTATGCACTTTTAAAATGAAGATAGTGGCGCAAAATTTTAAACAGCCTATTATTAAGGTATTAGTACTACTTAACAATTTGCTAACTTAAAAGTAGTTTACTAACTCATTGTTAATTTTAAACATTTTCTAACTAGTATTGTACTAAAGCAATTTCCTTAATAAATTGCTTCTGAACACATCTAAACCAATGACAGCTCTTGCAAAAAACTAAGTACACATACGTTTTGTGGCTTTTGCAAATAGCATGATACTAAAAAAATAAAATAGGTGTTCGGTGGTTTTAACTTTAATAAAAGGGTAGAGAAAGTATGACGCTATATTATTAAAATTTGCAAAATCTTCATGTTAACTTAGTTTCATACTAAAAAAGCTTTAACATCGTAATAATTCAACTAAAATTTTGTGCTAGTATTTTTTTCTGTGGAGCTATTTATATTTATTTATATTTTTTATAAGAGGACAAGCCAACCATTTCTGCTTTGATTTTTTTTAAATAAAATACTTTGGAAAACTTTTAAATATGTAGTTGAATCATTGATTTTTTTATTTTTTCGGTACAATTGACATCATTTCAGTACAATTTTATTCCAGATTTCAGTACAATTGAAAAATTTCATTTTCCATCCCTGCATGACGGTGATAAAATTTCACTCATAGAGAGTAGTGCCAAACTAAAACATAGTACAAAAAACACTCAACCGGAACAGTTTAAATTCATAGACGCAACTTTTAATTTTGCGCGCTGTTATGAGTAATGAGTATGAATTTTTCACCTTAGAATTTATAGCAAATAGGTAGGTATCTGTTGTAAAGCGAAGAAAATCGGCACTTTGTAAAGATTTTGTGATGTATTTTTTTTACTGTGAGAGCGTGGGTGTGCATAGGAAATTAAACATCGACTTATTTTTGGAATAGTAGATATGTATGTACATATATCTGTCTTTAAGTTCAGATTTAGCTGTTAGTTATATAATGAATATCAATATTGGTGTGACCTTTAAGAAAAAATGAGACTTAAAAAAAAGAAGGTAGGTAGTGGTTACGAATTAGTGGCTTTTTTAACTCTTGCCCAACGCGCCCCTTGGGTTCAGCGCCACGCATTTGCACAGCTTGCACGTATAGCTTGTTCGGGCCTGGTGATGACATAAGCTGCCCAAAATGATTAAAAGTATATTCAGGTAAACTCCGCCATCAGCTTCGAACAGAAGTGGAATTCCGAACCATTGGCCCAAAACTTTAAACAGCGTACTCTTAATGTTTTACCTACGTTATGATTTGCTTGTTTAAAAGGATCTTGTTACATATTTTCTTATTTTTTACAGCATGGGCAAAGTATTTTTGTTTTTATATATTTCTTATGAGCACACAAAACCACTCACAGTTTGTGCAAATATCTAATCAAATGTCGTTTTTGATATTTGTAAAAATATCAAAGGCTCATATGAACTTAGTACCACACTAAGAAAAATTATAACGCATGACTGGATCGCAGGAACTTGCTCTTATGTAAAAGACTAAAATTCTTAAAAACGAATGTTACTAGGGAACAATGATAATAACCATAAAATTAATTTTTTAAATGACTAAAGCAGCACTCGATTTTATTTTCAGTTTAGCTACTACTACAGAAATCTGTGAGGGATTTGCAAATAATTTTAGCCAATCCTTCATTGATTCCCCTGTTGTTGTTGACGATAACTATTTTCAATTCTTACGAAATTGTCCTCAGGTATCATTTAATAATATTACAATAGATCATGACAAAATTTTGGACTTTCTGTCACATTTAAAAGACGACTATTCTATTGGACCCGATGGAATACCACCCGCTTTATTGAAGAAATGTAAGTCTGTTTTAGCTCTTCCTCTGCGTAATATTTTTGTTCTATCCTTGAAATTAGGTAAATTCCCTGCAGTTTGGAAGAAAGCATTTTTAACGCCAGTATTTAAAAAGGGAGATAAAGCCAATATTACCAACTATAGACCAATTTCCAAACTTTCTTGCATTCCGAAGTTGTTCGAACAAGTTGTATGTGACAGTTTGACATTTAAATGTAAAACTATTATCTTTTTTTTTTTTTTTTTATAATCTACCCGCGCTCAAGGGATTAGATTACCCTTTAAATGTTTCAACACAGCGCGGGCGTGAAGTTAAGAAGAGAAAGAAGGATAGGAAAGATGTGTGGCACGATGTTCTGAGACTGAAGGTTGTTGTCTCAGATACTTTATCTCCAGGGATGGCGGCTGAACTAAAGCGGAGAATGCCGTGTCTTATTTCATGTCGCTTATAATTCACATTATTTTATTCGTGTTCATCCTTGTTGGGCATACAAGTTTAACTCAATTACATGTTGTTAGTGTTATGCCTGAACAACATGTAATGAGTAAACCAGCAACCCATTGATGACAATTTTAGAAGGTTTTTAATGGAATTAAAACGACATAGACGACGAATAAATGTTTAAACTCTCTAGAAAGTTGTCAAGAAGTTGATTGCGTATACACTGACTTCTCGAAAGCTTTTGATCAACTGTCTCATGAGATTATCAAGTTTAAACTTCACTCATACGGATTTCCACCACCTTTCATCAAGTGGATATCTTCATATCTTGAAGATAGGTTATATCAAGTCAAATTCAGAAATTCATACTCAAGAGAATTTATTGCCAAATCAGGTTTTCCGCAGGAAAGCCATCTGGGACCACTACTCTTTACATTGGCTATTAATGATGCTCCTTTGTGTGTTCGTAATAGCGAAATTCTAATCTTTGCAGATGATATGAAGATTTATAAAAATATAGTATCTTCAAATGATCGGGCTCTACTGCAAGATGATATTAACCATTTTGCCTTGTGGTGTGAAAAGAACAGTCTGAACCTCAACCCGACAAAATGTCAAACTATGACTTTTTCTAAAAAACGTTTTCCTTACTCTCATGAATATGTTATCTCACGGCACATTTTAAGTCGTGTTATGACTGTAAGGGACCTTGGAGTTCTTTTTACACCCAATTTAGATTTTTCTGCTCATATTAATAAAATCGTGAATAAGGCCAATTCAATGTTAGGGTTAATTAAGCGCTGGTCTAAAGAATTTGTTGATCCCAATGTCACCCGGGCTTTATACAACTCCTTGGTGCGTCCCCATCTTGAGTATGCATCGCAGGTTTGGACTCCTCTTTATGATATTCATATTGAGAGATTAGAATCTGTGCAAAGGAACTTCACTCGTTTTGCCTTGAAAGGACTTCAATGGAATGATCCTTCGTATGTCCTCTCTTATGATCAACGATTATCTATTCTTCAGATGCAAACATTGGAACAAAGAAGAACAAACAATGATTTGGTATTTTTCCACCAATTAATAACAGGCGTCACAGATGCACCAGATCTTTTATGTTCGGTTTATTTTAATAATCGGGGAGGAGGTTATAATCTTCGAGGCCTCGATATGATTAAGGTCCCAACACATAGGACCAACTATGGCATGCATGAGCCCTTGACACGTATGGGTAGACTTGTATATTGGAATTCAAATATTTTGGATTTTAATATAAATAAAAGTAAATTAAAAAACCTACTCAAAACCAGTGGTCCACGCTCCTAAATGTTCTTTGTTTCATGTTATGTTATTGTTTTGCTCTTACGTAATATTGTTTGTTTATTTTTCATGTTTTCTTGTGTCAGTGTTAATTGTAATAGAGTTTGCCTACTAACAACTAACACTGCACTAAATGATAAGCCGGTGGTATAACACAGTTATCTGTGTTGGCAAACCATTGGTCGAAAGACGGAGCTTGCTATAAGCTTTCTTCGACCAATTCTGATAGTGAAAAAAAAAACTCCTTTAGTAGTTGGAGCTAAAACAGCATGCAATGGGATTTCTCAAGCAAATATTAGTTTTTGCCATAGCAAAAATTAAAAATCGTTGTAGCGGTTTTAAGTAAGAAATAAACTTTTACTCGTATGTAAACATTTTTTAAAACATTCCTCAGAAATTATTTTAGAACGCCTTATTTGAATTTTTATTACAAATTAAAGTAAAAAAAAGATATTGAGCTGTTTTTGAGGTATCGAGTTTCAAAAAATATTTATTTTTTTGGTTTTCAAATGCAATGTTCTTCAAACTTTTTAGAAGCTTCTCTATAAAAAAGTGAAAAAACAAATTAGAAATCCATGTTTCAAATGATCAAATCATCCAAGAGTTCAAACGGTTTGATGTTTTCTGTACCTTCTGGAAAACGTCTTAATTTTCTTCTTGTTAACTTCCCATAGGGAGTTATTGTAATCGGTCCGATTTGTCAAATTGGAATTTTTGACATTTCTCGACGTTTTAAGGTCCCTAGAGGCTATATCAATCATTTTTAGAGAGATGTCTGTGTGTGTGTGTGTACGTACGTTCGTACGTTCGTACGTTCGTACGTTCGTACGTTCGTACGTTCTCGTACCATTTTTCGTCGTCGATAGCTCAAGAACGAGTAAAGATATCGACTTCAAATAAATATTGTTTAATAGATAATAACTTCGAAAGAGGCTGAAAGGGCGTTTATTAAAATTCAGTGAGTAATTTTTTCACTATAACGGTTTAAAAAAAAGTAAACATTTTGGTTAGTTTCAAATATCTCACGAAAAAATAATGCTATTGATTTGAAATAAAATTTAATGTACTCATTATAAGGTCATACAGATTTGGTATGAATTTGGAAAGAAATGAACATACCGTTATTTTTTTAAATAAAAAAAACTGAAAAAAAAATTTCATAACCCAGATATTCTAAGAACGGAAAACAATTTGAAACTCAAAATAATTTTATTTTACGAAGAATAATGTGTTTGACAACTGGTGAAAATTTCAAAAAAAATGAGCTTACAGTTTTTTTACAAAAATTAAAAAACTATATAAAATTCCATTGAAAATTGGTAAAAATTGTTTTTTGACTCAAATTTCTCGAGAACTAGTAGTGATATTGACTTCTAATTTAGTTTATTTTATACATAGTATAATTTTGTACAATTGGTAAAATGTTGACAAATATTGAATTATTAGTTTTTTTTTTTAAATAAAAAAAACTATTGAAAATTCTAGTGAAAACTAGTTAAAATTGTATTTCAAGTCGAATTTCTTGGGAATAAACTCCGACAGTGCCTTCTAAAGTATGTTGTTTTATACATCGATACCTTCCCGTAAGAATGTATACTAAGCGACATTTCTAAAATTGTTCAGGAAACGAAAAAAACGAAGAAAGTTCGTTGGCGAAACCCAGGCCAAAACGTGGCTCTTAACATATATTATACATATATCCTCATCAAAAAGTCATTTTCGGAAAAAGTGTCGCTTATATGGTTAAATTTTGACAAGTATCGAATTGACAGTTTTAACAAAAATATAAAAAAAATCTACTAAAAAGTGGTAATATTTGTTTTTCGACTAGAATATCTTGAGAACGAGCAATGATATTGACTTTGCAATTATTTAATTTCATACATAATACAGTTTCTAACAAGTGGTTTGTATTTGACATAAATCTAGTTTTAGAGCGGATATATTTTGTAAGTACACTTCCATCAATAACCAAACCATATCTTTTATATTTGAATATTTCGTTTTTATTTTTTTTTTCAATTAAAATGTTTGGAACCGAAATAACAAAGTAATTTCTATAATAACTATAATATTAAAAAACACGGAAATTTATAATTCAGTATATAATATGTACCTACCAACCTTCGTAATTATTACAAGTTTTCAAGACCACAAATGGGAAGTTATCAGTGTGGGTCGCACCCAGCCTCTTTGTATTTAAATAATTAATCGATCTACAATACTTACTAAGTTACTTACATGAATATCCCTACTCAAGCAAAAGACTAACTGGTACCAAATTACATAAAAACACACTAATCCATTCATAATTCCCTTAAAAACGAATCGCCACATACAATAAATAATGTTCAAGCTTTGAAGCCAGCCAACTCATAAGATGTGTTGTACATTAATAGCATATACATACATATGTATGTATATGCAAAGTGATTCTTCGACCTAATTTATTTTTTTGCCTCTCCCAGTTGCCAAGATGCTGAAAATCGTTTTCCTAGATATATTCTAAAAGGCAAAAAATATTTGCACGTGTTTGAATTGCCTTGCCTTGCACTCTCATAGTAATCGAAGAACGGAAGGATTCAAAATTAGTTGCAAGATTCTTCCTGGTACAAGCACTTTATTATGTAAGCACTTGTGCATGCCGTAGCTAAGCACATGTTACCCTACTTCCGTTACAGCTCTGTTGACTAGCTATTCTGTCCTCATCGACGACAAAAAGATTGAAAGACAGCAGTAGCAGTTGAAGCTTTCTTCTCGTAGGACGATTATTGCGAGGGTGAAAAACGGCTTATATCTATGTCTCTCTGGAGTAAATCTTAAATGCAATGACTGGGAAAATGTACAATTTGTCACTTGTCAATGATGATTACCTCTCAAGAGGGGTTTCGTCAGGGAATTTTTCTCTAGAACATCCTAATAGATTGATTTGGAAAGCGGGTTCGATTTGAAATAAAACTTTTTTTTTTGTTCAACAGAGTTTATAGTAATTTTCTCGAACACATATATAAAGATGTATCTTTAATTTCTGCTTCTAATGATGATGAAACACAAAAATGTTATGTTGTGCAAGATTTATAGGTACAGAAACATTTTATTATCATATTCACATCTATGATTCATTGGCGATGCCCGGAAAGGACAGTTGCATAAGGAATCATCTTGGAGCTTATATTTATGACTAATTCATACGAATTTGATGAAACTTATAACCAGCACACAATGGAGAAAAACGTAAAAAAAGCTGGCATTTAATCAAATTATGAAGTTGAGCTTTGTCTTAAGTAACCATTCTATTTCTCTTCTAAATATGATAGAGAATTTGAAATGAGAATAGAAAAAGTTTATTTGAATCACGTGATCTTCTGCAGATCGTCTCAAATGAAGAGTAAGTTGAGTCGAGTGCAGACCTCTTTTTGCCATTTCGAGATGGTTAAGTAAATTGTGTGCAGTTTATCATTTATTGCGTGTAACAAATTAAATTAAATTCGTGTTATTTTAATTCGTAGTTGAATATGCAAAAAAGGAAAAAAATTGCTTATTTTTCTGCATTTTTTTAAAATCCTTAAGTGTTTAGTTGTATTAGCCGTAAAACGCCAATAAGTTTTATACGCCATTTTGTTAAGTGTTTTGTCTTCTTTCAGAATATGTAAAGTTTTCGTGCTGCAATTTGTTCCCCTGTGCATTGTGTACCTTTTTGTTGGTGACGTCTCTTTCTAAAAACAGACAATTTTAATCAATATTGTTGTATTTTTGACACTTCTTAGGCCGAACAACATCCAAAACATCATCAATATCAAGGCAAGATCTCTCGAATATAATGAAGAAGTCAAGTAGCCAAGGATTTAATAGCCAGATAGAGTTTTTAAAGGAAGAAATTGCAAGACGACCTCAATACTCGGGTACCTTTTAAAATGACATACTCCCATTCTCTTTTCATATAAATGTGCCTTAAAATGTGCTTTAAAATCCAAATGTGGTCATTTTGTTTTTCTTTCGAAGAAGGATCGGACAGTTGAGGAAATCAACGTCTCTTTCTGAATTGACATATGCGGGTGAAATGAGTTTCAGAGCATCTGGGCAGTCGGGAACCGCAAAACTAATTCACGAAGTAACCAACAGTCCTAGAAAAGTCGAAAAGTGTAGGAAAGCTTTAAGAGAGTCCATTGAGCCTACTTAAATGACTGGTGAAGAAGCCTTATCGTTAATTTTCGAAGCAAGCTTATCTTGATTTCAATATGAAATTATCAGATCAAAAGCTTCTTAAATATTTCCTTCGTATAAAATAGTTCAGGAATGTAAAAAATTGCTATGCTGTGAGGTTTACAAAGTTTGCTAAACTTAACAGTTAAACGTTTAATTATTCTCCAAAAAGACGTGATAAATTCACTAAGAATTGAAAGATGTATGCTTGTACTCTAAACGGGGCTTCGATGTGAGTTTTGGTCACAATTCAAATAAGCAAGCCTTTCACGAATTGAACCAGGTAGATTCGGCTGTTTTTCTTACTTGCCTTGATTCACTTCGCTTATTTTCTGGTGCAAAAATAATATGGCAAAATTCACGTCCAAGCTTGACTAGATATTGTAGACCTCTTAAAATTGATTTTTTAAAAGAATTAAGAAATTACCGACCATAAGCCTAGTATTGTACGAGAAAGTGCAATAAATACAATTTCCATTCACCAGAACTTGATCTTCGCCATGGTTGATGGAAAAGTATGTAATGCCATTTCAGAAAACTCTTCTACACAAAAATGTTTTTATTTGTAATGCTTAACAAAAATAATTTCATTCTATTGAAGAAATGATACTATAACCCCCAGTTTCACAGTAGAAGTTTAAACCCCACTTTTGGTTTAAACTTCAGTTCAACAATATATTTAGTTTCACAGTCCTTGAACAGAGTTCAATCTGTAGTTCAAGTTAAACGACACTATTCTGCCGTTTAAATCTCAGTTCGACAACCCCTTCAAGCATTTGAAAATATAATTTATTTTCATTTTTAATTTTTGTTTCCTGTCACAGGTCACAATTGAAACAAAGCAAACTTTTCTTGATTGTTTTTTCTTTGATTCAGATAGAAGGAGAAAATAATTTACTTAAACTACGTTTAATGAAATGAAGTTCAAATAAGACTGTGAAACCGAACGAGTTGAACTTCAAATTTAAACTCCAGTTCAGGTTCAGCAGAACTTATGTTTAAACTCTCACTGTGAAACTGGGGGTAAGTCTAGTAAAAAAAAAACTAGTAATAAAAAATATTCAAAAATGGTAACCCTATAATTTTGTTTTTATAAATGCGGTTATGACTATAATAATCAGTAAGGATGCAACACAAATCGTTTGAGCAGTTTTCGAAAAATTTCGAAAACTAATCAAATTTGTAAGGATGGTAACCCTAGAAGTAGGCGTGCCCATTAAAAACTTTAACCATGTATTAACATTGGTATCAGTAGTTGTTGTGCTAAATTTCAAGTTCCTAGCCCTGTTGGTAGATTTAATGCCAACTTGTCGCCATTTTGCCCCACTGTGCAGCGTAGAAATTAAAAGTCGATAGATTGCTTATGCTTACTCCTATACATACTTTTTTTTAATTTCAGTTTCACATACCACATTCCACATATTTCTCTCATCATCACGTATGTATTTCTGATCACGTTACATTTGAGATGTCCAGTACGCGTGGATTCTTATATATATGTGTATATTCTTATACACCCTTCTAAGACGCAAATATTGGGTACGACAGCATCTAACTGATGAGCCCACTGTCGTACCTGGGCGAAACGCACCTTGGAGTTGAGGTCACTTGAGCTTTTTAATTGAATTTAATTCAATCACTCCACTTAAACAGAAATAATTTTCATTTCTCTATATTGTATAAATAAAGTTAAGAAGAAGGACATATTATATTAAGGCAAAAGTCTAGCAATTTAACCAGACACTAGATAAACTCCTAATCGATGTGAGCTGAAGGAATTAAATAATAATCGAAAAATTACTAGCATCAACACGAAATGATTGCAAATTACCACCCTAAGGCACATTACATTAGAAAGTTGTCATACAAAAGGACGTATCCTTTATAAGACAGGTTATTTTCTTTATTTATTTAACAACGTCTAGGGCGTTAGTTTACTGAAAAGACAAAACAAAAACACCATTTTTCAATGGAGGAACAAATAACTGCAATGTAAAGAAACTGAATTATTGTCTTTGGGGCATTTCAGTTTCAAAACGATGAGCAAACTGTGAATTGAATGTGAATTTCATCTTTAGATTTACAATGAAATAATATAAATATTTAAAATAAAAAAATTGAGACCAGAGGTAATACACCCTTGCAAAACTTTTTAGCAGCGGCTGAGAATCGAACCCAAGACCCTCTGAATGATAGCAGTCCAACACACTAATCATTATGACAAGAGTCCTGTTTGAATAGTATCAAAAGAGTTTGTCCCATATTTCGACAAAACAACTTTTGTGTTCAGGCCCTTATCTCCTAAGGCTTATTGTTTTTGATGTTTTGGTCGATATGTATTAATCGGGATTAATACTCCCGACCTTCGCAGCAAGTTCTTTTCAATTATGTTTGCTCGTGACATTGTCACATCTCGAATCGAATGTTCATTTCTGCTAGAAAAAATTGGTTTTCATATCCCCCCAAGAGAAACTCGTTCCACTGCTTTATTTTATGTACAATTTCACCGGACAAATTATGGTTATAATGAACCAATATCTCGTTGCATCAAGGAGGCAAACTCAATTTGTCAAAATGTAGATTGTTTCGAAAATTGCTCAAGAGAGACTTTTAAACCTAAAATTGTGTCCATATTATTGAATAACATATAAAATGTATTTGAAAATACCTATGTCTTCATAACTAGCTATTCATTGTTGCTATTAGTAAATTTACATTACATATGCATTTATTTACTTCTTGTTTTCTGCATTATTCAAAAAATTGTTATTTCTAGTCTGTAAGAGTATTCTGTTTGACTAATAAACTAAATTAAACTAAACTTCATCATTTAATTGACGACCTCAGCTCGTGGCGTTATTGTGACAAAAGCTTCTCGAACGTTTGCCTCTATATCGTCGAAAGTGGTTGGCTTTGTTAGCGTAGACTAAGAACAAAGAAAATAATCAAATAGTGTCAAATCGCATGATCGCAGCGATCGCTTTTATGGCATGTAGCGCCATCTTGTTGGAACCATTGATGGTTGCTCAAACATTTGTGGATTGTGTTCCATTAACGGGAATTTTGTCGTTGATAAAGCTGTCGAGTCAAAAATAGGCCTCGTCCGAGAAGAAGAATGTTTGTTCAAAACCCGTATCTCCGGGCAACATTTACGCTGTTACCGAACTTACGGCGCGGCGTTGTCTACGATCGTTCCTATGAAATAGTAAACCTGACTGAATATCTTGGCAGAATAATGTAGCCGATTTAACATACAAATTGGAAAAATTATTGATATCTGGTTATTTACATAAGTATAAGTAGTAAGATTTTTATTGGCGCAAACTGAGAGACGCTATATCCTATATGAAATAAAGAAAAACACATTTTCAAACATGAGATTGTGCCCAACTACCCATAACTTCGACAGTGATTCTAAAATCAATCACCAAGAGAAGCATATATTCCAAGTCTTTTAATTGTTAAGGACTTTTAAAGTTGGTCATCAGTCTGATGCCAATATATTATGTCAAGTAACACCGATTGGACAATACGTCCAAATAATAAAACTTTATTATCAAAATGAGGTGTCCGTTAGTGCGAACATGGCGCCCTTTACAGTCCACACTTTATTGGTTGGTGGCCAAATTTGATACGGCCTATCGCAGACTTTAACAACTTGGCGAATTTTATGTCGTGACTTGAGCCTATAACCGTACAAATCCAACACACCAAGGAGCTCAAAGATTATAGATAACGTTGTTTGTTCGCTGGTTGGGCCTTGGAGCGTTTGACCAAAAAAGCATCTTTAACGACAGGGCGCATTTTTGGTAAATGTCTGTGTTAACAAACAAAATTTCCATACATGGTTCCTACTTTTTTTGAAAGATACATTGGTGTGGCGGTCACTGTCAAGGACAAGCGTTGTAAAAAGAAGATAACCAATTGCTTGTGACCCAAACAGTACTAGGTGCCACACAGCGGACGCCACGATTGACATTCTGGATGAACGACTTGAGTGTAAGGCTATGAATTGGCCACCAAGGTTATGCGATTTGACCCGACTAGACTTTTCTTGTGGGGTTTCCTGGAGTCGCAGGTCTATGTAAATAAACAAAAATTCACTCATGCCCTTAAGGTGACCATAACACAGGACATGGATCAAATTCAGCGGGATCTATGCGGAAGAGTCATTGAAAATTGAACCACTCGGATCCGTGTCCACTGTAAGAAGGCGTGCGGGCATTTGAACGACGTAATATTTCATACACATAATGGAGAACATGGGGCTTTCAAATAATAAAAGAATTTTGGCAATACCTCACACAGAGCTTGTTTTATTCCATTTATATGGTAGTATATGTTAATTTATAATTTAATTTTTGTGTGTCAAACGTGAAAGTTTTCACAGCCCAATGGACTTATGTATCTAAAAATAAGCATTATTATTCTTAGTAATCATTCTGAGGTGGTTGTCTCAGATTTTTATATCCAGGGATGGCGGCTGAACTAATGCGAAGAAATGCCGTGTCTTATAATTATGTCCCTTATAATTCGCATTATTTTATTCGTTTTTCATATTTGTTGGGCATACTAGTTTTTACTTAATCACATGTTGTTAGTGTTATTCCTGAACGACATGCAATGAGCAAACCAGCAACCCATTGATGACAACTTTATAGAAGGTTTTAATGGAATTAAGACGTCATAGAGGACAGCAGGGATCGAACTTGTGATCATGAGGTTGACAGGCGAGCACACAACCATCACGCCACGGCCACCCCCACTAAAAAACTAAAACATCCAAGACCTGATTACAAACCGTGGGCTTCCGATTTCACCAGTTTTTTCACAAGTACTAGTTACGTAACACTGAGAGGGAATTTCCAGAAGGCTGACGTTGGGACGTTAACTTTCTAATGGAACACATGGGATACACCTATGCACAAGAGATAATCATATAGGAGCACTATGGGATGGACCAGCCCACAGTGAGAAAAATAATTTAAAAAACATTTCGAAACAAATTACTTCGTTGCTCCCACACGTAAATTTAATGGGGCCTATCGTGAATAAAATTTCACTAGGAATTGTTCCCAACTTTCAAAATTGTCATCTCGAATAATGTCGAAAGTTTCCCTTGGAATTTATTGATATTGGGAATTAAGTTTCATAGTGACTTTGGATCTTATTTAAAAAGGCTAGTCGCCAGCTTACAATCAACAGTGCAGAAGTATTGACCTTTCCAACTCTCGAAGATGGGGAAAATTCTGAGGGAAATTTTGTTACGTCATCTCCTGCGGAGTTAAACGAGTTAAAAGCTATAGTATTCCTTTTTTTTTTTGAAAAGTATAGTTGTTATATCCAATAAAAAAATATTTTAATATCTTACCACTGAATGTGTAAATTGCAACCGATCATAGATGCAAATTAATAAATTTAGTTTCAAGATTTCGTGGTTTCCTTCACGATTCTATTTTCTGAAACAATTGTCGTCTCAAGAATAAGTTCGAACAAAGTGTAAATGGACATCACGTTGTTTTGCTAGGCGTTCAAAAATTAAAAAAAGAATACATACAATTCTATTCCTATGAAGTTCTTTTATTTGCTCTATTTCGAGAAATGCTTCTCACGAGCACAATCACCTTTTTTGCATGTTCCCTTTGCAACAGATTAAGATCGGGTGTATTAGAAACAAAATAAATTTTAGGTTGTCACAATTAAACAAATAACAAAATAAATTGTAGTTTGTCACTTTCACTTCTGAGTTTTTAACATTTCAAATTATTACTCGTAGGTTCATTCCCAAGATTAAGTTTTGTTTTGTTTTTTGTATGAACTGTCATTGCTTAGACGTGTTCAGATGCACCATTTTAAATAAAAGGGAATTATTGTCTTACTAATTAGTAAAACGAAAAAAAGAATATCTACAAACATTCGAAAATGCTTAGAAAATTGCTAACTTGTAACATACTAAGCCGTTAACAAAAGATTATTTAAAATGTGGCCCAGTGAATTTTAACTATATGTTATAATTTCTTTAAGCATCTTTATACGAAGTCAGGACACAATTTTTTGTCTCATGCTGGAGAAATCCACCATACAATCCATTTTCTTACTTTAAACAAAAAGATTGCGAGTGAATAGAGAGATGGATCACAATTGGAACTCGGAATAGCTTTAAACACACCCTGGGAGTCCTTTCGTTATTCTATATTGCTTCTGTGTGTATTTACAATTACCAACATTACTTTAAAAATATCCTTGCTGGTAGTTTTCTTATTTCAATCTCTTCGAATAGCTTCTGTTCTTTGGATGGCTTCATTTAAGTGATGTCCTTTCTAGGTAAACTTTTTGCTCACCTTCATCTTCCACTATTAGTATTATGTGCAACCGCCAAAAATAGCTTAATACTCCAGTGCCCTTTGGTTCATCGTAGGATTTTACAAATTGTACTTTTTCTTGTCTAAATAGATGGAAAACCAACTTTCAGCGGCTATGACTTGGCGGCATCAATTTAAACTTTCCTTATTTGAGTTCGTATCTGTCTGTACAAACACTTTTAAAAAAGGAAATCCAAGTAATAAGGGGTTCATTCTCTCAATGAAGGTGATCGGACATTTCCTTCCTACTTGGTCAATGTACAATTTAGAGAAGTTAAGGAAAGTTGGCAAATACGAATAGCAGGGATAAGTTAAAAGGGTGACGTTTTTGCAAAGAGTGTGGATTAGAAAATTACCCTCGAAAGGATGTTGGTGGATTACTAAACTGGTTTCAGAGATTGAAGTCTTGACGAATAGCTTAAAAAGTCAAATGTGAAGGATGAAATTTTTTTTAAGAAGTGTGGATTCTAGCTAAATTGAAATTACGTACATAAGTGAGAGCTTCCTTTATTCATTTATTCATTTACCTCTTAGCAAAACTTAATTCAAATTATGATGAACTTAGACCTATTTCTATTTTTCCTTTTTTGTTTAAAGTATTGGAAAGAGTCCTTCAAACAAAATATTTACTCCGAAACAATCCGGATTTCGTGATAATTACAGCTTTATTAAAAGTCACCTACGATATTATTGCGCTGGTTAATACTAATGATAGAAACTTCATTAAGGTCTCTATTTTAGAAGAAACACCAGCCCTTGTTATTTCGTTTAAGTAAATTTGATATCCTATCTCAGTCTTGAGATATCCAGTTTCTAGCTTGTTCCGTTTTTCCTGGCCTATGCTAATTTTTTGACTTTAGGCTCAAATTTCTCCAAAAAACGGGTAATATACACACCGTTTACTTATTTTTTTTTTAATTAACGTGACAATTATAAAAATAAAACTTAAAGAAAATTTTGCGGAAACCACAGGGCTTTCTAAGAATTTTGTAATATTTTTCTTTTAAATATAGCATAGCTGTTCTAAAAAGTATACTCGTTTACTTGAGTACCTGTCAAAACCCTCATTTCCCTTCCCGTTTCTTTAAAAGTTCTCAAAAAGTGTTATAGGTTTGAAGGCCTATTTGGAAAATGTACCTAACAACTTGTTTCAAATGTCTACATTAACTTTCCATTTATGCAACTACCTTCATCATATTTCCAACAGGATGGCACTCCATCCCACAATAGTGGAGAGGTTAAGAATTGGTAAGATGAAGAGAACGGTAATCTTTGGATGGTGAGAAATGGACCGGTTCACTGGCCTGCAAGATCTCTTGACCTTACTGTATTGGATTTCTTTGTATGGGGATGAATGAAAGAACTTTCTTATTCAACCGAAATAGCATATAGGTGAATTATAAGATCGTATTCTCGAAGCGTCATCAAAAGTGAAGCTGCAGCTATCATAAATAAATATTCGCAGTGAAATCCAAAAAACGGGCTCTGGGAAGCATACAAAACCAAGGAGGTTAAAACACCTTTAAAAAACTGTACGCATATAAGCATTTTTAAATCCCCGATATATGATATGAAAAGTGGAGATGGGACCTTACTTTCAAGCGATTTCTTTTTAGAATATACCCAAAAATCACAAGAATGACGCCCTAAAATATTATGCACTAATTAAGAAACACTTTGTATTTGTATAAATCAACGTATCTTATAGGGTGTGGACATATTATCAAATTTGTTATCAAATGTTTCCGGTATTTTTTTCTCAATCTATGTAACTTACGTGTTAGTAAATAACTTGTGATATGGAAAAAGATGTCAAGAAAGCAAGGGACTTAGAAAAATCTGTGTGAAATGCCTATAACATGTATTATGTTCACAAAATTAAAGATAATTTTAGATGTTTTGCAATGGATTTTCCACTAAATCGCACGCATTTGCAAAAAATTTTATTTCAATCTATTAATTAATTTCGCTTCAGGGGCTTAGGCTAAAGGTCGTGCTACACACATCTCGAAATGTTTTTAACATAAACGAAACTTGCTCTCGTAAATATAAATATTTGAAAATCTAGATTTCCTTATCTTAGTCGTCAAGGTAGCCAAGATATGAAACATGTAAATTTAGGTTAAACAAATAAACTCAAAGTTGACACATTAAGAAATCAGACTCGTAGGTTGTAATATAATCCTGAATTACAAAAAAATTTTAACTTCACCATTTGACTCTCTTTATTATTAAAACAGTTTTTGTTTGTTATGTTGACTTCTACAGATTTCCACCGCCGGGCTGCTTCAATATATTGACCGCCGCTTTTGATGTTGAATGTTGAAGTTTCGATTTATATTGCAATGAAAACATTATTTTCAACTGGAAAAATAAACTTGTAATAGTTAAAACAACGTTTTGCTGTTCAAGTTAAACGAGTGCTTAAATTTTTTCATTTAAAAATACTATAGAATATTCTCACTTTAATCAAAACTTCCGTTTCAAAAATAATAGAGAGTTTAAAAAGCTGGTCTCTACCTAAGTTTTATAAATTAAAATTGATAAATTGATACCCAGTTTGTTAAAGTGTCGAAAGTCACTATATACATAGCTGGACACCGTTAATCAAACAGTTAACTTCGTTAATCGTTAATCCGCTACTAAAAAAGTTAGCTTATCGTTAAACGTTAAAGCGTTAAATTTCGGAAGAATTAACGGAAGTTAACGTTAATCGTTAATCCGTTAACATGTGATAAAAATTGCATTTTTTATATTCTTTTACTCTGAGTACCGGCGCTAAGTAATGCCGGTCGTCCACTAGGCGATCAACGCACAAATTTCTAATTCAAGGCATTCAACTCTAATGTACGGTGCCTTCAATTCTGTTCAACTAACGGATTGGATTTAATTGTTGGCCGTTGCTCAACGAATTGCGCAACCAGTGTACGGGTAGTGTACGAGCTCGTGTTGCTCCTTGAAAATTTTCGATGAACACGTTGAGCAACATTTTCAAGATAATGTGTTGCACATTATTTTTGTTCAACGCGTTGATCAACTTTTTAATAATTTTCTTTTTCTTTGGGATTTCTTGACGTAATATTGTGTTGGCTGCAGTGAACTGTGTCTACGTGATTGAACTATTGCGTTGCCATGAACTTGCAGTTGTTGCAACTTGCAAACTGTAGTTTATTATGGTTTTTCGTCATGCAAGATGATAAAAAATCAGAGTGGACCTCGGAATTAATTTTGCAAATGATTTCAGCAATTGAGGAAAAGCCCAATTTATGGGACATTAAGAGCCCCTCTTATAAAAATCGAGATGCCAGGGAATTGGCTTGGTCTCAAATTTCCTCGAAAATGCAATTGCCTAAACTTTGAATTCGAATTCATGGAGCGGTGGGATCAATCGATTTTAATTTCTCATATATTTCATTGAAAAAACAATTTTCTTCGCGACTCAAGAAAAAATCATCTACCCAGAATCGTCTTGGCTGTTTTTTCTTCCGTTGTCGTTCATTTTCTAATATTATTAATGCGGCAGCCACTTTTTTTTTCTTAGAGGAAATCATACTCATACGGAACAAATTTAAGAATAAAGCGAAGGCGTGCGTCGACAATAAATGTATGTACCGAACTGAAGTCAAAATTATTTCAGGTTCGACGTTTGAATTTTTTGTTTATCGTGGTGCGTTCAACGCGTTCCCCAACGAGTAATCCTTGGTTCCTTGGTTAAGTGTACGAAGGTATCAACTCGTTCATCAACTGGTTAAACAACAATATCGAAAACGCAGTTGATCAACTCGAACAAATTTTTTTCTGTCAAAATCGAACAATTTTATCAACTAGTGTACAAGCTACGAGGTTATTCAACATTTGAGTAAATTGGTCAATTATGTGTACGGGGTTCCGAACGCATTTTGTTCAACTTTAGTTGCTCAACGTGAATTACGTAAGTTGCTGCACTAGTGTAAGAGGTTGTAAATCGTTTATCCAACGAAAGAGTTGAATAAAAAGTTAAACGAAGTTGTTTGAACTTATTGCGCACATAGTGGACGACCGGCATAATGAAATTATCAAACGAAACGAATCTCCTATCGCAGTTTTCTCACTCGCACGCGCCGTCAAAATATAATACGTACCTAGCTGTTTTTGTTTCACCCGCGGCACGCGCCACGCGGCACTTGTCTCATACTTGTCTGAACCTGTTTTTCGCGCCGCGCGGTAAATACTCGTAGTAGGCATTGGATTAACGATTAACGGACTTAACGTGGATTAACGGATTTAACGTGTCCGTTAACATTTTTAAAAGTTAACTTAAAAGTTAATCCGTTAATCAAAATTTTAACTTCGTTAACTAACGATTAACGAGTTAATGCCCAGCTATGACTATATACATGTGTAAAGGGTGGGCCACCCTTTATATACATAAGACTAAACCACAAATAAAATTTAAGCACCCGGATTAACTTTTTCTTGTCCATCATCCGATCAACATAAGAGTAATCTAGCCTTCCTTCTTTTTATAGATTTGCACAAAAAAAAAACAATGTTTTAGTATTATGTGTTAAAAATTATTGCTGTTTTTTATCCTTAGATGGTGTATATTTTAATTTTTGTTTGTGTACTCTTTATTTTTCCAGGAATAAATTGCTTCCAGAGATTTTCCGAGCAGCCGAAGTATACAGAAGTAAATCCAAGCCAGGACGCACTATTAACATGCAAAGTTATTGATAAAAGAGGAACATGCTCCTGGCAAAAGGATAACAAGGTAATTTATAAAATTCCTGGCAGGTACAGGAAAAGAGATTTTAAAATGTTAATAACTAAATCACGAACGAATGCTATTATTGCATGGTTGGTCGTCTTAGTACCCATAATGTACATAGATAGGTACTTGTACATAGAGAAAGATGCACACACAAATTCCTAGAACTAAAATTTGACCTCTTTTCCATTCCCTCTTCGTATAAAGTATCCTCAGGGTGTAGCATAAAACAACTTTGGAAGATCACATTATTTATGGCCAACAAGATGAGACGGTTTTAGTTTTCTGTTCTGTTGCTCCTGAATGTTGGTAATCCAATTATTGCACCAAATTTAAATACCAATCAGGATGCAGGATTTGATCCCAGTGAGTGCACACAAGTTTGAATTTACCTGGAAAACTGTTCAATATCCGATTCAAGTGGTAGATATAATATATAGAAAGACAAAAGCGGAAATGGGTTAGGATTGTGGTGTACATTTTTGTGGAAACTCGAATGAATAAATTGCATTGCAGTTTGTCACTTTTGTGGTCTAATAAAGTCAGAATGGCTCAATTGAAGTGGAATATATTCGTTCCATCCAATGATTATGTTTTTATTGAGAATGTAATCAAGGACTTCATATCATATATCAAATATTACAAATTAAAATATACTAGGTAGAATGTAGATTAAACCAGAATTATTTTAAAATAATTTAATTTAAGGATATTTGATCATTCTTTCTATTGCCTATAGTTCCAATTTAATTGAATTCTGACAGTACTCTTACGTCGGCCCTGAGAAACTGCACATGTAATCTTGGTTTTTCGAAGTAGTTTTTGTTTCATCTTAACGATAGAACTTTCGTATATATACAGTCGACTCCCTCTAAGTCGAACTCCCTCTAAGTCGAAGTTCCCTCTAACTCGAACTTTTTAGCCGTATTTTTGCATTCCCCTTAATTTTCCATACAAAAACTATCCTCTAAGTCGAACTCCCTCTAAGTCCAAATTCCCTCTAACTCGAACACATTTTCTTGATTATTGACCTATTTTCTTTCCCTCTAAGTCGAATTTTTTTCTTTTGCCGAAAAAAAAATCAAAAAAAGTCTCTCAAATCGCAACTCGTTATTGTTTGTAATTCTTATTAAAAGCACACACTCGAACTCTTTGGTTCTCTATGTTGCATCGCCTGCGCCGTCACCGACATGTTAGTGTGCTGCGCTGCTATACCTGCAATTTACAATATTATCAAACACAAAAATCTCCTTTTAAAAAGATATTCATAAAAAAAATTGCAAGGCAATAAAAAAAGCATTTGTTGGTTGGATCCATTCCATTCCAACTTCAAAACATTTTGTGCTTTATTTGAAAGCAGTAAAACAATAGATCTTAGAGGTCGTCGGAAAAGCTAAAGCTTCTGGTTATAGAGAAAAGCAAAAATCCTCGTTGTTTCAATAAAATTAAAACTTTGCCGGTGGACTATGTAGCAAACCATCGTTCTTGGATGACATCAGACCTTTTCACAAGTTGGCTTTTGAAACTTGATTCTAAATTTGGAAGATCAAAGCGCAAAGTATTATTCATTATCGATAACTGCCCAGCTCACCCAAAACAAGTTAAGGATTAATTAAAGTTTATAAAGCTTGAGTATTATTATTATTTATTTATTTATTTACTTGTTATTGTTATTTAATTTAATAAATCATTAAAAAAAAACTCTCTCTAACTCGAATTTTTCTAAAACTCCCTCTAACTCGAACTAGTTTTGATATCCCGTGAAAGTTCGACTTAGAGGGAGTCGACTGTATTTGTCATTTTTCCTACCCATCATAGTTATAATGAGTTTGTGTCAAATATAGTACCAAAAAGGAAAAATCTATTACATTTACCCGCTTTAATACAGCTCAGCTGACTGTCAAAAAATTAAATTAATAAACCAAAATGGAATTAGCAAAAGGGCAAAAGCCTTAAGAATTCCAGCAATTAACTGGGATAAGGTACGAGTATGTCAATGCTAGTAATCAAATTGCTATTCGTTTTATCATAATCTGCAAATACTCCTGAGACAACTTATTGAGGACAAAATCTCAATAATCGAAAGTTAAATTGATGCGTAACTAACACGTACCGGAAGAAGAAAGTTGTGTGCTATGTAATGTTGGAAAGAAGATACAAAAAACAGAGCAGTTTTTTTACAACAAATAGTATGTAACTGTAAAATACAAAAAATAAATCACAAATTGAAATAAAAAATAGTTCCTGCTAATTTAAACTGTTTCTTTTTTGTCTTCAATTAAGTAAAGCTTTTTTATTTATTAGAAATTTTCGATATGAACGCAACATTGTATCTCATCTTGAAGCCGCACATATATTTAAAAGTGGACAGGTTTTCCTGTAATTTGGACACTGGACACCTTCTTTTGGGATACCTTCACTATGAAAGATTGTGAACAATTGCAACTCACCGAGCGTATTTGGAGATTCTCACAAAAAAATTGGAAGAATGGAATCTGAAATGGGATCTTTTTTTAATGAATTTTCATGACGGAGGTTTGGGTTCGTTTTTTACCGTTCATAAAGTTTGTAAGAAATCTTACTTGGACCTTCATAGTTTCCAACATTTTTAACATTTTTTTTACAACATATGGACCTTACAATTTTGGTTGTATTTAAGGACCAGAACAAAATTGTGTTGCTCATTAGATTGTAACCAAATTATGGAAATATGTAGTACTATTTGCTGTTTTTTTTTCAATTGTTTCGCTTTTCTGTAGATCAGCCTTACTTGACTTGAAATCATTTCTCACTTATCCCCGTCTTACATCTCGGAAAATTTTAGGTCGATTTAAATCTAAATTGACGTGTTCATTGTTCCTCTGTATAAGTAAAATTAGGGAAAGTGAAGTTTCTTGTTAGATCTGTGAGCAGTTTGACTAAATTATTTTGGAATCGTTTCATATATTCTTAGATTGAGGACTGCTTTTTACTATTTTAGTTTTCAACTATGTAGCCCGGAAATTCATGACATTAACTTGCACTTTTCTCATTTATGTTTTAACTTTTAAAACCTCTTTCAATATGACGTTCATTTTTGACTTTATGAATTTATATCGACGTGAAAAAAACCATCTTTTGTAGTACATGATTCAATACGATTCTTAAGTCTTCTTGATCCACGTGGAAATAGAGCTAACTCAACAAAGTAAACTCAAGTTAATCTATAAACATTCGTATTTATTGTTCTATTGCAGCAAGTGTAGAATACAATTTGCAGGAGGTCTGGGTTCGAATACCATTGAACAAATACTACTGAAATAAATCAGCCAAGTAGAAGACTTAGCACTATTATTGAACTTGTTGAATTATTGATTCAAAACAGCTTTTTTTGCCTTTAGTCCACAAAAATTAGAGTTTCGTTCGGGCGATCTCACATGGACTTATTAGTTGACTGTGAGTCAATACGCAATTTTTGTTAAATTCAGTATACATATCTTACATTGATTTTTTGAAGAAAAAAAAAATTTAATGTGAACTATATCCAACCAATATTAAAATTGTAATCATTAACGCTGAAAGATTTTGCCCGTGACCTAGTATTGTTTCTTTTGTATTTTAATTAATAAAATGTCCTTTAGTAGCTTTCCGGTCAATATTAAATATTAAATTAAATATGATCTTCAAAAATCAATATGGCTGCAAAGTTTCGTTCCTATTTCTTGTATATAATATATATAATATATATATAATATATTAAAAATTAAAAATAACACTACTTATAATAATTTGAAATTTTAAAAGATAATAAGCTTTTTCTTATCCTCCTTTTGTATTCTTTATTAAAAATCTTGTAAAATCTTGTTAAACAAAAAAATATAGGCATATCCTTTTTCTATATACATATTTGTTCTTGTTTAAAAATCTTGAAAAAGACGTTCCAAACAAATATCAATCATTGAATATGAATTTCAAAAATTGAAATGAATTTTTTTTTAAATTATTTGGTTTGAAAACAAATTAGAAACATGTACTATCATGTGTATGTTTATATAAGAAAAGTGGAGTAATACTTAAACAAAAATATAGGAAACTTACTTTACGATAACAAAGTTACTTGGAACTAAAGAAAAATGAAGCCGATACACCTCAAAAAAATGTCCTATGACAAACTCTATATTTATTATATATGTACTAGGAATATTCCAGTGGATACGAGTATTAAGGCTTTCAGGGCCAACTTTGATGGTAATACTGCCGGATGAATCTTACAGAAATATGAAAATTTTATTAACATGTAATTTAAATTACAGCCTAATCTTAAGATTTTGAGAGTCTAGCTGCAGAGACTATTGTCTCGAAAAATAAAAAAATACATTCAATATCGTAAAAGATTGCGCGTCACAATGGGGTATCAAATTAAATAAAACAAAATCGACTTCACAAACATAAACCTAAATTATGTTCAAATTTTTTTTTAGCCACCACTGCCAAAACCTTGAAATAACTTTGGATGCAAGGAGAAGAACTAAACTTGAAGCACACAAAAATGTACTGGTTAGTTTGTTTTTTATTTTTTCTTACTTTTGGAGGAATGCTTGACGCACCATAAGGAGGTATCCATACCTCCCCTTGTGCTGGGCTCTCCAAGGGTTTTAACCTTGGCATACCAGCTAAACCTCCGAAAGTGACTCGATGATCTCCCCTTTCGGGACTACTTTCTCATTACTTCAAGGGGGGGCTTGTCTAGGCGGGTTCGGTCGTTCCTTGAACTGGCTCTTCTCGTTTCTTAGTGCTCAGGATTTGGGTCAAATGTGAACTTATTCGCATCCATTGTTCATCATTCTCAAACATCTTCTGGATGATATTATCTTGGTTTTCATCCATGCAAGACCTCTTTTCGATCCTTTGCTTTTATCGGGGATCTTTTTGTTCAGGATCCATAAGGCGGCGCGGCGGTTTTTAGTGTGTCAGAGCAGAGATCTAGTTTTGTTCATTTTTATTAACGTATTGCTCGCTTAGAATGATGGCGTTAGCTTGTTATTCGTCTATAAGCTTGAACAGGAGATTGTACGCCGTTCGACTCCTGTTGACGTTCGCTTGGAGTATTTTGATCATTTTGAGGAGGCCGTTTTTGCTTCTTTTAGTGGCTCTTTAAATGCTTGGCACTATCCAGATCCTCGTTTGAAAATGTCAAAGATATCTTCGTTACTTTTACTTGTAGTTGTACATTCATTGGGAGTCAAGTATTCCACTCCCAATGAAGGGCTTTCACATTCCTTTACTTTTCTCTTGCAGTCGCTGGATGACGAGGTCCCGGGGCCCGAGTGATCACCCCTAACAGACGCCGGTCCTGGGGATCCAACTCCCTACACCGTAAAGTTACTCTTTTTCTCTTTTCTATTTATATTTGGTTTCTTTGTCTGTGTTCCTTCACACAGTTGCTTTTGGTCCATGGTTTCCCATGGATTTCTATCCGCCACCTGAGGACGCGCCCTCTAGGGGAAGCAACAAACCCCGAGGGGTTTTCTTTGCATTAATTCTTACGATTTATAATTCAATAAAAAATTGAAATAAATTTTTTTGAATTAGGAATTTGTAACGGAATTTAATGAAATGTTTAATAGAGAAGATTCTAAAAAGCAAGAGAAAAAAAAAAACTTTAAAAAAATAATGTTTTTTTTTTAATTAAAAAAATGAACTTTTCTTTTTGAAAATTCGATACCTCAAAATCGGGAATAAATTTTAAAAAGATCATCCTATTCATTAGACAAATTAAAATCAGATTTACCACCTCCAATTGCTTAATCACTACCTGCACTCAAATAACTACACCAACGTATTATGACATACAATGACGCTAGAGAAAGAATTTTTAATAGAAGCAACACAAACCTACCTGCGAGAATTTCAAGCATAAAAGATCTCAAGAAAAAAGGAACAATAAAAAGAATTGAAGCAACAATTACATTACTTGACAGTTGTGCAAGCATCAGTTGGCTAAGCAAAGGCGAAAAAGATTTTCTGAAGAAATAAATTATTCCTTTTACTATCTTCTCATCCAACGTTAGGACAGCAGATGGTCATGAACAACCAATTGTTGGCAAATTTTTAATTAAAGTCACTAATAAAAATGAAACGAAGGAAATCGAAATGTTTATCGTTCCTACATGGTACATATAGGCATGGTTTTATTTGCCAACAACAATATTACTGTTGTAAATATGCCTTTGTAATTCATTCGTAAATCACAAATCTCCATTCGTATATTGTATGAATATTATAGTAATATTGTTTATCCATTGTTAGAAATAATAACAAAAGGTAATGTATTTCTTAAGTTAAATAATAGTTTTTTAATTTATTTTATTGTCATATATATAAATAAAGTTAAAAAAACATAATCAATCAATTCATTATAAATATAATTAAAAATAAAACTACTATTTTAAATTTAGAAAATCTTCATTTTTTTGTACCGAAGGCCACCAAAAATAAATTTAACATTCAAAGTCTTCCGAAAAAAATTCTACTTACATTTAATTTCTTCTAGAAAAGCATCGGTGACAGGGTTTCTTTTTAATTTTACGCCTTCCATTCTATAAAATAGCCTATCAACAAATTTCCAAATATGAACTGCTACTTCTGGATGTTGAAAGTTAAATACTCGTATAAAAGACTTATTATTTATAATCATAAATGGAAATTTTTTGAAAAGTTGTTATCCGCTTATAAATGATAAATAAAACATAAGGTATAACTACTTACCTCGTCTTTTAGAAAATAGCAGATGTTCGTCTGATCCTCAAGATCTGTATCTTCACCTTATAGTTACATTAACCTTATGAGTTTTCAAAAATTATTAAATAATTCAGACCACTGCAGCACTTTATAAATAAGGAATGAATTTTCGTAGTCGCTCACTTGCAAGTTTCAACCTGTTGGCGAATGGAATACATACATTAGGGTGTCCCTTATTTTCCAACAATTTTTTTTTTCATACGCACACGGCATAATTTTTTCGTTAGAGTTTAAAACCGCTGCAAAAAAAATTTTGCATCATTTGAACTTCATTTACTATAGCCGACTTTCAATCAAAGTGTGCCATGCAACTTATGTAGGGAAATAGCGTATGTCCCGAAAGATTGTTAGTATATTGTCATTTTTAGATTCGATAACAAGTATACATATGTATTTAATTTTTAAAAGATGGCAATGCAAGTAAGAAGTGCTAAATTTATTTTTTTAGTGGGAAATATAAACCACCAAATAACAGGTGCTAAAGTTCCTTCAAAACGGCAAGTCTTAGAAGTTTTATTTTTTAATATTCGGGAAGTTAAGCTAACTGTGAGTGAAAGTTCAAACCTCGTGATTCGTGAGTGCTTAATATTTTGGGAAAAGGCAAGAATACCCACAAAAGCACTTCCTCATTGTATAAAAAAACTTGTGAAACTATATGAGCTTTGGAAAGACCTGCAAAAAAATTCCAAGAAAACTCAGGATATATTCAAACAAAGGGAAGAGGAATTTCAAAGTGATCTGGATAATCTGTTTGATTTAGCACTTGCCGATCAAAACAGAAGAGGATAAAATGTTTTTGCTGCGTCAGAGGGAACCAAGAAGACCAGGTTGCCTAATTGGCGTCGACAAAAAATTAATGGAAAAGGAAGAAAGGGCTAAACAGAGAATATTAGGAGAAGAAAACAGATTACGTAAGTTGACAATACCATCTAGCTCTACGGGTTCAACAGGGTGTTTACTACGACCCAAACTCAAAATAGTTGGTCTATTCATTTATTAACACATTAATTCTTCATATATCCTAAATTTAGTGGCAGTCAGCTTTTGTTCATTTAAAAAATTTTGTCAATTTAACTTCCAGCAGCCCTAATCTTTCACCAATCGAAACTGTTTGGCACACGATGAAGCAAAAATTGCGAACGGAACCGCGTCGGACTCTTCAAGATTTAAGATCCACAATTACAAATAATTGGGAATCTTTTGGTGCCGAAGAGTATCAACAATTAGTTGACACTATGCCAAGGTGCATTATAGAAGCAGTGATTAAGGCCAAAGGTCGCTTAACAATGTGGTAAAATCAACATAAAGAATCATAGACCAACTATTTTGCATCTAAGAAATGTGTATAAATCGTTATTTAGTTTTGTAAAGAGACTCCATATCAATATTTTATTAAGCCACTTTCTTTTTTTGTCCACTTTTCCTATTTAAAATGAATAGGACTTTATATGTATATCAAAAAATAGTTTTTGTTTCGAAATAGGTTAAGAATGAACACATATTTGCATTCTATCCTCGGTAGACCAACTATTTTGAGTTTGGGCTCGTATACCAACAACTTGGCGATGATACCGATACGTCGTCCAATAGTGCTGAAATCAATACATCTTCAATTCAACGTGTTCGGACGCAGATGAGAAAAAAAAGAGCTGCATCTATAAAAACAGATTTTGGAAATGATGTTCCTGAAGTTGTGACTGTTCACTGGGATGGAAAATTACTACCTGGGCAAAGAAGAAGTTGCAAAGAAGAACGACTTCCTATCGTTATAACGTTTGGTAGTAAGGAACAACTCCTTTCTGTGCCTAAGCTTGAAAATTCGTCCGGGAAAGAACAATCTGCTGCTGTTTTTAGAGCAATAAATGATTGGAACCTTGAAAGTAAGGTACAAATAATGTGCTGTGATACAACAGCATCAAATACCGGACGCTTCAATGGTGCGTGTGTGCTTTTAGAACAGAGACTGAAAAGGGAGTTGTTACTTTTTGGGTGCCGACATCACATTTATGAACTTGTTTTGAAAAGCGTATTTGAAACTTAAATTCGCCAGGTAACAATAAGCCCAGACATTCCCCTTTTTAAAAAGTTCAGAAAGAATTGGAAAAATATTGACTCTTCTACTGTTCAAACTTGCAATGAGACTATAAGAAAGCATTTCCGAGAAACAACAATAAACGAATTGCTTGATTTTTATTCTGCTGAACTGCAGAAAACAATAGTGAGAGATGACTACCGCGAGCTTATTGAGCTTTCTGTCATATTTTTGGGAGGAAATATGAACAGAGAATTAAAGATCCGACCACCAGGTGCAATGCATCAAGCGAGATGGATGGCAAGAGCAATTTATTCACTGAAAATATATTTATTGCAGTCCCAGCTTAAATTAAGCAAGCAGGAAAGGCAAGGACTTGAAGATATTTGTTTTTTTTATTACCACCACTTACGTTAGACCATCGCTTCAGTGCAATTTGGCTGTAAAGGCACCATTTCAAGACTTGGAATTTATAAAAATCTTAAAAAACTACGAACGTATCGATTCGGCAATTTCAAGTGCAGCCTTAAATAAATTTTGTCAGCATTTATACTATTTTACCGATGAAACAGTAATTTTAACCCTTTTCGATGATATTGTTGATGTTGAAACGAAAACAAGGATGGTTAACAATTTAACGAAAGATGGTTCTTTAGATAGCTTCAAGCGATATATTCCTTCAAAGGATGAACTTCGATGTTCATCATACGGTAATTTTTTAAAGTTTTGCATTTATGCCATTTTTTAAAACAAAATTTCAATTTTATTCTAGATAAAACCCTCGATCAATTTGTGACCGTCAAATGCAAATGCATTCGTAGATATACCACTGTACAAATACATACTTCGTATATCTTACGAATATTCGTCTATGCTAGAAAGGAAGATTAAAATGTAGAAAACAATATACAATCTTGTGGATTGTGATAAGAGTAACATAATATGTACAAGTACATACATATATACTCAATTGATGAATTGAAATGCAGAAAAATATTCCCTTAAAAATGTAGGCTATGGAAGTTGTAACCAGTCGTATCCAACTTTGTACAAGCATTTCTACAAGGCTTATAATATTAACTTTGTTTATAATTTAGGCACATATTTGCCAAATTTAACCAAAAGTGAGGACTGCATTTCGTATAAATAAATATAATAGTGGAAGATTTTGCACTTGGGGATTTATTGATTTAAAATTGCCTTTAATGGTCTTGATTACAGATAATGTCTTTATGCATATACTAACTATAAGTCTATTCATTTATGAACGAAATTGTAACGTACAGGTTTTGTTTTTCGTATTAATATTTTGATAATCAAAACTGTTAATATTTTTTTTTTATTGTAGTTAATTTTTCAAGTTTCAATATATGTAATTGAATGAAAATAAATTCAAATACAATTTGCTCATTAAAATTAACATAGCTATCTGAAAATAAATTTTAATAACATTTTTAAAGAAATAAATTTTTGTCAGTTTTTATTTTTGAATACTAGATAATGCAGTTTTAGTAACAAAAACAAAGCAAAAGAAAAATACAAACATGTATTTGAGTTCAAGCTACTAATAAAGCAATTACTTCATTTTTGTGTTGGAATACTGAGAACTTGACTCTATTAATTAGTTGAAAAGATTTTTTGCTAATTTGCACAGTAAATTAATAATATAGTCATTTTAACTTTATCATAAAGCTCAATCAAGCTGCCAAAATTAAACTGCTTTGATTTGAAGCTATCCTCACGTTGTTGGTTGCACGAAGGTGGTTTCTGATAAGGACAGTCGCTCTCAGGTCTTTTTTGTTTTTGAAGCTTGTATCCAGTAGGTCTTTAAAACATCTGTGACCATTTTACATTTTCATTTATGTTCTGATTGGGACGCAATTATGGATAGTTTATTTTGACACTTTTATCGTCTGAGGATTGTTGCTAGGTTGTGCGATGGATTCCATATACATACATACATACGTACATAGACAAAACGTTTCAAAAAATAAAAGCAATTAATTACCTGTTTTTTACAGCTTGTTGGTATTTTATACTTTAGCAAATTGTGAACAGTCCACACAACGTTATGATTGTACGAATAAATAAAAAAACATACGTGCATATGTCCTTTTTAAATCTAAACTCTTTTGAATTTAATTTCGTATCTCATAATTTATTAGCAAACTTTATTACGCTTAATATACTCAAAACAAACAGTTTTTCAGCAAATGCAATTATTTATTATTCTATATATTCAATACAATTGTGGTCTTGCTCTCTTAGACAACCATCCACCTTTTTTTCAATAATTAATTCACCTTCATTTTAATATTAAAAGGAAAACCTGCACCACTCTAGTATAGGGCGTTCTTAATTCTTCATATATATTTAAAATATAATCAAAGCGATGAGCATCTATAATCCCGATTTCAATAATTACAATTCCACAGCACTCCAACGTCCAACTAGCAGCTTACCTGATCCAATTTCAAAGTTGCATCCTTTAACAGTAGCAAAAACACTTATTCTTTTTTTTTATCTTTATAATCCACACAGCCCGTTGGTATTTATCCAAAGAAGTACGAATGGGCGGCACGACCTTCCATCGTAAGTCTGCATATGGATTTGCAACCTCCACCGTATATTGGAGGCGACTGCTCGCTATGGATACGTTCGGCTACATTGGACTTTGATGATGGCCTCTGGGAGTGTCAGGTGACAGCGAGTGACTTTACGACCCAGGATGCCCTTACGAGCCAGCCAGTGCGATTAGTTGTTCGAGGTAATTGGTGTACTAATTGAAATGGGAAGCCTTGATCCTTATTTTACTGCCTCACTAAGGACATATAGTTATCTTATCCGGAACAATTGTATATATTTGTCTCTGATGAGTATAGCTATGTGAATTTTAATTAAACTCCCTCAGGAGTAGGATTAACATCACGCAAAGATCCTTATCTATATAACGTTTTAAAGGGAATATCTTAATAACATTTTAATCCCCATTCTCATAGTGGCACCACAACGACCTCGACTGGAGCATGAGGGTGCTCATGTACCGCCAGGGCATAATATCACAGTGGATTCGGGTGCGGTGGCGACCGTAAAATGTGTCTCACATTACGGTAATCCACCGGCAACACTTAAGTGGTTCCTAGGTGAGAGCTTCAATGAAGACAATGATCCTTATTCCTTTATCAATTCCAGTCAAGAAAATAAAGGTTTCTTTCTATGTATATACGTAGGTGATCAGGAGCTAACGCCACTAGGTCCACAAGCTAATTCTACTGAGCCAGACAATTCTAGAACATGGTCTGCATCGTCCGTGGTGCAGGTCTCAGCGATGCGTGAACGACATGGTGAGATGCTACGATGTGTGGCATTTCATGAGTCTTACTCAGCCAAATCGGTGACGGTCGAGGGGAGGATGGACATAAAATGTTTGTATTTAGTTATTTGATTTTCCTTTCAATACGTATATTCATATTTTTTTTATATTTTGTATAGACGCTCCGACAATACGACTTATTGGCTCCCCTGAAATTGACCTTGAAGAGGATAAGGACGCTCTGATAATGCGATGTGTGGCAGATGCTAATCCCCCAGCAAGTGTTGTCTGGCGACGAGCAGGTCGCTCCGAAATTTCAAGTTTACAGGTAAGAAGTAAATTATTTTGTTGAAACAAATTTTGTTTTAATTCAGTTTAAATGAACATAATGGAACACGATTTAAAATTCTTTAATTTATCATACAAATGATGAGGCGTATTCATGTCCAATTATAAATAATTATTGTTCACTTTTCCGCTTCCAGTACTTTTGGCTTATTCATTTGTAATATTATTTCCTTACTGGGAAACTTGTCACCGTCATCATTTGGCGTGGTGATATTTGCTAGTAAATGTATGTACCTATATATACTAAGCCAAACACATTCCAAATTACTGAACAAATCAGCCAAAAAAGGAAATAGGTATAAATACGAGTAGCTTAAAAAAAACGATAATTTAAAAAATATTACAAATTAAATAAATTGTGATTGAGGTACAAAAACCATAAATTTTGTGAGTAAAGAATATATAGAACGACCGTGTGCTTAAGTGCTTTTAGGAACTTTATCGAAAAAAATGAATGGCGCAAAATTTTAGTTGAATTATTACGTACGATGTTAAAGCTGTTTTAGTATGAAGCTAGGTTAAGAAAACGATTTTGCTAATTTTAATCCAATATAGCATCATACTTTCTCTGGTGCAGGGAAATAAGTCCACGGGAACTAAGTCCACTGATTAACCTCACTGTTTATACGTGTCGTTCCCATGGCTTAACAAGGGAATTTATTTCACATTCAAAGGGAACTAAAACCCACAGTTTTTGTACCGAATTTCCCAAGACCACTTTAGTAAAGTGGATTTCGTTCCCATTAAGTGAGAACTGAGTCCCTCAGTGGACTTAGTTCCCGTGGACTTATTTCCCTGCACCACTTTCTCTATACCCTTTTATTAAAGGTAAAATCATCGAATACCTATTTTATTTTTTTAGTATCGTGCTATTAACAAACGCCACAAAAGGTCTGTTTACTTAGTTCTTTGCACGAACTGTCATTGTTTAATGTGTGTTCAGAAGTTCAGAAGCAATTTATTAAGAAAATTACTTTAGTACGAAACTAGGTAGAAATGTTTAAAATTAAGAGTGAGTTAGCTAGCCAATTATTAAGTTGTATCATACTAATACCCAGTGGCGGCGCAAGACCTAAACTTAATGTAGGCAAGATACATTTCGCGAGGCCCTCTGATGGTGCAAGTAGAAGGCAATATAAAATAAAAAATCACTTCATTAAACGGTTTTTTTTTATTTATTAAGAAACAAACCTATATTTATACTCATACTTCTTTGGAACATTAAACAAAAGCTCCTCATACAACTCATAAGGTTGGAAGACACTGCTTTCACCTTCTTTTGTAAATGCTGACAGTTTTTCAATATTTGCTCTTTTGGAATTTTTTTTAACTTGTTTAAAGTAATAGAGAAAACCAAAATTTTCAAAATGTTGATTTAAAGACATAAATCTCGATTCTATGTTATCGCAGAATCAATCATTATAGTATTAAAAAAATCTGTTTCATATACCGGCTTTCAGCAGGCTTTGTAGGTTGATCGCTACCTTCATAATCAAACATCCTTTTCTTTTTGGCTACTCTTTTATTTTTAAAATCTTTTGCCAAATCATAACTGCTTTTCTCACTAAATTGACGAGCATCTGACAAGCACTTTACGAATCCTGTTTGTCGATATTCTTTGATCCAGTCACAAAATGTACGCAAATGTTCAAGAGTAATGCTTAAATATAAACGAATGATCAAAAACGACAGAGATGAGATTTTTTAATTAAGGCGAGATTCTCCTTTTTCGGCGACCAAAAATGCTTTTTTTTATTTTATAGAACAGAAACGAGATCTACCTTTTTGTCTCGAAAATTAACATTTAGCGGTATTTTGAGCGTAGCATGTTTCACATAAATATTTTTGAATTTGGCGCCTACATATCCATACCATGGTAAGCAGAGGTACCATATGGGCCACCAGGTGTCGACATATGAGACATGAACCACCTGGCGTCGACACATGAGCCATGACTCGAAAAACAAAACTTTAAACGCGTTTTTCTCGAAACCACGTTTTTCAAACTGTTTTCTTATTTGTTTTAAAGCTTAATAAATTTATTGGAGTCTGGACCAAAATCAGGCTGATCTATCAAAAAAAACTTTTTCTTGTACAGCGCTCAGAAAGAAGAGCGAAAAGAAGTGGAAAAAACGGACACTAAAATTCAAGCGTTCGCCATTTTTTTAGTTTTTGACTTTGGGCAATTATTTTCTATTTTATAAAAAACTTTGATTTTTTAATTTTTGATCATTTTTGCAGGGGTTAGAGTGGCCAATCGAATTTTTTGACAAAGATCAAATTCTTCGAATACGTATTTGAAGAGGGACTTACATGTATACGAAATACTCACACCACAAGAAAAAATTTGACACGGGATCGAAATCCCTAGTGCGTAAAGGAAATCGACATAAGTAGTTTATCAGAAATATCGATTATTGACATTGACATTCATTTCGTGCTCCGAATGGTGGAATATCTTTAAGTTGAGAAATAATTCTAATTATTAGAAGAAAAACCTTGTGGCGTGTACTTTTGGATTTTGCTCCATACTTTTTCAAATTTATTTTCAGCTGTGAGACGCGAGGCCCTTTGCACCGCGAGGCCGTGGGCGGTGGCCCACATCGCCCACGCCTTACACCGCCTCTGCTAATACTTTAATAATAGCCTATTTAGAATTTTACGCCAATGTTTTTATTCGCTTCATTTTTCGTACGAGTCAATGGCTCGTTAGGACCATAGTTAATTAATGCGATCGTAGTCAAGTTTAAAAATATCAAAGTTGATAAAAATGCAACTCCTCAGATTAAACTATTATTTTTTAAACAACAACTGATGAATCTAAAGAGCAAAACCAAAGGTTGATTTTTAACTTCCCTACATTTTTCTGGAGAAGCTATGTTTTATCAACAAATCAACAACCTCACAAGGTGAGGTAAATATGATTTTGTGAGGTTTTGGTATTCTAACAGCACACTCACAACTTGTTAGCCTCACAAGAACTATCGATATTGTGATGTCCTTCAGAGTAGATCACAACTCACAAATTAATTTGACGTTTCATATATATTATGAAAAAAGACTAGACATTTTATTCACATTACACATTATCCAACAAAATGGAAATACTCGTAGAATTAGTTCTGGTGCATATCTTATTGCAGAAATTGCATCCGAAAATGAAACCTCCTCCATATTTAAAGAGATAAGATGAATTTCAATGGTTTGGCCAATTATTTTTGGACATTTGACCAAAATATTTTTGAACTTTTGCCAAAAATATTTTTGGACATTTTATCAAAAATATTTTTTCAAAAAACTTTTTTCCAATAAATTTTTTTCCAACAATTTTTTTTTAAGAAATTTTGATTTTTCAAAAATATTTTTTGACAAAAATTTGCCACCCAATGTACTTTTAAACGTGATTTCTGGCTACACTAGGCATCCTAGCGAGTTAAAAACTGCATATTCGTGATCTAGGGAGTGCCACCTTTCAATCCACGTATCGCATGTAACGAAAAACAAATTTTTATCTTTAAATGCGATTTGCGGCTAAACGGAGCTTCGTAGACCCCTCAAAGTTGACGTCTTCTTATGTGATTTCTGGCTACACTAGGCATCCTAGCGAGTTAAAAACTGCATATTCGTGATCTAGGGAGTGCCACCTTTCAATTCACGTATCGCATTTAACGAAAAACAAATGTTTATCTTTAAATGCGATTTGCGGCTAAATGGAGCTTCGTAGACCCCTCAAAGTTGACGTCTTCTTATGTGATTTCTGGCTAAACTAGGCATCTTAGAGGATTAAAAATTGCATATTCGTGATCTAGGGAGTGCCACTTTTCAATCCACGTATCGCATGTAACGAAAAACAAATTTTTATCTTTAAATGCGATTTGCGGCTAAACGGAGCTTCGTAGACCCCTCAAAGTTGACATCTTCTTATGTGATTTCTGGCTAAACTAGGCACCTTAGAGGATTAAAAATTGCATATTCGTGATCTAGGGAGAGCCACCTTTCAATCCACGTATGAGAGGTTGGTAAATAGCACAAATAATTTCCATAATTTATGAGCCTCTTAAGCTTAAGAGCCATTTATGAGCCTTCGGTGAATACCGCCCTTAATATTATTGAGGAACATTATAAAGATATTTTAATATTCTCAGAACCCGGCTGAGTAAGTTAGTATAAATTAAAATGAAAGATTATTAAATAAATAAATATTTATTGCAAACTTATTGATATATCACAGCCAACATACAAAATAAGTCAACTTAAGACCTCAACTGAACGTGAGAACTATAAAGCTACAAATCAGCGCACTGTCGCTTCCATCCACCGTGCTCTTATTATTATGCTGAGCTATAGAATAAGCAAGACTCTGGATAACTGTTCCAAGTGATTTTATAGTCTCTGCTAGAGCCTTTTGGACTGCCAAATTTTCCCTGTGCTGAATGATTTTCCTCTTTTCCTTCTCTTTAAATAAATTAAGCGTTTGATCTAAAACTGTTTGGCTGTTCTTGTTGCCTTTCGTGTTTTTTTTTCGGAAAGAGGTACTGCACATTCTGGAAAGTTTTCAACTGGTGGGCTTGGTGGAACTATTTGCTTTTGGTTCGAAGCTTCTAAGCTTCCTGGGCTGACTTGAGATAGTCAATCAAGGACTCAGATTCCAGGTACTCTGTCTGTATGTAATTATTAAAAATAATTATTTTAGATTTAAATAAAACATGAAACTATTTATGTATGAACCGATTGATGTGCAGAAAAATATTATCGTTGCCACAGTTGTCTAAAAGCCTAATGTTGGCAAATCAGGGAGCCCATCAACTGCAATCGATCCAAGTGCTTCAAGAGCCCTCTCCTCCAATTTATTCAACTTGGTGCTGGAATGAGGACCGCCACCAGTTGTTTGCGCTTGCACCTTGACTCTCTTAGCTTTTGACCTTTTAACTGGTGCTTCCAATGTGTTAAGGACTAGGATACAAACAAAATGGATTATTAATATAAAAGGATTTTAGGGGTTTCAGAAAAGTTGGGTAAGAAATTTAAAAATATAAAAATTAAGAATGGTGCATTTTATTACCTCTTTCCACCTTGCGCCAGTTCTCGTCGGACCGTAAAAAGAATTGAGCTCTACAGCCAGTTTTGCCCACAGTTCTTTTATACGCTGTGGATTTGTTGGGTCATTCTTGTTGGCCATGAGCTCTGGGTGTTTTCTTATGAATCCAAGGAAGTGCTCAAATTGCTCATGGGTTGTTCGCTTGGAACCCTGAAAATCTCCTACTAATATATTTAATTAATATTTATTTATAAATCGTCTTTTTTTCTTTAAAAATACAAAATTACCTTCCATTATTTTATTTGTTTCTTGAATTCTTCGTGAATTTGATAATTGTTTTTATCTTTATTTTTGAATCAGCTGTTGATGTGTTGAGATTCAGTTTACTGTGGTGAATTTGTTGTGAGGTTTCTTATGAGGATTGTCTCAGAATCAGAATACCAAAAATGTTATCGATCACAACAACGTCACAAGAAATCAACCTCACAAGAGCTTGTGACTTGTGAGACCTCACAACGCCAGAATCGGGCTGTTAATTTTGGTTGGGTATAATTCAAATTGGATTTGTGTCAAAAAAATCGATTTGAGATGATCTGAATTTAATAACGTATTGACAAGGTCGTCCCTAGTCTATTGATGAGTCCAAGCAAGATCAGTGAGACAGAACGCCAAGAAACCTATTTTGAATAAATAATTCAACGAGTCTAACTTAATGGTGCTGAATCTTTTACTTTGGTGATTTATTTCAAAAGTATAAATAATTTGCCATGAGTCGCGGGCCCAGGGCTGGCGACTACCATCTCTACCTACCTATAAATAATTTGTATTATAAAAAAGGCACCACATATGTATTATATTTTCAATTATTTATTCAAACAAGCACAAGAATACAAATTAATACTCAAAATGCTGATTCTTCGGAGCAGAATCTTAAGGCGTAACAAATAACTCCTATACCAGAGACGTTACGAAAACCCTTATCCGGAACACTTCCCTTATTCTCTTTGTCTGTCTATCTGTATATCTGTACCTCGACTTACAGCCTAAGCCACTAGAGGTATTTTCTTGAAACTTGTTATTAAGGTTCTTCGGCGATTCCGTAGAAGAGAAATTGAAATTTTGTTTAGCTCCAAAACTAACGATACCTACAATACGGCCATTATGCAAAATCTTATTTATCTCGAATTGATTTTGAGAAAAAAAATAAGTGTGCTAGGAATAAACTACATTTTTGTGAAAAACAAAAAATGTTATTAACGGTTACATGTCATAGAACTGTTTTTTTTTTTTTCTTCCGACTTTCTCGTTAACGACTGTAACGATTTTGACCAAACTTTTTAAAAATGAGCTCCTTTAAATTGAAAATAATATTGTATATACAAATATTCGAAAAAATATTTTTTGGACTTTTGAAAAATCAATATCTTCATCTTCGAAACTTGTGAACGATTATTTTTTGAAATTGTTTAATAAATACTTAAGATTGGCATACAAAATTTGTTTCTATTAAAAATGAATTTAATAATAAAACGATTTTTTTGTTTTCTCTAGAAATCAGACGGCAATTGTATGCACTTGAACATTGTGATCTCATTAAATGCATGTTTTATATTTATTTTTAATTAATTTTTCAATTCTCAAAGTAGTCGTGCATTGTTTTCCAAGCAGGGTTGCGAATTTTTGAATTAAAAAATCCTTAAGTCATAAGTCTATAGATGACTTGTGAATTAAAAAAATTTAATTCATAAGATATTTGGTGACTTATGAATTAAAAAAAATTTAATTCACAACCCCAAAGTGACTTATGAATTAAAAAAAAATTTAAATCCTAAGCTACTAAGTGACTTGTGAATTAAAAAAAATTAATTTACCAGCTACCAAGTGACTTATGAATTAAAAAAAATCAAGTCATCAGGGAGTAAGTGACTTATGAATTAAACAATTTCAAATCATGAGCAACAAAGTGACTTCTGAATTAAAAAAAAATAATTCACCACCTACTAAGTGACTTATGAATTAAAAAAAAATCAAGTCATCAGGGAGTTAGTGACTTATGAATTAAAAAAAAATTAATTCACAAGTCAGGTGGTGACTTGTGAATTAAAAAAAATTTAATTCATAAGTTAGTTGGTAGATTGGAAATTTTTAAGCTTGTTTTGACTACATAATTATTTAATTATTAACGAAAGCTTTCAAATCTAGTATTTAAATCTTAAGATTATCACGCTAGCTTATAAATTATTTATTTCATAATTTTTCTAATCAGCATTTATCCATTAACTTATGAATTAAATTTTTTTTAATTCATAAATCACTAAGTTGGTTTTGAATTAAATTTTTTTAATTCATAAGTCACTTAGTAGGTTCTGAATTAATTTTTTTTAATTCATAAGTCAGTTCCTAGCTGCTGAATTATATTTTTTTTAATTCATAAGTCACTCACTAGCTTGTGAGTTAAAGCCAAGCTTAAGCTAACAAGTGACTTAAGCTTTTGCAACCCTGTTTCCAAGCGCCATACAATCTTCATTTCAACTACCTACATACATCATAATTTAAGTTTTAGATTTATTATTCAAAATTGAACTTAGTTTTTAGCTCACCAAGCTATTGAGAACAGCAGCCTCGCTGAGCACAACGTCAGGCGGGTTTTCCTTAGCATTCAATAATTTAAGGAACAGTTGCAAAATAATGCAATAATAAAAAAATAAAAATAAAGAAAATTAAAATAAAGAAAATTAACGATTAAGTTTTTTATGAGAAACCTCAGTACGACATACATATGTCGAGATATTCACTCGAATTTAACAGGGTTTTCTTTCTTTTCTTTCAGTAGAAGCAGACAAAAACAGAATGCTATGCAAACATGAATTTATGCATGAACAAAAATTTTAAATCGTTGTAGTGGTTTCTTAAAAAAAAAGCTTTTATATACAAAATTTTTAAAAGATTTTTAAGAAAAAAATTTGGTACGCCAACTTTAAGTCTTGATTATTGTATGATTGGAAAATAAATTTCCAAAAAATATATTGAGCTGTTTTTGAAATATAGAATTTTCCAAAAAAAAAAAATGATTTTTTTTTTTAAAATTCAAAAAAATATTTTTTTTTTAAGTTTTGAAATGCAATGGTTTTTAGACTTTTTAGAAGCATCTCTACAAAAAATTTCATTAAAATCCGTTATGTCGTATCCGTTATGGGTAATCCAAATTTTGAAAAAATGGATCTACGAGTATGTTAGGTACAAGCTGTAATATCTTAATTTCAAAATTTTTCTTATAATATTAAAGATCATTAAAATTAATTCCAACAAAAATTTTTTTATTAAATTCTAGGCGCCGTTTTCGAGAAAAATTCGATTTTTGAAAACCATTTTTTAACATTTGTATGGTGGGTATTTTTATTTTTAGGTAAAATAAAACTTTTTTTCATATATCTTGCAGATTATGTTGAGAAACTTTTATTTTTTAAATTTAAAAACAAATCCAGTATAAGGTTCTCGATATATATAGATACATATATTTTTTTTAAAAATCCAAACATTTTTTTTTGAAAATTTGAATACACAATTCTATTTAAGTTTTTGGAGAGCTTTACCAAAAAAAATGATCGAAATCGGTGGTACCGTTTTTGAGAAAATCAAAACCAAAGAAAATGGTTCAATAACCATTTTTTTTCGGAAAATATTTTTCAACTAGTATCTAGCTTTTAGTAAATGAAATGTTTTTGTATCTTTTTTTTTTAATTCTGTTGAGAAAAAAAAAATTTACAAAATTTCGAAAAAAATTTGTAAGGAAAAAACGTGTTGGGGGAAAAAATCAAAACCCATATCTACCAAGTTTGAACAAAATCGGCCGAGCCGTTTAGGCTGTAGTCGAACCGACAGACAGACCGACAGACAGAATTGCGAGACCCACTTTTTTAGTCTTCGCTATCATCGTAATGTCAACTTTGATCAAAATCTCGAGTTCTTTTTTTTTACGAATTAATAACTTGCCTTATAGTACCTATAAGTCGCAAGTAAAAATATTGTATATTATCTACAACTTTGGGCATTAAAACAAATAAATCTTCTTAGTTCGTTTATTTTAAAGACATTATAGGATATTTTTTTTATTTTAAGGAGGCATAAGAAGTCCTTGTCAACGTTTTTGAAAGCATTTTCAACGTTTTGAACATAAATAAGAAAGAACAATCTGTATCGGACTTTATCTACAGCTAAAGTCGTAATATCAATTAAACATGAGTTAATATTTCAATAATTGAGAAAACCAAACTATACTCAATAAAGATCCTTTTCCCACTGCTGGGACAGAGCTTCCTTCGAATTTAATTAAAGTGATGTCACTAGGTACCCTAATTTTTTCGGAATTTTCTCATAAAATCCCTATTTTTACTTGCGATATACATAGTTCTGCATGTGGAAAAAAAATCGAACTCGAGATTTTGATCAAAGTTGACATTAGATACGATGAAAGCGAAGACTAAGAAAGTGGGTCCGACAATTCCGTCTATCTGTCTGTTTGTCTGTACTTCGATCTGCAATCTAAGCCATGGGAGCAATTTTCTTCAAACTCGATACTTAAGGTGTCTTCGGTGATTCCCTAGAGAGAAATTAAAATTTTTGTTTTAGCTCCAAAACGAACGGTACCCCCCATACCTGTAATGCAAAATCTTATTATAGACATGGACTACATTTTGGTCAAAATAAAATGCACGACCGGTCAAAACAAAATTTTGGGGCAAAATGTTACTAACGGTACCTGTCATAGAAGCGTTTTTTTGATTCTCGAATTTCTCATTAACGGCTCTAATGATTTTAACCAAAATTTTTATGCAGGAGCTCCTTTGCATTTGAAAAAAATGTAATCTAAAAATTTTTTCGAAAAAATTGTTTTTGGATTTTTAAAAAAAATAATAAAATTTTTTTTTTAAAATTCAATATCTTGAAAACGGTTACACTAAGAAATTTTTAAATGACGTTTTAAAATGTATATCATTAAATACCAACAATTTTCACATAAATTTTTTTTTATAAAAACTTTAAGGAAAAATTAGTACATAAAACATGTTTCAGTGTGCCTGTTTGTATGTACCTCTCACAGGCTAAGCCACTAAATCTATTTTCTTCAATCTCGATAGTTAAGGGTCTTCGGTTATTCCGTAAAGGGAAATTGAAATGTTTGTTGGTCCAAAACTAACGGTACCCTCCATACACCCGAAATGCAAAATTTTGCTTATCTCGAAAACGGCTCTAACGATTTCGATAAAAAAAATTGCTATGGGCATGGACTACATTTTGGTCAAAAACATTTTGGGGAAAAATGTTATTAACGGTGTCATAGAACCGTTTTTTTGATTTTCGACTTTCTCATTAACGGCTCTAACGATTTGTTTTATTAACATTTTTCAGCAGGAGCCCCCTTAAGCTTAAAATAATATTGTATATAAAAATGTTTGAAAAAATATTTTTTGTTTTTTTTTTTTCAAAAAAAAAAAATCCAAGTTTTTTTTTTTGAAAAATCGATCAGACCAAAAACATAAATGTTAAAAAAGAGGCAAGTTCTTCTATACGAAAACCTTTGTGTAACAAGCCAGCCGTGAAAAGTACTGAGATCTAAAAGTACACCATGTTCTTACTTCATAAAGGTTAATACCGAATATTTAAAGTAGAATAATATTGAAACAGCTACAATGTAATAGAGAAATCTTATTACGAGTATTTAATGATTACTGACTAAAATTTGATGGGTTCACTCGTCAAGTTTTTAAAACCTTTCGAATTGGGCATACAAAAAAACTTGCCAAGCAAGCCCATCAAATTTTAGTCAATAATCATTGAATAATAATAAATAATTTTCAAAAGATTGCTGTATAATGAATGGGGAAAAAGTAATTGCAATCTTTTTAATGTCGGTGAATGGTGATTGTAGATTTGATGTCGCAGTCTCAAAATATAAGCAGTACATGCCATCTTTTAATTGAAATTAATGCATGATTTTTAAATATTGCATTTACAAGAGATTGCACTCTTTTATTATTATTTTTTCGCCCTTGTAAGCCAGCGATAAACATTATTTGATCAGTGAAAACCTGCTCTAATATTCTTTTGGGCAATCGTTTCGAAGTATTTTCTCAATCAAAAAAAAAAATCTATTCTAATATTTAAAACAATTAAAGACAACAAAGCCTAAATTTATTTTTCAAAACTTCTCTTACAAATAAGCTTAATTCATCGAATGCTACACTGAACCAAATTTGGTAGTCATATTGAAGAAAAAGTAGGTAGAATTGAAGAAAAGGTGATCAATATACGGTCAATGAAACCCATCCGTTGTTTTGAAGAAAATTTTGTTGTATTCAAGAAATATTGTCATTTTGAAGAAATGGATAAAAATTATGGTGTTAAATCCACAAAATTTTGTGAAATTGATTAAATTTCATCCTTCTTTCTTGAAATTATATAAATAAAAATAAAGTTTTTTTATTAACTGTTTGGTTTTTTATTATTGTTGATTATTTGAGTTCTCTTCATTTTTTCCTTGTCGTCTCCCTATATTCGACTCTTTATGTGATTTTTTGCTGGAATGAAAGAATTTTAACAGTTATTTTTACTTGCGACTTATAGGTACTATAAGGCAAGTTATGCATTCGTAAAAAAAAATCGAACTCGAGATTTTGATCAAAGTTGACATTACGATGATAGCGAAGACTAAAAAAGTGGGTCTCGCAATTCTGTCTGTCTGTCTGTCTGTCTGTCTGTCTGTCTGTCTGTCTGTTCGACTACAGGCTAAACGACTCGGCCGATTTTCTTTAAACTTTGTAGATATCATTTTTAATTTTTTCCCCCCACACGGTTTTTTCTTTTTTTTTTAAGACCAAAAATAACGGTACCCCCCATACGAATTTTTTTCGAAATTTTATAAACATTTTTTTTTCTCAAAAACTGTTAGACAGATTTTAAAAATAAAGATACAGAAAAATTTCATTTAATTAAATCTAGGTATTGGTTGAAAAAAATTTTCCGAAAAATGGTTATTGAGGGTACGCCCCATGGAAACATTTTTTTTTGTTTTTGATTTTCTCAAAAACGGTACCACCGATTTTGATCATTTTTTTTTTGCTAAAGCTCCCCAAAAACATAAATAGAATTGTGTACTCAAATTTTCAAAAAAAGTTTTTTTGGATTTTTAAAAAAAACTTCAAAATTTTTTTTTCAAAACTCAATATTTCGAAAACCCCATGCTAGATTTTTGTGAAACTTGATAAATAAAAGTTTCTCAATATAATCTACAAAATGTGAAAAAAAAAAATTTATTTTACCTAAAAATAAAGGTACCTACCATACAAATGTTAAAAAATTAAAAAAAAATGGTTTTCAAAAATCGTATTTTTCTCGAAAACGGCACCTAGAATTTTGATAAAATTTTTTTCTTTCAATTAATTTTTACGATCTTTAATTTAATAAAAAAAAAATTTGAAATTAAGATATTACAGCTTGTACCTACCATAGAACCATTTTTTTGAATTTTGAATTTCTCATTATCCACATAACGGATCTTAATGAAAATTTGTATAGAGAAGCTTCTAAAAAGTCTAAAACACATTGCATTTCAAAACTTTAAAATAAATATTTTTTGAATTTTTGAAAAAAAAAATCTATTTTTTCTTATTTTTTGAAAATTCGATATCTCTGAAACGGGTCAATATTTCTTTTCGTAAATTTAATTTTTATTCGAACAATGATAAAAACTTTAAATTAGCGTACCATTATTTTTTCTTAAAAAGCTTTTAAAAAGTTTGTATATAAAAGCTTCTTTTAAAGAAACCACTACAAGGACTTATAAGTTTTGTTCTTGCATAAATTCATATTTGCATAGCATTCTGTTACTACTAAAAGAATTTAAAAATTAATTTATCCTTATGAACAGTTTTCTCTAATAACATTCGTTTTTAAAATTCCCAGTCGATTACATAGGAGCAAGTTCGTGCGACCCAGTCGTGCATTTTATTTTAATTTACCACTGTGCCTCTACCGAGATTCGTATTCGTGTTTTCGTATGAATTAAGAAATGTGATACCGAAATTGTTTTGTGCTACTTGTGATGTACATATACATACATACATAGTAGAAAAAACTATTAATACAAATTTGTCTTTTCGAATAATTGCTTCATCAAAAATTAACAAATTGTTTTCGTAGATATGACAAAATTTCATTCGTTTGAATAAAATACTAAATCATTCATCATTTGAAAAAACCTTATTCATTTTGAATATTCACTCTTCCATATAAGGAAAAATACTATGAAAAATTGGTGATTTGAATAATTGATTCTTCAAAAATTAACAAAATATTTTCTTCAATATCACCTACGCGATTTGGTTCAGTGTACTGTATAAGCACCATGATTAATCAATGCAATAATTGCCAGGTTCTTGGCTATACAAAAGAAAGATATATCCGTTACCAAACGTGAGATAACTGCGATCCCCCCCCCCCCCCCCTCATCCTTCAGAAAAGTGTTCCGGTACTACATGCGCTAACTGTGCTGAAAAGCACCCAGCGTCCTCTAGACAGTGCAAACGATAGAGACAACTATAGTCCAAAAATTGATAATCAACTATCACCTAAGCCGATATTCCACCCCAGAATCCACTCCTGAAGAAGCACTAATACCCATACTCAAATGTCAAAAGTAAAACAGGGCAGCAGCATTCTTGTTTGATTTTATTTCGTTTGTTTGGTTTAGTTCGTTTGGGAATAAAATTTTAAATCCAAAATATACAAATAAATATAAAAGCAAATAACAACAATAATAAAAATAACAGATTTGCACCAACACGATTTCTTAATGCAAAGACAAACTTTCAAATTTGAGCAGAAGTATTTAGAACGGTTGTATGGATTTCAGAATGAGTGGATTCTTGAGTGAAACCAATGGAAAACGACATAAGAAACCTAAAACATAAGAGGTGACAGTGAATGCAGTAGCATTTACTTCTTCCTCACACACTTTCTCTCTGTAATTATATAAACACTACCAGCCTTATTTATTATTTTTCACTAATACTGGGTTCAACCTCGGAATAGTTAAACCGAGTCGAAGCACTTACTTCGGGTTTACGCCACGTCAAACAAATGCTTATTTAAAATTATTTTCTTAGCCGTTTTAGCTACGCCTTCCTTATGTCAAATATACTGAAAAAAAAAGTGACAAATCTAAAATTCTGGTTATTATACACCTAAATCAAACCCCAGCTGATTTCCATTATTATTCATTTTATTATCATTGTATGCATATTGGAAATTGGATACATTTAAAATTGGATTGTATAAAGTTCAAATCCAATAAATGAATGTACCAACCACGTTACGTTCCCAATACCGCACAACTGTTAGAGCGTTTGGAAAATATAAATAATTTATAATCGCAAGATATCTATCCTTTTTGTCTTAGTAAGAAATGAAAAAAAAAATTGCTTGCACTCAAGACGTCATCTCAAAATGACATTTAGTAAAAACGGCCTTAAACCTCCTATGAACCAGTTTTGGCTTATTCCACCGCTATTCCTCGTGCATTTTCATTATAAATAAGTGTTATGTTTGCAAATTAAATAAAAGTCCGAGTCTTTCTTAATTCAACTTTATTATATTTAACTTATTTTAAAAGTAGATAAAAGAGAACTGCACTCGATGGCGTCTGGATGAGAAGTCACTTTGCAAAAAACAGAAAAAATAATATAAAAGAAAAGAGCTTCATCCAAACGTCATTTTGAACAGTGGTGGACAGTGTTGCCAAATGCATACATTACATACGTCCCCCTTACAAAAAATGTTACGATAATTTAATTTAATTCATACATAGTCTGCGAATTTTATAGGTTTTTTCAATTCAGTCCTATCTCTTAACATTCGTTCAGATCCAATATTTGGTAACGGAACATCATTATTTACATCAGAAGATTCATCAGTTACTATATTATTTGTTACATTTTTAGATGGATTATGATTAAAATACATATGTTTTTTTACAGTTCTAGGTTTTTCTTTAAAATTATTCTGTGACCTTTGTACCTTTTCTTTTGCGGTAGTTAAACATTTACATTTCCTTATTTGGTCCACATGTCTTTTAATATGCTTGCCCGATTCCATTTTGCATAGGTACATTCGCGGTCCAAAAATCTTAATGACAGAGGCCTTAGCCCATTGCGGAACATTTTTAACAGAGTTGAAATCTCGAATCATTACCACTTCCCCGACTTTAAAATTTCTGTCTTTTGTACCAGCTTTTAAATCATTATTAAACGGCTTAGGGCTTAAGCTTGCCGGTGCCAAAAGATCAAATTTATTTCTAGGAGAGTAATTCAATACCAAAGATGCAGGAGATTCCTTCGTAGAGCAATGCCTTGTGTTTCTATAATCAAATAAAAATCGCGTCAAAATTTCGTCAATATCGTTCTCTTGTTCCCTAGCCTTAATCGCATTTTTTACCGTTCGAACAGCATTCTCTCCTGCCCCGTTTGTAGCCGGATATCCTGGTGCTGTAAGGCACTGACGAATTCCAAATGAATTCAAAAATTCTTTGCTTTGTTCTGAAACGAACTGCGTTCCGTTATCAGAAACGACCACCTCCGGAATACCAAATCTAGAAAATACATTCCTAAGGCATTTAATGTAGAACGAAGAGTTTGGTGTTTTAGTATAAAACACCTCAATCCACTTTGAAAATGCATCAATAACAACCAAGAACTGATAGCCTCTCAAAGGACCTGCAAAATCCACATGGATTCGGTCCCAAGGTTTTCCCGGTCTCTCCCAGCTGATAAGTCTAGCTTTAGGTGGATTTGGCAACAACGACAAACAAACATTGCAACCTTTGATCATGTTTTCAACCTCTGCGTCTATGTTTGGCCACCATACGTAAGATCTTAAAAGCGATTTGGTTTTAACAATACCCATATGCGTAACGTGCGTTTGCTTTAAGATTAAATTACGCAAGGAATGTGGAACTACCACTCTATGTCCCCACATTAGAACTTCGTTTTCAATTACCAACTCGGTGATGCGTTTTAAAAAAGGTGAAAAAGAATCGTTACTCTTAAGCTTTGAAAAGTTTCCTGTTTTTACTGCCTCCACAATCGTACACAAAATTTCGTCAGTCAAAGTTTCTTTTCGTATTAAGTCTGCGTCTACTAAAATGTCTGAATTTGTTTCAATTCGATTTAAGTACGTCATTGTGTTTTTTTTTGTTCTCTATCGGCTCCTCGGCTATAACGTTTTGCTGAGGATAACGTGATATTGCATCAGCAACATTATCAGCCGATTTTACATACCGTATTGAATACTGAAAAGCTGAGAGATGAAAAGCCCACCTTTGTAGCCTGCTCGTGGACATTTGTGGAATCCCTTTCTTCTCGCCGAAGATAGTCACCAGAGGTTTGTGATCCGTGACCAGCTCAAATGGTCTTCCAATCAAATATTGATAGAATTTTCGTGTGGCGTATACTATGGCTAGAGCTTCCTTCTCTATAACACCGTAATTTTTTTCAGATTTGGATAGTAAGCGTGAAGCGAATTCAATTGGTCGTTCAGACCCGTCCGGAAAAGTATGTGCCAAAACCGCACCTATTCCCACATTGGAAGCATCGCAGGTAAGTACCACAGGCAGTTGTGGGTTAAAATGCACTAGCACCGTATCTGACATTATCTCTTGCTTCATGCTTTCAAACGCGTCCATTGCTTGCCTATTCCACTCAAATGTGTCCCCTTTTAAAACTTCGTATATGGGAGACATCTTTGTGGCCAAATCTGGAATAAATCGACCGAAATAATTGACAAACCCACAAAAGGATCTAACATCCGAAATATTTGTCGGTACCGGAAACTGTGAAATTGTTTCGTCTCGATTTACTTTCACGAAGCCTTCTTCCGAAATCAAATATCCCAAATATTGAATTTTGTTCTTTGCGAACAAACATTTATTTTTGTTCAATTTTAGGCCAGCATTTCGTAACCTTAGGAAAGTTTCGTGAAGAATCTCATTGTGCCTCTTAAGACTAGGCGCCGCAACGATAATGTCATCTAAAAAGTTAAAAACCCCGTCAATATTTCTCAAAATCTTTTCGACCTCGCGCTGAAAAATTCCCGTTGCTGGCTTAATGCCGAAAGGCAATCTATTCATAAGGAAATTTCCCACATGGGTACTCCAAGTTACTAACTTTTTTGACGCCTCGTCTAATTCGATTTGATTGTAGGCGTTTGCTAAATCTATTTTCGAGAAAACTCGTGCATTTCCAATTTTATTCAAAAGGTCAGAAACTCGTGGTAGCGGATGATTCGTATCGCGTAAGTATTTGTTTAACGTGACTTTATAGTCCGCGCATAATCGTATTTTTCCGTTTTCTTTTAAAATAGGCACAAGTGGTGTACCCCATTGTGTACTTTCCGTTTTCGTAATTATTCCGCGACTTTCTAAATCTTTTAATTGACCTTCGACTTCATCCCTAAATGCAAATGGAATCGGGCGCGCCTTAACAAAAATTGGTTTAACGTTTTTATCGATTTCAAGTTTAACTTTACAATTTTTTAATTTACCAAATTCATCGGAAAAAAGAGAGTCGTATTCTTTTATAATTACATCTAAATTTTTCTCGTCAGAAATAATTGCATTGATTTTAATTTCTTTAATTTGGAAAACTTTTATAAAATCTCTACCCACTATTGGGTTTTCACCGTTATCAATAATTAAAAACTTAAAATATCTTACAATATTGTTATAGGTAATGTTACAACCTAACGAGCCTTTTACTGTTAACTTATTTTTACCGTAACCAGAAATATTAGTGTTATCTTTGTGCAGTTTTACATCACTGAAAAACCGTAAATAGGTTTCCCAGGGAATAGCTGACACAGCTGCACCTGTATCAACTTGAAACTTAAGCTTTTCATTAAACACTTTTAATTCTAAATCAATTGAATCAGTAAAAGGTTCGTTACTTCTTATTGCTGAAATTTTTTTATATGAAGATTTCTTACGTGGACATTTGCACATCGAAGCCATGTGCCCTTTTCGTTCACAATTGTAGCAAATAACGTCTTTATATTTGCATTGCTGAGGTTTGTGGTTATCGAAACCGCAATGTGGGCACACGTTTAACCCTTTGGTGTCACCTTTGGTTGTTGTCTTCAGCTCCACGGGTTGCCGCTTATGTTGTCCCGTACGCTGCTGATGTTGCTTTTTTTGGTAGCTCGTTTTTATTGCACAAATGCTCTCCGTCTTTATTGCATTTGCTCCTCCGTTGTCGTGTTTCTTTTGGAATTTCTTCGCCGTCTCCAAAGCCCTTGCCAGCGATAGCTTTTCTTCGTCGCATAGTTTGTCAAAAACCACGCCAGACATACCAATGACAAACTTGTCTAGGAGCATGCTTTCTAGTCTGGAACCACACTCACAAGCCTTCGCCAGATTACGCAGCCTAATCAGGTAGTCTTGAGCTGTCTCGTTCTCGTTCTTTGACGCTTCGTAGAAACTTCGTCTTTCACAATATAAAATCGTAGGAATTGTGAAGTTGCAATCGAAGATATCAATCAATTCCTCGTATGACTTCTCACCTGGGGTCTTGGGTGCACATAACCCATGTACCACCTCGTAAGTTTTATCTCCCAACAAATTAATGAGAGCAGCACGTTTCTTTGTCGTGTCGGTGATTTCGGCCTGACAAAGATATTGCTCCAGTCGGCCTTTATAAATCGTCCAATTTTGCGCGTCGTACTCGAAAGCCGGTATACTCAGAAGAGTTGGAGCCGCTACATTTATAACGGGATCCGCCATTTTCCGCACGCGTGTTAAGATTGCACAAAACTAAAAATTTTTTTTTTAACTTTTCTTCAATTTGAAAAAATCTTTGCAATCACTTTAATTTTTCTCGTCGCCAATGTTATGTTTGCAAATTAAATAAAAGTCCGAGTCTTTCTTAATTCAACTTTATTATATTTAACTTATTTTAAAAGTAGATAAAAGAGAACTGCACTCGATGGCGTCTGGATGAGAAGTCACTTTGCAAAAAACAGAAAAAATAATATAAAAGAAAAGAGCTTCATCCAAACGTCATTTTGAACAGTGGTGGACAGTGTTGCCAAATGCATACATTACAATAAGGTTTTCAGGATTAGAGCCGTTGTAAAGTCGAAGTAACTTTACTCCGTCGCTAAAACGTGTTAGTAAATAAGGATGTACAAGCGCAAATCCCACAAACTCAGCCACTTAAAAGCTCTCTTTACCAAAAAAAAAAAAATTGACACCAACAAAAATCAAAAAAAAAAAAATTAAATAAACTCAACTCACCTATTAATCCCATTCCTATCACAACCAACTAATATTTTGCTGAGTCCTGGTCAACCTAAACCTCCTCAAGTGACTCCATCTTTCCAATTAAATTCCATGACACAAAATGAGCATCGTTGCACCCATCAACATTGTTGAATTAGAAAGCAACCTAAATTCTGTAAAAGGTACCTTTACTGAAAACTTCACCATTTCAAGTAAAAAATAAAATGTATGACTGGCTCGCACGAACTTGCTCTTAAGTAGTAGACTAAGAAATTTAAAGACAAATGTTATCAGAAAAAACTGTTCATAAATCATAAAATTCATTTTTTATAATCTTTAGTAATGTGAGATAAAAACAGAATGCCATGTGATTTCTTAAGCAAATGTGAATTTATGCAAAAACAAAAATTATAAGTCGTTGTAGCGGTTTCTTAAAAAAGTAAAATTTTATATACAAAATTTAATTTTTTTTTTAAATTTAAATCCATTTTCTTCATTTTTTTCATCACAACATTGGTTTCTGTTATTTCCTATTTCATAGGAATCTCTACAACTCCGTCCTGTGGGAAGACGTGATGCTGGTCTCTACACCTGTCAGGCCCAAAACTCTGTCGGAACGTCAGAGCAATTATCAGTGCAATTAGACGTTAAATGTAAGAAAGAGCTTGTAAGAAACTTCTTTGTTTTGGCAACAAGCTTGCAATACAAATTTACAGAGAAGGGAAACCTTATTCAACTGAAAAAACGGATTTCTCGTTCATATTCTTACAGTTCCACCAAAGATTTTATCAGCCGGTCCGGATCGTCTAACAACAGCACCACTTTTCAGTCCGGCTGCATTTGAATGTGTCGCTGAGGGCAATCCACCCCCAACGTATAAATGGGTTCAGAGGTATGTATGTACAAAACAACTTTATAGTCCATTAGGTTTTTGGCATGAAAAAGGAGAGGAAGTTCGTTATTACAGTTAGAAAATTCCTGTCAAGAGGCAAGAGTCTTCAGGAAGACGTTTTAATTTTCTACGGATATATTCCTATATAACCTGTTTTGTATTCACTTCTTAGAACTCATTTTTTAGATATAAATGCGCATTCATTCATAATAAACATACATATGTAGTTATGATTTTGAAATCTGTCGCACGTACTTCATCGTGTACGCATGATAGTTTTTATTGTAATATAAGATTTGTTGATAGTGGTAAAAATTTTCGTTACTAGTCTAATAGAGCAAGATTTCAACCGAAAATGGGACCTAAGCCAATGTAAGTAAACTTGTTTTTAAATATATTTAAACTTTAAATCCAAATTTACAGGGAATTTAAAAACAAGAACCAACTTGACCAACTTGTTTCTGCATTGGAAAACAATTTAAAGATAGGTAGGGGCACGAAAAAATAAAGACATCAAGACATTTCGGCAGAAACATTAAACGAGCAAGCCGAGGGGGCTCTGGTTGGCTAAAGGTTAACGTTAGTTTTATCTGGAACGATCAAAAATTTAAGCTTTCAAGAAAATAAAAACATTTCGTTCTCAATAAACTGGATGAATGTATTGCAAAAATACTTCAACTTGAAAATGTTGTCAAACTAAAAGGGGTTTCGAATTTCAAAAGCTTCAGAACCAGAAGATGTTTCTGAATTATTGAAGGACAATATTGAAACTGACGTTCTTGTGTCTATTCCATCAAGAAGAAGAACCGAATAGAACAGAATTTCGGGGAAATGATAAACAAAATTCATTAAAATAAGTCCTGTCAGTCATTAAATTTGTAATTTTTAATAGACGTTCACATAATAATTACAATTGAAGGGTATGTATTTTGAAAGTCATTCGCACTTACGATTTTACAGGTTTCAAAAGAGTCTTCAGATTCAACAATTTCTTCAAAATTGTTAGGTGTTTTAAAACTGTTGCAATGCAATGTTATGAATGGCACAATAGGCGTTTATATAATCTTCGTTGCCTTTTCTGTAGTGTAAATGTAACTCTGGAGCTCCGAGTTCTTTATCCAGCGTTATATTTTTGGTGTAAAACTGTTCGAACCTGCACTATTATTACAAACGAAGGAATCATCCAGGATATCTATAGCATTAACAAATCGTATCCTGCAGGGGCGAACGCAGGTAGGGGTTTTAGGGGTTAAAACCCCCCCCGAAACAACCAAAAACTAAGAGTTCATTTTGTTAAAGAAAAAAGATACAAAGTGCTATTTTCGTGCCATATTAATATTAATGTAAGTTCAATGATTATTAGAAGTTTTGTGTTTCCCTTAATCGGTTCTCTGCGTTTTTCTTACGACTTATAGGTACTCGTACTATAAGGCAAGTTATGCATTCGTAAAATAAATCGAACTCAAGATTTTTATCAAAGTTGACATTACGATGATAGCGAAGAAAAAGTGGGTCTCGAAATTCTGTCTGTCTGTCTCTTCGACTACGGCCTAAGAGCATGGCCCGATTTTCGTTAAATTTTCCTTTTTTTAAAACCAAAAATAACGGTACGAATCATCTTTTGGAAGCCCTCTAGGAACCATTTTATTTTGTTTGTTTTTAATTTTCTCGAAAACGGTAAAACCGATTTTAATCATTATGAAGCTCCTCCAAACTTTAAATATTGAGCGTTTTTCTTTTTTAGTTCAGAGTAGTACCTGAACTGTCAAACAAAATATCGTGTTTCTTTTTTTAGCTCAGAGTGTATAACAGTTCAAAGATTGTGTTTCTTTTTTTGTTGAGAACGTGTTCAGAGAGCTCTATGAGCTCGGTATAAAATAGCTGAGTAGACAGAGTTAAATGCTGAAATCATTCTAACAGACAGAAAAAAAACTCAAAAACTCGCGTGTGTTTATAAAATAATTCAGAGCTCTTAGAACACACTCGATTCGGAGAAAGTTCAGAGCATGTTTGACATGCTCATGCTCTGTTCAGTGCTCTACTCTGAATGAAAAAAGAAAAACGCCAATTATTTTTTTTGGAAACTCAATATTCCGAAAACCCCTGCTCGATTTTTTAAACTTGAATAAATAAAAGTTTCTTAATATAATCTACAAGATCTGAGGGAAAAAAATTGTTTTAACTAAAAATTAAGGTACCCACCATGCCAGTGTTAAAGAATCTTTTTCGAAAATCGTATTTTTCTCAAAAATGGCTCCGAGAATTTTGATAAATATTGATTTTAATTTAATAAGAAAAAATTAAATTAAGACATTACTGAGTGTACCATAAAACTAGTTTTTCGAATTTTGAATTTGTCATTATAGGCAGAACGGATTTCAATGAAATTTTGCATAGAGAAGCTTCTAGTTAAAATTGGCGTACCAAAATTTTTTCTTAAATACCTATGTTTTAAAAATCTTTTATAAAACATATTATGTGTTTAGCTCTAACTACTAAACTACTATTTATAAAATAATAACTTAAGAAGTTGTTTTAGTTATTTAAATAATGAATTTTTTACTTATGAACATTTTTTCTCTAGAAATATTAATTTTTGAAGTTCGTGCGACCCAGTCGTGCATTTTATTTTGTGTCTTCGTATTTTAACGAAACTGTCCTATTTTGAATTGATCATCAACAAATAGACACATGAAGCCAGGAGCAATTGCGTTTTTGATGATTGACATTATGTGTTTAAGTATATGGGCAGTAACGGAGCAAGTTTGAGTTTTTGATGGCTCCAAGGTCGGAGTGTGTTGTATTGCAGCAAAAAAAAAAAAAACTAACTCATTTCGTATGTTCGAAAGTTACAGTTACTGATGAGTAGCACATAGCACCTTCTGGAAGCGTTGTGATTATAATTATGTAGTATAGTAGTTAACGTAGGTACCAGTTGAGTATCCTTATGTTTTCGGATAACTCTATTTCGTATGATCGCAAAAGTATAACAAGATATGATTTCACGTATTAATAAACTCCGGAAATAATTTATTTATGAAAATCTCACATTTTTTTGAAAACCCCCCCCGAAATTTTTTTCTGCGTTCGCCCCTGGTATCCTGAGTTTGTGGTCGCACACCTACCAAAACGAGTTTGAGCGATAAATAATTATTGTTTGATACAAATGTATCAGCAATTCAGCATAACATTTATTGAATGGAAGCCTTTTCTGTTATAATAGAGATGTTATACGTTCTGTTTTGGAGCTATAGATCTAATGTGTGTTTTATCCACACTTCCAATAGGCTTCCAAAACTTAACTTAGCTTCTTCCTTTTCTGGGCGCGTCATCTCGAATGATATCCATTTTGGACAAATTTGCTGTTCAAATTTCACTTACAGTTCCATTAATCTTACGGAGAATGCTGACTATACGTTATTCCTTTTTTGAAGTCATTTCCTAGAACGGTTTGATAATTCTCTTCGGTAAAAAGCGTGGAACCTCCCTCGTATTTGAATCACTCTTTTACGAGTATGTTAACAAAAAATCTTTTTGAAACTAAAAACTAAAAGTTTTTTTTTTAAGTCAAGAAGAGAAAAACTGCCCACTAGGGTCATTGGATCAGAGCTATCTCCATTAAACTAGCTTCGACATTTGATAGAGTTGATTTACTTTTTGTTTGATTTAGTAGTGACAATTTCAGCATGTAAAAGCAAAAACAAAAATAGCTGGAACTAGAATAGGCTATATTATATTTACATCAAAAATTTTAAATTTTCGTTGATAGCCGTTTCCTTTTTAAGGAGTCATATACATCGCATACGAATTTCATAATATTTGTCTTCATTACAATACTATACGAATACTACCTACTTGAAGTATGATGCGAAGTACAAATTTCATAATTGCGTTGATTATTAGTGAATACTTTTCTAGAATTGAAGAAAGAAACTAAACTAACTATTGCGCGAGAGTTAGACAACATGGTTACATGACTTCTTCATTTCAAATCGCCGAAAATTTGGTAGACTTATAATTATGTTATTTTAAAATACGGTGTTAAATCATTTATTAGTCACATTTGCTCTTCTGCCCATATCCTGCTAACATTGGCAGTATAATCAAAATACATGCCTAGTGGACCGCACATTTACTGCCTTTGTAAAAGAAACTGTTATACAATAAAAAAAAAAAAACATTTAAAAATTTGTTCGAAACCATTTTTAATCCCAATTTGCTAATGTTAAAGTCAACAAACAAATAATATATAAATTAGAGGACATGACGGCTCATATAGACCCTTGACGTAGTAACTTACAACTTACATTTCTGTGTGCGTGTTTCTAGAATGGATGGGAATTACAGTTTTTCCGATGGGTTCTACTTATGCCAAGAGATACTACTTGTTAAAGTCAACAGTAGATGCATTTGAATTGAGAAGCTTACAATAACGGTTAAGTGGTTAAGTTCTATGAAAATCTATTTGTAGCTGTTTAAATCTCAGCAGCTGGTAAGCTTCTCCACCGTAATTTATGCCAATATATGATAATAAACCCAGAGAATTAATTAATTAATTAATTAATTATTTAAAGATTTTTATAAATCCATTCATGGCACTCGCTTTTCTTAGTGTGTTCTGTAAAGTCGAGCTAATGTAAAGCTGGAGACACGAACGAGTTTGTGCTCCGAAATGGAACTGTCAAGACCATTTGCAATTCGCTTTCTTGACAAGGTAATTTTTTCGCATATAAGGGAAACACCGTGTAGCGTGTCTACACTTGCTCGAGGAAATACTCTCGTGCAAACACCCTACAGCCTCACAACCGTCAGTTCAAACTGTACTAAGCAATTTCACAACTATCAGTTTAAACTGTGCTAACCAATATTGTAAAAGTTCGAACTGTGCAAAAAAAGTACATTTTCCAATTTGTGCCCTTCTACCCGGCACTTTTTATTATTCTTTAAATAAGATCGTTTTAGTAGTCAGACGTACGCGCTATTTTCTTAAATTATTGTAAATTATATAACTTAAATAATTAAAGTATTAAAGTATTAAGTTAAATAGAAACATAAAAAAGAGTTTCATTTCATTTAAAAAATAATAAAAAACTTGGTTAAGTGCCGAGTAGAAGGGCGCACACCGTTCTTACCACACTTAAAAGTAAACCTATTTTGGAGGAGAATTATAATTTTAAAAATCTTCATATCATCCGCAAATTTAAGAATTTCGCTAGAACGTTTTCATTCTACAAATTTTTTGCACAACAGTAGTAATAATGAAAGTTCACATTTCTGAAGTCTAAAGTATATGCTAAGGGTTGTTGCTTTCAATAATATGATTACTCAAATCAAGAAGTATATCAGAGAAGGATAATTTATTGTTATCTATAGACCTTTCAGAAGAAGACTAGAACAAGAAGACTTATACAGGTTGTCCTTTAATTCGTGCATAGTACTTTAGAGCGTGATTCTATACATACATTTTGGATTTCGAAATTGAAAAACGAGTAAAATTTCAGAGCACGATAACCGCTTTATGGAAAAGAAATACAAGAGTGGCACCCAAAACTGAGGCAACACCAACATTTGATGATGACGATGATGATAATGTTGAAAAACAAATTGATTCCACCGACATGCAAACGCCTGAGGTTCAGCGAAATGATACTACTGGCGATGGCATTGCGATTCTAGATGACATTTTAATTGGAGAGTCAATTTTGCTAACCAAAATACCAGAGCAATTGCAAAAGGAATCATGGTCCCACTATAATCCACTATGCTTCGTAAGCCCAACAAGCATAAATTGAAGCCACCAAACAGCAACAAAGAAGATCCTTTACAGAATTTGAAAAAAAAATTAATAGAGAGAGAATTGGAAATGCATGAAATTGAGCCATCAACAGAAGGAACACGAAGCACGTATTGCTTTGTTGGATGTCCAAAAACAGGATTATGAAAGTAATGTAAAGTTGCATCAAATAAAAATTGCAATATTTATCAAAGAGAAAAGCGATGAAACAACAGATTCCGAATAATACGAGTAATTTATGTACTTGTTTATTGTTAATACTTTTTGTTATTTGCCTAATAAAAAACCTTTGTTTTTATGTATGTTTGTAGTTTTTAGTTTTTATAATTTCTTTACGGGGTACTGAAGTAATTGTTGAGTAAAAGATCACGAGCATTATTTCAATCATTTCCTTCAGTTGTATCTGTATTTGGAATCACCGTCGCAGCAACCATTTTGTCAAATCCTTCTAATTGAGTCGGCGGTGAATGCGAGAGGAACAGTTGGTCAAACAATCAAGGTAGCGGAGCACGAATTTGAAGCGGTGCAATCCTTTAAATACCTTGGGTCAATAGTAGCAGCCGATAACAATATAGAAGAAGAAATACGGGGGCGGATTCTCAAATCCAACAGAGCCTACTATAGTCTGTCAAAGCTTTTCAAATCCATAAATCTCACCATAACTTCAAAACTGCTGCTGTACAGGACCATGGTCCTGCCAGTACTCACATATGGATCCGAGACTTGGGTGCTTAGCAAAAGGCACTCCGATCTCTTAGCTGCGTTCGAGAGAAAAGTCTTAAGGAGAATTGTTGGGCCCATATGTGAGGAAGGACGATTCCGGAGACGGTACAATCATGAATTGTACGCAATCTACCTAGAAGCAGATATCGTGACAAAAATTAAGCTCGGTAGACTCCGGTGGGCAGGGCACCTAGCTCGCATGAGCGAAGAGGAACCTGCTCGGAAAGTTCTTTGTGGTACATTCTATGGTAGACGACAGCGTGGTAGACCATGCTTGCGTTGGAGAGATTCGTGACATTCGTGAGGAAATCTCACCTAAACATAACAATAATAAAAATAAAATTCGATGACAAGTTTCTGGAAAAACCCATAGATTTTTTAATACTTTTTTATTTTAAGCTCCAAAGGCTATGAATAAAAAAATATTTTGTGTGGTTCAATATATATTTTTTATTTTATGTCTGTACTAAAACAGTTAAAACAGGTGTTTTGGAAATCGCTGCGATAATATTTATTGATGATAGCTGCTGATTCACTTTTGTTGACGCTTCGCGAAAACGGTCTTCTAATTCACATTAATTTGTTATTTCCAATTCTGTTAGGTCAGAATATCTTGCAGACCAGTGAACCGGTCCATTTTTTCCTATCCAACGATTACCGTACTCTTCATCTAATTAATTCTTAAACTCTCGACCAAAGGCGACTAGAGCGCCCTCCTGTTGGAAATATGATAAAGCTAGTTGCACAAGTTCTAGTACCGCTTAGCATAATGGTTCGTGCGTTGGACTGTCATGCGGAAGGTTTCGAGTGCGATTCTCAGTCTCTACAAAAAAAAGTTTTTCAGAGGTGTACAGCCTCTTGAGAGGAGTTGACAAATGCTCTAGGAGTATATCTCTTGTCATGAAAAGTGCTGGTCATTAGCCGTTTCGAATCGGCAGAAAATTGTAGGTTCCCCCGGTCCTGGTAACACGCACACAGGAATGGTTGAGCGTTGAAGTCACTAGGTCCTGGTTCACTTCGTGCCAAATTTATAAATTTTTTTTGAGTTGCATAAGTGGAATGTCCTCAAATAGTTCTGGTAAATCATTGCGCAAAAAGTACAGATAGTTTCTAGTATTCTTTGATCAGTTCTTCTAACTTGTGAAGCTTCCGCGTTATGGCGTGAATTTGAAGCTGCTCCCGTTGCTCGAAGCCTTCGATATGTTATTCCAAATACTCGTAAACTAAGAGTCGTCAGTTTGGGTAAAGTACCTGGTATCTTTATCGCGATCTTATTGAAGTTCTATTACAGAGCTCATAAACAAAAATAATGTCTAAGTATTCTTGGTTTGTAAATGTAGACATTTCAAACAGCGCAGCGTTTTAAATTAACTGTTGCCTGGGCTTTAAAAATTAAACTGATAAATTATTTCGTTTTCTAATCTTTGTACCATTTTTGTTAGGTATATTTTCCAATATCTCCAAGCTCTTATATCCCAAACCTATTTCTTTTTCTTCTAAGAAAGAGGAAAAGGAAATAAGGGCACATTTTAAAACTATGCTATTTAAAAAAAAAAAGATTGCATGATTCTTGGAAAACCACATTGTCAACTGTTGTTAGAAACGTGTCCAAAATCAGAAAACACTTTTCTACCCAAAGTTTTCCCAAAAAAAAAAAAATAATAATAATAATCATATTTTTCATATTAAATATATATTCATATTAAAAATATATGGACTTTTCCGCAAACTCGTCACTAAATTTTATCTTTTATTATTATTATATTCATTAAAAAAATACTATAGTAAAATGTTATGTTTATAACCCATTTTCTGGCGAAAATTGGACCCAAAGTCAAAAAATTATCATGGCAGGAAAAATGAAACATTCTAAAAATTGGATATCTCAAGACGGAGATAAGATATCAAATTTGCTTAGCAACAATTACAAAGGCTGGTGTTTTATCTAAATATAAAAACCTTAGTAACGTTTTTATCACTAGTACCTACTAACTTCATAATTACCATTAACATGGGTCAGGGTACACCAAAGTAAGCCTTTCCTTAAATCCCCGATATATGGTATAAAAAAATGGAACTATTTTTTTTTTAGAATATACCCAAGAATCACGCCTTAAGCTATTATATGCACGAATTGAGGGACACCTTTGAGTCAGAAGAATATACTCAATCCAAAAGAAGCTCAGATTCTGCATAAGTTAAAGAAGTCTCTTGATAGGATTCATCATCAGATGATTGAAACCTCTGAAAGGGAATGACAAAAATGTAAAACCTTTCCTTCATTTTGTTTATCATCATGATCTTTCTTCGACACTAAAAACTCTTAATAAAAAGTTATGTGCCCAAAAAACGCCATGAGATTTAATATAACTTTAAGCCCTCTTATGTTTTCATAAAAGAGGGTAATCCTATGTAGTTATTTATTTGCAGATGGAATATTGTAATAATCCGAAAGTGAGTTAATTTTTTCCTGAAGAAGAAAATTCTTTAGTAAGAGCTTCATTTAGCCTATATCATAAATGGAATCAAAGTAGAGACGAAATAAGACTCTTTACTTTTTTATTCGTATGTAAAGGGTTTTTCAACAGGCACGCTACAAAAGTAGAGTCACAGGGACAGCAAACGACCAGTGTTGCCCCCCTATTATAAATGTAGCGTTTTTACTACATTTTGTTGCCAAAGAAAATCACTACGTACAATCTGAAAATATTCGTAAAACACTACAATATCAAAATTTCAGAAAAAGTTTTATTTGCATCGAAGATTGTGTTTACGCCTTAAGCTCACAAACTTTTCTCTGCCCTTGAACGCACAACTTCAAAACTGCCAGAAAATTTGACAACTCAACGAGCTTAAACAGTAGTTGTTGCTTTTCTTTACGTCTTTCTCTCTTATGCCCGTACATAAGTCTATACATATGAATACGAAAACGAATAGAAGAAACGAAAAAAAATTTACCGTTTTAGCGAGATGAGATGTGTTTACTGTTTAGCTATGCTTCTTGAAGTTTGCAAAAAATTATTCTCTTCAAAACGAATTCGGAATAAAAACAAAAATGAAAAGATATTTTAAAATATTTCCAAATAAAAGGTAATAAAAACTAAAGCCATAAGCCACGTATGTATAATAAAAAAAAGTTAAAAAATATTTTGTTTCCAGAAATTCAGACAATAATGAATCGGAGAATGATATTGCGACGAAAAAAACTGCAATTGAAGTGCTTAGTGATGCAAAAGATAGTGAAGTGTAATATATTTTCGTTTGTTCAAACAAATCCAGGTTATATTTACATATGTTTTTATTTATTTTACAGAGAAATTGACAAAAATGATGAAAAAGACAACTTCCCTAAAAGTTATAGGCAGAAATATAGATCTGTATGGGAAGACGACTTTTCTTGGCTGAAATGTATCGACGGTATGTCTTTTTGTGTACTTTGCAATAAAGCACTTGCAAACAACATTAATCATTTAAAAAGACATGAATCTTCTTCGCTTCATGTCGATAAAGTCAAAATCCAAAATGAATTAATGCCTATTAAATGTATGTTTGCGAAAAAAACTGACGACAATTCCTATAAAACTAAAGATGAAATTAAGTGCGTTATGTACTGTATTCAGCACAATCTACCATTAAGTTTTATGGATTCTCTACCCGAGTTAATAAAATCAGTTTGCAGTGATTCGACTCGTGCCAAGGCCATTAAATGTGGAAGGACAAAAACAACATCTCTTATCAAAACAATTATAGGACCATTTTCAAAAATAGAAGTATGTACAGTTTTACAGTCGCAACAATTCTCGCTTATTATAGATGAAACAACGGATATTTCAACAGAAAAATGTTTAGTTTAAGTTGTTAGATATTTTTGTTCAAAACGTAAAAAGGTAATTGATAGATTTTTTGGTATGAAGGCATTGGTTGAATCAAATGCAACTGAAATTTTTGAAATTATAAAAGAAGAACTCAAAAATAACTCAATTCATATAAATAATCTAATTGGTTTTGCTTCTGACAACGCCTCAGTAATGAGAGGTGTGTTAAATGGTGTAGAAACAAAGCTTCGGTCGCAAAATAAAGATCTATTTTCTGTTGGCTGTACATGTCATTTAATTCATTTATGTGCTGCTGGGGCATTGAAAAATATTCCGAATATCGAATCCTCTGTTAAAAATATATATAATTATTTTTGTCATAGCTCTCAAAGACAAGTCGATTTTATTAATTTTCAAAAATCATTCAACATCCAGGAACATAAAATTTTAAGGCATTGTTCAACCCGTTGGCTGTCATTGTCGAATTCCATTGACAGAATCTTAGAGCAATATCAAGCCTTAGTCCACTATTTCACACTTGCTGCTTTCGAAAATAAGTCTAGTGCTGCAAATATCTTAGAATTTTTGAGCAATGTTGAAAATCGATTGCATCTTCTTTTTCTTTCATTCATTTTAGAAAAACTCAATATTTTAAATAAAATATTTCAAAGCGAAAGTACCAAGGTCCATTTAATTGATAAGGCAATTAAAGAATTTGTTTTGGAGGTTCTCAAATATTTTTGTAAACCTGAATTGATTTCAATTAACTTAAATTTCAAAAATGAAGACAATCATTTTCCATATTCTTCAATGTATTTTGGACTGAAATTTGAAGAATTTTGTTCCAACTCAAGCATTGACAACAATTGTTTAGAAAAAATCAAACGTCAACTATGCCAATATTATGTAAAACTGTTTGAGCAATTCTCTGAAAGATTTAATTTAAAAAATGATAACAAAACTGGATACTTATTATTATTAGATCCATATGAAATTGCCAAAGGAAATGTTCCGTCCATTGCACCTTTGCTTAAGCATTTTCCTCAACACTTAAAACTTGTTCTAAATGATGAATTTAGGCTAATGGTAGGTTCAAAAAAAAAATTAGATGAATATTTCGATGAGGACATAGTGCAATTTTGGGTAAATTTGAAAAGCGCTAAAAATTTTAGTGGAAAGCCCTCATTTGAAAATTTATGCAGTTACATGCTTACCTTATGTAGCCTACCACATAGCAGTGCAACTGCTGAAAGGTGTTTCTCAAATTTAAGTTTAATTAAAGATGACCTGAGAAATAATTTAAATATTTCAACAGTTGATGCTATAATGCAATCAAAAGAACTATTGAGGGGTGTGAAAGGGGTTTTTGACCCTCCTCCATCACTGTTAACTTTTGCTCAAAAATTTTTTTATCACAATGCAAACCATTATACAAAAAATAGTAATTAAGATTTTTTTCGTATTTTGAACATAAGATAATATATTCCGTTGTGTAAGATTTCTATGTATTTGTTTTGAATTAATAAAAAACCAAATTGTTTTTGTTATTTAAAAAATTTGTTAGTTTTATTCATATTTTCAAACAATACATAATTGATTTACTACATTTAAAATCGGATTCACTACATTTTCTAACAGTTAGGGGGGCAACACTGCAAACGACGCTATATTTCTTGCCGCTCTTTTGACATTTCTCTTCAGTAAGGTTTGCCATTTCATGATGGAAAGATATACGAGCCAACAACGAGGCGAAATTATTAAAATTTACTACCGAAGTTCGGAGTCAGTGGCCCCAACGTTAAGAGCGCTACGTCCAATTTATGGTTGTCATAATCGTCCTAGCAGATAAACAATTGAGCGTCTAGTCGAAAAATTTGAATCCACAGGCACAGTACTAAATGTTCCCGTGCCAGTGAGACAAAGAAGTGCCCGTAGTGTCGTGAATATTGCTGCCATTTAGGCTTCAGTTGCAGAAAGCCCAAATGTGTCTCTCACACGTCGTTCTCAAGCGTTGGGCATCTCTGTGACGTCGTTGTAGCGAATTTTGCGAAAAGAAAATTGGGTTCAGCGTCTGGACTTCTGCAAGCGTGCCCGTGGTGGCCATGCAAAAGAAAGCGAGTTCCATACATAATGCCCAAGCAACACAATTGCCTCTTAAGCTAAGTGTACACGATTGGTAGATCTTACAATATTGTAAGATCTTACAATGTCTGACAATTATCTACCAATGATCTGACAAATAAGTTGTGTGTGTACACGGTTGGTTCAAAGTCTACCAATCTCTTACAATTAATTGCCAGAAGTTGGCTGACAATTCATTTTCAGATAGCCGGCTTAACCTACCAATTAATGGTAAGAGATTGGTAGATTTTCTACCAACCGTGTACACACACAATTAATTGTCAGTTTTTGTTGGTTATGGAAACTGACAATTAAACTTTGGCTGCAAATTTTCTGACAATGAAAAAATTGTATGATGCTAAAAAACGAACATCTTACAATTTCTTCATTGTCAGAAACGTCAGACAACGATAAAAGTTGGCAGGCCTGACAATAAATTGTGTATGTACAAATACAAATTTTCTGACAATTAATTGTAAGACTACACGGTTGTAAGACATTGTAAGCATGTTTTTCACTGACAGTTCTGACAATATTGCAAGATCTACCAATCGTGTACACTTAGCTTTACAGATATCTTGAAAAGTTATTTTCCAAGTGTTTTCAACTCTTTGAACAATCTTAAAGAGGTCTGTAATACCCAAAAAGGTTAGGCCTTAGGGGAGGAGTCTATTGTATTGAACAAAGAGTTCTAAGTAAGGTATTTGTAAGAATTCATAAAGATCATTTTTTGATTAATCTATAAGACACTTTCAAGTGGTTTTTAAGATGTTTATATTTTTGAGTAGAAAGATTGAACTGCGAAGAAGAAAAATGTATACAAAATGTCTTTCTCTTTCACGCAAACACAAATTTAATGCAATTCAAATAAAATGGATTGACTAATATAAATACACAAACATGGCGAATTCTTTCCTTCAATAATTTATGACTGGATTTACGATATTCATTGTACATACCCTTTTTATGATTGTGTGTTTTGATTTGCGAGAGAAGATTTAATTTGAAACCGCATACTCTACCCTACTTGAAATTAAGGCGCCTTCAAATAGAATAGTATTTACAAAGAAATATTCAGAAAAATAATGTTATAATAATAAAATGCCCTCAGAATAAAAAAAGAAATGACGTTAAAGTATGCAATAGATATGGCCGATTCATGTATGTGTATGTATCGAAGGTATTCCTACCTACAGGGTGCTTTATTTTATAAAAGGTCTTTTTTTGTTAAATAATTTTAAAATGTAAAGTAATTTCAGCAAATAAATACAACTCAAAAGGTTTACAAACTGAGCGACATATTAGCACTTACGTCTTTATAATTTTGTATGAAATAAAATTAAATCAACTTTTTTTTTATTGTATATGGTGATGCTAAGATCTCCTTTATACTACAAAACACGAAGAAACATAATAATTGTTTGAAGAATGATTCCGGATTTTTATTGCATTTTTTTCAAAATTTAAATGTAAGTTGACAGGTTTTATACATCTTACAGAGAAAAGATACAAAAAGACATACTATATGAAAATAAGTGAAAATATATGTCATTCCTTAATTTTTATTTCACAAAGTGTTAAAATCCCTGGATTAAAAATCTGTTAGAAAGATATGCTAACTTGACATTTTATTGTTGCTTCAACATTCTATCAAGATACAAAATATTTAGTTCAACTATCAACCAACTAAAGAATCACTGAAAATTCAGAAAATTTGATATTATACATAATCAAAATAATACCCATAATCAATTTTATTTGAATTTGAATTTTATTTCAACATTTCTTTTATATTCTGCCAAAGTTCTTCAAATAACATTTCCTTCTTTCATTTACTTACATCCGTAGAAACTGATGACTTCGTATAGTAAACGATAAAACATAAAAATCTAGTAAATAATAATTTTATCTTCAATATACGTTTAACAATGTCACCCTTTACAAAATATATGTATTTTATACAGATACGCCACCCATTTGTTAAGAACTCTTTGAAATTTCTTAAGCACTTCACAATAAGATATCGAAACTGAAATTCAAAGCAAAGAGTGAAAAAAGTGTAAACAAAGAGTAAAGGAAGAATATAGCTGTTTACAATCAGTCAAATTCAAAGAAAAAAAGAGCAAACAAAGTGTAAGCAAAGAGTAAAAGAAAAAGATAACAAATTCACAACAATTAGGCTAGGCGCGCACATTCAATGTTTAGTTTTGCAACTGTTTGTTACGAGCAACTAAAAAGTTTGTCTTTTGACACAAACTAAACGATTGCCTAAAATGAGTTCGCTATTTTGTGTAACATATAATTATATCTTATTGAAAAGCTTGACGAGAAAGCTAGACAACAATATCTCGAAGAAACTGGAAGTTCCATACATAGGGTAATATACAGCCAGCTGAATCATAACCTAATTCCAAATAATTACTTCAAGGATCAAAATAAATGCGAAGAAATTTCCATGATGCTTAGGTTACGTGGAGAGCTGCTCAGGCTGAACTATATTCCCCATCGGAATGACTTGCCCATCACATGCAGTTTGTGTAATCTTGGAGAAAGAGAGGATATATTTCATTTTTTGGGAAAATGTCCGATATACAGAGAAACAAGAAGAGATGTTTTTGGATGCGAGGCTCTAACGGATAATCAAATGGTTCAACTCCTCAATGAAGCAGATGTAAAGAAATTGTTTAACTACTCCAAAATAGCACTGTGTTATAGACAAAATATTATAAACGAAAGTTTCTAGAATCAAACTCATATGGTTTAATTTATGTTTAAAGATGTATGTATGTATATAATTAAAAAGAAAAAGGAAAATTAAAACATATAATTAATTGTAAAATATAACTACTATCGTTAATTTTAAAAGTCAATCAGGCAGACGGCAAATGCTATGCAAAATGATTTAAAAAAAAACATTGTAATATTTATAATTTCGTTCTAAAATGAAATCTTTCTTAATCTTAAATCTTATAACCTGTGCGAACATTCAACCAAATACCTAGTTCATCTGTTTTCTGTAAGCAACCAAACAGTTGTGCAGTTTTGCTTTTTTTTTTTGTTAAACATAATCATATGCAATGGCGCGCACATTCAACTAAATAGTTGAGTTGTTTTCTTTAAACAGAAGATTTTTGCTTGGTTTCACAATTCACAATTGTTAGGCGAAACAAAACATTTTTTTTTTCAACCAAAGAGGAAAGTAGTAATTCGATGTTAAGCTTTCATAAATACGTTTTAGTGAAAACTTCCACAGAACATCTTCAAGATATATTCGAAAGATTAAAATGAAAACCTCTTTCAGCATTTTAAAACTACTCCTTTTAAAGAGGTTTTATAGAGGGTACATAGAGAGTCAATATGGTGACATTTGTCATGATTATCTCTAAGATGTTTTAAAGAGCATTTAATTATACTATAACAAAAAGAACATTTTAAAGAGCAAATTAGGAGGTCATAAAGTGAAATGGTATTAAGAAGATTGAACTAACAGCTTGTAAAGAGCTGATACATTTATTGAAGTACTCTCCAAGAGTTTATGTGTTGCTTGGGTGACATCGAACGTACTTTCACAGGAATACAAAATTTCATTGATATCCAAAACCGTTTTTGTTTTATTTAAAAAAACTTTTGTAGCGCTCTCATTGAAAAACCCGATATTATGTACACTTATTAGAAGGATTCGTGGAAATACAATTGTTAGCAGTTGGTAGCGATATCTTCGAGAATAATACCTATCTGGTTCGTATTGTGAAATACAAACAGATTTCGGCTTAAAGACTAAGAGCTGACAGCAAATTTTGAGAGTACATATACATTATTTTAGGTATGATAGTTTGTAGGTGCATGCGTTATGATACCGCTTTAATAATTTTGTATTTATATTTTATGATGCTCAGGCATTTTCCCTAACTCTAAAAACCTAAATGTATATGATTCTATTAATAGAACTCAAGATATTAGTTTTTTAAGCAATCCTAATGGGCTTCTTGGGCGATTTTATAAAAAGCAAAAAAAAAAAAGAGCATAGTTCCCTGTTCTTAATAAAAAAAAAGTAGTCGAAGTAGGCGAATTGTTCGCCATTGATATACAGTGCGGTTCACATGAATAGACGCACCATTGTTCTCTCAATAAATTGCAGTTTTCTTTTTGTTTTTTTCTTCATGAACTACGAAAGAATTGCATTCATTTGAAAGGTTATTAAATTCTCTGGGAAAAAAATCTAAATTAAAGATTAGTGAGATACACTTAATGATTATTTTGATCTCTTTCTTCGCATTAGTGCTAAAAAAGCTCAAATAAATCGGTTCATTTGAATAGACGCATGAATTAATTCAGTTAGTTTCTTAATGCTGGGTAATACAAATTAAATTTCGTTAATGAGTGTACGTTATTAAAGTTTTTCCGAGTGTTTAAAGTGAAAATGGGTAAAAAGAAAATGTTAACGGCGGCGGAAATAGCAAAAATTGAGGCCTACCACTCAGAAGGGTATTCTATGCCGAAAATTGCAAAGAAAATAGGACGAAATGATAAAGCTGTTCGAAATGTTTTATCAAATCCTGCCACCTACGGAAAAAAACAACAAAAGAAGGACAAAAACACCCTTTACACCACACGAGAAGCGAAAAATTATAAGAATTGCCTCAAATTTAACTAACTCCACGATGAAAATCAAACAATTAACGGGGGTGCAAGCAAATCAACTGTTCTTCGAGCTTTTTTAGGTATTCAACACTTGAAATTCAAAAAGCTAAAAAAAAAAAAATTTAACGTTGCAAGAAAAGAACAGCGGTTGGAGGTCGCGCGTCTTCACATGACATGGTATGCGCAGGTTGGAAGTGTTTTAAATTGAAGAAATGTGCTGTTTTCTGATGAGGAAAAGTTCAACCTAGATGGTCCTGATGGGTATAAGTTTTATTTCTAGGACTTCCGAATGCTTTTTGAACCGAAATCATTCCAAGAAAGGAGAAGTATGGGTGTGGGGTGCCATTTCGTACTACCGCGCCTTTGAGTTGGTTTGTGTCTCACAAAATGACAGAAATTTCTTATAAAGCTCTTTTGCAAACAGCTTTTTCAGCCATAAGAGAGCTTTTTGGACCTATCCAGTAGATCTGACAACTAGACACTGCTCCGATCCACAACGCGCACGTTGTAAAAGCATTTATCCCCAGTGAAAATGTGGAATTTTTGCAGTAGCCACCATACTCACTTGATCTAAACATCATTGAAAACCTTCCTGGATGGCTGACCCATCAAATTTATGAAAAAGGTAAGCAGTATGAAAGCTGTGAGGAGATTATTGCCGCAATTAAAGAAGCCTTGTCTAAGATTTCAGTAGATTATTTAGAAAAATGTATAAATTTCTTAGAAGTAGAATTTTTGATGTAATTTCAAATCGTAGAGTTTGTACAAAGTATTGAAACTGTGAAAAATAACTTCAATAACAATAAAAAAGTAAATAGAAAATGTTAAAAATTGACCAACCTCTTTTTTTTTAACTTTTAACAGGTGCGTCTATTCAAATGAACCCATTTATTTGAGGTTTTTTAGCACTAATGCGAAGAAAGAGATCAAAATAATCGTTAAGTGTCTCTCACTAATCTTTAATTTAGATTTTTTTCCCAGAGAATTTAATAACCTTTCAAATGAATGCAATTCTTTCGTAGTTCATGAAGAAAAACAAAAAGAAAACTGCAATTTATTGAGAGAACAATGGTGCGTCTATTCATGTGAACCGCACTGTATGTGTGTGGGATTAAAAATAGTGATTTTTCCAATTTTTCTGTCAGAATTATAATGACATTAATTCCTTTATTAAACTGGAAATGAGGCTCTGTCATTTTCCCTAAGCCTAAGCATATCGATGACCCGACTAACAGAACTCAAGAAAAATGACCTTGTTAATCGAGCCGTATCGATTTATTTATTTATTTTACGATCCTTGTTAATCGAAAGGACTATTTCAAGTTGAAACAGCAAGTGCACCTACATACACTTCGCTTCAACTGAATACGCACACAGTTTTTTTAAGGTATGTTGTTCATTTTTTTTTCAAACTTTGGGCCTTAATGTATCATTTGATGATGCTTACTGTTTGCTTGTAATGTTGACAAAACAAATCAGAAAGGATAATTCAAAAAGAACCGTTATTTTTTCTCTCGCTCTCTTGCAAAGCGTTCCATATGGAAAAATGCAGAATTTTTTTGCGTCAACTGAATAGGCACAACAATCAAAATTGGAAATAAAAGCTAACGGAATGAAATAAAACAAGTTTTTCATTTAAATATTTGATAATTGGTTATTTCTAGTAGTGGGTACTGACACCTTTATTGGTAATTACTTCATGAATTCGGTCCGGCATGCTCTTTAAGCAGTTCAGCAAAATTTCCCTCCAGGCTAATTTAATGTTTAATGGCTGCAATTAGGGATTCTCTGCCTTCAAACTGATGGCCAGACTCATAAACTTTTCGTACCAACCATCCCCATACATTTTCTATAAGGTTCAGTTCGGGGGAGTATGGCGCCCATTGAAGCAATTCCACATTCTGGTCCTATATCTAATTTTGGACAATGCGCGCGCGCGGTGTGGATGGGTTCGTTGTCCTGCTGGAAAGTCCAGTTAATGGGTCCTTAAATATCCACAAATTTAGGAAAATTTCTTTTCAAGATTCCTTTGTGAGTAAATGCAGACATTTTTGAATTTTGAACTTCAAGCTAAACAGTCTCATAGTAGTTTACTGAACCCCATACTATAACTCGACCTTCTCGACTATGATGCCGCGCTAAATATCGTTCTTCTTTCCTCACATCGTGGAAATAATAATTACTATTACAACTATTAGAGCCATGAACGACGTGGTGCCATTCATTTTTCCAACTCATATGGAGTCTAAAAAATTCTAAACGCGTACCTTTTCTTTGCTCGTTTAGTGGTGGTTTCTTTTGAAGTTTCAATCGTTTTAAATGATTTGCACTGTTATTTATTACTCTACGGAATGTTGAAACGCTTGCAGTTACACTGGGTTTTTGTTTAAATTTTACCGCAAAGTCACACGAATCAGAAACTAATCTTAAAATTGCTCTTCGATCAATTGCAGTTGTTGCCGGTTTTTTACTTCCTTTCATGTTTTTCCCTTATAAACTTTTATTTCTTAGGTGGGAATAAACAACACTAAAACTTTGTTCATTTTTGGTAGCTTTAGAACGCCCAGTTAGTCCTTGTTCTTTTAACAAATCGGTTTTATCTCTTTCGACACTATTTAAAGCTTTTGATCTACTAATTTTTTTTAATTTCAATTAAACGGCTGAATTTCATTTAAAACACTTCAAATTTTGATTAAATGTGTCAATCATCTCAAAACTCTCATTAACAATGAAGATAATGACCGATAATGATCGTGTACCTATTCAGTTGACGCAAAAAAATTCTGCATTTTTCCATATGGAAAGCTTTGCAAGAGAGCGAGAGAAAAAATAACGGTACTTTTTGAATTATTCTTTCTGATTTGTTTTCTCAACATTACAAGCAAACAGTCAGCATCATCAAATGATACATTAAGGCCCAAAGTTTGAAAAAAATGAACAACATACCTTAAAAAAAACTGTGTGCGTATTCAGTTGAAGCGGAGTGTATGTGTACCAATGCATGTGATCAGCACAATGCAGATTATATTGATGAACATGCATGGCTCGAAACATCGTTTGGCGAATTTGACTTTCATCATTATGCTTGCTTCTCCTGCTGAATTCTGGATTACGAACAAGTTGGTCAGCAGTTTGACCACTGGTAGATCACCTTCTTTCTCAGTCGCCTGAATAGTTTGCAACGCTAAAAAATATTAAGTTCAAAATTATTTTTAAAAATAATAGCAAACATATTGGTTCATTTCATGTATCGGATGATACGTTTAACAGCAGTTATATCTATCCAATGCTTCACGATATGGAAAGTACCTGATTTTGAAGTATTTATGAAGCTGCTCCTTGAAACATCTGCAGGTGTCGATACAGGGTTAGCCTCGAACATCCCAAACCGGTCTAAGATTCGAAAGCCACTCTGTGATAGGGCAATTGAACCATGGATGCATGGATCCGCTTCAAAAGACACACGATTAAAATCATGAAGAAACTTTGTAAATTTGACGTACCAATATCTGGATGCCTGCTTGAGCCTATAAGGGCTATTTCTTAACTTACAGATTCATCCACTCCCACCATTGAAAACTTTTGGTAGATACATATAAACAACGCCGTTAAGTTCACGGTTGAAAAAATCTGTCTTGATGTTTTTATGTTTTTAATGCGTTCTTCGTTTTGAAGCTAAAGTTAGAATAGCCCTAATGGAACTAAACCGAGCTACAGGACAAAGATTTCGTCAAAACAATACCAGCTCATTGAGTAAAACCTCTCACGACGAGTCCCGCTTTAGAACACTTGGTTAATTAGTGCAAATATTCTTTATATCGAAAAACTACCTGTTGCCGATGATTTTCCTCTGATGCTGTGATACCAATACCAATTCCCAAGAAACATTCTTGTTGAGAGTCTTAGTTTCTTCATGCATTTCTATTTTTCCATTTTTTTAGAATCAAGAAACATGAAAACATCTTCATGTGTTATTTGTTCATACTACACTGAACCAAAAAGGTACATGATTCGAAGGAAAAACTGCATGTTTTTAAAGAAAAACTTCATTAAAAACGCGCCAAGAATCGCGTTCATTAAAAAAAAAGAAACCCTGAACATACGTTTTATGAATTTGTTCCTACGACTATAAAAGGTTCTTAAAATTATTGATTCCTGCATTAAATTAATGATTGGAAGTCATTAAAAAAATCTTTCGATAATTCACAAAACATATGAACTATTTCATTCGATGTAAGTAAGTAAACATGAAATTAATAATTTTTTGCTTTAATTTCATGTATTTTGTCATTCAATGTTACTATATTTTTCATTTATTTTATGACCTTCTGACATAAATTGAAGGAATAGATTCACTGTTTTAATGTAAAGAATCATGAAAATCATGTTTGTTGTTCTTAAAAAGTATGAGTAATTTCAGACAATGTATGTAAAAATTCATGGAATTCATGATGTTTTTCATTAATTTTATGAAATCGGTCTGTGTTTTAAATGATTTTATTCATTAGTTTTAAAACTCTGACACTTGTTCTAGCAACAGTTTCCTAATATGTATGACGTTTTTTATTGATTAAATGAATGATAGTTTTATTTTTAATGATTTTAATCATTTGCTTGCAATAATTGTAAGAAAAGTTTCTTTTTTAATAATGAAACAATCATTAATTTAATGCAACTTTTCTTATATTAGTATGAATCTTTTCATTAGTTTTATGTAAGAAATTATGGAACGTAAGCTATTTTTTCATAAAACTAATGAATTTTTTTTTCCAAAGATTTCTATTCGTGTTAAGAAAAAATAATTATACGTGCACGTCCACCTGAAATACAAAAGCCCCGATGACAAATTATTTTCAAGAAAATGGTATACCTGAAAACTTAAAGAAAAGAAAAGAAAAATATTTAAAAATAGAACAATTATTATTTATTGAATATATTTTTGAATATCAAATGTTTGCGTACAACATATAAATAAAATATACAGGGTGTCCGACAGTCGAAAAACATTTCGTGAAAAATTATTTCGGGCGAATAACATTCTACCCGGACACCACATTAATTTCACTGCAGCATTATCTAAAACAAAAATAAAAATACAAAGTCAATAATTAATCAAGGATATTAAACGTGGTTTTCTTAAAGTAATCATTAAAACAAAAGCAATTTCTGCAATCAAAAATGATAAGTTTAATGTTAACGTTTAATATGTTTGAAATAAATACATATATATGAACTAAGAAAAATAAAATTACCACTTTGACATCTGCTTCAACTATTTTTTTCAGCATTGCCCTCATCTTCTTGTCCCTTAAATGTTTTACTTGTACAAAAAATTGATTAAGTCGGATGGCTTGATTTGTCCATCTGCTGACAATCCATGCGATTTCCAAACAACACGCCAAAATCCATTTTTATCTGGAAAAATGAAATAATATTATATAACGAATTTATGAAAAATATTCGCAACCTATAGATTAAATACTTATAAATTTTATAAATCAAGTAGTTGAATAAATTTAACGTCGTCCACAATGCGCAACACTTTGAAAAATGTATACATATTTTTAAAATAAACTTAGAAAAGAAAACTTTTTGGGAACTTTGTAAAATCACGTTTTAGCACTGGTAATATCAAACAAGAAATGAACTCTTGATATGATATTACAAGTATATTGCATGAAATAACCGCAAAGTTTATGACATATTTCCTACTATTAAAGAGTCAGTCATACAAAACATGAAAATGTTCCTTTTTTTATGAATAAGTTCTTAAAACACGACTACAGCCATAGGTGTATAACGGTAATATTTTGCAATTTAAAGAAATATTCCATAAATTGCAAGTAATGAGCTTGCAGTTTATGAAAAAATTCCTACGATTCAGGAATAAATTCTTTCACAATAGTGGGCAAAATCAAACTGTTCCTAAAATTGAAGTGTTAGTCATGCAAAATATGAAATTAATCTTATTTTTTATGAATTAGTTTTTAAAACACCAAATAAATCTTATTTTGTATGAATTAGTTCTTAAAACAACAGATTTCTATAACGGCACTTTCATAGCCGCATTAAATTGGTTTTCTTTTTCAATAATTATATTATGTCTTAATAAAAGTTAATCTTTTCTAATAGATACGCATTTAATATTAGATTCGCAAATGAAGTCAAAGATGATGACGTAAAAAATACATAATATGTAGCTTATTAAAATAAAATTCAAAACGGGGTCGCACGAACTTATTCTTATTGTAAAAGACTGAGAATTTAAAAAATTAATGTTACTAAAGAAAAACTGTTCAGAAGCATAAAATTCACTTTTTCATTAATTCACGTTTTGCATGCATCAAATGAATGGATTCAAGCATTTAAAGCAATTTTTCTTAAAATGTCCGTTACTCATGCATTGAATGATATGTTGCATGTAACAAATGAAAAGTTACATAGATTTTAAGTAATCTTTCATACAGCTTCATATTAAATTTTGTATGAATTGTTCATATTTCAAATGTAAAGTTTTCTGCTTGGAGTTCGCAACAAAAAAAAATGTTTATGAATGTGGTTTCATGCATTTTATGATATTTTGCATGTAAAAAATGTATAGTTTCAAGAATTTAAAGTAATTTTTCATAAAATTTCAGTTGCTCATGTTGATGAATGTGGTTTCATATAATTAGTCACTTTGTTCCTACAATAAAAGAACAGTTTCAAGCATTTTAAGAAATTTTTCATAAAACTTTACAATAAAATTTGTATGAACTATTCATATTTTAAATGTAAAATATCATAATCTGATTTTCCAACAACAATTCTATTGCTTTGGATTTTATGAATGGTTTTTCATGAAAATCATGACTTGGTCATAAAACAAAAATTAATTTTTATGAATTCGTGCATTATTCATATGAATATTCTTTAAAAATTAATGATTTTGGCTGAATGATCGCCATTCATAAAAAGAATGTACAAAAATTTTTTCAGTGTAAGTTGCAAGAAAAGCTTCACACTCCGCAAATCATGGCAACAATGGTGAACTATCCAAGCCAGTACATCTCAGCCATTCTTTAAGAGATGAAGTTGACTCGTCGACGATGGACAAAAGTTTAATTTTTTTTGTAGCAGTTGTTTACTCCGAAAAGCATTCAGCAGATCTTTTATTTTTTTTCAAGATAGTAATAGGGTTTCTCAATGTGTCCAACTGCTGAGATTCTTTGAAAACAGCTTCATTACTTTTAACTGAAACTGAATGATTTTTAAATATGACATCACGGCCCGCACCTTAGCTTTATTCACTTCAGGAAAATAAATTCGGTAGCCCTTTGAGTTCTCGGAATACAAGATCAAAATACCCATTTTTTATATATTACAGCATAAATGTGTGTAAACCAATTAACTCAAAATAGCATCATAATCCAATTTTTCTGGTGATCTCTTTAAAAATAGCTGGATCGGACACATACCATCTACACCAATTGATGAAAAATTTTAATGGCAAATTTCTCGAATGAATCATTGTTATAGCTGCATCCCCCTGTTGGGGGGAATACGGACGTTTGATGAAAAACACCTGCCTTCAACTTGGCATTCACAAACTCGAGTCCATTATCAGTGTGAATTGTTTGAAGCCACAAACTGGTTTTCATTTTTCACCAAAAAAGATTTAAAACCTTTATTTTTATGAAAAATGCAGTTCTATAAAGATAAAAATCCCCTTTTAGGAGAAGAGAAGGACTTTGAACCTGCTATTGAAGTCTGCTGCATAGGCCCACAGAGATACCCCTTTACTCTCTGTAAAACTTGTCGCCCTGCTGGTCCTCCTATGAAAAGGCAAACCGATGTAATTTACCAATGGCACATGGATCACATAAGAAAATGTGGTCATCTAAGAATTGTATGTGTTGCTCATTTAAATATTTTAGAACGTTGCTTACACCTTGATGAAATTTGCAGATGCAGATGGTTCAATTTTGAAAAGTATCGTAAACAAAGAACCTGACCGAAATCCCACTGCCACATTGGAATCCTCTTTCCAAAGTTCACATTTGTTGCTGTTATAGATACGAGATGTAAATTTCTATAAAGAACTTTATTTAAAGAAAATAAATTTATATGGACCTCTTCAACAAACAAAACGAAAGAAGTTTCGGTAACCAGACCTCGTTATCGAAAGTTAGTACATATAGTAATGTCTCCACATCCAAGAGAGATTTTTTACTCCATCAGTACCTACTGTTTAATGCAAGCATTTGTAACCATATTTCTTTTCGCTTCGGGTTTTTTCACTTACTTGGATGAACATATTGCGGATAATCAAAGTCTTTTTACTCTACAAACAAATCACGTCTGAAGGTCATAAAGTCACTGGCACCCGAGTCCAAAAACGAATCTTCTCTTTTTGTACAGCTCCATATTGTGCCACATTCACAGTTTTACAATTATGAATTCAACCATGATTTTTTGTGAAACTTTTAGTTTGTTTTTCATTGTTTCGGCCAGTGTACTTAGTTATTTGAGTATAGTGTGCCGCATTTCCTAACCGGGGATTGGTTGTTTGAAACTTCAGTAGTGCCTTAAAACGCAATCAAATTCATTGAAAATTTAATATGTGTGTATTAGGGTGGAGTGAAAAAATTTAGTATTTTTCTAATTTTCAATTGGGTTGGGGCACCTCATAACATCAAGACAAGTAAACAATCTTTTGTATGCTGAATTTACTCATTAAAAGGCAACTTTGTATTGCTATTCTATTAAAAAAATTTTAAGAAAATTTTTTTCATACATTATCACTCCACCCTACTGTGTATACACTCAGACCCCTCTTTACCACTGGGCCCAGGCCCAGGGCCCCGCAATCACCAGGGGCCCCCAATTGTTGAAACATCACTTAACCTTTATTGGTCTATTTTCAAGAAATAAAATATTTCGATACAATTTTAGATGCATAAAGAATGATCAGAATTCGTACTTTCTTTGCTGAACAACAACCTTTGCTGAACATTTTAAATCTCATTCCCTGCGGAATTATATTCAAATTAAAACAGAAATATGAAGCACCTATAAACAATGCTCCGCTGTGAATAACTCTCGACTGAAAAGGTAAAGTATCTAAAGTCGACTTAAGATATTTCGCGTTTTTTATTGAACCTTAGTGCCATTCTAAAGGACTACAGTTCTATCTTATCGGCATCCCTATATCTCACTTCTTTGCTTTTTTATAGACAAAAACAATTTCATCTTATGTTCAAAAGACACATCTCTACATTAGGTAAAATATCTTAAGTCCACATAAGATTGTGTGTTCTGCTTAATTGTAAAACCTAAAATAGACATAAGATTATATTGTCTGAAGACTTTCTTATTATTGTGAAATCGTAAATCATATTAAGTTGACTTAAGATATTTTCGCGCGTGCAAACAGAAACAAAAGTCATCCTTAAGTCAGCATAAGATAAAATACTTAAAAAACTTCCGAAAAAGTGTGAAAACGCAAATCATCTTATGTGAACATAAAATAATTTTTTGAATTTAAAACTGAAATTTTTCTCTCCCTAAGTAATAATAGGATATTTTACCGTTTGCAAACCTAAAAAAATGCCCGTAATGACAAGGACATGAGATATTTTTAAGCGTAGTTTGGTTCTGGATTTCCCTTTGTGCGAACGTTTTTCTTTTAGTGGATGAGTTGATAATTCAGTTCTTTTTTCATTTAGTGTTTCAGGCAGTGTTGTTTCATACGCGATTGAAAAGTTATTACTAATAAAACACATCTACATACAACAAGGAAGAGTTGAAATGCACGACTGGATCGCACGAACTTGCTCTTATGTAAAAGTGCTTTGGAATTTAAAATACATTTTATAAATATAAAACATGGATCTAATGAGACAAAAATGTTCAAATGTATGAAATTGCCGTCTGATTTCCAGAAAACTAAAGCAAACAAAGCTCAAAAATCGTTTTATTATTAAAAGAATTTTTTATACAAAGAATTTCTTTAAAATTTTAAGTAATTACATACATAGTAGTATTGGTGCAAAACTCTAAAACGACTAGCGCAAAATTTTAAACAGCCTGTTATTATTAATTGCTTAGTATGATACTACTTAAAAATTTGCTAACTTTAAAGAAGCTTACTAACTCATTCATAATTTTAAACATTTTGTAACTAGTATCGTACTAAGCCAATTTTCTTAATAAATTGTTTCTTAACATACCTAAAACAATGACAGTTCACACAAAAAACTAAGTAAACAGACCTTTTGTGGCGTTTCTAAAAGCACGATACTTTTACGATGATTTTAACTTTAATAAAAGGGTAGAGAAAGTATGATGCTTAAGTTCGAATAAAATTTGCTAAATCTTTGATTTAACTTAGTTTCATATTAAAACAGCTTTAACATCGTACTAATTCCATTAAAATTTTGAGCCATTAATTTTAGGAAATAATTTCAAAAAATAATCGTTCACAAATTTTGAAGATATATTGATTTTTCAATAAATCCAATTAATATTTTTGGGAATGTTCTTATATACAATATTATTTCAAACTTCGGGGGCGAAAATAAAAAAAAAACCGGCAGGTACCGTCAATAACATGTTATTCAAAAATTTGTCTGAACCAAAATATAGTTCATGCTCATAATAGCACACTTAATTTTTATTTTATCAATATCGTTAGAGCCGTTTTCGAAATAAATGAGATCTTACACTACGGGTGTGGTACCGTTAGTTTTGGAGGTGAAAACAATTTTCAATTTCTCCTCTAGAGAATCACCAAAGGCCCTTGAGTCCCTTAGGTCCTTAAGTTTAAGTTTTTTCCAATGAATTTAGTTTTTTTTAAATAATTTAATAATAAATAATAAATAATTTATTTTATGTTTTATTTTAATAATTTTTAATTAAATTAGTTAAATAAATCTAAACAGGTTCTTTTTGTAATTATTTTTTTCTGTGAACCAAATGTGATTTTATAATTTTTTTTTAAGAAATTCAAGTCTTTGTTATTTTTATTTTTTTATTATTAAAGCTCTATAGAACAAATGTGATTTTTTTATATTAAGTACTTAAATAAAAACCAGAAAATATCATCTTAAATCTCTTTTGATCAACTTTTGCACACGCAACTCATCTTAAATGGACATAAGAATTAAAAACGCCCTTCGAAAACGCGAGGCAAAATATCTTATCTCAACTTAAGATATTGGAAATTAATATAAAATTCAGTTTAAAGAAAAACCAAACTATCTTAAGTAATATTTTTCCTTATAACGGCCGAAATATTGAAAATATCTTTTTGACAATTATTTCAAAAAAAAGATCATAAAATTTTACATACAAATGCTTTATTGAATAAAGTCTACATTTGAAAGATTTTTGGGAGGCAGCTTTGAAGTGTTTTTTTGTTTGAATCGCCAGTAAAAGAGGATAATTACGATATATACGAGGAGACATCAGATGCATCGCTCATTGAACAATTTACTTATACCCAGCAGGAAGCAGAAAAAGGACAGTATGGATGAAGTTCCATTAGATGATTATCAATCAGACAAATAATTATCCTAAATTACTCATTACTTGCACCGTTTTCGTCATTTTCAATAGTAGTATTTTTTAATTAGATACAAAATTTTTAAATCAACAGGACCACAATAGATCGTGGAACAGGCCTATCGGGGAAACCACGTTAAAAAAAACCTGCCAAACTACCTCACGGGTGGGTGGCGCGAAAACGTGTGCATATTATTATTATGAAGAACAACTTTTTGCATAGCTGTTTCCCCAAAATGGTGATTCTTAGGAGAAAAAGTGTATGGACAATTTTTATAGATACTTGCATGATGAATAATTTTTGTCTCACCTATTTTTATGATAAAACTTGCCATTAAGCTGAAAAATGCAAAAAAAAAACAATTTTTGCAACATTTGACCTTGAATAAATTTTTTTCCACACGTCGCCGTCGGATCGATCGGGGCTTTCGACAAATTATTTGTTATAGTGTTAACTCAACATTCATGCCAATTTTCAGCTTTGTGCGAAAGCTAATTTGACGGGGCTAGTAAATAGTTTTTGTTTTTGTGCATTCAATGAGATAGATGAAAGATTACGTTTCTCACTATTTGTTCTATAGCTCAATAGTAAAGAAAATGATAAGCGTATGTTTTCGCGCATGCGGAATTTTCAGATATACTCTGGTAGTGTTAGTGTGCGACTTTGCTCATTTGATTTTTTTATCATCGTTCTGTGTCAAGTTTGTAATGTATTTTCAATTTGTGTTTTTCTAGTTAAAATGTTCCGTTTTGATCATCGTTCTGTGTAAAGTTTGCGTGTTTCATTTGTGTTCTTGAAGTGCATACAAATATACTATATTAAATCAAAATACATATGTCTAAACGATCATACGTAAGTGGATCCGAAAAAGGGAAAAAATGCTGCAATAATTATTTATCTTTTTAATGAATTAAAAAAAATATTATTTATTTAAAAAATTAAAAGAATAAATATTAATTCAAAGTTATGTGATTTTTTCTGTATACCTTTATTACACATGACATTTTTATATAATCATACAGGGGCCCCATTTTCGTAAAGTGCCCAGGGCCTCCAAAAGTGTAAAGACGGCCTTGTAATACACTTTTCTGTAATTATTTAGTAATTTGATATTGATATAACAATCCTGAAGTAGCCAAAAAAGAGATGTTGCTTTAAAAATAGGGACTTATTTTGATGATAAATAACTAATATATCAAATCGCTAACCAAACATACTCGTATCTACTCTTTTTGGAGAACATTAAATTTTAAGCAATAGATAAATATCAGTTTCTGTTTTGTTATATTTTCAAATTCCTAGCAGTTCTTATGAATTGTTGACTTGATTAATGATACATCCAGTCTCCAATTCACTTTAACAATTTTTATTTTTGCTGTCGAATATATGCATTCACTCCTAGTCCCATTTCAATACACATCTTGTGCGATATCTTTTGAAAAGTATTTTCCACGATATGAAGAATAGAAAATTAAGAAATCAAACAAAACATCAATATCCCCTTTAATTCGGATACACTGTAATTTTACTCTGGTTAAGCCAAACTACTCTATTTGTTTCATTACGTGATATGAAAATAAATTTCAGAATATCGAACCAATCCCTAAAACATCGGTCCCAACCTTAAACGTTGAGAGCCTTGTATTAAAAACTTTTATCAACAATAGAGCTAGGTTCTCTTCTCTTTGCTCACAACCGAAACGATTGGGATATTAGTCTATTGCTATAGGTACTACATAATTTTTCTATACAATTCATACAAAAATACATCCTCTCCTTAATACTCATTCTTAATTCGTTTTTCTTCTCTTACAGGATCTCACACGGATCGAAATATCTTGAACGAGGCAATGAAGCTCGTCTAGTTATCGACAACGTAACTTACGACTATCAGGGTGAATACGAATGCCGAGCCACCAGCTATATAAATGGCCAAGAACGGACAGCGATATCAGAGCCAGTGTCCTTGCAAGTTGTAGGTAAATCAAAAAGGATACACATGGAAACACAGAGCGAAACAGAAAAGATAACGAATTGTAGAAAAAAAAAAAACATAAAATGTAAAACAGAAACAGAAACCTAAACCGAAACTACATAAAGATAGTATTGCAGAACCAATATAGAAGAGGGTGTGTGAACAAGGTGGGCGTAGTTGGGTTATAAAGAATTAGGTACATAGGTGGCAAACTTTGAGTTGGTGGAGGCAAACTTTACCGTTGAAATTCTAAAAGGGGACTTTAAAAGTTAGGCGACGGTATGGGAAAAACAGCCACGACCGCCACCTCAACAGTAAGGGAAGTGAAAGAAATGAACTTTTAGTAAAAAGGATACTGAAAGAACAATATCCACGAAAAAAAAAACTTTTTACAGAAAAATTGAAACCATATATTTCCTATTCTTCTAGCCTTTTTTTAACAGTATGTATTTTGATCAAGTTTTTTTTGCGCTATACAATTATAATGTTGCTCTTATTTCTTATAGATATATTAAAGAATTTTTATGGTTTACCTTCAGAAATAAAAGGATTAATTACAAAGGTCGAATCTTAAGTCATGTCGTTCACTTGTTCTTTTTTGTTGATTTCAGGTTCAGAGCTTCCGAGACTTCAATTACCCGTCTTGGTCATGCGATTTAAGACTGTTAGTTTTTGTTTCTAGGGGTTATGAGTAAATGGTAAATTCTACGTCAATTTCACAACAATTTATGCACATAGAAAAATATTAAAACGAAATTCGATTTTTAAATGAATTGAATGCAACCTCTGTGTGACAGAAATTATGTTTGCATCAAAAGTTGAATATACTCGTATGTAATTGTTAGTGGAAGTAGGCTTGTAAGATTTAAATGAGCTTAAATCGCAAATTGCGAAACGATACTGACAACTGCTTTCAGAAAATTAGTTCAAAAAACCTAAAATTCTTTTTTTCATCTGCTCAGTTTTTCACAAGTACCTATCAAAAAACTATGGTGTTTTCTTGAAACTCTTTATTGATTTTTATTAAAAAAAAAATGTAAAACGTTACGCTTAATACGCATCTTCTGGAGTATTGGGGAACTCAATTGAACTCAAATTGGATTGAAATTAGATATCTGAAAACAACAAATTATCAACTCTTTTTTAACGCAGTATTTCTTCTCAAAATGAAGTAGTCCAGTCAAATTAAATTAATTAATTCGAAATATCTACAAAAAATACTGCGTCGAATTTTTTTTATTTCTTAAAGTGTACCTATTGGAGAGTGTAAATCCAAAAAGTTCGAACAAAAAACGCCCATGCGTTGTCCGCCATTTTGAAAAAGGCTTTGGAAAGCGTGAACTCGATTTTCTCGGCTCCTATCATATACAGAGCTGTATTTTGTTGTAGGTTTGTACGTTAAAATATCTTCTTTAACTTTTACTGAGAAAAAAATTTGAAACCTCTTTCCAAAAAAAAGTTATCGACGAAAAACTGTCGAGATTTTGAAGTAAAAAATGGTTTTTAATGTTTATCTCGCCTCATGTTCATCTGATCGAAAAATGTTTGTTGTTTTTTATAGATCACTTTATTTCATACATTTTGGTATATTTAAATTTTATGTGCGACAAAAACTGTAGGAAATATAACCTGTCAAAATGGCCAATATCCTGCGAAAATTAAAAAAAAAAAAGACATTTACTCACGTTTGAAAATTTTCAAATTTGATTATGTTCATTATGAAATTTAAAGAAACAGTTCAAACTCTTTTCCACACCACCACCGAGGTAGAGTTACGGCGCGTTTTTTTAATGTGGTGTCACCAGGAGGTATAATCCACGATTAAATCGTTTTCTATATCAGCCTATCGATAGCTCAATGTGGCATAGTTTTTTCATGTCGTTCTTATCTCCTTTTTTTTTGGGGCTAGGCGTACGGACATCAATGATCATATTAACTTTGTTTCTGCTGGGATCGTCAATGGCAGTTTCTTCAATGTTTTCAGGTGAGGAAAAGTCTTCACATGCGTCTTCATCGTCCAGTAAATTTTGCAAGGAAGGAACATTCTCGCATGTTTTTCCACAGTAGAAACATAATAAGGAACAATTCAGACCAGATTTCCGACAGCCACAATCTCGACCACATTGGCCCTTGCATTTTCAGGATACAGTTTGCAATATGCTTTGTGGAGCTGGATCCTGAGTGGTTGTAACTGGCTCTAATCCTCTCGGAGTTCTTTTCCAACCCCATTTTAGTGGGTCATGGTGAACATCGATCCAAGTCTGTACTTGATGGTAGGTACGGAATGTGTGTTGCCGAGCAGCTGTTGCACTAGGAGATAATGAAGATAGATTAAACTTAGTTTTTTTGACGTTTTAACAAAGTCGCTATATCGCAAAGAATCCAGTGACCCATTTTCCTTCCCATTGAACAACGCAATAAAAACTTTTTCTCCGGCGGCTCCCAAAACGTTGCTATCAACATCGTTGGATCTGGATTATACCTGGAGACCCCATATTAAAAAAATGCGCCGTGACTCTACCTCTGTGGTGTTGTGGAAAAGAGTTTGAACTGTTTCTTTAAATTTCATAATGAACATAACCAAATTTGAAAATTTTCAAACGTGAGTAACATTTTTTTTTTAATTTTCGCAGGATACTGGCCATTTTGACAGGTTATATTTCCTACAGTTTTTGTCGCACATAAAATTTAAATATACCAAAATGTAGGAAGTGATCTATAAAAAACAAGTTAAGTATTTTTTTGATCAGATGAACATGAGGCGAGATAAACGTTAAAAACCATTTTTTACTTCAAAATCTCGACAGTTTTTCGTCGATAACTTTTTTTTGGAAAGAGAATTCAAATTTTTTTCTCAACAAAAGTTAAAGAAGATGTTTTAACGTACAAACCTAAAAAAAAAATATGTACAGCTCTATATATGATAGGAGCCGAGAAAATCGAGTTCACGCTTTCCAAAGCCTTTTTCAAAATGGCGGACAACGCATGGGCGCTTTTTGTTCGAACTTTTTGGTTTTACACTCTCCAATAGGTACTCTTTAAGAAACAAAAAAAAATTCGACACAGTATTTTTTGTAGATATAAAATACTAATTTGATTGGACTATTTATGAATTCGGGGAACCCTATAGAATAAAAAAGCAAATTATTTTTACATTTTCTAAAATTATTCTGATACAAAACATAAGATAAATACTCGTAGATCTGAGCAGTCTCAAAATGCTGAAATGCAGTTCCTCAGCAAAATTCTTCACTTTTTTCAAACAAACTGAAATGAACAATGTAACTACATATACAAAATGTCATGAAGAAATCCTATTTTTATCGTTCAAATTTATTGATTGATTGCTAAAATATTTTTTATTTATTTTTAGAACCATTTCAAAAAAACAAAGTCACAGAACTTCACAACGAAAATCATACTGCAACATCGCCTAATGAAAAAAACTTGGACTACAATCAAGTCTCTCAGCAGTAATCCTCATTTCTAATCGATTTCCCGACTCCAACAAAGTCTCTTCCGGTGAACAGAACGAGTTTCCAAACTTAATCACCGATCTAGTATAGTAATAAAGCATTTGGTTGGTTCTAGCCCTTTTCAATCACTAGGGCCTTTTCAATATACAGTGCAACCTTAATATAACGAACCTCAATATAACGACTTCCTCGATTTAACAAATTCTTCGTAATCGCCTTGATTTGGCCATAAGAGTCAATGTAAAATATACCTTTACATTGCTAACATTTGTTGCGAACAACCTCTTTATTACGAATTTTCAACTATCAAGAAAAAGTATAAATACCTCTAATTAATGAATTTTTCTAACCCAAAACCTTTATATAAAGTTCCCACCAATGTATGACCCTTAATATCATAGGGTAATTTGATAAAAATGTGTTATCATTTATAAGTAGAAGTTGTTCGCTATAACAAGATGAGTACGTAATGCTGAGGTGAATAAAACTATTTTGTTACCTCTTTATAACGAGTTTTAGACGAACCTAACCTCAACATAACAAACCTCAGTTCAACGAATTAGTTGATACGACCCAAACTCAAAATAGTTGGTCTATTCATTTATTAACACATTAATTCTTCATATATCCTAAATTTAGTGGCAGTCAGCTTTTGTTCATTTAAAAAATGTTGTCAATTTAGTAAAGAAGTTTCACTGAGAGTAAATTAGACCTAACAAAACAAAATTTGAGAGAGCAAATAGCAACAATATTCCTTTCATCTCAGACAAAGATAAGAGCATAAAAGTTGGTCTACTCTTTTTTGGGTGCAAAATAGTTGATCTAAGACTATTTAAATATAGTTTCAGTTAACCGTTATTAAAAAAATGAGAGGCACTGGTTTTATTAATGATTATTGTATGATTTTATACAAGCTAGCGAGAGTTTCATGTCAATCCTGGCGCTGGCGTTGCATTATCAGGAGACCTAAGGGAATCAATGATTAAAGCGTTTGAAACAGGATTATCTAGCTACGAAATCCCTGAAAATTTTAATTTACCGCTCTCGTCAGTGCAGAACATAATAACAAAGTTTAAAAATTCTGGAAATGTGGATATATGCAACAGAACGGGACATCCACTAACAGCAAAACCTCGCGATTGACAAATTTTTAAAGAAAATCGACGATATTTATCTGCTTCAATAACGGTACAGTGGAGAGAACAAATTCAAAAAAGTGTTTCGGTGGACAGTTGTAAGCAGATGATGAAAAAAATGGGATACAAATTTTATAAGGTTTATTTTAAAATATTTAAGTTTTGCATAAATTACGACAACTTAAATCATTAAAAACGCAGGCAAAAGAAATATCACTACTGACACCTAAGGCGCATTGAGTGGGTCAAACAACTTAAAAATTTGGACTTTTAGTCAATGGCGGTCCGTTAATTGGAGTGATCAGTACAGATTGGAAGTTTGTGTTGGTGATGAACGAGGACCAGTGATAAAAAATGCTAAAGAAGCCTTTCACAACTCACAAGGACTGCCTTAAACAAACCGTAAAGCTCCCAGTATCTCTAATGGTATGGAGGTGCATGTCGGGATGTGGTATGAGTAATTTGCATTTTGCAATTGGGATAGCTAATGCTGTCAAGTACCGCAACATTTTGGAACAGGAGCTGCCTCCGTCAATACTACGTCTTCAATATAGCAATGAGGAGTATATTTTCCAACAGTATGGTGCTTCTTGTCATACAGCTAGGTCAACAATGGTATGGTTAACTGCTGAAGCAATTCTTTATTGGAATGAACTTCCAGCAGCCCTAATCTTTCACCAATCGAAACTGTTTGGCACACGATGAAGCAAAAATTGCGAAAGGAACCGCGTCGGACTCTTCAAGATTTAAGATCCACAATTACAAATAATTGGGAATCTTTTGGTGCCGAAGAGTATCAACAATTAGTTGACACTATGCCAAGGTGCATTATAGAAGCAGTGATTAAGGCCAAAGGTCGCTTAACAATGTGGTAAAATCAACATAAAGAATCATAGACCAACTATTTTGCATCTAAGAAATGTGTATAAATCGTTATTTAGTTTTGTAAAGAGACTCCATATCAATATTTTATTAAGCCACTTTCTTTTTTTGTCCACTTTTACTATTTAAAATGAATATGACTTTATATGTATATCAAAAAATAGTTTTTGTTTCGAAATAGGTTAAGAATGAACACATATTTGCATTCTATCCTCGGTAGACCAACTATTTTGAGTTTGGGCTCGTATAACGAATATTTACTTGTTCCCTTCCGATTTGTTATATCGAGGTTGCACTGTAATTGGCTCAATGGTCAGAATTTTTCAGAAAAATATTAATATCTGAGCACTCAATCGGGCTTATGTATACATATTTCGCAATTGGCTTTCTTATTCTGCAAAAAAATATATTGTTTATTGTTTTCCTTGTAGGTTATTCTCTGCAAAAGGATCGTCCGAGAATCCGTGGAGCACTTCAGGTATAAACATCGAAATGCCACTGTATGTACCTTGGATATGGTCCGAGGATCAAGTAACAAAATTGAAGAAAGATCCTAATAAGAGAAAATTTCTTTTAATTATTTATTTATGATTCTGTTTTAAACGAATTGTTAGCATGACCAGCAGGATCCATCAATTATAATGAAGTCCTCAAGTACAAAATGAAGTCATTTCTCTGTAAGGTCAAGAAGTTTTTAAGAATATTATTCAAGAACTGAAGAATGGAACGATTGTGGTCCATATTAAAGAAACGAAATTCTGCTGTTCATTGAAATTGATTCCTATCAGTGAAATAATAAAAGTGGATTCAAAAGAAAGTTTAAATCAGAATTTTGTATTTTATAGATTAAAAAAAATCTACTACTCATTACCTTCATTTTGGTATCAATTAAAGCCATTGCAGTTTGTTTGTTCGTCTTAAAAATGGGAATGAAAATTGTAAATGATGCATTTCAATGATAACTATAAATGGTATCTTATTCTTTATTTTTATTTTTGAGTTTTGCCAAAATAATATTTTGAATGTCAGTTCTTATCTCTAGTTTTTCGACTTTTAAAATATTGAAGGTCATCATCATCCTGTTCTTTTTTTTCTGTCGCTTGCTTTAAAATTTGGAGTCTTTCTTTGTCTAGCTCTAGAAATCCTGATTCCAAATTGAATGTTGATGCTCTCTTGTTTTTATTTTTATGAACATTTTTGTTGCAGCTAGTACTCGTAGAAGGAGTGCTGGTTGTATCGACACTTGTAAGGGCTGGTTGTATCGACACTTGAAAGGGCTACACCTTCTTCGTACAGTAAATCTTATATTGCTTCAGAGAAAAAACGGTTTTGAGCAAATGAATAATCTTCTGGCTCTCGAAGATTCCCCTCAGTTGGATCTGGATCAATTATCTCTTTCGTAAAGCTCATCATTTAAAAAAATGGCCATTTCGGTTTGTTTGGTTTAGCTTCCGATCCTGATACTGGATGTGGAACTTTTTGAAGGGCCCTTCGGAAAGTGTCTTTAATGTTCTTCCACTTTACTTTTGCATCGGCTGCCGAAATTTGAAATATGATTATTATTATATATGATAATATTTTCAGATTTCTTGCAACAGGTCATTCGTTTCGAGATTTAGCTTTTGCTTTTCGAATAGGCAGAAGCACAGTAAGTAACATTATCTTGGAAACTAGCGTTATTATATGGGAACAACTTGTGGAAGAATATATGCCTATACCAACAGCCGACCACCTTAAAAATGTTATAAACGATAATAACCGGCGGCGCTGGAATTTTCCTTACTGTTTCGGCAGTATTGACGGCAGACATTGCCAAATTCAGTGTCCATCAAATTCTGGCTCTCATTATTTTAACTACATGCATTATTTTTCAATTGTACTACAGGCTGCAGCTGATGCTGATAAAAAGTTTATACTCGTAACAATCGAGGTGGGTGCGAGAGGAAATCAAAGCGATGGTGGTACTTTTTCTGGCTCTTCTTTGTTCAAATTACTTGAAGCCGATAAATTTAATGTTCCACCTCCACAAGCATTACCAGAATTAAACATTGTTGTTCCAATTTTTTTGATCCGTGACAAGGCTCACCCCCTTACAAATTTAAAACTTAAATGCTCAATCAGAATATTTCAACAAGAAACTTTCAATCGCAAGAAAATGCATTGAATGTACATTTGGCATATTAAGCAAGTAATGGCGGTTTATACAAAAAAAAACATCGAAACGAAGCCAAGCACAGCAAGTGTTCTTGCATCCTGCACAACTTTGTGAGAGAGTGCGATGGCGACAGTGACCTTGACTACATATATACAAGTATAAGCAGAAACTGCCAGTGATATAGCTCAAGCAAATGCAGACACCCAAGAAGAACAGTCCCGTTACAACCGAAGCACACGCAGTGCATTGAATATTAGAAATAAGAATTTGGTCGTTAAACAAAAATCACTTTTTTTAAGATTAATTTTTTTAAGATTAATCAAATAAAAACTTACCAGAACAATTACAAATTTCTCCAACGTCTTTCCACTATTTATCAGTGATATTTTTGTTTTTATATTTTTTTTGGGTGTCTTGCCGGCTTTGAACAGCTGAAATTAAACTTTCTGTGTTTATTTTGTCCATCTTATAACTTCGTTGCTCAGCGATCGACTGAAAAATTAAAACAGAATTGATTGCAGAGCGACGTCGCTATGTCGCTAAAAAAAATCGCTAGTCGCTCAGGGTTTATGTGGCCACATCCATACAATTTCATGTGTTTTAATTTTTTTGAGTCGCTCAGCAACTCGTCTCATCGCTCAGTCGATCGTCGCTCAGTGCGTGGCCGTAGCCTAAGTATGTTAATATACGCATGGTTTTACGTTTTACGTTATTTTGACAGATATTAATGCATGAAGATACAGCTTCTAGCTCTCAAGGAACACCTTAAAAAGACTTTTGCTGTTAAAGGGTACAAAATAAAAATGCATTTATGCTTTCTCACAGCTGATAAAATAAAATGCACGACTGGGTCGCACGAACTTGCTCCTATGTAATAGACTAGGAATTTTAAAAACGAATGTTATTAAAGAAAACTGTTCATAAGGATGAAATGAATTTTTTAAATTCTTTTAGTAGTACATAAGAGATAAAAACAGAATGCTATGCAAATATGAATCTATGCAAGAACAAAAATTATAAGTCATTGTAGTGGTTCCTTAAAAAAATAAGCTTTTATGCACAAAATTTTTAAAACATTTAAAAAACAAAAATTGGTACACCAACCTTAAGTTTTTGTTATTGTACGAATGAGAGTTAAACTTCCAAAAAAAATATACAGCCGTTCTTGAGATATCGAATTTTTCAAAAAAAAAAAACGACTTTTTTTTCTAAAAATTGAAAAAAATATTTTTTCTTAAGTTTTCAAATGCAATGTTCTTTAAACTTTTTTGGAGCTTTTTTATAAAAAATTTCATTAAAATCCGTTATGTCGATAATGAGAAATTCAAAATTCGAAAAAATCGTTCTATGGTAGGTACAGTCAGTAATATCTAGATTAAATTTTTTTTTTATTAAATTATAGATCGTAAAGATTAATTAAAAGAAAAAAAATTTTAGCAAAATTCTCGGAACCGTTTTCGAGAAAAATACGATTTTCGAAAACCATTTTTTTAATATTTGTATGGAAGGTACCGTTAGGTTTAGATGAAAAAAATTTTTTTTTCTGGAATCTTATAGATTATGTTAAGAAACTTTTTTTTGTCAAGTTTGAAAAAAATCGGGCATAGGGTTTTCGAAATATTGAGTTTCCAAAAAAAATTTTTGATTTTTTTTTTTAAATCCAAAAAATTAAAAATTGAAAATTTGAGTATGCAATAATATTCACACTTTGGAGGAGGTTTAGCATAAAAAGAATGATTTAAATCGGCTGTACCGTTTTCGAGAAAATCAAAAACAAAAAAAATGGACCCAGGGGGGCTACCAAAAATAACAATTTTTTGTAAATTTTTTTTCAACCTAGTTAGTTTAACCAAATGAAATTTTATGAATTTTTTTAAAAAAATTCTGTGGGACAGTTTTTGAGAAAAAAAAATATTTATAAAATTTTGGAAAAAAATCGTATGGCAGGTACCGTTATTTTTGGTCCTAAAAAAAAAAAAAAAAACGTCTGGGGAGGAAAAATAAAAACCCATATCTACCAAGTTTGAAGAAAATCGGCTGAGCCGTTTAGGCTGTAGTCGAACCGACAGACAGACAGACAGACAGACAGACAGACAGACAGAATTGCGAGACCCACTTTTTTGGTCTTCGCTATCATCGTAATGTCAACTTTGATCAAAATCTCGAGTTCGATTTTTTTTACGAATGCATAACTTGCCTTATAGTACCTATAAGTCGCAAGTAAAAATCATTATGGAGCATGTTTACCGAGCAGAAAGTTTTTAAGCGTAACAGAGCTAGGTAAAGATTGTTAAGAAACTCCATTATAGAGATAGATTCTTAAATTCGTTTACCAAACGATATTACTTGGGTTAACATATCTACTCATCAAAAATAACTTCAATTTCTTCGACATTTAATTTTAATTTTGGTAGTTGCAATATCCCCATTTAATAGGCTTGAGCTAATAATTCTTAATTTAAGTTAAATATGACTCTTATTAGTTTATTACATACAGTGACGAGCAAAAGTGGTCAAAAGTGGATTTAAAGTAAGAGTTTTTAATAGAATTAAAATCTTTTTTTATTTTGTTCATTTTGTTTATTTAACTAAATTTTATTATTTATAATAAATTTTTCAAAAAATAATATATTATACAAAACAAAAAATATTCCATTAGTTTTTAGACTTGTCCAATTATGCACGTTTAAAATCAATGTTTTTTCTTTAGTAATTAGTCCATAAACCTTTATTTTTAATTACTTGGGAACAACGCTTTGGCATACTTTCCACCAAATTATTGAGAAATCGCTCTGGAATACGGCCCCATTCCAGCTCCATTCGTTTCAAAAGCTCGTGAGTCAAGCGATGGGTGATATTTGTGCTGCCCCAACCGTCGCTTCACAATTGACCATAAATTTTCAATTGGCTTGAGGTCAGGGCTTTGTGCTGGCCATGTCATCGTCGTCAACTGTTGATTTCTCAGCCATTCCGGGACAATTTTTGACGTGTGTTTTGGATTTCCGTCCTGCTGAAAAGTTATTTCACCGTCATTGAAGCCTGTTGATGCCTGTTGGTAAATTTGACTTCAAAATGTCCAAATATTTTTCTTTGTTCATAATGCCATCGATTTTTACCAAAGGACCAACAGAGTTCCACGAGAAACAGCCCCAAGCCATTACCGAACCTCCTCCATGTTTCACGGGCGTTCAGTCCATTCATTAAATGGCTTGTCTATGTTTTGGGCTGCCTGCTTAGGTGTTTTGGACCCACAACTTCTCAACTCTTTACATTCTTCTAGCTTCCAAATCAGAAAGTAGTCGTTTCCGTCCTTTTTTCATTGGGGGGGACATCGATGTTTTGGTTTTTTTTAATATTAAGCACAGAAGTTTTTTAAATTTTCAAAGTTTTGAACACTTCACGCGATGATTCACCACTTTTTAGTACAAAAATAGCGCGGTCGACGGTATTTTTACAATTTTTTTTCATTTTGACAATAATAATCTTTACACGTTTTAAAATGAACGATTTATCTACAACAAACTATCAACAAATAAAATTATCCTAACTGTTACTTGTTAAATAATAGTAAAACAAACAAAGCACAATAGAGAGGATCATCTCTTAATGAACAAACGATGTTAAATCTCTTGAAACTAAAACGTGCATAATTGGACAAAACCAGAAATTTATTATAATTTTTTTTTTTGTATAATATATTATTTTTTGAACATTTTATTATACATAATAAATGTGAGTTAAATAAACAAAATAAAAAAAATAAAACGAGATTTTAATTCTATTAAAAACCCTTACTTATCAAATCAATTTTTCAAAAAAGCGAAATCATTTGACCACTTTTGCTCGTCACTTTATATAAATCAAGGATTGCAGTGAATTTGAAGCATGATTAAGAAGACGGAGTTTTAGACGGGGTGCACTGAGCTTAAAGTTGAAACAGTTTATATTACAATTAATCCTCCAAAGCATGCGAGTAAAAGGATTTTTGGATTACGAGAATTAGTGTTAAAAGAGATGGACAGAGATGCAAAGCAAAAGCAGACCATTTTTGACGCAATCAACATATTTAAGACCTTCTTAAAAATAAGACAGAAGCTGTTAAAAAAACGCTACTGTTGTCTTACCGGTTTTGTAAGATTTGTTTTTGAAAATGAAATCTTAATCAACAGTTTTGCCCATAATAATCAGACTGAAAGGCTAACACCCAATCTACCCTATTCTGAAAATGCTGGTAATTCTTCTGCTATTTGTTTTAAATTTGAGGTAATTTCACTACGGCAACTCTGTAGGAGATTTAAAATAGAGAGAGCTCTCCAAATTGGACAGAGTAAGCACAGACATATACACATACAGATGGGCAGACAGAATTGCGTGATCCATTTTGTTCGTGATACTCTCGATCATCTTAATGTAAAATTTGATGAAAATCTCAAGTTTGATTTTTTTGCAAATGTAAAACTTTCTCTACAGAACCTATAAATAAACACACACACGTACATGTACTTATGTATGTATATACATCGATTGTTAAACTTAATATGCAGTGTTGGATATAAAATAATTTTTTTTTGTAATTTGCATTACAGTACGAACTCGGTTAACGCAACCCTCGATGCGCGCAACTCCTCGATTTTCGCAACACTAAAATCAGAGCACATCTTGACACTATAAGTGCTATTTTTGAAAAAACTTACACCGATTAGTGCAACTTTTTGTGTTTATGCATCTGTTCATTAAAATCAAAACATCAAACCAACAAAAACGATTTTTTGGTTTCAATAATGCTGTTTTATAACATTTTCGTTATTTAAAATAAAAAAGCAATTACAGCTATAATTTTGTATTAAAAAAATATAACCCAGTAAGTGCAACAACCTCGGTTATTGCAACTGCCTTAATTTCTATTAGTTGCGTAAATCGAGTCTTTACTGTATTAGGAAAAGTTGTGATCCATAAGTTTATATCTTCATCATCCTGATTCTCATTCCAGTACGAATATTGTTTGTAAATATATTACTTAAGGGATGTTTAGAGTTGATTGGAAGTTATTGCAGCAGATATTTCGAAATTGTATTAAATAACTGCAAAACAATGAAGACCAAAGTGTGCTCTCTTTTTACTTGCGATATTGATACGGCAAATTTTGCATTTGAAAAATTGACATTACGGTGATAGAGAACACCAAAAAAGTAGTTCCGGCAATTCCGTGTGTCTGTCTGTATTTATTATATATGTCTGTATGTCTGCATGTATGTAGCTCAACCTACAGCCTAATCCGCTGAAGTGATTTTTTCCAAACTTGGTATTTAAGGTTCTTCGGTGATTATCTAGAGGAGAAATAGAAATTTTGTTTTAGCTCTAAGACTAACGGTACCTGCCATACAGCCGTAATGCAAAATCTTATTCATCTCGAAAAGGCTCTGTGATTTAGATTTTGTGCTCTTATAAGCATGGACTATATTTTTCTCAAAAAAAAAAAATAAAATTACTAACGGCACCTGTCATAAAACCGTTTTTCAACTTTCTCTTTAACGGTTCTAGTTCTAACGATTTTGACCAAAATTTTTCTCCTTTGAATTTAAAATACAAAAATAGGTTTTTTATTTCAAATTATTCGAAAAAATGTTTTTTGGAATTTTAAAAAAAATCCATTTTTTTTTGGAAAAAACAATATCTTGAAAACGTGTGAACGATTAGTCTTAGAAATTATTTCCTGAAATCTATATTTATAAAATTGGCATCCAAAATTTTGTTCTAGAAAAATTGTAAGGAAATTTGTCACATACAAAATTAATTTAATAATACAGTAAAACCCGCTTAAGAGAAACGGCAAAATGTCACAGTCTTTTTTTCATTTAATCGGGTTTTTCACTTAAACGAACCCCGCTTAAGTGAAAAATAATTTCACTTAAGCGGAGTTCGGATAAGTGAAAAAAAAAATTTCACTTAAGCGGATTCAAAAATTCCATTAAGCGGAGATTTAATGCTAGAAACAGTATTGTTTTTATCTTTTGGACTTGCCTTGAAAGAAGTTAAATAAAACAACGATTAAATAACACAAAAATAATTTATTGAGAAACGAAAACTAGCAAATTTTTTTTCTGTTCGATTCAATTTTTTTTTTCACTTAAGAGAGTTTTTTTCAATGAAGAATATTAAAAATTAACTGAAAATATGTTTCAGTTATCCGGGTTTTTCGCTTAAGCGAGTTTCACTTAAGCGGAGTGTTTTAAAGGAAATTGGTCGGAAAATACTTGGGGGTTAAGCGGGTTTTATTGTAAAACAATTTTTGAACTTTGTTTGCTTAAATTCATACTTTTCTAGAAATCAGACGGTAATCTTATGCATATGAACATTTTGCTTTAAATAAATCCATGATTTTATATTTATAACCAATTTTTAAATTCCACAGTACTTTTACATAAGAGCAAGTACATACGTGGGATTCAGTCGGGCATTTTATTTGTTTTCATATTGTTTGCGCATCTCAAATGCAAAAAAGATTTATTTCCCAATTGAAATGGTTATGTTCTAATTAAAATATATGTATTTTGTTTCTATTTGGTTGAGAGATAGGTTCTAAAAAATAGCACAAAATATGGGGTGAAAAATAAAAATTATTTAAGGTGGAAAATAATGAAATATGAATGAATAGTTAAAAATATTGTATATTTTAGTATCGTTTAATTTTGAAAGTTAAAAAAATCATATAAGTATATAAATTATTCAAGAAATAAAATAGCAGTACCATTTTACAGCCGAATCGAGAGTTTTGCATTATTTTCAGAATAAGAATGAAATAAGACCAACTTTTGGTAGTAACAAAAATGTTTCCCATGTCCCGCTAATGAAGTATCAAAAAAACCTATACAAAATATCTGCTATGAGAAGAGTTTTCTTATGAGGGAAAAGCGGGTTTATTACAAAAGCCCCCGCGATGGGTAATAAAATCGTAAGACGAGAATGAAAAAACAAAGGAGCCATTAGAGTTAAACTTGATCCTGCGTTGGAGCATGTAGCAAACTTTCTTCTCATTTTTCAAGTTCATTATTCCTGTTCTGAATTACGAATTTTACAAGTCTTGTCTAAAATATTGATTTGATTACTTAAATTTATAAGGTTTATTTCAAATATTGATGATTTGAATTAAACGGCGACAACTAGAGTGTCCTTCAACCAAGTTTATAAGCTTAAGTGATACTCGGGGTGCAAGCTGAGCATCAGACTTTTTCCCACAACATGGGGCTTCAAACCATGATCAGCATCATCCCAAAGTAGATTTTATTATTAATACTAGTGTTTAATATTTTTATTAGGTCTAAAAGTCTAATGCGAGAAACAGATTAACACAGCAACTTCTACAGCAACGAAAACTTCAACATCAAAAGTCTCGTAAAATAGATTACAACGTGAACAGCGTTTTTGACAGCATAAATCAAAATAGTTTCAAATGCGAAATGATTTTGCCATATATAATATGATTAAATTTAAGGTGAATTGTCTCAGTGCATACGACTTGCGCAATTTGTCGTACTAAAATTAATTTGTTTTTAGTAATTCTTCCATTGTCAAAACCAAAATAAATAGACGAAACAAAAAGATGGTTGTCACATATTCATTTGAGTGTTGATAATATTGACAAATTTCGACTTAAAAGTTGGTAGCATTTGCACAGCGACATCGAATTAAGGGTTTAGGTCTAACGTTTATGTCGATGTCGAAGTTGCTGTGTTAATGTAATCAAAGCCATTTAAAACCAGTGGCTCTAAAAAGAGTGACGTGGTTGTCAAAGTTGCTGTTGAAGTTGCTGTGTCAATCTGTTTCTCACATAATGCAATTGAATCGGTCATTTCAAAAACCTCTTAAGTCACATTTTTTTCCAAAATGCTTTTTTTTGCTGAAAATGGTTCCTTAAAGGGAGATGCGTATTCTGGGTAAGAATCACATAAGTCTGTACATTCCTTCCTCTTCAAATAATACCGTAGGAAAGACGTTCATTGCATAAACAACATAAGTCAGTGACTTAAGAGGTTTTTGCATGCACTACCAAAATGGCGGGAGTAGTTTGATATTTTAAATTTGCTTTGCTCTGATTGGTCCAACAATATTCAAATCTTCAATTTCATAACAACAGTCATCAATGTCAAATTTGCGTTTTTCATACAACTATTTTCTGCGAAAAGTAATTTTAGCTTTAAAAATGTCTTCAAGTGAAACAGAGAGTGATGGTGCGCCGAAAAAGAAGAGAACGTGTAATACCTTAATGAAATGTTTTAACAAATTATAAAATTGAAAGACAAGACATAAACTAATTTATCTGAGAGATTTGAAAAACCGAGGAACTGTTGATATCAAGTTGCAGAAGAGTAGAATCATATGTCGAAGTAAGATTATTGAGCTTGATACTCGTATTTCTAAGGCATTTGATGGATTTTGGCATTAAGCTATTATATCGAAAATTTTGAGTTTGGTATCAATGAAGCCCTTATTCGTTGGATTAGAAATTTTCTACTGGATTGTTGAATTCTTTTTTTTTTTTGAAGGTTTCAAATCGGATCTTTACAAAATAAATGCTGGGGACCCCAAGGTCTCCGTTTAGTCTCAGACTCTCTTTCTCATTTTTATGAATGATCTGATGATTTGCACTTTAATGTCTATCTTAGCTTTTCATATTCATCCGTCGCGTCTGTCAAATTCACGTCCATCTCATTCAAAATTTAGAAAATATAGTCATAGAGCTAAAAACTGAAGATGTTTTGGAATTCATGAAATTGTGGCCAAATTTGTACAAAAAAACATGTTTGTCAACACTGAATCTTATAGAAAAAGATCCCACAAAAACAGAAAAAAGCACCTTCGACATATATGAGCTTTAAGTATGCTTCACATAGAAAAGGTACTATCATAGGAATATATTGATGGACTGATTAAACATTCATTATTAGTAATAAATAAAGTTGCAACTTCGGTTTCACTTCTATCAGCAAAGGCTTATGTTTTAAAAGTACCCATCAATAAGAAAATGTTGAAGATAATCAATCTATGTACCTTAAAGATATTAAAACATGACAAAAAGTTATTCTTAAGTGTGATTTTCAATAATAAGCAATACAAAATATTATTAGTACCATTTTTTTGGTTAAATTATATACAACTTACCCCAGTCCTTGCTAAAACAACTTAAGTCAAGAACAGTTTTTTAGGTTTTTTTCATTATTTTTATTAATAAACTGTGAATTTTTTTCGCTTTTTAATTTTCTTACCACTAAAATACTTAGTTAAGCATAAACAAGTGGTTTAAAACTCATTTGTTTGAGCATGAAACAGTTTTTATTGATTCCTGAAAAATTCTAATTGAATGACTTATGAGATTTTTGAAATGACCGATTCAATTCGTTTCATGTTCGTCTCTTAGTTAAGGCACCACTAAAAAAATGCTCGATGTCTACCATAAATAGTTATTTCTTTAGACTTAAACTTGGTAGCATAAGTCGATAATCTTATTTCATTCAAACACTCAATATACAATATTAAGCTGCGAAATTCCTTGCAGAAAATCTTGACTGCAAGTATGTTACCGCTTCCAATTTAAAATAGTTCAAGCCAGAGTTATTCAAAAGTTTTTGGCTTTTTCATGACAAATTGAAGTTCAAGAAATTCATAAAAATTTGTTTTGAAGGTACAACTTATCGAGAGCCAAGCTTTATTCTTGTAGGATTTGTATCTTTCTCGCCAGAAAAAATTGTGCTTTTAGTTTGTATAGGCTGGGTTGATTTCCAGACCTGCGGCGGCGGAGGTCAGCACAAACGCCCCTGCAAGAAAGATCCCACTAAACATCATTATTGTTTAATAAAATAAGAAAACTACCCTCACTTATACACAGTCTAGCTTTATTTACGGTTTGGTGTTCGAAAATTATTTGAATTGTGGCTTTACAAAAATAAAATTATAATAACAAGTAGCCAAACTTTTCCACCCACACATAAACAAAAGTAGATAAATTTATACGTTAATCGAGACAAAAAATAATACTAAACATTTTTTCCAGGAGCACCACAGGTTCTCCGACTGAATCCATCCATGCATTCGGTCTCGGTGAAAAAAGGCGAATCTGCTAGCCTATCTTTGGTAGTGTGTGCTGATCCAAGACCGCATCGTGTCGCTTGGGAATGGGGTTCGTTGCGGTTAGAAGCTGGATCTGGAGTTGGTAAGTTAAAAACATTACATTCAAAATACAGTATCGTTTCCTCGTCTGTCTGTGATGTTGCTATGCTCTAAAGGAACACACAAATCAACCAAAATTTTTTGTTTAAAAAAAAAGAACTACAATGTGTGGCGTACCTTTAAGCGTACCTTTAAGTTGGAGTCTGAATGTTACTGTTTCTGTGGTTTCAGATTGTGCATTATTTTTTTATTCAACTCTATTTCTAAATTTTGTCTGGAACTTTCCTTCCTCGAAAGTAAGAAAAGGTATTGTTTCGAGTGCAAGTGTTCTTGTAATTCTAAGCTTTAAATTATTTCATGAACTTTGGGATCTATGAAGAGTGGTATGGAAGATGGATAAAACTTTTGTGTGGCAAAAGAAAAACCACATATTTTACACCCATAACTTTTTTCTTCAGGGTAAAAATTTGAAACTATTTTTCCCCATAATAATTCTTCTATATGAATCGTCGTAAATAATTTAAAAAGGTTAATTCTTGTTAATCCCAAGGTATCACAGGAGTGAGTTATTATATATACACAGTATTAGAACACGACTTTATTGAAATATTTGACTGTTATGAAGGAACTATAAAACATTAAGTCCTTATTGAAAGATTCGATAGATTCTTCGTTCTAAGGAACAATATCATAACTGCAGAGTCATACAATGACAATAAACGAAATCGTTACAGCTTTGAAAAATCTTAGTTAAAGTTGCGTATTTGATACACTGAAGGATGAATAAGTAGGAAATTCATGTATTTGTAGCTGACATCAAAATCATAATTTCGTAACAGAGAAATTATTTAATGGTACGTCCTTACTCTTATGTAAAAATACCTTGGCATTTAAAATTGCTTATAAATATAAAAGCATAGATTTAATTACAGTAAAATGATCAAATGCATACAACCATTTGATTTCTAGAAAAGTATGAATTTAAGCAAACAAATTTTAAAAATCATTTTATTATTAAATTCATTTTTTATATAATAAATTTCTTTAAATTTTTTTCTAGAAACAAATTTGGTATGTCAATTTTAAGTATTTAATAATATAGATTTTAAGAAAAAAATTAAAAAACTAATTGCTTACACCCTTACACGTATTAAAGAGATTGAATTTAAAAAAAAATGGAATATTTTCTTCTTCCATAATTGGAAAAATTAAAAAACAGCAATTAAATAAATTTATTGTAAGGCTCTGTGATAAACACTAGTTTTGGTTTTTCCTTCATGTGCGATCACAAATAAATCAGCAGGCTTCATTACACGTGAACAGGCTACATACAAATATCCGTATGAAAAACAATAACTTTCCAAATTCAAACTACATGCTTGCAAAGATTCTCCCTGCGCTTTGTTGATAGTCATTGTAAAAGCCAGTCGTACTAGAAACTGCAAACGTTTGAATTCGAATGGCATTCCTGTTTATATCATCAGGATACGTGAATTGAATTTCATTCAATAACGTTAGTCATTCATTAGCTTGTGCCATCGCAATATGTGCGGTGGCAGGCCTGGTAAATCCAATGAATTTAAAAATTAAATTATATTTGCAACTAAAATGATTGGCGGAAAATTTTAAACAGCCTATTATTAAAGTATTAGTATGATACTACATAACAATTTGCTAACTTTATCGTAGTTTACTAATTCATTCTTAATTTTAAACATTTCTAACTAGCATCGGACTAAAAGAATTTTCTTAATAAATTGCCTAAAACTATGGCATTTCGTTTAAAAAAGTAAGTACACGAACCTTTTTTTGATGTTTGCAAATGTCAAAGAGTCATATGAAGCTAGCACGATACTAAAAAAATAAAGTAGGTATTCGATAATTTTAACTTTAATAAAAGGGTAGAGAAAGTATGATGCTATATTCGATTAAAATTTGCAAATTCGTTGTTTTAACCTAGTATAATACTAAAACAGCTTTAGCATCGTACTAATAAATAAATTTTTGTCGTGTTTGGGCATGACAGTACCCAATAGTCCTATGAGCGTGGCATTTAACCATGAGTTACAAAGAGAACAACAATACAATACTGAAGTATTGGCCGAAACAGTTCGTTCAAATGTTCCGCAATTGTATGAACAACAAAAAATTGCTTGATGGAAGCTGTGAACAGTGGATGTGGTGGAATTCACTTTCTTGATGATCCCGGGGGATTGGAAAAACGTTCCTTTTTTAATTGCTGTTGGCAAAGACCAGATAGCAAAATGAAGTAGTCCTAGCATTGGCTTCATCTGGAATAGCTGCAACATTGTTAGAAGGTAGACGAACTGCACATTCTGCCTTGAAATTACCACTAAACATGCAAATCAACGAAACACCAGTTTGCTGCATCGCCAAAAACGGCGCAATGGCGAAGATTCTACAGATATACAAATTGATCGCTTGGGATAAATATACGATGGGCCACAAGATTGTTACGGATGTCGTGTGGAATTTCGCATCGAATTCCATACAAGTAGTTCTCGTCACCCTGTATTCCTTGTGTCTTAGGATTTTCGAAGTCGAAAATTGTAACGCGAAGACACCTGTTTCACCGGATATTATAAATTAAAATGTCTATTTTCGCACATTACGGTGGTGCATCGTCATTCGGTCTTTTCTCCCGTGACCAGCGTCCAGCTCGGACATACTTATCTAAAGTCTTAATGTAAAAGTAAGAAGATCATTTTGAACCGAAGTCAAAATACGTTTTGCTGTGTGCCATCCACTTTGAGAATCTATTTTTTTTTGTTTATAAAAGGTAACTTATTGAATTGCACACATATAATTTATCGAATCGTGTCATTTATGATTCGTCTACTTCCCACAGTCTCGGCTTTCCTCAAGATCACCCGCCCGCCAAAAAAAAGTAAATTTAATACGAGATTTAATAGATGACATCGTCCGTGTAGGAGAAGACCAGCACCGTTCTTTTCTCTTATCATCACTTCTCGATGAAACGGAGAATCACCGCTTATCAGGAGTTCAAAGGCTCAAGCTCACCACGACCGCTATTGCGACAGATCTGCTCACGCACTTGCAACAGAACAAGAAAAGAGGAGGCTTAGTTCGCGCTTATAGGTCACGGAGGCCACTTGTTAACTCCTCGTTAATACGTTGTCGAGCAAGGTGCGGTGGACGAGCAATACGCGGGTCGTGGTTTCTTCGTGGTGCGTGTGCGGGTGTGAGATAGGGCAGCTGATTGAGACTCCCAAGAGCCAAACTACTTTCAGGCGGAAAGGGGGGTTTAAAAGGATAAATTTCTTGAACGACACCTTTAAAGCGTTTAAGGGAGCGAAAGCAATCTAGCAGTGCTATTTTATTAAGAAACCAACTAAGAAACCAACAAACAAGCTATATTTTTTTTTAGATATATACATAATTACTGAGTTCATAAAAAGAAAAGAAAAAAAAAAATCATTCAAGTAAATTACATATACATATATTATATAGTGTGGTGTGATTGAGCGGGGTATATGTGTCAAGACAGTTTGGCAAGTGATACATGTTTGTGTTTATGTATACATTTTATCAACAGCATCTTATCATCAACGTCGAAGAGGATTTTTGTGCACAAAATTTCAGCCGACATGTGGTGAGTTTACCCTTAATCTTATTTGCATATATACATACATTTCTTTTTTTTCTATAAACGTAATTTTGCCAGTCTGTAATGACATAACAAACGCATTCGTACAACACACGATATAACATACAACACCTGAATTAAAATTTGCAATTTCTATTTTAGTATTTACATTATAATATTGCTTTAAAAGAAAAAAATATACAAGCTTACTAGAACCTTAAGTTAAATATGCAACACGACGATCTTGAACTTAAAAGTATAATCCTTTAGTTACCATTTTGAAATACTTGCCTAAAAATTATTATATTTCTTATCAAAATACGAAATGTTTAAATTTAAGGCCATAAACAATAAACATGCATAGATGAACTAGAGAGACATATTTCTTTTGGGGTCATGTGTGTATGGGCTTCGTGTCTTTCAGGGATTAACAGAATAATGTGAGCATTCTAATGGTTTTAGTTAAGGGGCAGCGACCTTGTTTTAGACTATCCGAGCAAGCTGCCAAGGAAAACACATCGTGTTAGAGGGAGGGATTTTATTACAAGGTGCTCGAGGCAATCTACACCTATTGCCAAGTGGATAAGGTCTGAAATCGTGCGAAAGCGTCCGTCCGTTGTCTTCAACAAAAGAAAATTATGAATCTTGGCATGAATACAAAAAATCTTTGTTTGCGTCTAGCTAATCCCGGACCAAGAACTACGCCCACCGACGTACCTAGCTGTGCCCTCCGCAAGCATGCCAAGTGTGGTCCCGGCGAGTAGCATCCAGAATTGAACATATGTGAAACGTCGCAGCAAGATGTCACTGGAGGGCACTTAACAGAACGTTTAAGTATCTTTCCTATCCTTCTTTCTCTTCATTAACTTCACGCCCGCGCTGTGTTGAAATATTTAAAGGGTAATCATAATCCCTTGAGCGCGGGAAGATTATAAAAAAAAAAAAAAAAAAAAAAAAAACAACCAAAAAATTTTTGGTGGAGCCATTATTCTGTTATCTGACGAACTTAACGCAGGCTTAAAATCATCTAATTTGTGGCGGCATGTAAAGACACTACAATTACCAACTAACATGTGAGTTGTTTTTGCAAACAATATTAAACTGCGATTATGTTTTCGAAGCAGTTATTAGGTATTGGAAATGGTAAGGTAGCAGTTGACACCTCGGCCGGATTAATTTAATACACAACTCAATGATTTTTGTCATTTCGTCGACTCACAAGAGCAACTTATTCAGTGTTTTTTTTACGGACATAGAACAACAGTTCAGAAGCCATAATTGGCTGAGTGAACGAGCTATATTGGCAGCAAAACACATAGATTTCGATGATCTTAATGCAACCATTCAGAATTTGTTTTCCCGATGATCTGTTTTCGTACAAATCAGTTGAGACTGTTACAAACCAGCATGACGTAGACAACTATCCCACAGAGTTTTTAAATTCCCTCGATTTGCCTGGACTACCGTCTCACAATTAAAACTAGGATCTGTTGTTATTATGCTGCGTAACATTAATCAACCTCGACTGTGCAATGAACAAGACTGGCTGTAAAAAAGCTAATGAATAACGTCGTGCGTCGAGGCAATGATCATCAAGGGAAAATGCATCTACCGATGGCGATGGTAGATAAGATATGTATTTTCCAAAAATATATGTGGGTGATACGAAGTTCACCGGGTCATCTAGTATGTATGTATAGATTATTTTAAATTCAAAAGAACTCATGTTCGAAAATTTTAGTCAAAATGGTTAGAGTCGTTTAGTTAAAGTTATAAATATAATGAAGTAAAATTAACTTTTTTACAAAAGCTTAAGAATGCTGAAAATCAAAAACAAAAAACCGTTCTATGTGCCTCAAAACCACCAAACAGATGGAAAATCATAAAATTTAGTATAACGTTTACGTCAACCAATGGGAAATTCATGAAATAAAACTTTTTTTATTTTTTTTACTTTCTTTCTAGGGACAATGGGGCAAAATTTTAGTTGAATAAGTACGATGATAAAGCTGTTTTAGTATGAAACTAGGTTAAAACAACGATTTTGCAAATTTTAATCGAATATAGCATTATACTTTCTCTACCCTTTTATTAAAGCTAAAATCATAGAATACCTAATAAAATTGCTTTAGTACGACACTAGTTACAAATGGTCGCAAATAAAGAGTAAGTTAATAGACTACTTTAAAGTTAACAAATTGTTAAGTAGTATCATACTAATACCTTAATAATAGGCCCATGCTAAGCCTTTGCTAATTTTTTGACTTTGGGTTCAATTTTCTCCAGAAATGCGTAAAAACATACCGTTTTAATATTTTTTTTTGAATGAATATAAGAATAATAAAAATAAAACTCAACGGCAAATTTAGGTAAAACCCCATTTATGATACTTGGGAAAACCTGAAACACGTAAAATTAAAAAAGGGATATTTTTGTGGGAAAACCAGCAGCAGGTTAAAAAAGGATTTTCTGATTTTGGACACGTTTCTAACAGCAGTTGTCAATAATAGTGGTAGATACCTGTCATTTCCTCTTCCGTTTCCTTAAAATTTCTCAAAAATAGTAGGTTTGAAAATTTACCTAACAAAAATGTAATAAAATATTAGAAAACGAAATTTATTTATCAGTTTAACGCAAAGGCCAAAGAAATGTCTACATTTACAAACCGAGAATACCCTGACAATTTTTTTGTTTATAGACTGTGCAATGGAACTTCAACTAGAGCGCGACAAAAATACCAGGAACTTTATCCAAACCAATGACTTCCTAGTTTACGAGTATTTGGAAATACATATCCAAGGTTTCGAGAAACGGTCGCAGCTTTAAATACACGACCTAACACGAGAGCACAACAAGTAAGAAGAACTGATCAAAGAATACTGGAAACAGGTACAAATGAGCAATCAATCAGCATTTGACGCTCAACTTTGCGATTCAATGTTTCCAGACATAAAACCTGCGATGTACTGCAAGGAGAATATCTATATCCATATCACCACACAACTGTGTCAGAATTTCGTCCCGATGATTTGGAGAAGAGACTTGAGTTCTCTAACTATGTACAATGTTCTGACATAAGCGGCAGAAAATCCACATACAAGGGGAAAGAAATCATTTATACACAAATTGATCGTCACGATCGGCAGGCGTAGTTGGAAAAAATTAATTGGCCCGTTCAAACTACCCCTCAGGCAGAATTGTAAAAGCTATCTGCAATGATTTACCAGAACTATTGGAGGACATACCACTTATGCAACTAGCTTCATCATGTTTCTAACAGAATGGCGCTCCACCCCACTATGGGCGAGAGGTTAAGTATTGGTTAGATGAAGAATAAATTCTCCTGGCCTTACAATATTGGATTTCTTTGTAATACGGGAAAGACTGAAAGAACTTGTTTATTGAACCGAAATAGCAAATTTAAATGAAAAAGAAGACCGTATTCTCGAAGCGTCATCAAAAAGTGAAGAAGCAGCTATGATCAATAAATATTCGCAATTAAATACAAAAACGGGCTCTAGCATGCGTTCATATGCATAACCAAGGACACTTTGAACACCTGTTATAACTGTCTGTAATAAACATAGGTACATAAAATAAAAAATATCTTATTCATTAAATTTTAATTTTGTTATTGTTACGTTCATTCAAAAAAAAATTAGTAAAACGTTATGTTTATTACGCATTTTTAGAGAAAATTAAGCCCAAATTCAAAAAAAATTGCATGGGCACGAAAAATGGAACATGCTAGAAAACTGGTTATCTCAAGAACGAGATGAGATATCAAATTCATGTTAACGCAATTACAAATAGGTACTGGTATTTCTTCTAAAAATTAAGGCCTAGTTGAAGTTTTTAGTACTGACAGCGCAATTACCGTTAAGTCAGGGTACACCAAAATGAACCTTTTCTTACATCCCCAATTCATGATATAAAAATTGAAGAAACACCCTTTTCTCTTATAATATACCCAATAATCACGCCCTTATTATGTTATAATATTAAGAATTAACGGACACCCCGTATAATACAATACCATTACTTATTTTTCATCTTTCTTAGCGTTTTTGTATTTAGAAACTGATCCTCTAACGACACCCCATTAGAGGATCATTATTTTTATGGTTGCATATTCAATTTAATAATTTTTATATTTCTTTCTAAAGCAGACCGATTCCGTGCCGATGATGTCGTTCAGGACTCGCGAGAGGATTGTTATTTGGCCACTTTGCATATTACAAAAACTGATGAGCACGACTCGCGACCATATTATTTGGTCGTAGAAAATGAACGTGGCACCGACCGGCACGCCATTCATTTGAATGTGGAGGGTACGTTTGCAGGTGCATTGAATTTTTTATTGTTTTCTATTTCGTATTTAAGAAAGTTATTCATTTCGGTCTTGTTAAGCTTTAGGTATAATGTATATCTGTGGCAACAAGGAAAAACGACATAAGTCAGTTTTTGCTACTTTTCAGGAGAGCGATTTGAATGTTTAGTTTGCAATACAAATCAGGTACAAGACTTGTTTTTCTTTTGTCTGTAATTCCTTAACCGTTTGAGATAAAAATACGAAAAAAATATGACACGGAATGGCTAATTGCCCATCGGATGGTATCAAAAAATCATTTTCGACTTATGCTGTCTTTCCTTGTTGCCACAGATATATGTGTTCGTGAATCTTTTCAGCGCAGTCTTGTTTTGGAATAAGTAAGAAGCCCGGCTTACATTTGTTTATTTTTTGTTTGACAATTCTATATGGTGAAACTTTCATTTGATGCTTGTCTATGACTACGATCATTTTTAAAGTACCCTCATGGGGTTACTTGCCATTTGCTTCCTTGAAAGGATTCTATATATTTGAGCTGCGATTAAGGAGCGCGACCAACCTTTCTAGTGTGAGAACCTGGACCACAGATGCTTGTCTATGTAACTGCCAACAACATCTGTTCATACATATGTTATATGTACATATGTATGTACAGTAAAATAAATATATAAAAATATATTTTGTTAAATAATAAAATGCACGACTGGGTCGCTCGAACTTGCTCCTATGTAAAAGACTAAGAATTTCGAAAATGAATGTTATTAGAGAAACTGTTCATAAGCATAAAATTCATTTTTTAGATCACTAAAAAAAACTTCTTTACTAGTTAAAGGTAAGAATAGGATGACATGTGATTCAAGCAAATAAAGATTTATGCAAGAACAAAAATTATTAGTCTTTGTAGTGGTTTCTTAAAAAAATAAGGTTTTATAAATGAAAATTTTAAAACATTTTTAAGAAAAAATGTTGGTACGCCAATCTAAATTTTGTATTATTTTATGAATAAAAATTAAATTTACAAAAAAAAGTATTGAGCCGTTTTCGAGATATTGAATTTTCAAAAAACAAAAAATTGATTTTTTTTAAAAATTCCAGAAAATATTTTTCTTAAAGTTTTGAAATGCAATGGGTTTTAAACTTTTTAGAAGCTTCTCTCTAAAAAATTTCATTAAAATCCGTTTTGCTGATAATGAGAAATTCAAAATTTTTAAAAATCGTTCTATGGTAGGTACAGTCAGTAATATCTTGTTTTCAAATTTTTTTGTATTAAATTACAGATATTAAAAAATAATAGAAAGAAACAAAATTTAAGCAAAATTCTCGGAACCGTTTTCGAGAAAAATACGATTTTCGTAAACTATTTTTTAACATTTGTATGGAGGGTACCGTTATTTTTAGGTAAAATGAATTTATTTTTCTCATTTCTTGTAGATTATTTTTTAAAACTTTCATTTGTCAAGTTTTGAAAAAATCGAGCATGGGGTTTTAGAAATATATATTATGATTTTTTGTTTTGCTGAATTAACTTTTATATTTTATTTTACCTTTTGTTTTTCTTCATTTGATTAATCAAATGAAGAAAAACAAAAGGTAAAATAAGGTTTTTGAAATATTGTGTTTTCAAAAAGAAATTTTGAAAGTTTTTTTTAAAAATCCAAAAAAAATTTTCGGAAAGTTTGAATACACAATAATATTCAAACTACTGGGAAGCTTTAGCATAAAAAAAATGATAAAAATCGGTCGTACCGTTTTTGAGAAAATCAAGAACAAAAAAATGGCCCCAAGGGGGGTACCAAAACCACTCAGTTTTCGGGAAATTTTTTTCAACCATTACCTAGGTTTAACTAAATTAAATTTTTTGAATTTTTTAAAAAAAAATCGTTGGGACAGTTTTTGAGAAAAAAAAATATTTATAAAATTTCGAAAAAAAAACGTATGGCAGGTACCGTTATTTTTGGTCTTAAAAAATCAAATCAAAAAAAATCCGGGGGTAAAAAATTAAAACCCATATCTACCAAGTTTGAAGAAAATCGGCCGAGCCGTTTAGCTGTAATCGAACAGACAGAATTGCCAGACCCACTTTTTTCGTCTTCGCTATCATCGTAATGTCAACTTTGATCAAAATCTCGAGTTCGATTTTTTTACGAATGCATAACTTGCCTTATAGTACCTATAAGTCGCAAGTAAAAAAGTTTCTTTAATATTGATAGACCAACGATCTAAAACTAAGTCCAACTTATGAAGTACGCTTAGATGTCCATGGCTATTCGTAATTTAATCTTTATTTAACTTTACATACTCGTATGTATACATATATTAAAATCGTTTTGATCAAAGAAAAAACGGCCCAATTACATATACCACCGCCATCGGCATGAAACCGCACCATATATTTATTTTGGCGTGAATGAACTTGTGTTTCCTGTAGCATATGAGGCTTTTCATCTGCCTAATAACGAATATTCTGTTTGTTGACGACTAAAAATTGGAATTAATCTAATTAAGGTTTCTGGTAATAAAATCAATGACTAAAAAATATTTACCTATTTCGTAGCAAAGATGTATTATTTGGCGTAACTTCGGTGGGATTCATCTTAGTATGAGACCTGAAATAAAAGAACTGTAATAATTTTTCTTTGCGAAAACGCAAAGGGGATACGCCACGGGACTGAGAATCAGACACTTTGAAGAATTTTTTGAGCAAAATAAAATAAGGTCACCCTAATAATGTTGATTGGACAGGTAGATATCAATCAGATTTAATTTTAGAGACAAAATTCGGATTAAATAGTTGAACGGATTTTAAAATATTTCTGGGGCCGCAGAAAATTCCATCGTTTGTAGAATCACCCATATGTTTGCGTATGCACATAAGCCATCTGATTTCAGTATTACAAAATTTTGTATACCTTGTACCACTTGAATTTTACTAGGTCTTTTGTTATTTACTTTTACGGCTTGTTGTTTAAATTTTTAAGTATTTTAAAACTGCAGTATTAGTTTCGACTGATATAAACGGTTTCCGAAAATAATTATGTATTTCACTTCATTTGTTTGAATTTTTTCTCTCTATTTCATGTGTTCACTTTGTATGGGCCCCTTCGAATATGTGAATAATGATGTCATCGTTATCCTGTTGGATACACACCGTAAACATTTATATGAAAACAAAGCAGAACCTTTGGAGATGAGCTACTTGATGGGCATAGCTGGAGGTTGCTTAGCAGTGGCATTAATTTTATTCTGCTTATGTTTGTTCGCAATACGGAGGAAGAAGTGCTGTTTCAAAGGTGAGTTCTAGTTTTTCATATATTTTTTGATGTACATACCTATTATGAACTTGTTTCAATACAAATACAAAAACTACTTCAAATGATGTTTTAATAAAATTTCTTTTTTTTTAAATTGATGTAAATTATATTGGATTGAAAATTATTCTTTACACTTAAAGTCATAACAATAATGTGTTGTTTGTTTCATGTTTATTAGAGTACACTTACTTTTAAATGTTAACCTACCACCATAGATTATGCAAATTTTACAAAGCCTTTCCATACTTGTATGTAATGTATGTACGAGTAAGTAGTGCCTCTTACGAGGGAGTGACAAATCCTCCAAGAAAATTTGTTTTCTTGGAAAAGTGCATTCGCCTTGACCTACCTTCATTACTGCCGACTTACAACATGCAGGGGGTATTATACTTTTAGCTGAGAGCTGTAAGTCACTTGAATCTAGTGCTCCATACGAACTGGCGCGCAACTAAATTCTTTTTGCTTGAAGAAAATAATAATTACATATATGAATGAAAGACTAGTTAACTCGATTTGCTGCTCTTAAAATATTTTCGTAAAATTGGGATCGGACATTTCGTCAGATATAATTCCGACATTATCCAAATACTCGTGTGTACCTATTTAGGTACATATAAAGAAATTTCTAAGAGTTAAAAGAAAAGAAAATTATTTAATCGTTCTTATTCTTAATTTAAAATATGTACGTTGACTTACAGTTAATGGTAATCTTGTAAGCTAACTAAACTACTAAACATATTTTGGACATTTGTAAATGCTTAAGTGTCATGTGATGAATTTTCCATAATGGATATTCAGGTTCATCGGGCTTAACCTCTAAGCAGTTTCACGTACTATTTAACTCTCTATTCAGAGTTCTTTTCAACTTTCCCTCACGGTACTTGTTTACTATCGGTCATGTGAATCTGGTAGATACTTAAAAAAATAAAATAGGTAAATAGGGTATACAAAATGGAACATGCTAGAAACTGGATATTATTATTATTAATTTTATTTATTTCTTTTTCATTACAATATAAATAACATTTTAGTTCATATAAGATCATTCAAATATAAAAGAGAAATAAGTAGAAGCATTTATAATTATTAAAAATTGTTTTAAATGCCACTTTAAAATTCATGAACATAATTATTATAAAATTGGGTGGGGTGACCCTTCAAAAAATTCTTAAGCTACAAAAAAAAAAATAAGAAAAAAAATTAATTATCAATAAATTAAAAAAAGAGAGTAGATACATTGCATCAATTTAAGTGATTGAAAATTGAAAGAAATACAAATATTATATTAGTATATTATATTCTTAGATTACGATGACCAGATCTCATGAAGAATGTTTTTTAATATACCTTAAAACAGTACATGAGTTTTTGTGGTATTAAAATTGGTTGGATTTTGTTGAAATTGGTTCCTCCCCAGCTGATTATACCATATTGCATTTTAGAATGAAAAAATCCATAATAGATCGTTTTTAAAAGTTCATCTCTACAGACAGCTCGCAAATAAAAGAAATATCTAAGAATGGAACGAAAGTATTGCCTTAGATTTTCCGTATGGCTAGAGAAATTCAAAGTTATTTCTAGATATTTAAATTTATCTACGTTTTCAATTTGAAAACAATACTCACTACACACTGAACTGTTATCAAAAGTATTCTCTGCAGATTTAAACTCACTTTTGCAGTAACATAGTTTGAAACGTTATGCAAATTCGACAAACCAAACAACATAAGTTTTGTTTTTGAGCTAATAACTAAATTGTGTCTTTCAAACCAGATTCTAAGAATACATTAGATCCCAGTTTATATCAGCTGTAAAGTCTAAAAGGCCTTTTGTTCTGTATGCTATGTCATTAGCAAAAGCTGTTAACATACCTTTGAAAGGCAACTCAAATAGTGAATTAATGTAGATTAGAAACAGTAAAGGTCCAATCACAGACCCTTCTGGCACACCCATATGGTATGAGTGTATTCTTTACTGCTTCTAATCTTATCAATTTTTACCATCTGAGATCTATTCTCCAGATATAACTTGAGCCACAAGTATATAGAACCCCTTAAACCAGCACACTCTAGTTTTTTCATCAAAATTTTGTGGTTGACCATATCAAATACTTTATATCAACAAATAAACCTCCTGTACAATTTCTTTCGTCTAAGCTTTTGAAAATTTTTAAACAATCTAAGAGTGCATCTTCCGTTGATTAAGGAATTTCATAGCCCTTGTCTTAATAAGTTTTTCAAAAACCTTACTTACTGACGGAAGTAACGAGATGGGTCGGTAATTATTTACCATATTCTTAGCACCTTTTCATAAAGTGATACGACATCAGCACATTTTATCGCATCAGTAAAAATACCAGATATTACGCTATTATTGAATAAGTGTGCTAAGACGTCGATAACAGACCATTTAATTTTTTTCCAAAAATGGTAAGAAATATTATAATTTCCACAGCTATTCGAATTTTTAAGATGTTTTATAGTTATTGATACTTCTAGTGCTGATGTGATAGTTTCAAAGAAAAAAACTATTACTATTTCTGCAGTATTCACTTCGATTACAGCTCGAACAAGATTGAGACCTAAAAGAGTTTCTTCCGCTATATTATCAAAGTAGTTATTAAACTACATCATGTCGTTATTGTAGATGGTGTTACACAGCACCAATGGACTTTTACTCGAAGAAGCTTAGTTAAGAATACTATTTACAACTAGCCATTCACGTCTGGCATTACCTTTAAAGGAATTAAATTGATTCTTATAATAAGTATCTCTACACAAGGGAATTTCCTTTTTAAGATCAGACCAAAGTTTCTGGTACCTGTTTTTTTTTTTAATTTTCTATTTTGCTTGTGCTTATTACATTTTATTCTTAGTTTAGTTTTTATTTTAATTCTTTTAAATAATCTTGGAGAAATTTACAATCACAACGTTTAATTTCCAGACTTGTAGACTATAATTTTTTTCACAAATTTGTAAGTCGGTCGATAGAGAATATCAACAGCTATGAATAAGCAAAATAAAATTGCTGCATCGGTGTCAATGAAAAGTTTTTTTCAGTCTCATTTTCAATCCTTGGTCCAATTTATCCTATCATTTCATCTGCCTTAACACGTTTCAAGCGAAACTTTTCGTTGAATGTAAAAGTATCAGAAATTTCGTAATTTATACGCGGTCGATAAATTTGTCTTCATCTATTTAGCACGAAATGGTCACTTATACCACTATGGGTGCTACTATGCCTACGACCGACGTAACGACATTCACTGGAAACGAGATTCTTATTGAAAATTACAAGTTGTAATCAAATCTACACATCATATTTCTATTGTAAGAAATTTTCATAAACTGAACAAAATTGTAAAGTTATTTCATTTGGTGAAACACAAACTTACAAAAAAAAATTATATTTTACAAATTTGTATTTGTAAACTACAAAAAAAAAATAGTTTTGGGGAAACGAAAATAATGAAATTTCTACAAATTTCCCTTTGTAATCTACAACTACAATTTTGTAAAACAATTATCTCGTGAAACAGAATTAATCAATTTTTCTATAAATTTGTTAAAAAAGCACTTGTAATTTACAATTTGTAAGTTGATGAAATAGACCACAGGCAGTAAATAATCACAAACTTCAAAATTATAAATCCATATGTCGGATATAAGAATCAGATCAGGCATGCAACGAAAAGAATCTAAATGAGTAATGAGAGCAGAAAAATTTTCTCTTAGGCTTCTAACATTTTGATGTACAAAAAACAGTTTGCTTTTTCCATTAGATTAATCATTCATCAGTATATGGGTAAAGGTAGGAACATCATTATCAAGATCCATATATGGTTAACAAAATTCATTTTAAACAACTTTTTTTGTTATATTTTTAATAGATCTTTAAACGATATGATTACAATGATGTTGCTACCTTCTTCTTTTCTCATAAGAACTTTACTATTTGAATACCAAACATATTTAAATTTTTTTTCTCTGAATTCAAACATTTTGTAAGAATTCCTTGTGTTGCAGCGCTTCCATATTAAGAAGTTTTTGGTAAACCATCTTTAATGTCTGTTCGGAATCAGTGCGATTAAGATGAGATGCTTTTGGAGTACTTAAATCTTGCGCATTTGTTGTTTTGGCAGTGGGTTGTTTTGGCGACGGCTCGGTGTTGTGAAGACTGCGACGTTTGAAGACGGTACACCTGGTACACGGTACACATCGATATAATCTCTTATTTGATTCCATATATTCAATGTCTTCAAGTCTTAGGTTGACGCAGTTTATATGAAACGGACACTTGCAATCACTACTACATCCTACTTTGAATTTAAATCTTCTTTCAAGTCTCTCTTTACACACGGAACAATTATTTTTTTTACTTGATTAAATAAATAAAATAAATTTGGTGGTGCAACAGCTCTAAGTAAACCAGGACCAGGACCTAGTGACTAACAACTCTCAACCATTCCTGTGGGCGTGTTACCAGGAACGGAGGGGACCTACAATTTTCTACCGATTCCGAACGGCTACTGAGCAGCACTTTCCATGACAAGAGATACTCTTGGAAAATTTGTCAATTCCTAGCAAGAGGCAGTACACCCCTGAAAAAACTTTCTTGCAGCGGCTGAGAATCGAACTCTGACCTTCCGCATGACAGTCCAACGCCCTAACCATTATGCCAAGGGGTACTACATTTACTCGATTAGTGTATGCAAAATATATGGTTTGTTTCAAACAATGTGCACCCCACAACACTCAGAGAGAAACATATGAAGACCAAGATAAGATATTAAATTTGTTTAAACGCAATTACAAAGACTGGTGTTTCTTCTAAAAATAAAGGTCTAAATGAAGTTTCTATCATTAGTACTAACAGCGCAATTACCGTGAGCATGGATCAATGTACATCAAAGTAAGCCTTTTCCAAAATCCCCAATTTTATCTTCCACATTTTTCTTCTAACATCAACTTAAATGTAAGCTAAATTTTGATATAAGAACCTTGTGGAGAATATGCAACAGAAAACAGCTGTTCTCTAAACGAAATTTTTTCAAAGATTTAAAAAAAATTGTTTTAAAGTTTGATTTTGAATTATCAATGAGAATGAATGAAAATTATGAATTATGAGTTACTTTTGGAAAATCTTGTAAGACTTCCGTCACCAAATATTCTTTTAAATGTTTTTTCATTTGAAATTTAAATTTAGCTCAAATATAAATATGACAGACAATTATTTTGTGCGCTAAATCTTGACAAATAAGTTATGTACAGTTCGATGAGAAATTTTGATTTTTAAGCTGGAGCAGCGTACCCCTCGGCTTAAATGCTTCACATAATTTTAGCTTGGCTTAATTTTGGAGAGAATTGTGTATGGGAGATCTGCGTACTAGGCTTAATTGCCCTAAAATATTATGCACGAATTAAGGGGCACCCTCTATATGGCTTCTTTATTTATTTATTTTATTATTTCCCGATACTTCCTAATAATTTATTGGAGTAAAACTTCTTTTCGTGCTTTAGGGATAAAAAAAATTTCTATGGAATTGTCAGTGGCATGTCAAAACGACACGTTATCCGTCAAAGACAGCGACTTGGTTTTTACAATTATTGTTCGAACTTCGTTCGAGGTTCTTTAAAAACACATTTTATCGCCGAAAGAGAATGTTCTTTTGATGAAAAAAAAAACGCAACAACTAACCAACAAAACAATTAAAAACATAATTTCAAAAAAAAACACACAATAAAATATTTGTTTTAATGATTTATGTTGCCGAACAATTTCTCAATCAATAATTTCTACTTAAATAGAGAACCGACTTTTTGTTAATTTTAAACGACTTTAACGTTGAAGAGCTCGTCTAACTTTAATAGTAGCAAATAGCTACTTTATCTTTTAAGAGTATACTTTATCCAGATTGAAAATGGTCATTTCATACCAAAGCAAATCGAAGTCAAAATGTTAACTGATGTATTATTTGGGTTTTAAAAGATGTGCTTTGTAAATAGACTGAATATTAGAAATGCGAACCAATCGTACAAAAGTGCTCTACGATCTTTAATTTTGCAATATTGTGGCGGGCTGTGGACAAACAAATCTGCACCTACAAACGTATTTACCAATGAATTTGCACCTTATTTGTCAAATTTAGGGTTGTTCAACGTAAATTCTCGACTGTGTTAAGTAGAGCCGGTATTATTCTTTAAACGAACAACTTTTAAATTTTTTCGCCAATGCATGGCGCAATCAGTTCATCCAGGGGTCTGTTTCTCAAATCATACACATCATTGTATTGATATTGACATTGTAAGATATTGACTGTTCAGCTGTATGATTTCTGTTTCTCAGTTTTGTTGTATGATCCGCTGTCATACAAAAATGTATGACCGAAGATTACACTGGAAATATTGGAATGTTGTATGATAATGTTTCTCAGAAATTTATCATACACATCATACAGCAAATTAACCTTCAAATTTTCAACAACACAAAATTCTTTTGTAAACTGCTTGCACAAGGTACAACATGAAAAGGAAATATAAAAAAGTTAGTATTTTTTGAGCTAATAAAATATAACAATTTTGAATTAATTTGCATAGTTTTCTTTTTTCTACAGTCGTCCAAAGAATAAAAAATTCTAGTACTGCAGTCATTTCTTTGAAAACAAGAAATTTTATTTGTGGAAAGTTCACTGGCTTGACACTCACAAATCCAAAATATCTCGTAGTTTTACAAGAGAATTTTATGTTTGAAGTGAAATCCACCTGGAAGACTCAAAATAAATAGAATCCCCAGCCTTAAGCCACGAAGCTAGTGCTGTTTTTTTTAAATTAATTTGTTCATTTTTTCTCTGATTAATAAATAATAATAATAATAAATAAAATTTTTTTCTGATTCCTCCAAGAATTTTAATTTTGTAATCAACTATTATAATCAATTACAGTTATTAATGAAAGAATATGGTGTACACTATTGTACAGTAATTCCATAGTCTTATACATAAATTATCTCCCATTTTACTTTTAAATTAGTAAAACTTTAGTTTTTTTATCTAACGAAAACAAAGTTCAGATTTATATTAACCTAACACTCAAATAATAATGAAATGTCAGAATCATACACCTCATACAAGATACAATACAAATGTCATACAACACTTCCATTGAAATCTGAGAAACAGAAAATTGTATGATGTGTATGATGTATGAAAATGTTGTAGGTTGTATGAAATGAATGATGTGTATGATCTGAGAAACAGGCACCAGGACAAGACGAAAATTGGAGATCGGTTTTATAAGAGGAAAATGTTGGGAACATGCACGATAAGCTTGTGTACAAAATCAAAGATATCTATAGCAAGTCAACGGATGTTAAAACGACTACAAACTAAAGAAAAAATAATACTTGGGTATTCTGACGCCGAGCCTCACTGCAGTGTGTAAAAACAGAGATAAACTATACCGAAAATGGAAAAACAATAGAAGGAATATAAGCTATGAAACAGAGCATAAAATCTTAAGGAACAATAAAAGTATGGCAATACAAAAATCAAATTTTTACAAAACTCAATTCATACAATTTAAGACCGATCTGAGAAAAACATGGGACTTGTACATGAAATAGGAAGAAAGAAACCGAGCATCGACAAAACTTCAAAACAGAAATCAATTCACTTTTTAATGAATTCGCTGAGTTTTTCTCTTAGCAGACGGCGAACATAATACATAAATGTAATGCGATAACACCAACCATATTGTAGATAATTCTATTTTTACCTATGCTACAAACATTATTGAGATATTCAGTATCATAAGATCACTTGGGGATAATAAGTCACCTGGAATAGATGGTATTAGATTAATTAGATGAATGGACATTAAAAGACATGCCGATGTTTTTTCCCCGATCTTTTTCAAACTAATCAACCTCAGCATTACTCAAAAAAAAATTCCAATAAGACTTAAAACTGCGGTGTTAAAGCCGATCTACAAAGGAAGAGTAAAAGCCCAATTATTGAAGAATTATAGGCCAATATCAGTACTTCTAGTTGTAGAAAAGTAAAAAACACTCACTTATTCACAAGAGCCAATACTGATTTAAAAAGAACAAAAAAAAACAGGAAAGTTACTTGGAGAATTTATTAATTATGTAAATACTCGTAAGAGCCTAAACAAACGCTATCATATATTTCTGCTTTTAGTAAATAAAGCTTTTGACACTCTAAATCACTCAAATTTATCAAAAGCGATGGATTGGGATACGAAGTGTGATGGCAGATTGGATGACCGACTATCTTCGCAAAAGAGTATTCTGCGTAAAAATAAAAGATGAATTTAGTGAAGAAAAACAGGTGCAATATAAAGTCGCACAGGGATCAAATTTGGGTCCACTTTTATTCATCCTGTATACGAACGAGCTGCTTCGAATTTTTAAGCAAAGCCACTTTTGCTGATGACACTGCCATAAACAGCTGTTCCTCATAGGTCTCTGGACACAGCAACGATGGTGATGCAAGATGAATTCCATAAGACTGCTAGATGGTGTCACGGCAACGGATTAGTGATTAACGTTACAAAAACCAAAATGATGTATATTCGGAGCAGAAATATACTTTAAAAATGATAGCTGTCCAAGAAATTCGAACGAGGGCATCAAGATAGTTGAAAGCTACAAATATCTTGGAGTTATAATACGAGTAGACTGTCATTTTCTCTGGGACAAACACATTGATAAACTTCGAAATGACCTGAACAAAGCTCCGTATGCGCTCTCTCATCCGAGGTACCATACCTCCTCTTTTAAGATAGGTTACTATTCTTTGATAGAGCAGCAACATCTCACATTCAAAAGGTATTAAAAATACAGTGAAACATGTGCAAAACAGAAAAACTGTGGACGTGAATTTTAACATACTTCGAGTAGACAATATTTTCAAGATGACGATCGTACTATGATGATAATCGTTTCATTAGACCAATCAAGTTAACACCAGACGGCGAGCTCAAGGTATGCTTCAAATCCCAAGAAACTTCAACGCGTATGGTAGAAGGCACAAAATTTCAGCCTAAATAAATAAATACATTACCTCTTGAATTAGATAGTATCCAAAATTTTAAAACTAGAAAAAAACACTTGAACATTTTCTTTTTAAATTCTTAAACTTAAAATTATTCCTTTGTATTTTAATTATTTTTTTTTTTTTTTATTTTTTTATGATTCCTCTATAACTCACTTTATTATTTAAAATAACTCAGAAAAACAATCTTCTGCAGACAAGCTAAGGTTTCGCAGGAACTTATTGAGATTGTCAATTTGTTTCATGAATAATAAAGTATTTTATAGTAATATTACTATTGCTATTATTATTACTATCGATTTTTTTGCACTTGTACTTTATCTAAAATTTGTAGAATACAATTCAAGTACCCACGGTTAAAAAAAAAACTAGCACGATAATATGTAGTTGGCAAGAATGTTTGCATAGCAAAAATTACTTTTCTAAGTTATGGAAGCCTATCGATAGCTTAAACGGTTGTTTTTCGGGATGAGTTAAGTAATTAAGACAACAATTCGTAAAATTGTGGCTGATTCCACTCTCCGCAGGTTCTTCAGCTAATGGCATATAATAGTCCATATTATTGTTCTTGACAGCTGCAAAACCAACTGAAACGGATTTGTTTTGTATTGTTGTTGAAGATGACCATGTCAGACCTGTTAAACGGTCATTGTGCAGATTATTTTGATTTAGCCGAGCTTTATTAGATTCATACAAGAGGCATTTGATTATACATCCTGTCATCTCATAAAAAGAGTAAAACTCGAATACGCAGACAAAAAGTAGAAATTGGAAAGAAACTTGTGTTCTTGCTATGAGTAGTTTAACTAGGCCATTTAACGCTTTTAACAATGTTATAATTTATAAATATGGAGTCATCTTTAGCTAAGTTTTGTTTTTTATTGTGACCACAACCTGAAACTCTGTTGTTTTGGGGTCGGACAATTTATCCTTCACTGCTTTTCCAGCTTCATCTTGGCGAGTTCATCTAAATCCCTGGTTTCAAGAGTTCTTTTCTTTTCCAAACTACGCACCGTTGCTTATTTCCTAAAATCTCTTTAAGAGACTTCCCCCAGGCCTCTTCGTTTTTCTTCTTGGGACCGAGCCCTTAGAATACTTGTATACGTTACGTTTTTGTTTAGCGGACTGCTTAAACCGCTTCTGTTTCAACTGTCCCAAATCTCCGTCAGGACAACGATGTATAGTTTACATTTGATTTTATAAGGATCGCTGGTGGCTGCGGTTTGTACACCTCTTCTTTTTCTTCAGTTTCATGAAATTGGAAATATGCCTATTTTATCGCAAACTTCCCTTATTTCTGTTATTCTCCTACATTCGATAAAGAATATTGGAATGAACTTGTTGGACGAAAACATATGCATAAATAATGAAAGAGAGGGAAATACATAAAAATACTGTGGGAGAATGAGACATCTCGAATATAAATATTCATTTATTTGTTATTTTTCAATGTTTGCATCATCATATTTCCAGACCTTTTGTTAAAGGACAGACATTAAATTAAATATTTTTCCAAGGATAAATCGAAAAAATTTTATACATACAAAATTCGGTGCTTCATACCTGAACACATCGAGTACGTAGGGAATTTCATATCCTTTTACACATTGTAAAAGCAATTTAAATGCGCATAAATAAAATGAAGTCTTGTCAGCATGACTCCGTCGATATTTCTATGTAAAACCCATATCCACGCATAGCCTTTTATTTTATACACTATTCATAAATGTTCTTGCACATGAATATACATCACTCCTGCAGGAATCAGGAAGAACTAACTCATCCAGTTAAATCTGTATCATACTTTCCCTCCATCCGCCCATACACAGTTATCATCCTTATTCCCATGTTCTACCGGGCGCGGCATAAGTATCAACTGGTAAAATTGATACCAAATTATGTATTTTTCTTTGCATGCGTTTGTTTGAGTATTGATATTGTTCGTTTGTCTTTCGAGTTACGTATGAATCAAATATATTTGTTAAAGCTGAGGTAATCAATCCATGATCTTTGAAGTTTGAATATGTCTAAAAAAAATCATATATGTATGAGGGTGTCTATTTCTTTCCGCTCATTTTGGAGAGGTAATTTTCTAAAACATTGACTTAAACAATAATTTCTAATAAATTGACTTCATTGGTAAAACAACTGTTACCTTTAAATCATTATAATGTAGCTTTTTATAAAATCAGAAACCTGTATACCTACATACTCGTATGTATATGTATTAGAGATGCCGCGAATATTCGGCCACTATTCGGCATTCGGCCTATTCGGCCTTATTTTTTGATATTCGGTATTCGGCCGAATGTTGTGAACTATATTAAATGGAGAATAAAAAAAGATTTATTATGTTACAAAAAATGTTGTATTTTTATTAAATTTTTTTATTTTAGTATTTAAAATCTACTAATGGTAAGTTGTGGTGAATATAAACAGCTTTTTCAGCATTCGTTGGTAGCATTCGTTTTATGTAACGTTTATATTCGAAATCAATTACAGCTTCTGCAAATAACCTCTCACTAATACACTATAGTACCAGGAGACGAGAGGTAGATTTCAATAAATATTGTCAAATTGGGAAACAGTTTTGTGTTTGCTGACCACCACTTATAAGGGTCTGCCATCCAATCTTGGCGAAAAGTTCTTTAAAAAAATTTATTTTGTTTTCAATGGCACTTTTTTCAACATCTTTATCATTTTGTCTATAGCAACTTCCTCAAAACATTCCCAGAAACTGTTGTGCTTCGTCAAAAGTCACGTAGGAGATAGATACATAACACATCGTTTCGTTGGCCGAATATTCGGTATTCGGCCGACGAGTGTGGCCGAATATTCGGTGTTTGGTATTCGGCCGAGTCACTATTCGCGGCATCTCTAATATGTATGCATGTTTTGAAAATGAATAAATATCTCGCACTGTATTTAACATTGTAAGGGTATTCATAACCTCTTGAGTGCGCATATAATATATGCAAATAAAATGCACGACTGGATCGCACGAACTTGCTCTTATGTAAAAGTACGAGTAGTATGCTCTTAATTTGAATGAGCATTCTGTAGTCTATTATAGAGCGTCGGAGCTCTGTACTGATATACAGTTTGGCAATACGCGACCTGGACGCCTGAATTCAACAGCCTTATATACAAACTTTGTGTCAAAAGCAAAAATGTATTGATTTCTTGCGTGTTTACAATTTTGTACACTTGTTCCATCTTTCTTCGAAATAAAGCTTTCCTTCGAGACACAGCTCAATGTTGTACCGATTATTTACGATTTTTCAAGAAGAAGCTTAGTCGATTAATATTAATTAATTAATATTAATTAATAATATAAATATTAGTATTCATGTTGAAATATCATGTAATTAGTATTTAAAATACATATTGACTTAAGGAAAGTAAACAAATAACTTAAACATACAAAATAGTGAACAGTTCCGAAAAAAAATGGTCGATGAACTTATCGTAAGTTTTTTACGATTTGAAAAAAAACTGGAGGGTGGTGTAGAAACTCGACATATTTTTATAAATTAATTTTTGATGCATTGATGAATTTTAATAACGCGACTTGATTTACATTTCTAACGTTACTTTGATTATAAAAACATCAACTGTTTTAGTGTGCTAATGATTTGATTTTTTTTTAACGAAAATCTTAAGGTACGCTGGATTTCCTCATATATCCGAGGAAACAGGAAAAATGGACAGATTTATAAAGAGATAGCTGCAGTTTTTGAAGGAATGTCCTTGTCCATTATTGATGAAATTTAAATTATTGAAGAGCGCTTTAAAGAAATAGTAGAAAAACTAAATGAAATGGTTGCCGACAATAACAACATTCTACGAGTAATAAGGAACATTCTCTAAGGAATTTCATAGAGGTTTATTGAAATATTTAAATAAATGAAAACAATAAAAATATGTTTTTGTTTATCTACCTAAATGGATACTAATAGCATTCCGTATGTTTGTTGCTGTTGAATTAAAGTCACATATATGTTAGAGTGCGAACACCTAATACCCAGTAGGAAATTTGCTCCTCAAGGAAAAATAAAGTTGAATTCCTCGTAGAAATCACGTGCCACTTTCATTGAGTAGAAGGTCTGCATTGGTTTCATTCATCGAAAGTCATGCAATGAGCCAGTAGTTTGCAATCCCAGTTGCTTCTTGTGCTTTGTTCTCGAAAGAAGGTAAAGAAAACATGAAAAAAAAAGCAATATCCTTCTTACATATCCTTAATGTTAATGAATACAATGCTGAACACGTTATAATTTTTCCTGCATCTTTTCAGTGGTTATTGTAATCCACAATTGAGTGTTTAATGCCTGCGATGTGAAAGAGAAAACAACCCTTTCTTTTCTTTGGAATTGAAAATCAGTAAACAACCTTTCAATAGAGCAAAACTATGATGATCAAGAAGTGATATCGCTAGGGAAAAGGAATGAATTTTTTCATGAACTTCGTTTACTGAGCAAAATAGTCTGCGAGCTGAGAGGAAAAAGAGAGAGAGAGATTTTGACCTGCAATAAACAATCCTTTTTTTTGGGTTTTTCCCGCGATGGGTCGGCGTCTCAGCGACGGCGACGCTCAATAGGTCTTTTTTTGTCATGAGTTATTTCTTTTGTTTTGGAATGATTTAGTGTCAATTTTGTGATCAAAGAAAACGGTTGTGCGGGGTTTTCTGTGTTTTCAATCAACTTACTCAAGATTAAATAACAACCATGGAGAAGGAGAACAATTCACCAACGGTAAATTCCCTATATTCTTTTGAATGTTTTGCCAAAAGTAAATATTCCTCTTTTTCTTAGATCTCAAATGAACAGGAAAATGAAGATGAATAATCCCTAAGCTGCTCCCCAAATTCAAAGGCGAGTTTTTCGACCAACGGTTTGTGTTACGTCTTACAACAAGACAAGACAATGTAAGACATATATATCTACTAACTTCTTTAAAATGTACTATAATAGTTTATAAAATAAATACGTACATAACACAAATTTAATTTGTTTTTTTCATTCAAGCGATAAATTTGCCTATACATTTCAAGCGCTTCTTCTATTGATGAAATAAGAAAAGAAATGGATAATGATTTTATTCATATTCCTTCTCTTAATAAAACATCGCCTAAATGCATTCCTTTTTTCAAAACTGAAAAAACGAGCTTCAAATATGTACACAATTCTGTAGTGAATAATTAGTATTTTCAATGATTCTTTCCCTGAGGCAATTGATTAAATGTTGACTCACTTTTCATTAATTTATTTCCATTGAAGAAAGCATCACATCAATAGAACCAGTTTTTTCATACATAAAAATTACCCATGAAATCGAAGATGCCGTGAGCATAGTGATTTCACAACAAAATATGCATCGAGAAAGTGTGTACCTCCTTCCAATGACAAGCCTGTGTTAAATTCCTCATAGGATTCCGTAGGAAATTCATGGGTGCAGCTCCTTTTCCATGATGAAACACCTACTTCTTCATTAGTGAATTTTTGTAAATTTCCTACTGGGTAGTGTAAGTCATGTGAATGTAGACATGTTGGTGTGGACATGTTTGCTTGTATTCAGTTTTCCTGATTCCTTTTGCAACACAAAATAATGGAGTGAGAAAAGGACAATAAACAGATCTGCGAGTGTTTTTGGTCTCAGTCGAGTGAAGTCAGAGACGGAAGCCAGACGCGAGCGAGCGCCGCAGACTTGTTCTTGTATCGTATCTAGTAGGATTTTCTATCATATCTAGCATATATTTATATGCGTTGTATGTTTTGGATGTTCTCATTCCAAACTGTTTGTTAGCAATAACAACAATACCATGTTTATGTGATTATAATTTTCATTAAATTGTGTAGAACACAACATGCTATAAAATAAAAGACGTGTTGTCAATATGGTTGTCAAGGCCTCTTCCGAAATCTTGCTTTTAAACAGTTTTCTACAACTCGACGACATTTTAACGCAATAGTGAAATTCTAATCTTTGCAGATGATATGAAGATTTATAAAAATATTATTATTATTATTATTATTATTATTTATTAATCAAAACATAAATGTACAGATTAATCTTATAAACTATCAGCGCTAGCTACATGGCTTATGGCTGGGATCTTACAATTTTTCTTAAAAATAAATGTTTTTTAATGTTACAGGCTAAAAGGTCTTAAGGTGGGGAGCGATAGGGAATAGCAGGAGCGAGCGCTATATGGCGCTCGCTCCTGCCATTCTCAACCGCTCCCCTGTTATTGAATCATATCTTGGGTTATATACATGTGTCAAGTTTGAGATCTTGTAATACTTTGAATACATTTTTTATATTATCCTCTGATGGGATTGAAAGTAGGTTAGTAAATGTTCTGTTATATAATTTTTCAAAAATTTTTCTAATTTTGGTACATTCGGTAGTTAGGTGGTTAATTGAAATTGTATTGTTTGTTTGACAGAGGTGGCAAGTGGCAGGAGGTTCATTCTTCAGTAAATAGTTGTTCGTTATCCATGTAAGTATGTCCGAGTCTCAAGCGTAGGAAGCATCTATTCATTTTTGCCGTTGTATTAGAGGGGTAAAAAGCTGGCATCCCTTCCGGGTTGATTGAGGAATAGTGGTGGATATAAGTGCTCCAATCCTGTTTTTTTTTTTGTCTCCAATGTAAGTCTATAATTTTTTCCAGGTCTTTTTTAAGAGGTCGTTTTTGGTTTATATTTGTATTGGGGCATAATGAGATGGATTTCGCTTCACGATCTGCTACTTCGTTACCTTTAATCCCGGCATGACCTGGGATCCAGATTAGTTGTAATTTTTCTCCTTGTGATATAATGTTATCTCGAATATTGTTGATGTATGGTGTACGGTGCTTAATATTTTTTAGTGCGGATAGCGTAGAGAGACTATCAGTAAAGATTACTGTTTTCTTCTTCGTTGCAATTGCTAGGTTTGTAGCTTCAAGTATAGCTAAGGCTTCTGTAGAAAATATGGAAAAGTATGATGGGAGCTTCTCTGCAGAGAAAAGTTGGCTATGTTTGTCAACAATTGCAAATCCAGTTCCCTCACGGTTTTTGGAACCGTCGGTGTATAGTATGTTCCAGAGGTTAGTGGGATATCTTTCTAGGAGTTTAAGGAATAATTGGGTATATACTTCCTTAGGTGTGGTATCTTTCGGGTATTTAGACAAACTGGTGTTAATAGAATCCATAGGAAGAGCCCAAGGAGGGTGTTTTTCAAAGGATATGTTTTTAGCAATGGGGTTGATTCCAATAACATCTTTCCCAAAAGCTAGAGCTTTGTAAAGGGTTGAGGGTTGTTTGGGAATCTTCTTACGTCTCAATATTTTTGCTGCGTCGTTGTGAACTGGAGAGGCGTATGATTCGTAGATCTTTGGAAAAAGCCGGGATGTCAAAATTTCAATTCTCTCTTCGATGGAGTAAAACCGCCTTCTGTCATCATATTCTTGATTGGAGTTGTTCGAAAGGATTTAAGGCTTGCTCTTATAGCTGCATGGTAGAATGGATTTAGGATTTTCAAGTTAGACTTGGCACATTTTCCGTAAATGGTTAATCCGTAGTCGATTTTAGAGCAAAAAATTAATTTCGTTATGTTAATTAAGGTGTTAGTATGAACAAAACTATTCTGTGATGATAAATATTTTATTACATTTAGTCTAGGAGCTAATTTCTTTTTCAATTCCATACAATGATTCTTGAAGTTAAATTTATTGTCAAATAATATTCCCAAGATATATAAGTTATTTACAGTAGGTATATGTATATTATTAATAGTAATGTCAAAGTTGGAACAATTTAATTTCCTGCAAATGTGCAGGTGTTTGTTTTTATTTAAAGATAACATTGCCCCCGATTGAGTGCACCAGTTATTTATACAATTAATAACTTCTTTAAACAAATTAGCAGTTTGTGACATATCGTTACTTCTAGACATTAAGTATAAATCGTCTGCATATAATGAATGATCAATTTTTTTGTATTTCGAAATTATTTCGCTTATGTCATTGTATGCGATCACAAAAAGGACTACCGAAAGTGGAGATCCTTGAGGTATACCATTTTTTAGAGGATGTAATTTAGAGAAAGCGTTATTGACTTTTGATCTAAAAAATCGGTTCGTAAGAAACGATTTAACAAAATTATACATTTTGGGTCCAATCTTCCATTTAATTAATTTATTTAATACGACGTGGATTCCAATGCGTTCGAACGCTTTCTCAAAGTCAATTGACACAATTGAGATGTGATTTTTACATGAGAGTGCTGAGGATATAAACTCGTCTATGTGAAGGAGCGAATCAATAGTGCTGCGCCCGTGTTTGAAGGCAACCTGGTTTAGATTAATAAGGTTGTGCTTTTCAATAAACCAAAGCAGTCTTTTGGATACTATTTTTTCTAAAAGTTTGCTTGTGCACGGTAATAGTGAAATTGGCCTGTAGCCATTGGGATCCGTTGGCTGTTTGTTTGGTTTTGGAATTGGAATATTGATTGCAATTTTCCATGCCTGGGGCATTATCCCTTGATCAAAGATATTGTTAAATAAAAGCAAAATTCGTTTTTTTACTTGAAGTGGAGCGTTTTTGATCATAGGATATGATATACGGTCGAAACCGGGGGTTTTACCCTTGCCTGATTCTAAACTGCTTTCTAGTTCAAGAAAGTTAAATGGTAATTCCAAGTATTTTGCGGATGGAGATTGACTAAGAGTCGAGACGGTCTGATTTAAGGCTGCAAGTTTTTTTTCACAGAACTGGGAAGAAAAGTTTGAGTCATTGCAGTATGTGGACCAGCAATTAGCAAAATGTTCGGCAATTTGATTAGACTCTGTTAGCGATTCGGAATTAGAATGAATTGTTTTTATGAAGTGAGGTATGTAGTTTCCTGTTAGGCACTTGACATCTGCCCAAATTTTTTTACTCGTCGTGTTGGGATTAAGATTTGAAGTGAACTTTTGGAAGCTCTCGATTTTAGAAACTTTGACTTTTCTTCGAAATATCGCATTTGCCTTTCGGTAATTGATTAGATTTGTATCGTTAGGGTACTTTTTGAAAATTTTCCATAGATGCTGCTTCTTTGCACGAAGGGTGGCAATCTCTGAATTCCACCAAGGGACTATGTCTCTTATTGGTTTGCTTTTTGTTTGTGGGATAGATAAGTTAGCTGCAAAACGTAAGCCTTTGCTTATATTTGCTGCTTCTTGATTAATATTTGTAGAAGTTGGTTTATTATTAAGAAATTCTATTGCTTTTGTTTGGAACAGATTCCAATCGGCGCGGTCAGTTAGAAATTTTGGAGTTGGATTAGAGTAGCTGTTGTGACGTTTAAGGTTAATAGTGGATATTATAGGAAAGTGGTCGCTTCCGTGGAGGAAATCAAGTCTGTGCCAGGCAATGTTAGGTAATATTTGCGGAGATGTGAATGTGAGATCTACGTGAGTAAGTGTACTATGGGTGGATAAGTGTGTTGGGCTGCCATCGTTTAATAGAGATAAATTTGAATGAGTTAAAAAATCTTCAACAATCTTGCCTCTTGCATTTGCCACAGGTGAACCCCAAAGAGGATTCCAAGCATTGAAATCTCCTGTAACCAATAAGGGAGATTTAACAGATTTTAAAATATCTTCTAAGTTGGAAGATGAAAATGGTTGTGTGGGATGTATATAGAGAGATATAACTGTTAATTTTATTTCAACATCAATTTCGACTGCTATTGTTGAGATATTTGATGTTATTTTTTGAATTTTGTGTGGAATAGATTTATGGATCATAAGCCCTACACCTTGTTTTGCTATTGTAATTGTACTAAAATTGTGAAAGTATGTTGCGTATTGTTTTGGGGTTTTAATGTTTGTGCTGTCGAGAACGTGGGTTTCTTGAAGGGAAATTATATGAGGTCTATGTTCTTTTATTAAGAGCTCTAGCTCATGATAGTTATTAAGATATCCATTAAGATTCCACTGAAGAATCTTAAGGATTGAATTTTTAGTTACAGAGGACTTTTGTGCAGTATAAGGGAAGCTATACTGTGAAAAGCCATTGTCGTATGTATTGTTTTGGTTACTTGTTGGACTCTGTCGCTCCGAAGTTGAACCACTCAAACACCTGGTGGTGCCCGAGTGTTTCAACCTCAGAACGACAGAGTCGTTTTCTTGGGTTCCAATATTATAGTTAGATGTTTCCATCATCATCATCGTCGTCATTTTCTGAGATTTTATCGTAATGCTGACTGATGAGGTCGACAGACATCGGTGAAGGTGTTTCACTTGTTTGGGCTATTTTATTTGTTATTAATTGTTGGTTTGTACTGTTGTTTATAGGTGTAATTGGGTTTGATAGATTGAGTTGTGAAGATAAGTTTGAGTGAGAATACAAGTTTGAAGAGAGTAGAGAATTATTCGAATTTGTGTTTGATACTAAAGTATGTTTTGAGATAAGGTTTGTAGCGTTATTTACTTTTGAGTGGGAGTTTAGGCTTGATAAAAGTGTGTCGGTTATTTTGTAAGCATTTTGTGTGGCTGATAAACGAGAGTTATCATTTGCCAATGTGTTCGATGTTGAAGGTATTGAGGGAGCAGAGAGAGGTAAAGACGGTAAGCTTGATGTTGGTGTTAAGGTTTGATTAGAATTAGTTGGGAGAGACTTGGAAGGGGTGACGCTTGGTTTTCCTATTTTATTGTCTGATTTATTTAAAAGAGATGCTTCATCTCTTTTTTCTTGAGTTAAATTTGTTGATTTTGATTTCGTAGGGGTACTTGCAAGGGGGGCTATGGAGGAAGAATGGCTTGAGGCGATCGATTGTGTACCGTTTGCTGCAACGGCGGAGTATGATAAGGAAGGTAAGGGAGTTGGATTCTTTTCTTCGTAGATTTGTTTCGCTTCTGCCATACTGCATTTTTTTATTGTTTTTATTTTCAGAATTTCTTTTGCTTGGATGAAACGTTGGCAATTTTTGGATGATGCTGGGTGGTTATCTGCACAGTTAGCACATAAAGTGCGTGTACAATTTTCAGCGGGATGTGGGGGGAGGTTGCATGTGACACAAGTTGCATTACGCGTACATCTTTTCATTGTGTGACCGAGGAGTTGGCATTTTTTGCATCGCATCGGATTTGGGAAGTATTCTTCCACCTTCAGTTTATACCAACCCACATCTAGAGATGTAGGAGGGCGGAAAAGATCGAAGGTAAAGAGCACTAGCCCAGAGGGTACTTCGACTTCTTTTTCTTTGCCTTCAACTAGTCTTTTTTCGATTTTTTTAAATTTATAAATCTCTGTGACGCCCTGGTCACTCATCTCTTCAACTATTTCTTTTTCAGATAAGTTATTAAGGCATGGTGCAAAAACAGTGCCTTTGGAGGAGTTTAGTTGGTTATGAAGTGAAATTGAAACAGGGCAGAGATTTGACAAATTCTTTTTCGAGAGGAAAAGGTTAGCAACTTGTTGCGATTTTACAAGAATAAGCAGGTTGCCATCACGCAGCTGAGTAATGTACTCGTAAGCTGTACTTATGGCGTCGATAGCCTTTTTCAAAAGAAAAACACTAACAGATGTTAGCGGTTGTTTGGGATCTGTTGGGGATATAGTAATAAATTTGGGATTTTTAGAATTAGAATGGGATGGGAAGTCAAAACTGTGAACTGTTGTAGAGATTGTATTTTTTTTTTGTCTTTTTTTTGGAGGGCCGGCAGACTGATTAAGCACAGCGAACCGATTACCCTCGAGCACATTTGGCCCTGAGGCCATATTATATGGATTTCACACTATATGGGCTAGTTTGTCACTCACTTGTATGCGGCGAAATGGAAATAAAGCGAAAGGAAAATGGAAGGGGAGGGGTAAGCGCGGGAGAGATCAAATAACCAACTTCGGGGAGCAGAGAAAACAAAATCGAAAACGATGTTGACGGCTCGAAGTATAGTCGGTGACTGTATAAAAATATTGTTGTGAACAGAGCTTTATACTACTACAGCGCCATCTGTTGGAAAATTGTATATCTAATTTATGGAAGAAACAAAAAGCTCTCTTCCAAATATCCAAGCTGTTTTGTTGCCAAAGAAGACAGAAAAGAGTGCTTAAGTGTAGTGAGAGAAACAAAAAAAAAAAACGTCCTTTTCAGGACGACAAAAAAAAAAAAAGAAGTATTAGAAAGAGTAATAAGTTTTATTTAACGAACCTAGCAAAAATATTACATTGGTGTCAGAAAAGTGGAATAAAACTTATTGTGCAGTGAAGTGTACGAAAAAAAAAAAATAAAATAAAAAATGAGCAAGTTACTGAAAGAGCTCAACTGTAATGAGCTGAAAAGTGAATTAGGCAAGCGAGAACTTTCTAGAGCAGGATCGAAAAATGAGCTTGTTCTGCGTTTGGCCGAATATTTGAAACAACAAAATGAAGACCCGGACATTTTCGTCTTTGAAGCTGACGCTGAGGAAGCAGACGTAAGTAAAAATCTAGATGTTTCAAATATGTTTAGTCTTCTGCTTGAGCGTCCCGAAGAGCAACGAAATGAACAAAAGAAAGAACAGGAGAATGTACAAACGAATGTTCTCGAACGTTTCGAAGAGCAACAGAAGAATGTTCTCGAACGCCTGGAGAAACAGCATAGCGAACAAAAAGACCTTCTCGAAGAACAGAGAAACATGCTAGAAGGCAAGCTTGTTAACATCGAAAAGAATGTATCTGCACTTGATGAACGTGTTTCATTGTTGGAAAATCAAGCCGAACGTGTTTCATTATTAGAGAATCAAGTCGACAACAAAATGAAGACGCTTTCAAAGGAGCTAGATCGCATTCGAAATATAAAGATTCGGGAAAGTTCTGGAGAAACCTTGAGGAAAAAAGAGATGCAACCTGCAACCTTTGATGGACAAACTTCTTGGTCTATATACAAGAAGCAATTCGAGGCAGCCTCCACAACAAATGGCTGGGATGAGGCTGACAAGTATATAGCCTTAACTCTTGCTGTTAGAGGAGCAGCTGCTGAGTTGTTGCAAACCATACCGTCAGATAAGAGCGGCGACTTCAATTCCTTGGTTTTGGCTATAGACAAACGCTTTGGTAACAGCCACATGAAAGAAGTCTTCAAAGTGCAACTCAATTCCAGAGTTCAGAAGAGGGGCGAAACTCTACAACAACTGCAAGCGGACATTGAAAGGCTTGTTAATCTTGCATATCCAGATGTTGGAGAGGAAATCTGTAACCAATTTGCAGTTGAGGCATTTGTTCGCGCCATTTCCGACATACATCTTCAAAGGGCCGTGCGAACTGCTGGAAAACAAACGCTTTCTGAAACATTAGCGTTTGCCTTGACAATGGAAGCAGCAGAGCAAGCTTCTCACGGAGTACATCGACTTAGAGAAGCCATCGTCGAAGAATGCTCATGCCAAAGAACTGATGTCCAAAGGAACCAACGAAGTTGCAAAGTGCTGGAATTGCAACAAGACTGGACATTTACAGCGTCAATGTCGATTACCACCAAGAAGAGCTTGTCAACATTGTGGGCACGGAGTTTCAAACTCAGAACAAGGTAACAATAACACCAGTGTTACTTCCCGAACAGTTTCCCAACAGGGAAACGAGTAAAAACCAACTTCGAGGGGCAGAAGCTGGTTTCTGGTATCGATGGCCCCAGAAACACCATCCAGGTCTCCCAAACTAAACGAGACAATAGAAGTCTGACTATCGAGGCAACTTTAAATGGCAACAAACGTGTGGTCACCATCGACACTGGTGCCACAGCCTCCATTGTGCGTCAAGACCTAGTGCACCTGAATTGGCTACACAACACTAATAGCTACCGTCTGAGAACTGCCACAGGAGAAGCAGCTAGGGTTTATGGTGAAGTCCGACTTGGAATTCGAATTGCAGATCTAGAATTCTCACACAAATTTTTGGTGGCAGATATATGTGACGAGTGCATCATCGGAATGGACTTCATGAAAGAACATCGAGTAGTTTTGGATATCGGCAATCAGGTACTCAAATACCAGAATACAGAGATTCCAATGATGTAGGGGCATGAAGGAACAACAACTCTAAGGACTGTCATCAAAGAAGACGTGATTATTCCTGCTTCTTCAGAGGTATTCGTTTGGACAAAAGTAGAAGGTGAGTGTGGACGCCATCGATACCTAATGGTGGAACCAGGCCCAGATTGTTCTTCCCAAAACGTCATCATTGGGAAGACACTTGTGGCTCCTAAGAACAATATGGTCCCAGTACGGATACTCAACACCAAACCGTACGATGTTAAGTTGACGAAAGGAGAAGTTATCGGTAAATGCGAATCTGTCGCAGCCATAACACAAATTGACGCTGAAACACATAAAAAGACATTAGACCCTGAGGAGCTCAATACCATCAAGGCAAAGATACTCAATTCATCTAACCTAGACCAACATCAGGTTAAAACGGCAGAAAGCCTTCTGAATGAGTATGCCGAAGGACACAAATGGTGCAGCATCGAATAAATACAGGAGATGCAAGACCCATTCGTCAGCCCGCAAGACGTCTGCCACTGGCCAAACAAGATGAAGTTGACGAAATGATTACCACCATGAAGAAGGATGGTTTGATTGAGAACTCCAACAGTCCTTGGGCGTCACCAGTGGTCCTAGTCAAAAAGAAGGACGGAAGTACACGGTTTTGTGTTGACTACCGAAGGTTAAATGATGTGACCAAGAAAGACAGCTATCCCCTGCCAAGAATCAGTGACACCTTAGATGCGATGGAAGGAGCACATTGGTTTTCAACACTGGACTTAAAAAGTGGATATTGGCAAGTTGAAATTCACCCTGAAGATCGAGAAAAGACAGCGTTCTCCACAGGTAATGGGCTCTGGCAGTTCAAGGTGATGCCGTTTGGTCTTTGCAATGCTCCGGCAACATTTGAGCGTTTGATGGAGTGCGTCCTTCAAGGCCTGACGTGGAAAACTTGTCTTGTCTACTTGGATGATGTTATCGTTTATGGAAAAACATACGACCAACACTGTAAGAACCTAAGGGGTGTGTTCCAGAGACTTTGAGAGGCTAACCTTAAACTGAACCCAGAAAAATGTGCACTATTCAAGACTGAAGTGAAGTATTTGGGACATATCATCTCGTCCCAAGGAGTCAAGACTGATCCTGAAAAAGTTGACACCGTCAAAAATTGGCCAACACCACAGGACAAACATCAACTACGAAGTTTTCTTGGTCTTGCTACTTATTACAGGCGTTTTGTTAAGAACTTTGCCGGAATTGCGAAGAGTTTGCATCAGCTTACGGAAAAGAACAAGCAGTTTAGATGGTCAGGTGAGTGTGAAAAAGCCTTCCAAGAACTGAAATACCGTCTATGCAATGCTCCGGTGCTGATCTATCCGACTCCAGGCAAGCCTTTTATCATCGATGCTGATGCAAGCAACGTGGGAGTCGGCGCTGTTCTGTCACAAGTGCACAATGGCGAAGAAAAGGTTGTCACCTATTTCAGCAAAGTACTGTCGAAGACCGAAAGGAACTACTGTGTGACCAGAAGAGAACTCTTGGCACTTATCTTGGCAACGAAACACTTCCACAAATACATCTATGGACAGAAGTTTCTTCTACGAACCGATCATGGTGCTCTTAACTGGTTGTTAAACTTCAAGAACCCAGAAGGACAAGTCGCAAGGTGGATAGAAAGACTGCAGACTTACGATTACGAAATTCAACACCGAAGGGGAAAGCTGCACTCAAATGCCGACGCGCTATCCCGAAGGCCTTGTAAAATAGACTGCAAGCATTGTAGGCGACAAGAAGAAAAGGAATCCATCAACATTCTGCGAATAAGAGCTGACCCCATTTATGGATGGAGCAATGAGGAAATAAGATCTGCTCAACAAGAAGACCCCGACATTGAATCTCTTCTCGCATGGAAAGAACATGAAGAAAAACCCGCATGGAATGACATTTCCGATAGGAGTCCAGTTTTAAAGGCCTATTGGGCACAATGGGACTCACTTCATGTGCAAGAAGGTGTTCTTCGGCGAAAATGGGAGTCCGCTGATGGTAAATCCTATGTGATGCAGCTTGTGTTACCTCAATCGAAAATCAAAGAGGTTCTTCGGGAGATGCATGATGGACCTTCAGGAGGCCAGTTGGGAGTCAATAAGACTTTAGAAAAGGTGAGGCAAAGATTCTACTGGTTGCATGCAAGAGACGACGTTGAAAAGTGGTGCCGAAATTGTGACGTTTGTGCTGCAACTAAAGGACCTGGTAGAAAACTGCAAGGAAAAATGATGCAATATAATGTTGGCTCACCGTTTGAAAGGATTGCTGTTGATGTGGCTGGCCCGTTTCCGGAAACGAATGCTGGAAACAAATACATTCTGGTGGTAATGGATTACTTCAGCAAATGGCCTGAGGCATACTCTATCCCGAACCAAGAAGCCAAGACCGTGGCCGACCAGATTGTGTTTAACTGGGTAAGCAGGTTCGGTGTGCCTATGGAACTTCATTCCGACCAAGGAAGGAACTTCGAGTCGAACATATTCCAAGAGGTCTGCGCGTTCCTTGGCATTAAGAAAACGAGAACCACACCACTTCACCCCCAATCTGATGGAATGGTCGAGAGATTCAACAGGACCTTAAAAGAGCACCTCACTAAGGTCGTAGGCGACTCCAAAGAAACTGGGATAGGCACATACCACTATTTTTGATGGCCTATCGCAGTGCAGTACATAGCTCAACAGGACAAGCACCATCTGAAATCCTGTTCGGAAAAAGCATACGGCTGCCTAGTGAGATAAGGTTTGGACACCCACCACAAGAGTCTCAGGAAACAGGGGATTACGTGAGTGACCTAAAAGAGAGGCTAATCGACATCCACGAAAGGACCAGGACTAGAATGGGCGCTTACAGCGATCGAATGAAGACAAGGTACGACACAAGAGCAAACACGACAGGATTCCAAGTAGGAGATCGTGTATGGCTGTATAATCCACAACGGCAAAAGGGATTGTCGCCGAATCTTCAATAAAACTGGGAAGGTCCTTATACTGTCGTCACGAAAATCAATGATGTCGTTTACCGAATTCAAAGAGGGTCAAGAGGAAAGTTAAAAGTTGTGCATAGCGATCGACTGCACCGATACAGTGGCGAATCTGGAGATAGAATTGTTCGGGACGAACAATCTTAAGAAGGGGGCAATGTTGTGAACAGAGCTTTATACTACTACAGCGCCATCTGTTGGAAAATTGTGTATCTAATTTATGGAAGAAACAAAAAGCTCTTTTCCAATGTCAAATGTGTTTCCCCTTATTCCAACCATCTAGAACATTCCAAGACAAGAACTTTCGAGAACAACTAATTTGAGTATATAAGGGAGTGTTCACGGTGAGCGAGACACAGTTGATTTTTGATTACGGAAGTGTGCAACACTCTGCTTATTGGATTGTGTAAAACAAGTGTGATTTTAATTTGAATAAAGTATTTGAGTTGATTATAAGTTGAGATTTATTGTTGTGATTTCGAAAGCAAAAATAAAAAAAGAAGTATTAGAAAGAGTAATAAGTTTTATTTAGCAAAAATATTACAATATAGTATCTTCAAATGATCGGGCTCTACTGCAAGATGATATTAACCATTTTGCCTTGTGGTGTGAAAAGAACAGTCTGAACCTCAACCCGACAAAATGTCAAACTATGACTTTTTCTAAAAAACGTTCTCCTTCCTCACATGAATATGTTATCTCACGGCACATTTTAAGTCGTGTTATGACTGTAAGGGACCTTCGAGTTCTTTTTACACCCAATTTAGATTTTTCTCCCATATTAATAAAATCGTGAATAAGGCCAATTCAATGTTAGGGTTTATTAAGCGCTGGTCTAAAGAATTTGTTGATCCCAATGTCACCCGGGCTTTATACAACTCCTTGGTGCGTCCGCATCTTGAGTATGCATCGCAGGTTTGGACTCCTCTTTATGATATTCATATTGAGAGATTAGAATCTGTGCAAAGAAACTTTACTCGTTTTGCCTTGAAAGGACTTCAATGGAGTGATCCTTCGTATGTCCTCTCTTATGACCAACGATTATCTATTCTTCAGATGCAAACTTTGGAACAAAGAAGAACAAACAATGATTTGGTATTTTTCCACCAATTAATAACAGGCGTCACAGATGCACCAGATCTTTTATGTTCGGTTTATTTTAATAATCGGGGAGGAGGTTATAATCTTTGAGGCCTCGATATGATTAAGGTCTTAACACATAGGACCAACTATGGCATGCATGAGCCCTTGACACGTATGGGTAGACTTGTAAATTGGAATTCAAGTATTTTTGATTCTAATATAAATAAAATTAAATTAAAAAACCTACTCAAAACCAGTGGTCCACGCTCCTAAATGTTCTTTGTTTCATGTTATGTTATTGTTTTGTTCTTACGTACCTAATATTATTTGTTTATTTTTCATGTTTTCTTGTGTCAGTGTTAATTGCAAAGGAAGTCCTGATTCTGTTCAGTGTGAACGCTTCAGCGAGATTTCGTAATCTTGTTGCTGAAATCCGAGATTTCAATTCGGTGTGAAAAGCCTATAAGCGATAATATTGAGGAACGTTAATTCATTTCTTGCAATTCGTGAGCATACATTTTATGAAGTGTTGAAACGTTGGAAAATCTTGGGGTAGGTATAATTTATTGCTTTCATTACGACAATTATAATGGGACGGTAATGCAGGAAGTTTTTTCAATAAAAGACTTAAACAGGCTAATTTTATTTTCGGGTGACTTGTTGTGGGGAACACGTTTTGTTACACTTTCTTTGAAAGTATATACATTTTTTAATTGCATGGTGAAGAGTCATTTGGAAAATATCAAGCGTTTTAAGATAAAATTTTTGTCAAACTTTAAAACGTTGTCCTTTATAGTGAATGACATCTGTAGTCATTGGAAACATTCCTTATGTTACTTGTAGCTCTTCTCCTTTTGACGTTTTTGGATTCTACACAAGTTAATATTCAGAATTTCACATTTTTTTTTCGAGTAATGAGCGCAATCGAGTAGACGTGGTTCACTTCGGCTCCTGGTGTTAAACAATTTTCTCAATAATATTTTCAATTTAATTCAAGTGCATTTTGATAGTACACAATTTTTTGGAGAAAAGTGATTATTATTCAAAAAGAAAATTAATTAAAAGACATTTAATAAAATATAAGTTATAGTTTTTCTTATAATTCTCTATAAAAAAAACTCTCATACAAATATGTCAAACAATACCAAACTTTCAAACTCTCTTAAATCAAAACATCTCCGATCCTGTTCACCGCGCTCCCCACTTCATCAAGCCCTGGAGAGCTCTGCCAAAAAGACCAAAGACAAAAATATGGAAAGCCCAAAGGAACAGTGCTCTAAGCAAAGTGAGTTGATTGTTAGTCTATTGTCGTCAAAAATAGCTGAATCTGAAGAAAGAATATTAAAAAGAATCGAAAACATTGACCTGGAAATAACATCATTGAAATCTGGCATTGCAAAACTTGATGAAAGAGTAACTAAGATTGAATCGACAGTTATTGACAATGATTCTCTTAAAACTCAAATATCCGAACTCAAATTAATAATTCACGCTCAAGAAAACAGAGCCGTTGCTGCCGATGCAATAATACATAAGGTTCCATACTCTTCTGATGAAAATCTCAAATTCATGTTTAACAATCTTTGCGTCACAATAAACATAAAAGCTCCAAGTTTGAATAATATTTATCGCATCCGATCTAAAAATAATGCAGATTCACCTATAATCATCAAATTTAAATCTCCGTACGATAAAAACTTTTTACTTAAATCAATTGCACTCTATTGCAAAAAGAAAGAGTCGCAGCTTTGTGTACGTGATTGTGGCTTAGACTCTGATGCTTCTATATATATTCATGAATCTCTCAAAAAAACAAATCACTCAATAATGAAACACGCACTTGATCTTAAGAAGAAAGAAAAAATTGCATCGACGTTTTCATATCGTGGAAATGTTTACATCAGACGACAACAACAGTCAGATGCTCAGCGAGTTGATTCCCTTCAACACCTTGATGACATTTTGAGTGCTCAGTATGAAGTTGACTCACACAAAAATGGAACACATGATTCACAACCACGCAGCAGCATCCATATCTCTACAGCTGATGATGATGAAAGCTCCAACCTTGAACTGCACCATGCACCGAACATGTATGAAAGCTCTATACACCACTAGACCGAAATCTAAACATGAAAGCTCACACCCACAACTGCAGACACACTCGATCGCATCCAACATCAATTTATTTTTTATTAGATTATTTCTATTTTTTTATTTTCATTCTTTCTTTCTTTTTTTCTTTCTTTATCTTTATTTTTTCTAATTAATTAATTATTTCATTCAATTTTTTGTTTTCAATTCTGATTTTATTGAACTTCAATTGCGAAAATTTACTTTCTCTAACGTTGTATACCTAAATAAAAACATTTTATAAATTATTATCCTCCTTTTCTTCTCTTGCCGATTTATAGTTAGGTGTTGTTCCATTGCATATGGGTCATTTTGTAAAAATTGACATTTTTTATTGATCGTTTGAAAAAATTTTTTTTTCAGTTTTTCTTGGGTTTAAGTTTCTAAATCTATAGTAAACAAATAGAAAAGGAGTTCTCCGAGTTGCGCAAAAATAATTTCAAATATTTTTCATTTTACGAGTATTTTTTGATAAAAATTAAAATTAAAAATTTCGAATGTATTAAAAATGTTCTTTTCGTGCATAAAATAACAATAATCCACAAAATAAATAGTAACAATAAATTGTTGAAATTTTGTGGAAAGCAAATAAATTTAATAGGATAATCAATAAAAAAGTTGTTTGTTTACGAAATGGTTTTGTTTAAAAGCATGAAAGAGTCAAAAAAATATTTTTAAATAACGGCACATAACTTTCTTGGAACTTTTACGGTACCAATACTCTAAGGAATGATGAAATTCAGTATATTTATCTATAATATAAAAAAAATTAATAATAATATGAGCCATTATAAACTAAAAGAACATATATTAAAAAACAAATACGAAAATGGCCACGGAGATTACAGGCCACGTAGATTACAAAATCGACTATTTCTTAATTTCAATATAGTCAATGTAATTCAATGTCATCCAAATTATATTAGGTTCAAGTATGATTAAATACCTTTCTTTTGGCGGTGGTTAGACTAAAAAATATTAATATGGTACAAAGATAACAAGGCCACGGAAATTACACTGAATTTTTACTCGGATGAAACAATTATTATTTTGTATGTAAATTTTAAAGGAATTAACTGCAATAATTAAATTATAATAAAACATGAAATTGAAGGTTTTTTGACGTGCTATAAGATGATGCATCGTAAAAAATTATTAAAAATTGTTTAGTTGTGTGAAAAAGCAAAAATGTTTAATTATGTTTGTTTTTTTCAAAATCTTGTTACACTCATTCAACTAAGTATTGGGTCAACAAAAAAATTTTTGTTTTTTTTTTTTTGCATATCATAAAATTGAAGTTTAAGAGAAGGCCTTTCAAACGACAAGGCCCAAAATAAAAATTAAAAACATTTTCATTATTAAAAATATTAATAAAACTGATTAAGCATCAAAATCACATCCCAAAAAGGCCACGGAGATTACCATGGATATTCGTTACCATCAATCGATCTGCAAATTTGTGTCTTATAATGCTGACATATAAACACAGTTCCATGCCAAATTTCAAGTCTTTAAATTGAAATGCAAAAAAAAATAGAAGCTATAACGCTAAAAATGTAATTTTTTTAAAACGACCCATATAAATATTTACAATAAAGATTATGATTAGGGCAGATAATTCTTCTGCTGGTGCAAGCAATTTTGCAATTCATGCTGCCCTACTGGTTCTATCAAATGCAAGTGAAGGATTTAAAATATGTTATATAAATGCGCGCAGTCTTAATGCATCTAAATTCGATTTTCTTCGAAATGTTATTGATTATTCTACTGTGGATATGATTTGTGTAACGGAGTCATGGTTTCGGGTAGATGTTCCGGATAGTTGTTATAAGATAAATGGTTACAACTTATTTCGCAATGATCGTATCACTGATACGATTGGAGGTGGTATTGCTATTTATTGCAGATCTAGTATTGATTGTAAAGTTATTAGGAAGTCAGAAGAAGGAAGGATTGAGTATCTTATTTTGGAACTCTCAGAAGGAACAACAAAATGTATTGTGTCTTGTGCTTATAATCCAAACAAACGATATTCCCCCGAGCTATTTTTTCGGATATTTCTGAACTAAAATTTTACAAAGAGCATCGGAACAGCATTAATTGTTTAATTATTAACATACAACAGCTTTTATGATTTTTCTATTTAAAATCTATTTTCTCACTTCCATGCCTACTTCCTCTAATTGGCATTTATTTTTCTTCTTCGTCTTTTCTTCTTCTTTTCTATCTTCTTTTTATTTCCTCATCTTAATTTCACTCACCAACATAGTTTTTAAGTTTTTCTTTTTTGAACTTAAATTAAGTATTCACAAAATGTTAGTACTATAAAAGACTAGATCTTACATGTACACTGCAAATAAAACAAATTGAATTGAAATTCCCCAATAATGTTCGTGAATGTTTTTACAATCCTTTTCTTGAAATTTATTTTTACCATCATTAACGCAATTTTTGCTTAAACATGGAGGATTGCGTTTAACACTTTTTACCGCGGCTATACGAATTTCACTCCGTGCTTTTTTATTTTTTTTTTTTGTTGACCCCTTATTCCAACACATGTTTCTTCTTCTACAATTTCCACGCAATCATAAATCTCACTATCACCGTAAGGAAAATGAACAAGCTTATTTTGACTCAACGACATTGCATAGTAATGTTTGCACGCCCAGCACAAATTAATAACATTAATGGCGCAAAATTTTAATTGAATAAGTACGATGCTAAAGCTGTTTTAGTATGATACTAGGTGAAAACAACGAATTTATAAATTTTAATCGAATAAAGCATCATACTTTCTCTACCCTTTTATTAAAGTTAAAATCACCGAATACGTACTTTTTAGAACCGTGTTAGCTTCATAATATGATTCTTTGGCATTTGCAAACATCAAAAAAGGTTCGTGTACTTACTTTTTCACACGAAATGTCATTGTTTTAGGTGTGTTCAGAATGAATTTATTAAGAAAATTCTTTTAGTACGATACTAGTTAGAAAATGTTTAAAATTAAGAATGAGTTAGTAGACTGCTATAAAGTTAGCAAATTGTTAAGTAATATCATACTAATACCTTAATAATAGGCTGTTTAACATTTTGCGCCAATAAAATTAACTAATTTAACTATAAGGCGATCGGAATCACAAAGCAAATGAATCAAGATCAACTCGCAATTTAAAATTAAAAACTATTGTTTATGAGATTATTTTGACGGTAACATTATTTAAATAAAGATTTGAATACAGGTCAGAAGTCAGGAGTTCATTGTATATGTACTCTGCCGGCATTCAAACATGATAACTGTAGCTATACTCACTCTCCTACAACTGTACTATTGCATACGCTGCTGGTCGATTGGTATACACTGATACAAAAGCAGCATCAATTGGCCAACACAGCAAAGTTGATTTAATATCAACAACACTCAACCTTTGCGGTATTTAGCTCTTAATAGAAAGTATGAGCGTCGCGACGCGTCGTGAACGATTAATTTTGTTTTCTTTGTAACTTTTTGTTAAAAAGATTATAGAAAAACTAATGAGATGGAAAAATTCGTGGTAGTATGAGCTACCAAATTGCATCATTAACTTGATTTTGTAAAAAATGTCGCTTACGATAGTACGCTGATACTGTTATTGCTCGATATTTTCTTGTTTGTACAGTTTTTGTAAGAAGTGCGGTTAAGTGATGTACCTACATCCATATGAACATCAGAACATGGCATCCTTTTTTTGGTTCCAACTACAAATTGAATAGCAAAATGATGCGGTACCTATGGGAACATATGGTGGCGAACATTAGAGACTTCAAATACTAAAGGACAGTCAGAAAAATCAAGATTTTAAACACGCATATTTTAATTTTAAATTCCATTGATCCAACAACGCAACAATTGTTATTGATCAGAATGAATTTACTTTCAAATAAAGTCCTTTGTAGCCCTTGGGGCAATAAATCGAATATAGTCCCATCACTACATTTCTTACAAATGATAAGGCAGCCAAGTTAGTATTAATTAATAACCAAACTAAAAGTCTTGCGTAAAAAAGGAAAAAAGAAAAAAAAAATTTGTTTTCGCTAAATTAAAAGCCCCTACAAAAAAAATGTCTTGCTTTTGCTAAACTAAAAGCTCTTATAAAAAAATATTTAAACAAAAACAATAATTATATTTATATTTGCCATATTTTTCTCACTACATTTTGAAAATTAAAAATATTTGAAATTTCCGCCTAAATACTCAGGTTCGCCATATTTTCATTTAATGTAACATTATATTTAAGAAAAACCGATTTAACATTGAAACAAAATTAATAAAAAAAAAATAGTATAACAAAATAAGTAAATCAATAAACTCATAAAAATCTTTTTTTCGCAAGTCAAAATCAGTTCTTCTTGTCGTTCGATTTTTTTTTGCCAATTTTATTTAGGAAGTTTTAAGCAGGAACTGAGAACTTGAAAATCAGATTTTCCTACTTCTCGGTTTGGCAAAAGATCTTTGGCCGTGTTTTGCGATCTTAAAAGGATTATTTCTGCGCTTTATACTTTTTGACTTAATCACCTAGAGAACTTCATACGGTACTTTAATTTTTGCCCATGAAACCTTGAGATTGAACAAAAAGATAATTTTAAGGACAATATTTTTTTTTGATTTCCTGCAGAGTTAACTTTCGCACAAAATTTTAGTTTGTTTTACTTTGCAACATCTAGATTGTATCAACATTTAATATTCCTTGCATTGAAATTTATAAACTTAATTTGTTTTGAAATTAAAAATAACAAAAAATGCTCTATTTATGTGATTAATGTGTAGTGTATCTCTCTGAGATGATAGACCCTTTCATTTCACTTTATTTTTTCTTCGAACATTAAATATGAGTCGACAATTGACAATTGCCATTTTTTTTTAAATAACTTCAATGATTAGGCTTGTGAATAACAATTTTAAATTTAATCATTTTTAAATGAAAACCCTTAGGAGTTGGTCTAACATTGCTTCTTTTTATAATAAAGTATTTTCCCTTTTCTGTGTTTGTGGGTTTTAATGTACTTTTCTGATTCTCATTTTTTTTTCTCTTTTTTTATATTTTACGACTTTTGCGTGCACCGATTCAGGCAGTTCGGGTTATAAATCATCAGACAAAGACAGGTAAGTTATCAAAATAAACTTTTTATTATTCTTTTTTTTTTTTTTTAATTCTATTGCTTTATGTCAGTTCTTTTCGCGTTGAGTGAAACAATAAATGTGAAAATCGTTTTTTTGTTCCTATTATTTATCGAGGTATAGGGCGTATTTTCTACTGATTTATTAAATTTAGAGTAAGCTTATTTTTTATAAATTTTCATAAAATACTGGGTTCAAAATATTTGACTTAAAAAATAATAGTACGGGAGGTAGCGCTGCAATTTTTTTAGGAATTTTATGCCGAATGAATTTTACTTCAAACAGTTGTTTAATGTTCGAAATTCAGTAAAGTGAGCGTCAGTTGTCGCACTTGTGGTGGAGCTAAAGGAGACAGCATGCAAAAGTCATTGGAAAAAAATTTGCTCCGATGAATTTTATACCAAGCGAAACTGTATTAAATTATTGTTTTAATCATATTTCTTCAAAAAATTATCGTCAGCTGTATTGCCGAGGGGGGATTCAATGTCAGTCACGGACATAAACCTCATTTAAAATTTGAAAAATAAATTTATTTTATACCTTATGAAATTTATATATCTCAATTTTTATACTTTTAAAATAATAAAGAAAATAGTCAGCTGCACTTTTGACGGGGGTAACACCGTCAGTCAGCGCGATAAACATGTCGCGCGCTCAACGCATTCGAGCGTCGCATAGTATCTTTGGAACATAAACTGACGATCTTTACACCCACAAACAATCAGCTGACGACGATTTTTTGTTTCTTTAACATTTAAATTATCTTATACTTAAAATTCAATAAGTATAACATCAATTTCATATAAATAACATCACAGTTTATTTATTTATTCCGTGTAGGTTTCAAATTACATATACAGGGTGATTTGCATAAGGTGTGACAAAAAGCTAGGGCATGTAGGTTGGACTTAGACAAGAAAAAAATCGTATGGGAGGGGGGGAGTCTATTTCCCCCCGTTTAGGCGGGAGGGGCAATTTAAGAAAAAAATCACTTCAAACAGAAAAAAAATTATTAAAAAATAACGGTGATACCTACAGAAAAATGCTATAGCGTTTTGAAAAGCCAGAAATACATTCTTTAATTCTGTCTTTAAATAAAGTTGTTCGAGTGAATAGTTTTTGAAAAATTACTTTTCAAAATCGAAATTTTGAAAAAAAAAAAATGAAAATTTTTTTTTAAACAATTTTTTTCAAAATTTTACGTAATTAAGTAATATTTTTTTATTCAATATTCATTGCTCTTATTAATTTTTGATCAAACACAAAAAACCGGATGTCAAAATGTTTTGTAGTTTTTGAGAAAGTCAAAAATAACAAAAACTACTTTTGTTCTAAGAAAAGCCTTTTATTTTAGTTTTTTCGTTTTTGGATTCTTAGGTGAATTTACGATTGAAAGGATTAACTTTCTTTTTACTATTTTTTTAATTATCGTCTTATAAGCATACAATAATGTGACAAAGTACTGGATTAACCATATTTCACACATTTTTTCATTGAGAACACCTGCGTGAGAGCATTGGTTTAAAATTGACCTGCCACTTTTTTATTACGGTGGGGTCGGCTTGGCGACGCAACCTGTTTTGTTGTACAAATTATTTCTAATTTGAATGTCAAGTCGTCAACATATCACGATGTCAAATTACTCTCGTACCGAATTAACGGATATGCATTACTGCTAGGGTATGGCCCATGGTCGAAGTCGTGAAGCGCAAAGACTCTACGCTGAAATGTACCCCAATAGGAGGTGTCCCAGTCATACGATATTTTCAAGAATCCGTCAACGTCTTCGAGAACACGGAGTACTGGAGCACCGAGGGAGAGAAAGTTCATCTTCTGCATCAGTACACATAGAGGAAAGAATTTTGGATATGGTCCGACGTAATCCCTCCCTTAGCACAAGGAGAATAGCTACTATGCTTCAGTTGCCCCAAACTAGAGTATGGGCAGTGCTTCATACCGAGCATTTACACCCGTACCACACTACACCAGTTCAGGAGCTAACCGCAAGCGACAAGTTACTGAGAGCTGCATTTTGTCGAACATTATTGCTAAGATATGAAACTGAACATAATTACTTTGGAAGGATATTCTGGACGGATAAAGCTCAGTTTACCAGAGATGGAGTAACAAATTTCCATAATTTACATCACTGGAGTAACAGCAATCCGCATAACAAGAAACAAATCAAATCTCAACACCGCTTTAGCTGTAATGTTTGGCTTGGTATTGTTGGACGAACAGTTATTGGACCACGGTTCCTGAATTCAGTCATAAATGGAGAATCCTATCTGCAGTTACTACGAGATCTTCTGCCCGATTTGAATGACAACGTTGCCTTGGCCATAGCAGACAATTTAATCTACCAGCAAGATGGAGCTCCAGCACACTAAAGCCGCACTGTAAGGAACTGGCTTGATGAACATTTTAGTGATCGTTGGATTGGAAGAGGAGGTCCAATAGAATGGCTGCCTAGATCGCCAGATTTAACTCCGTTAGATTTTTATGCTTGGGGATTCATGAAGAACTATGTGTACGAAGTGGAAATAGAATCTTTTGAACAACTGAAACAACGAATTGAAGAGGCTGGAGTCAAATTTCATGAAAATTTATCAAGTATAAATTTATGTGCAGCAATAAGAAGGCACTATAATCTTTGCCTTCTACAAAATGGGGATCATATCGAAAATTTTTTGTAATAAGCTGTAGTTAAAAAATAGTTAAAAATTATAATAAACAGTAATTATGTATTTTATCTAAAAATGCATGTATTTCTTATTTTAATTGATTTCAAGATTCAGGAACATTTTTGTTCTTATTTCGCAATTGCATTTTTCTGTCACTAGTTAGGGCGTGTAACGTTGCATTATTTAAAAAACATTCGCAGGTCAATATTAATCCAATGCTCTCACGCAGGTGTTCTCAAAGAAAAAATGTGTTAATCCAGTACTTTGTTACTTTATTGTATGCTTATAAGACTGATAATAAAAAAATTGTACAAAAAAGTTAATCCTTTCTTTCGTAAATGCCCTAAGCCAAGCCGACCCCACCATAATAAAAAAGTGGCAGGTCAATTTTAAACCAATGCTCTCACGCAGGTGTTCTCAATGAAAAAATGTGTGAAATATGGTTAATCCAGTACTTTGTCACATTATTGTATGCTTATAAGACGATAATTAAAAAAATAGTAAAAAGAAAGTTAATCCTTTCAATCGTAAATTCACCTAAGAATCCAAAAACGTAAAAACTAAAATAAAAGGCTTTTTTTAGAACAAAAGTAGTTTTTGTTATTTTTGACTTTCTCAAAAACTACAAAACATTTTGACATCCGGTTTTTTGTGTTTGATCAAAAATTAATAAGAGCAATGAATATTGAATAAAAAAATATTACTTAATTACGTAAAATTTTGAAAAAAATTGTTTAAAAAAAAATTTTCATTTTTTTTTTTTCAAAATTTCGATTTTGAAAAGTAATTTTTCAAAAACTATTCACTCGAACAACTTTATTTAAAGACAGAATTAAAGAATGTATTTCTGGCTTTTCAAAACGCTATAGCATTTTTCTGTAGGTATCACCGTTATTTTTTAATAATTTTTTTTCTGTTTGAAGTGATTTTTTTCTTAAATTGCCCCTCCCGCCTAAACGGGGGGAAATAGACTCCCCCCCTCCCATACGATTTTTTTCTTGTCTAAGTCCAACCTACATGCCCTAGCTTTTTGTCACACCTTATGCAAATCACCCTGTATATGTAATTTGAAACCTACACGGAATAAATAAATAAACTGTGATGTTATTTATATGAAATTGATGTTATACTTATTGAATTTTAAGTATAAGATAATTTAAATGTTAAAGAAACAAAAAATCGTCGTCAGCTGATTGTTTGTGGGTGTAAAGATCGTCAGTTTATGTTCCAAAGATACTATGCGACGCTCGAATGCGTTGAGCGCGCGACATGTTTATCGCGCTGACTGACGGTGTTACCCCCGTCAAAAGTGCAGCTGACTATTTTCTTTATTATTTTAAAAGTATAAAAATTGAGATATATAAATTTCATAAGGTATAAAATAAATTTATTTTTCAAATTTTAAATGAGGTTTATGTCCGTGACTGACATTGAATCCCCCCTCGGCAATACAGCTGACGATAATTTTTTGAAGAAATATGATTAAAACAATAATTTAATACAGTTTCGCTTGGTATAAAATTCATCGGAGCAAATTTTTTTCCAATGACTTTTGCATGCTGTCTCCTTTAGCTCCACCGCTTTCGGAGCAGCTGACGTTCAGATCTGTTATGTGTTAGGGGAAAACTATTATTGTTATGATTTTCAGCCGGTATGAAATGACTTCGTCAACTATAGCGCTACCTCCCGTACTATAAGAGCCTATCTTAATTCATTTCCGAACTTGCAAAAGAACTTTGAATTGAACAGAGTTCTTATATTTCATTTCTTTCTTACAACAAAATTTGAGACACATTTTCTACAAATCAAAAATTCACAAAGGTGTGGTGTTTGGTGTAGGGCAAACAAATGGGTACATAATTTTGTTAGTCAGACCTGCTAAATAGAACCCAATCAATAAATAATATTCGTAAGCTTGTGAAGATAAAAATCAATTCATGTACAATCCAAATGTTCCATTTTAAGAAGGGAATAATTGCAGTTTCTGACGAAATATAAACAAATATACCTCGTCGTTCGGTGCACTGAAAATAAATTCCTAGGTAATATTGATAAAAACGTTTTTGTAGACCTTCAACAAAACAATTTTATCGCTTTGATTAAATTTTATCAATAGGAAAGAATTTCGTTGATTTCACAAAATTGTTATAATTTTTTGTTAGTTTAACAAAATATTCACTACAAATAATATTGTCAGTTTAACGAACCAAGTTTTGTTAATAAAACAAAATAAAACAGAGATTTTAGTCACATCGCCAACTTTTTTTTGTGATGTAAACAAATGTTCGTTATATCTACAAAAAGAACTATTTTGTGAATGTTACAAAGTTTTCGTTTATTTTGGACCAGTGTTGACGGGAACAGATCATCAATAAGTGTGATTAATTAATTTCTTATTTTATTTACATAATTAAAATTTATATTTACTATTATTTTGGTTTTTATTTGTATTATTGTTTTGTGATTCTAATAACTGTCGTGGATTTATTATTGTTTCTCTTAATAAACTCGTATAATCTTTCATTTGAAGCAATATCTGACCGTGATCTACTATTCTCTATAATCTTCTTCAATTGCCAGATTTAAAATCTATTAATAATTTTGCATTACAAGAAGGCGCTTCAATTTGTCCTTTTTGTATTTGTTATAGCTTTTATAATGTTGATGATAGAGTCAATTTCTTTAAACATTTATTGCTTCAACACTACTTAAAGTATGTTCCGTTGAAAACTATCATAATTAGAAACAAGAACTGCCGTTGGTTTACTTACGGGATTCGATAAAAATCCTTCGTAAGCTGTATTCTAATTGAACCTATACAACAGCCATAAACTGGGAGATTTTCTATCAAGCTGGTGACCACACATCATTTTGAACTCGCAGAGCTAGAAAAAAATACTTTATTTCAAAATTAAGACCTGAAACCTCTCGTAAGTTTTGGAGTAGCCTGCGTACATTTACGATTGGTAGAATGGAAGTGGTTGACAATTTTCCGGATCCAAATGACCTTTATAAAGGCTGTGGATAGCTTAAGTCATATATAGCTTTACAATTATCAGCTCAGCCAATTATGAACCTCCTTTTAAATTTGAAATCGTTTCTGATAATGAATTTGTCATGCCTTCCCCTGTGTGAAATCTTAGAAGAAGTTTTGTCAAATTAGATTTTAATCCATTTACTTTCTCCGATGCAGTCTGGATTTCGAACATTTCACAGCTGCTTTACGGCTAAGGTTTAGGTTGAAGATATTCGCAGATTTCGGAGATTTTTCTGAAATAATTCACAAAATAATTGCTACATGACATATAAATCAACATTTAAGACAATTACCATATACTGAGAACCGCATCTCATCCTGTGAAGAAACATATCGCTTTGTGGGGTCAGAATTAAATTCCTCTATTTGGTTGTTAACCATTTTCTTTTTTGTTTGGACATCAACAACGTCATCAAAAAGAGATAAAATTACAGTTTCCTCAGTAAATTAGTATTAGTGCTGCCTTGGAAATTGATGATTCTACTCGTTCGTAGGCTTTCAATTTTTTTTTTTGTTTCAAACGCGCTCTTTAAAACCAATTCATAAACATGATGCCTAAAACTGAAAAATAACAACTACCTATCGAGTTGTTGCTCTAAGAGGACACAAACACCATTAAAAAGACTTCGGTTCGATGTTGTTGTATCACAACACATAATATGAACTTTATCGTCAACATTCGAATCATTAAGCGCTCTTAAGACTGCCGCAGATTTCTCTTTTCCGGAAGAGTTTTCTATTTTTGGAATAGCAAAAAGCCAAGTATTTTGACGATAGGAAGTCGTTCTTCTTTTGAACTTCTTACTTTAAGCCCAGGTAGCAATTTTCTATCCCAGTGAACGGTCAAGAAATTAGGCTCATTATTTTGAAAATCTGTCTTGATAGAATCAGCTCTCTCTTTCCTTACCCCTGTCTGTATACGTTCTACGAGTATTAAAGATTTGTTTATTGGAAATTCATCAGCATTTAGTCCAAGAGTCTCTGATGGAAAGTTGGCATCTATCTAAGGCTATAACTAACTTTGTGGTAATGAAATCTTTTCTGCCTCGCTTTTTTAGAGTTGGGGGTAGCACTGCTCTTGATGTTTGGAAATTCATCTTCTTCGTCACTTTCATTTCTGTTGGAGTCAGTTTCATCTTCAACATTTTGGAATTGTAGGCAATTTGTTGACTGAGGTGTATGGAAGTGGTTCTCTGAGTAATCTCTTTTCTTCGTCAAGCACTCTCTGCCTTACCATTTTTTCTTTTTCCATTCGCTTTTTGCCAACCCTAGCAGGCAGCCTGGTCTTCCTGGTTCCCTCTGCTTGAGTAAAAACAACTTATCCTTTTCTGATTTCATTTTAGCCAAGGCATCAACATGCGCTAAGTCGAAGAGATTATCAAGATCATTTGAAAGTGTGCTTCTCGTTGTTTGAATACGGGTTGAATCTTATTTGTATTTTTTTTTAAGATCTTTCCAAAGCTCATAGAGATTCACAAGTTTCTTGGCGCAATTGGGAACAGCTTTTGTGGTTATTCGTTCTTTTTCCCAAAATAGTAAACTCTCACGAATAACGAGATTTGCACTTTCACCTACCGTTAATTTAACTTCGCGAATAAATTAAAAAAAATTCACCGTAATACTCGTGACGCAGGGAATGCTCATCATTCATCAATATACCCTTGAGCCAAACTTTGGACGTACAGTTAAGTACAGATTCTTTCTTTTGCCGTACGACTCGAATGTGGAATTCCTTAACCGACTCTGTTTTTCCTCCCCATTTCAATGTCCAGAAATTTAAGACGAATGTACATCGGTTTCTCCTACTTAATCTTCCCACTGTTTCCTAAATGCTCGCACTGTGTTCAACCAACATTTAAAGGGTAGTCATAATCCCTTGAGTGCGCATCAATTATATAAAAAAAAAAAATTGGGTGACTCTACAAACAATGGAATAAAATGTTAAAAATTTCGGCACTACATTTTTGGAAGCCAGAAGTCGTAAAAGTTGTTCTATAGTTGATCATTAAAACGTCTCTTTGCGTTGTTGAAAGCAGCCAGTCAAAAAAATAAAAAATGACGATTTTAAGGACATTTTTTGAAAAAGGATGTGCAGGGGACTGCATAAATCTTTATTTTTTTTTATTTTCTCTTAAATATGTCTTAGGTATACATTGAAATATAGTAATTAAATTTAATTAGTTCGCATAAACATACAAATTCATGGTTAATACATATAACTTAGCATTTTAGTAAAAGAATATAATATAATTATAATTAAATATTTTTTTCTATTTAGAATCAATTTAAAATAAATTATATTCTTTTTAAAAATATTCGCAATGAAGTTCGAAGTTTAATATAACCAAAAATTTCACATGTTTCTGAATAAAATATGATTAGTTTATTTATTAGCCAGGGGACTGAGACCAGGGGACTGAGTTTTTCATGGTTTTTGTGCAAAAAACATATTAAGGTTTTACTTAAAAAAAAAGATATATAATATTACAGTTTTATTAAACCTATACTATACTGCTAACAAAGATGCCTACTTACTTACAAATTTGTTTGTAAAAAACTCACCAGAGGACTGATAAACTGAACGTACAATCCACGACTTCTTGCACAAATGCCTTTTTCACAGTACTAACATAAGAAACAGAATAGAGTTGCACCACGATTTTTTTGTAAGGAGGCTTGGTACTTCAAATTGCTAGTACTGGAAACTTGATCGATATCTTAGATTTTGGTTTTTTCGACTGTTTCAATATTCCAGGGGACTGATTTTTAATTATTATTATTAGAATTAATTACTAAAAAATATTTATCTATTTCATAGCAAAGATGAATTAGCTATTTGGCGTAACTTCTGTGGGATTCATCTTATTATGAGTCCTGAAATAAGAGAACGGTAATAATTTTTCTTTGCGAAAACGCAAAGGGGACACGTCAGGGGACTGAGAATCAGACACTTTAAAGAATTTTTGAGCAAAATCAAATAAGGTCACCCTAATAATATTGCTTGGCCAGGTAGATATTAATCAGACTTAATTTTATAAAAAATACAGATTAAATATATGAACCGATTTTAAAATATTTCTGGGGCCGTCGAAAATTCCATCGTTTGTAGACACACCCATTTCAATTTTATATATATAGAAGTGTTTACATCCCTGGAACAAAGATTGGAAAAATAGCTAATTTTGAACTTCAACCCCTACCCAAGGCTGAAAAAAAAAAACCTGTTGAAATGTTTGGATTTTATATCATGATAAGCATACCTATAAAACCACATACTCTTATTTTGGCTAAACATCCACTACCAAAATTTGCTGTCGAACTTTGTATTATTTATTTATTCAACCGCGAACTCAAACACTGATATTTCAAATTCACGCACCTAACTTTTTCTTCCGTCTTCGGATTTTTAATTACTAATATTTCTTCTTTCATGCTGTATACTAAGATTTAAAAGTTCTCTGCGCTAATTAAAAAAAAGATAAATTTTAATTATTTAATTGCCCGTGAGTAAAACTGGTGCATAAAAATCTTAGCAGTAGTAGTCTATCGGATCCAAATCGCACCGATCTCAGTAGCCAGTTCACATCTCCATGTTCGTAAGCCACTTGTGCACCGGGTGTATGGCACCTAGCGCTGCCGTCCTGTTGAAACCACATGTCGCCGTTGAGGCTGTTGACCTGGCCAACGTCGTTCTCATAAAAGTATGGTAGGTTGTGCTGCCAGCACCAAACAGTGACTTTCTCTAGAAGCATTGCATTCTAATTGATCTCATATGGATTGCGATCGCCCCAAACACACATCGCTGTCTATAGTTGTGTCGAACTAATACTCGTATCTTCACACTCTAGACTGTCCAAGGTTAACTGGTTCACCAAATATGCAGCTAATTGTAATTTTTCAATATTACTTTCTTCAAAATCTTATTAAATTGATAAAAAGTATGTATGTCATTTTCAAAAGAACTCACATTTTATTTATATTCACAGTGAAAAGGCTGACTTAAAATCACGATCGGATAGCGCCAGTGGCCCGCAAGGTGATTCCATCTATACAACGCCCGCGGGTTTTCATCATCAACATCACCAACAACATCCTGGTCATCATGGATCTCCCGAAGCAATGAAGGTACGAATGGCTGCAATGATATTACAACCTCCAACTAGGGTCTAGCAGGCAATTAGTTCGAATAATAATATTAGTAACTTAAATAATTTAAATAATTCACCAAACGAAACGAACTCTGCATCCTATGTCAGTAACGACGATGACCTGCACCAAAATGACCAAAATTTTGTAACACCAACAACAATGACGGACCATGCCACAACAGACAATTTTGACACTAGCATCAATAATGCCAATGTATCAGAAAAACCAAAAAATAGCCCTAGCAAAGATACCAATCACTGCCTAGTCAGCAGTAGTAGTAGATCGAATAGTAGTAAGAGTATTCATAGTATTAACAGTAGTAGTAACAGTAGTACGATTAATTCTAAGAAAATACACCCAGAGTTACATTCCGATGAGGATAATACGAAAGTCCTTAATTCATCCCAATCGGATAAGAACAATGTAGATAATAACGATTTAGCAGGTGATAGTACTAAAAATTCAATGTCGGTGGCTGCAACTATTATGTTTGGTGGTCTTGTATTACCCATGTCACAAGAGAGTCTCTTGTGTGGGCTTTCGTCAAACAACCCTTTCTATCGATTTAACAAACAATCACATTCGCTTAAAGTTGTACATAACAGTAGGGAGCTCAAAATTGGTTTTCCCACAAAAATTGTGAGAAAGGCCAAATCTGATTCGAACATTCCTAAGGATGTTAATGATGAAGATATATTGTTAGAAATAAATAGTAAGCAAATAGATAGATGTAATAAATTAGAAAGCGATAGTATGGTTATCGCAAATCCATTCTCAACAAGCCCCGACGATCGAAGAAACAAACCTCCATCGGAAACACAAACTATTTTGGTAAGGCCAATAAAAAAACACCGATCGGAAAGAACTTATCGTCGATTTTTTGACACTGCCACATTGCAACCCAAGAGCCTTAGAACACACACTAGTGCTTTTGGGAATGATCACTATGTTTGCAGAAGCCCAGTAAGGCCAAAACACTTTGTGGAATGGCCTGTCGAGGAACAACTCAAAAAGCGATCGATGCTCGATCATCTTTCTCTGAAAAAAGCACATAAACAAAATGTTCGCTTGAATCCAAACCTGCCTCAGTTGAAAAAGCTAAAGATCTCATATCCTGATCGAACTCAAAGTATTCATAGTATTCGGGCTGATGTAAAGCCGCCAACCTCTTCCTACTTCGAAAGACTGCAACTTAAAACGAAAATAGGTTTGAGGCGTATCAAACAAAAATGCCTAACGTTCAAGCACAATTCGTCTGATGATTGTAATCGTGATGCGAAAGATGATAGTTTTAAATTTATAAGCGATCGCACAAAAATAAATCACTATGAAACTAAGTGTGCCAAACAGGCCCTTTATAAGAGTTATAAGTCTGAATTGGATTTAACCAAAAACCTACATTACTTAGATGCTTATTTGCAGCAGAACTACGATGAGAATCTAAGTGGATACCAAAAGTCTTCACATTCTGTTGGTAGGGTTGCGGGTTCCAAATTGTTACGGCACAAGGAAGAAGTTAATCTAAAGGCACATAAACGCAGTATATCGTGTGGAAAAGTTGTTGCAGTGCCTCAGGGATGTATATATAATACTGTTGAAAACCTGCCACTCACCACCAAAACTGTCGCAGAGCATTCTGATTCACTGAGTAGTAGCGACTATGCATCGGTTTTCAGTGAACCAACAGAATCAGCTACACCAGAGGTTCTGGAACCACCAGTTCGGTATGAACATCCAAATATGTCAAAGTTTGTCTATGATAACTTCACAGAATATTGCCCCGATCAAGATAGTTTCTTTTTAGAATCCGAAAGATTCTATTTAGATCATGACCAGGAAGAAGAAGAAAGACGAACACTGAAAGTCGACACAAGCACCTGGTTCCAGCAGCAAAATGACGACCGAAACTTTTTGATATATGATACCTCGTATGGAGAGAAAGGAAGAAGATATCATGGCGATTTGAGGCTTGGAACGTATGAAAACTACCTCGAACACTATAACCGCCATAAAAACAAAACCACCTTCGAAATTACTCCAGAAGACTATCGAGCAGCCAGAACGAGAAGAAATCTCGGGGGAATTGAATATTCAATGGCAAAGCTCAAGACTTCTGATTTCATTGACATTCCTGCAGAAAATAAGCAATCAGATGTTTTTGCATCCTCCGATGGCTACGGTGATATAAGCTGTGATAGCATGCAATTACTGTCAAGATCGCACCCAACAGTGCCTTACCCACCAACATCATCTGCCTCGGTTAATACATTAGTTCTATCGTCATCCCTTCAGCCTCAAAACCAAATACATCCGCAGCATCGTTATCACCGACAAAAGAGAAACCACATTCACCCGCATTCCTCATCACAACGAACCCCAACGAGCAACCAAACTGGCGCCAATCCATCTATCAACACCCAATACTCGTCGACAAATTTAAGTCATATCACAAAAGCTGTTCCCCTGTATTTGTCCACCCGAAATCAGAGCAACGAAACGAACGCCCACCTTTCCAACGACGACGAGAATGACTTTATGACATTTCAAATTCTCAGTGGTTTTGGACCGTCGACCTTGGCTACGACACCTCAAGGAACACAAACAAAGTCGTTCTCATCGACATCAGCATCATCATCAACGACATCATCTTCGGTAGGTGGTGGCGGCTCTAATACTGCGACTGCGGCAAAAATAAACCTCCCTTTTTCGTTATCATCCATATCGGGGACGCAAGTAGCTACCCTTACTCCAAACTCAACCACGAACCGTTATATATTGGAAAATATTCGCAAATTCTATCAACAGCATCCGCCAGTGCCATCTTCTCTCAACTCGTCGACAACGAACTCATCATCATCATCGTCGACAACCTCGTCATTGGTGTCACAGCAGCATCAACAAAAAATACTCACACTCCAATTGCATCAGCAGCAGCTGTACAAATCTAAACAGCAAATGGCCGCGGTAAAATTTGGAGGGTTACGACATCAAATAGGTGGCCAACACACAACAACGAATGAGCATCATTTTCGTCGCAGTTCAACCGCTTCAAACGTATCATCGGATAATTTCGACAGTTTTATTGATCAACGGAATGGCGGAGTTTCCGCTGGCGTCGGCAACACTGGTGGTGGTGCTTCCAACGATAATGGAAGTGTACAGAGATCATTATATCAAACGTCGTCGATTCAACGAAATGGATATCAGGGTGGTAGCGATTTCAATAAATCGACTGAGGTGATTACGGGAAATTACTTTATTGCCAATGATACCATGATTTCCGATAGCAATATGCGTAAGGAAGATTACACAACTTCAATTGATAGGCAATACACGAGTAGAAGTAATAAATTGAGTCTGAACTTTAAAGCACCAAGAGACAGTTATATTTTGGAGTACGAATGTTAGCACCACCCCGATGCGGCGATGAAAATGGGTAGCGGATGTTAATGGTGAAAAACTCGGTTTTAAATCCTTGTAATCTAATAAGTACTGTAAACTATTTAAATATAATGTTTTTTAATATTTAGATATAATCAAAATCTATTTAACTGTTATAGTGTTATAAGTACATACTCGTACATATGTACATATGTATACCTATCAAAAGGAAGATATTTTTGTTTGAAAATTCATTATCAAATCCAATACAAACATTTTTAATCCATTGCTTTTCAAGTTTGACAACAATCTGTAGTTCTTTAGAGGGTATTTTTATTTTTTGTTTAAAAATATAGCATACATATAAGTAATTTATCAACAATTATAATTATATAAACAAATATGGTTCATGTACCTGCAGAGCTTATGTTTTGTTACTTTGTACATATATGTACATATGAATTTATTTAATTTAGAAAAACAAAGAAATAATAGTGTTATAATTCGGATTTTTGACATAGAGTAAAAATTATTTGTTAAAATTTATGAGACAAATCAAAATATAAAACTTTAACTTACTTACTTACATAGGTCCTCCATGGGGCACTGGGCGACAACTCCCACTACAAATGTATCTTGTTCTGAAGAACTTAAATCTCCCAACATTGTTTTCAACTTCTTAATTTACATCTCTACAGTTTTGCGCTCTTTTGGTTCTTAACAACATACCGAAACCAGCTTTTGATTCCCTTGTACGACCTTTCACGTACTCATCCTTCGTCCTTAAAGGCAGTTTTCTCTTCATATAAAACTCTCATTAAATTCTTCTGTTGCCAGATACCTTAAATAAAAGTTTTTTTTAAAATACGAGTATATAGAACTTTTGTATTTTCGAAGTTATAAATCAGTCCAAATCGTTTCTAACTCATTTCCTTGAGATCTCTAATCTCGCAAAAACACCTGAGTTTGGTTATCTGTTTTTGCTTTTCAGTCATTGATTTGGAATTATTTTTATTTTGTAAATATTTTCAAGTTGGCTGTTTGTTTTGGAGATTTCTATAATTTGGAAATAGTTTTCCATATTTTTTGATTGATTTACTTTTTTTGATCTTAAGCCCCTTTTAGACGATCAGTTGTTCCTTCAGTTATCAGTTCAGTTGTCAGTTCAGTTAAAAAAGGCATTGTATTTAGACGATCAGTTGTTCCTTCAGTTATCAGTTCAGTTGTCAGTCAATGTATATATATATTTATATACGTCAGTCCGGTGTTCAGTTGAGCTTGTATTCTGCTTCTCTCTTAACTGAATTGTGATAAAAAGGGTAACTTTTCTTCCATAAACATGGACACACACGATAAATTTCAATGAAATCGACCAAATTATCATTCTGTTTCGACATATTGAAAAAAAAAACATGAACTCGAATGAGGACTGAACTGACAACTGAACTGAAAAGTATTTACACATCAGTTTAACTGATAACTGAACTGAAAACTTATGGGAATTTCATCAGTTTCAGTCTCAGTTTCAGTTTCAAGTTAAACGCTTCAGTTTTTGCATTTAGACATCAGTTTAACTGAAAGCTTAACTGATAGCTCAACTGAAACTGAAACTGAAATGATCGTCTAAAAGGGGCTTTATACTCATTCGATTTTGTCGAATTTTGTAAAATAAAATTAATGGGAATTTAATAATTATAATATTGATGTCAATAAATTCAATGCAATCACAAATTTCCTTTGGATTTTAATTCTAAATTTATTCCGATTTTATTTAATTGATTTATACAAAATAAATAAATAAATATATAAAATATTTGAACGCATTTGTCCACTCTGTTTGTGCACCTGGCTAATGTTTAAAAGTTTCCAACAAGGCTCAAGGGGGTCTCAATGGTTATTCCCCACAAGGCCTTGATAATGGCCAGATATTTAGATTTTTTAGGATTAAAAAGAACACTATTTGACTCAGACCAATTTATAACTTTCTCTTAGTCTTCATTGTCACAAAAAGCCTCATGCTCAATGCGACCAAGAGGGACACTAAATTACAGCTGAAAATGTAGTAATGCTGTAGTTGGCATTACAGGGTGAAAAAGAATAACGGTTTAAATTCGGTTTCCTAGTTAATATAGGAATTCTATTTAAAACCTATGTTGCAAAATTTTAAAGAGTTCTCGTTTAAGCAAATAAACCGGCTCTACTTAACGCAGTCGTTTAGCTTAGAGACTTTGTCTAACTTTTTCATAATTTTAATCACGTTAGACAACTCTTCTAACTAATGTGAGTTTTACAACAGAACCTAAGCGAATTTGCGCTGAACAACCCTTAATTTGACAGATGCATAACTCACACAACTACAAAAACACAAAAAAAAAGTAAAAAGGACAGACAACTTCAAACCAAATAATTTGTGGCCGAAAAAAGTACATTTAATATACTACATCGGTACAGATTTTGATTGTTTATAAGTTATTTACATTATTTTAGATGAAAATAAAGTATAAATCGCAAATTCACAGCATAAAAAACTCAATTTGTTGTTGTAAGGTGCAGATTCATTTGGCTATATATTCGTCTCGGCGGCCGGCGGCGGCGCGCGTGCATACATAAGATATGTACATTTGTATCTAAAGATTTTTTAATTGTAGATCACTTTCGTACGATTGTTTCGAATTTATAATATTCAGTGATTCAGTCTTTTTACAAAGAACATCTTTAAAAGATCTAATAAAACATCAGTAAACATTTTGTCTTCCATTTGCTTTGGTATGAAATGACCATTGTCAATATGGATAAAGTATACTTTTAAAAGATAAACTAGCTATTTGCTGCTGTTAAAGTAAGACGAGCTCTTTAACGTTAAAGTATAGTTTATGTCCTTTAAAATTAACAAAAAGTCGGTTCTTGTTTTATACTCAATATTAAGATTCGACTCCCATTCTAAAATTGATTTAGAGTGGGTTTTAAATGTTTAAAATTTTGCGCCTATGTCTTTTAAGTAAGCCCTCTTTAACAAGTGACATGGTACTGCCGTTGTTTCCACCTCTTAAAGCGTTAAAGTTTGTTTACCCCAATTGCCTTCCAGAACTCTCAAATGAATGCCAAACGAATAAGTTGCAACACTTTTTGATTCTGAAGTTTGTGTTTCGTTATTTTTGTGAAAAATAAAATAATGCAGATGGAAAATTTAAGTTGTTTTAATTTTTTTATGATTTATAAACATGCCGACCAATAATTTGGAAGATTTTGATCCTATTTGCAAAGAATATTCCTCAATAGCTTCCATGAATTTCTTCGCCTCGGATGTTTTAATTTGAGTAAGCTCTTCTTGTTTTTTTAATTCCACAATGAATTCATCATCATGTCGTCTAGTGCCTTACGAAACAAAACAGAAATATTCAGACAAAAATCTACTATACCTATATAAATATATGCTTGCCAGTTTAACTAACTGAACATAATGAAGACGGAGCTGCAACTGGAACTGCATATGGAATAATTGTAAATATTGGATATAAACAAATTTAATATTAAGAACAATGCAACGGAGCTGCATGAGGTGGCCAACTTTTAACTTTTCCGTGCAGCACCTTTTAAACATACGTTTTATTATTCAAAATATTTCACAGAAAACTGCTTTACTGGATCTGGGCTGAAAATTGATGATTTGAACGATTTGTTGCAAAGTTTAAATCTGTCGAAAATAGTTCTTGTTAATTTTATAAAAATAAACAAATATGCTCTTCTAATTTGGTTTATTTTTTGGTCACATGCATTGTCTTCGAACTCACACACAAGAGGGGTAAAAACAGTATATATACACGATACGTATTGAATTAAGACATATTATGTATGTCCCTTAAGACAAATTGCTAAATAAGTCATTGAAACATTCAAAGTTTACCTATGAATATGAATATTGTACAAATATGTTATTCAAATATTTTAAAATGTCACTTAAACGATAGACTCATTTTATTGAAAACATTTAAATTAAATTAAATTATTTTTTATGAAACGAAATCTAAAAATAACTAGATATATAAAAAAATGTTACCAACAAATTAAAAAAAAATTATAATTTGTATGGTTCTATTACTTAAAACACCTACGATACACTGAAAACAACTGACAATAAATTTTATTCAATTAAAAGAACTGTTAATATATGTATTAAATAATATACTCGTATAACATAGTTAAATTGTCTTATAAATATTTATACTTCGGCTCTTTATTAACGTATTTGTAGAAAATAGAATAAGTAAGGTTAACTGGGTGAAATATCATTTTTGAGCTTCCAATAAATACTGATAGATATTGATTGTATAAACATACATTTTATATTTGTGTTTCAAAAAAAACTCAAGTTTATTTCTAATATTCCATCAAGAAGATAATTTGAAAAATATTTGACATTAAAAACCTTTGAAGCATTTTATTGCTGTGTCAGTTTTTTTTTTAGTTTATTTCCGTCCAAATGTCGCGCACAATATATGAAATTATGAAAACTGTTTTGCGAAAATTATTTTTATTTTCATATGAATAAAAAACGTATTTTTATAGGTATGTACATACATAAGCGAATATTTGTCAATTGATAGAAAGGGTTGTGGAATTTTTCAAATGAAAGCACAAATTGCAGTTGAAACTATCTGCGTTTTGGTGTTATAATTGAACTCGAAATCACTGTCGCTCAAGTTGATAAGGTCACTTTGAATGAATTATTCTTGGGGCTCAAGTGCACTGAAATTGAAATGCCAAATTTGTTTTTTTTTTTATAAAAAATTAAACAAAAGTGCAAAGATTGCAGAAGATATATTTTGAATAGAAATATGTAGGTTTGAATAACACATAGGTTTGAAGATTTCTTGAACCGCCTAGGCATCACGTTTTGCAAGCATTTTGTTTTTGTTAAATATATCTGATAAGTCGGGAACTTACTCTGATTTTATGGTTAAGTATAATCATGGAACACAGGAGGAATAACTATTTTTTTAAATTAATTTGGCTGCAAGATATCAACGTACAAATTTAACATTTATCAATGAATTCTGTTGAAAATCTCATAAAGAAATCAATTTGGATCCTTTATTCGCTTGTCAATATAGACGTTTAACGACAATATAGACATTTAAAGAAATGCAACTGCTTAGATGACTCTTTAGCTCAATGTCGATTTTAAAATTTCATAAGAACAAACACTTTATTTTCAGCCCCTTCTATTCTGTGTAATTTCCTGACTTTAGGTCTCAAACTACCTGCATATATTATGAACATATCTTGAAAATAAAATACTAGTAAATTAATTATTATCGAAAAACCTAGTTCAAATGCCTAATTTCTATTTGATTTTAACAATGGTTTGAGTTAGTAATTATAAAATCTTGAATACAAACGATTCAAATCAGTGATATAGTAGTTGTAATAAGCCTTATTTTTAAGACTACATAACCTTAAAACCCTTCTGAAGTGTAACATCGGTCATATGCAAAGTTACATAAAGGCCTCTTAACTTACGACGTCAACCACCTTTAAAGGCTATTTAAGCGCACACAATTTGTTGCATATAAAATTGCTTTTAAGTTCATTAACCAAATACACAGGTAGAATTTTCATTTCTTTATTATTAATAAAAATAAAATCAAATTTTGATATTCTTATGAAAATTATTCGATTGTTTCGTTGATAGATTAAAATAATAATAAAATATGTGATTACCATACAAACTACAACAATAACAAAAATACATAGATTCCGCTTGTAAGTTTGAGGCATTTCCTTTTCTCTTACGACCAATAATGGATGGTTGATGTTCACTTTTAGTTGCTTCGCATACTAAGTTATATTCAATTCTAAATTAAATTAATAAAACTGTAACGCTTCTAGTTATAGTTAATAAAAACACAACTTGAATTTGAGCTGGCTTGACCAAACAATCTCTGAGACATGTTTCCAGAAAGTCTTAAAAATAAGGCTGTTAGTAGCTTTTCAATGAAAAAGGAATTAGAAATTTGATTGCAGAAACGAGATTTTATCAATTTTTATCTATTTATCTTACACTTTTAAGGACTATTCACATGAGAGCGACAAACGACCGACCAATGAACGAACATTCGCCCATTTTAACATTTCGTTCACATGCATTATTTTTATTCGTCGTGTATGGCGTTTACTTAAGCTAAGTGTACACGATTGGTACTCGTAGATCTTACAATATTGTCAGATCTGTCAGTGAAAAACATGCTTACAATGTCTTACAACCGTGTAGTCTTACAATTAATTGTCAGAAAATTTGTCTGACAATTAATTGTTAGATCATTGTCTGACAATTAATTGTAAGAAATCTGACAATCATGTGTACGCTAGCTGACAATCGTGTGTACGCTAGCTGACAATCGTGTAATCTTCCAATTAATTGTCAGAAAATGTATCTGACAATTAATTGTAAGACGGTAAATTGTAAGGTATTTGATAATCGTGTACACACACAATTTATTGTCAGGCCTTCCATTTTTTATCGTTGTCTGACGTTTCTGACAATGAAGAAATTTTAAGATGTTCTTTTTTTAGCATCATACAATTTTTTCATTGTCAGACAATTGGCAGCCAAGGTTCAATTGTCACAGTTTCCATAACAACAAAAACTGACAATTAATTGTGTGTGTACACGGTTGGTAGAAAATCTACCAATCTCTTACAATTAGTTGGTAGGTATTAAGCCGGCTATCTGAAAATGAATTGTCAGCCAACTTCTGACAATTAATTGTAAGAGATTGGTACATTTTGTACCAACCGTGTACACACACAACTTATTTGTCAGCTCATTGGTAGATAATTGTCAGACATTGTAAGATCTTACAATATTGTAAGATCTACCAATCGGCTACACTTAGCTTTAGACAACTTAGAATGATTTTGAGGTTAGTCGCGCGCAAACAAATCATTCGTTGCAGTGTGGATGGTATGTAGAACACGAATAAAGTTTGAATAAAGTTTGACAGTTCGTAGCAATCATATTGCAATTCGCGAAGACCAATTTATTTTCTCAAATTTCTCTCATTTTAGCAATTACAACGCGAAGTTTTAGTATATTAACATTAAATTAAATTAGATTTCTACCCTTTTGTAAAGTTTTTTTGAAGAATTTAGGCTTATATATGTTTTAAATAAAAAATTCGTTGGTCGTTGGTCACTCTCATGTGAATAGTCCTTCATTCCCAATTTATTAAATGTGGTTATGGGTTTCCTCAAATGTATTTATGTAAGTACATATCGGTTCGATTTCATGACAGTAAATGGAGAAACTAGAATAAAAAAGCTCGAACGGTCTCAAGTGAATTGCATTTTTAATATAATATATACGTATGTACTCTACCTAAATACATACATAGACTTAAATATGTAGATACCCATCTATAAAATTTTAAAATCCGTCCAAAGCAATATTAATACTCATTTCAGTTGGAAGTTCAACAAACTTTTAAATAGAAATATGTAGGTATAATAATTAAGTAAGTATGCATTTTCGAATTTTCAAGTTCTCTTATAACACCCAAAGTCATGACACGCGAATAATTTTGACCAAAAACAAAGAATTTTAGCTGATTAAGATAGTTTCCTGACTTAATTATACAATAAACAAACCAGCTTTTCCCGGGCTTCAACATTAGTTAGGGTTCGTCTACTTTTCTGTACCTTGCGAAACAATATCATTGCCCAGAACACTGTAAAAAATCCATCGCTATGATACCTAATACATGCTAAGAATAAAATAAAATAAAATAAAATAAAAGTTTATTACAAACGACTAACGAGATACAAAACGAACAAAATCAGACCACTTACTTTAAAAATGTGAGAGAAAAACTTGTACAGCCAATGAAACAACGACTTAAACAAGAACTGTATGAATACGAACTAAGAAAAAAATAACGAACATATTCAACGATTATTTACATCTTTTTTTAAAATTTTTTGTTTTGTTCTCAAGTACTACATTTATTTTTTCTATTTTTCTTATTTTAATGGCTAGGACCACTGTCACGACTTTAATCTACATACCTATATTTTTACTTTTTTTGTATTTTGTTCGTATTTTCACTTTTGTGGGTCCTTTTAATCATCCTGTTTTTTTGTTAACTCGTTCATAGTACTAAATTAGATATGAAACTTTCATTCGTTTTATTAAAGAAAAGATACGAGGAGAAAAACGACTAGTTTTAAGGACAGTCAGTTTGTTTTTGTTAAATAGAGAAAGCAGAACAAAATATAAACTTTATTTCTCTCATTAGTAGGGAATCTATTTTTAGTTATTTTTGTGTGTTGATTTTATGTTCTTATTGTTTTTATATTGTATATATACACACATTTGAACTCTACGCAAACTGGCAGAGCAAAATCAGTGTACAATAATTATTGACATTATTAATTAATGAAATGTAAATTTATGTTCTGACACATAATTTAATTTTCTGCTTGTATTTAAAGAAAGATTGAATTTAAGCTTATTTATTTACTATGTCTAATAATTCGACGATTTTGTTTTAAAACTATTTCACTTTTTTCTTCAGAACCTGTCAGAAAATGTGATAAAATCATTTTGATTTATAACTTATGCTTTTAATACGTCTATGATTGATACCTAATTTTGGTATTTCCATACTTGTGTTCTGCTGTAGACATGGATAATAAAAATTAACTTCTTAAAGAATTTATAATTACCTACAAATACTTAGTCCATAGACAGAATGGCTTATTGATCCCTTAGCATTGACTGTTCCTCGAAGGACACATTTTCTTTCATAATATTTTCCGTTTTCGTTTTTCAAGTAAATAATAATTTTTTTCTCATGTCTGAATTTTGTTGTTCCTTTATACTTTTTGGTTCGAAAAAAAAATAAAATATTTATTTTCTGTTGTTACTTTGTGTACTTTTATCTCTCTTAACTTAATTAAATTATTCCCGTTTTAATTGATTTATACATTTATGTATTTTATTTACCTGCAAACATTCATACATATGTACAAAGAAAAAATGGTTACGCACACACTTGAATATACATCTTAACGGCTTAGTTTTTACCCAAAACTACGCATTTTTTCCTGATGTCATCGTTGTCAATATAATAATTGTTATTTTCATTTCTTAAAAAACTGCATTGTGCATTTATTTTTACTATTCTTATTATTATACTTAGTTTTAGTTTATTTATACATTTCCAGTTTTGTTTTTCATTGTTCATCATCCCTTGAAGTTTGTACTGTTTTTAAGTTGATGATGATGATTGCATAATAAATGTATGTATTATTCAACTCATAACACTACAAGTATGAACGTATATTGAATGAGTCAATGAAGACTCCTCCTATGTCCAACTGAGTTTTTTGGAACTTTTGTCCTAGATATGCTTCTTCCACCTGAAAATGAAATGACAATATTTTTTTAAATTAAAAACAAAAATAAATAATTTTGTTTTTTTTTTATTATTAAATTATTAATCTTGTATTTGGATGCGCACGGGACGGATAACTCGTTTGTTTATTTTGTATTGTATTAATCCTTTTTGTAGGTTAAAGAAGTGTCATATTTTCACAATGAAATAATTTTTTTTCAATTCCTTCATAGGAAGTGCACAAATGACACGTTTAAACACACAATTTATTTACCTTTGAACGAAGAACTTTTTTTAAAACACGGAATTTTGTTTCAAAAAAGGGGGTAAGATGATTAAGGGAACGTATAACATAAATGCACACATGTTTAAGCAGCTTTTTTCATAATTTATTTGGTATTAATACTTTTATTATACAAAAACTAATACAATGATAATTCAAGGCGAAATAGGAATTGTGTCTTTTTTCAACTTGCTAGGAGAAATTGCATGAGTTTTTTGTATAACTTTATTATATTTGTCATTCATTTATACATAATTTTGTTTAATCTCCATTTTTTAAGAAATTTTGTTCGCGGTTTCGACTGCCTTTTGGTGCCCAATGAATTTATTGAGATTTAAAAAAAATGTTCAGAAAATGTACTTATTTCAATTTTTCCTTCTAAAAACTTGTCATTAAACTTACTTTGAAACCTTGTCTAAAAAAAATTTTGTTTGGACAAGCCGATGAAGAAATTAAAAGTAATTGCACAACAAAAATAAATTAAAACAAACTCCTTCAAAACAATTAAAGTTTTTGCTGAAAAAATATTTTGATATAAAATTATGCATTATTTTACATTATTCTAGATGGAGAAGAAATCATTATTGCTAATTATCAATAGAAAAAAATCCAACTCATTGTTCCATGTGCATAATAATTAATAATAGATTTGTTCGTTTGTGAACGCAATATTTTTAACAAAGCTCAAAATTTAAAAAAAAAATCAGGACTGGGTACTTAAGAAATTTATAATTTAAAAAATGAATGTTCTTAAAGAACTATGTTCATGGGAATACAATTTCTTTTTTAAATGGCTAATACAACTCTTTTAGCAGTTGAAGCTAAAAAGAGATTGTTCCTGATGGAACAATTTCGATGATGATGTTGATACACAGATACTTTTTCTTCCATTTTTTTTTCTCTTCAATAATAATGTCTTTGTATTCAGATATTTTTTGATTTGTTATTATCTATATACTTCTATTTTTTAATTTTTTTTTAACAAATACATATTTGAATTAATTAATTTATTTATTTTTGAATTTGCAAATATCTGTTCGTAATACTTATATCAATTTATGTTAATTAGAATTTCCATCCAAGCTTGCACTATTTAATGAGATATTATTTCTTACTGTGTAAAGTTATTAATAATTAAGATTTGATTTGAAAAAAGTACAATAACAGCCTTAACACCCCACGATAGGTGAAAAATAACAAGACTTTCCTCAAATTTAGCACACTTTACGAGGAAAATTAGAAAATTAGATCGGATTAGCAAATCGACTATTCTTCGAGCTTATTTTAGTGATCCACAATTGAAATACAAAAAGCTGAAACAAAACTTGGCTTCGGATACGCAGGGTTAAAATGTTCTTAATTGAAGAAATTTTCTATTTTCTGATGAGAAATAGTTAATTCTGATGGGTATAATTTTTATTTCTATGATATCCGCACAAGCGAATACTTTTCAAACTGGAATCATTCTAAGAAAGGAGGAGTAATGGTGTTGTGCGCCGCCGGCGTTTCATACTATGGCATCTTTGAACTGGTTTTTTTCTCACAGAATTGCGGGAATTTCTTATAAAGCTCGTTTGCAATCAGCTTTTCCAGAATTAAGAGAGCTTTTTAGACTTATTCAGAGGATCTCACAATCAGATAACGCTAGGTGCATCAAGTAATAATGAATATTTATCTTTTATTTCGTCAATGAAATGTTCTTTAAAGGAGACAAATGAAAGAAAATATATCAAAACATATATCATATAAACATATAAGTAGAGTATGGTCATGGTATGCTCAGAAACATATGAGATAAAATCGTGTTCCATTGTATGGATACCCACAGTGTGTAAGGCTAGGCGCGCACATTCCATTTTTAGTTGCACAACTGTTTGGTAGCTTATAGAAAACAGATGAACTACTTAGTTGAATGTCCGCGCAGGTGCATATAATTATATGTTACACAAAATGGCCTTAGGCTAGCCGCGCACATTCAATTTTTAATTTCGCAACTACTTGGTTCGAGCAACTAAAAGTTTGTGTTTTGATACAAAATAAGCGATTGCCTAAAATGAGTTCGCTATTCTGTGTAACATACAATTATATGCACCTGCGCGGACATTCAACTAAATAGTTCATCTGTTTTCTATAAGCAACCAAACAGTTGTACAACTAAAAATTGAATGTGCGCGCAATCATTTAGTTTGTGTCAAAACAAAAACTATTTAGTTGCTCAAACCAAGCAGTTTCGAAACTAAAAATTGAATGTGCGCGCCTAGCCTAAGAGTTTACTTTTTTGTTCGTCATCCATTTCAATTATGTCAGATGAAATATTTTACATAATCACAGCTGATTATGATAACAGATTTAGTTCAGTTTTATAACAGATGCAACCTCCTTCTCTGTAATATGCCTTATTAATCCACAATGAAATCCACATTAGAACCGCTACCGATCCCACCAGACCAGTCTACTCTTTAAAATTAACAACAGTCCCGGACTTCTATAAATTCCAGGGGTGTATATTGTATAATATGTTTGTACGTACATATGCACATAACGTACGTTCAGGCGTACGTATATACTATATACGTATGTAGTGAAAGGATCCCGACTACAACAAAGTCATTTAATACATTTTGGTACAAATTTAATAGGTTTTCATCGTTTTAATTCTATAGAAGATGGAACAGAGTTATAATTTTTTTTTGTTAAATTTCATAGAATCAGGAAATGTTTATGAAAAGCGAAAAACAACTCGACTTTGCAAAATGTTCCTTTTCAAATTGTGAATACTTAGCCTTAAATACAAACCCATTCTGCTTACACTTTGAGGTTACGTTGTTTGGGTTATGTTTTCGGAGAACCCACTTCCCAACTTCTAGAACTAAACGAAACAATATTTTTGACGGTTATGTAATGTATTTTGTTTCGAATACTTGAGAATTGTTTGTCCTGCTGGGAAAATTCGAGTTGCTGGTTATAAAACTCCTTTGTTAGAAATAGTTCGGTTGGTGGTGACATTTTGAAACCACATAATTTCCACACAATTGCTCTCTAATTATGATACGATAAAATCTTTGGTAGGGGAAAAACTAAGAGTATTATGTGCAGAACAAACATTTTAGTTGTTGCATAATGATGGTTTTTTTTAAATGGAACCTTAATGGACGTTTAATTACTCGTACATAGGGGGGTTATTTTTACTTTTTTAGTATTTTCTTGTTATAATAAATAAATGTTACTAATTTCATAGGAATGTGTTATTTTGCAGTTATATAAATTGTGTGAAGAGATTCTAGTGAATTTGCAATATTTTATGCACTTACGATTGATGTTAATGCCTATATATTTTTATATTTTGTTATAATGATTCGGAGGAAATGGCTTTTTTTCAGTGGAAATATTCGAAAAATACTTAGCAATATGCGGTACTTTGTAGTGTGAAACACTAACCGCACGAAACCACCGAGATCTAAACCAATCTTCAGAAGATCTTGGTTCGAAATCAAATTGGGGAAGTTAAGACCATTATCGAAACCAACCGACCATTAGGTCTTAAGATTTTATTCTTCTAAGTCTCTTTTCTGTTGTCTGTTCACACATGATTAGATAACGTAGAGGTTTTAAAACACTGATTTATTTCCATTTACTGTTCATTTAATGTGAAATTCAGAATACTATATGTATGTAAAATAAAATCAAAAATGTCATTTTTACTTGCGTTATGTATATATGGCATTTATGCATTCGTTGATATGACTAGACATTACGATCAAAGGGAAGGCGGAAAAACTGGGTCTGGTAATTCTGTCTGTTCGTCTACAGCCTATGAATGAATTATATATTGAAAAATGAATGAGCTCGCTCATTCTACAGTTCTTACTCCAAATCTATTGTTTTTAGGAATCTTAGTATTTGGTGCACTTTCAGAGATGATAGGTCGCTCTCTTCCACCTGGTATTGCCCAGATGGTTTTTCGTTTGGTGCATGAGTGGCCAACATCTTCCTAGTATGCGGTCCGGTGTTTTCTCATGCATGTTGCGGAATCTACATGTGGCACTGCTTACCAAACCAAGTAAACTTAGATGTCTTATAAGTTTGCAGTTAATAATACCGTTTTCGAAACGTTGCTGGTTATAATTGCCCAGTAGTAGTTTCGCCTGCCTCAGCTTTGGGAGTTCTTTCCAATTCCTGGATCTGTTTGCCTCCTCGCCTTGTTTAATTTTTTTGTTTATGACATTTTCTCATATTCCGCAATAGGGCTCAGGGGGTTAATGCACCTATTTTTGGTAAGGAGTCTGACTTTTCGTTTCCATGAACACCCACGTGACCAGGTACCCAATGAAGTGTGACCCTGTTCTGTTTGCCAAGACTACAGCCAATTTATTTTAACTTAATAAATAGCATTTTTAAATTTTCCCACTCTCCCACTCTCTTTTATGATCGAAAATAATAGTACCTGCACTACAAAAACTGTTCCACAGATTTTATAAAACAAAATAAATAAATTTCATTTAGTAAAAGCTAGATAATGGTTGAAAACATTTTAAAAAAAAATAATAATACAAAATCTCAAAGTTGTAGTACCAAATTTGTTTCTTTAAAATATTTAAAAAAATGTATGTATAAAAACTTATTTTTTTAAAATATCGCTAGAACGATTTACAATTTTTGTTTTAGCATAATTGATAATGTCTTGAGAAATCACATTGTATTCTGCTAAGGAGTTCTTTTAGCAATTTATAAAATTTATTTTAAGCTTCTGAACATTTTCTCTAGTAACATTCATTCTTAAAATTTTAAGTCTATTAAACATAACAGCAAGTTCGTGCGACCCAATCAAGTACCAGAACCCAGATTATGTTTTCTTTCTCAACTTTTACCCAAATTTACTCTCTCATTTGCTTGTGTAAAGTAAATAATATCTCGAAACGGAGAAAAATAAAGATGAACAAAGAAATAAAATCCTGCTAAGTACAGTAAACTTTCTCCACTCAAAGATGAAGTTTGACTTCGCGTTTATAAACAACTTTTCGACACTTTAATTGAATGGGAATCGCACACACATAGACCTGAACTTTTTCTTTTAAATTGTGAATTTGTGGCCGGGATTCATTGGCGCCCATCAGTCCGAGAACATACAGGCTCGCAATTGATTTGGTTTATTATTGAGGTATGCCTTTTTTGTATAAGATGAAATCAAAAGTTTTCAATTCTTGCTATACAAATGGAAATTTAGATGTTTATCGTTACTGCAGAACAAGCAATAGTAGGTAAGCACTAGTGACGGACGATCAAAGTATGAATGATTCTGTTCCGCATTTTAAGCACAACTGCATTTTAATGGGTCTAATGAATTCCCGCGAAAGGGTTTTTGAACAAAAAACTTCTTTTACGGAGTTGGAGGTAAACAATTTAGTATGCTGTTTTCAGTGACATGTCAAAACAACACGTTTTCAGTCAAAGATAGCGACATTTTCTTAGAATGATTGTTGGAACGGTATTCGAGGTTATTTAAAACACTTTAAAAACATTTTTTTTCGCCAAAATGAATAACAACAGCAATAACCAACAAAACATTTAAAAACATAATTTCATTAAAAAAAAAACACAATATAATTTTTTTAATGAACTTACTTAAACCACTTACGTTTGTTAAAAAGAACACAAACAAATACCCAACACTGAATACTTATGTAACTATTTTTCTTAAATCTTAGCACTAAAATTTCTAAAATAGTTTTTGCAAAATATAAAAAACCGCTTCTAAGTAAAATCATTTTCAAACTATGAAAGCAGTGGATATGCATTTCTCGTCGTCACGTTAAATTAAATTAATAAATAAAGTAAAGGACAGCGTGCACATTCAATTTAATTTGGTTGCTAAAATGAAACTTATGGGCTTATGTTTCATTTTACTATATATTTACTCTATGTTTCATTTTAGCAATGAAACAGTTGAGAAAATAAAAATTGAATCTACGCGCCAGGCCTAAGGAATTGCGGAACATCATGTCTCGTTCTCGTCTCGTGTTCCCATGGCATTATCAATCGGGAATAATTATAAAAACACTTGTCTGTCGTTTTCAATTGGAAAACATCTGAAAAAATCGCTTACGACGATTTTTGACTCACGACTTTTAGGGCTATTTCGAAATTTAATGCTGCAAATTAGAAAAAACACGCAAGCCCTGGCAACGGTGATCGAAATCAAATAGTTTAATCCCCAGTTGATAGTACACCGTGCACAAACCACTCTTTACTTACACTCAAACTTTCCTCGTTTATAGAAAATAACTTAACTAATTAGTTGAATGTGCGTGCAGGTGCATATAATTATGTGTAAAAAAAAATGCCAACTGTTTTAAGGCAGTCGTTTAGTTTGTTACAAAACACAAACTTTTTAGTTGTTCTATGTGCGCGGAGTTTCATACATATAATCTCATATGTTTCATTTTACCAACCAAACAAAAATTGAAACAGTTTTGAGTTCCAATTTAAGCTACGTAACTTATTTTAAAAACCATTTTCAATTCGAACAAATATTTCTAAAAATTGCATTTGGAAGTGATTTTGACATCTTTCAATATGCAAAAATATGCCAAGATTACTTTCAAATAGATTTTTTTATGTTTCCAAAAAGCACTGAATTTCAAAAACCAACGAAAAGTAGATTTCCACACATCCATAGTATACACTACATCTATGTCACAAAGCTCATTTTTTTTCGAGAGAAGATAAGTGAGCAGTGAATTGTTTCATTTTTTAAAGATTGAAGCTGTATTACAGAACCTATACAGTTCTTGTAACTAAGCGAAAATCGTCAAATGGTAAATTCATTATAATCTGAATCAACAATCTGTTGTTATGTTGGTTTGTACAAAATGTGTGTACGGGAAGGAAAATTTTTTACTTAAAAAGTGTTTTTAATTAGTTGGACGTTGATAAATGATTACAAAACGTATTTCAAGAGCTAAAAGCTTGGATTCGCAGCCAGGCACCCAGTGTGAAAGTCCAATGCACTAACCATTACATGAAGGCGTAGCGCTATCTAATTTACAGATAAGTTTTTGAAGCAATTTAGATAAGTTTACGAGTACACCGATAGTCACTTAGATTTATAATTAATGTTTGTATCTATAAATATGGCAGAGAAAACATTATACAAATTTTAGACATAAATACACAAGGCCCAACTCACTTTTAGAAAAATTACATACCTACCTAATACCAGTTACTAGTAATTTGTTTGTCAAATTTGTTTGTGAAATTCCTTATTGATATGTGGGTGATTCTACAAACAATGGAATAAAATGTTACAAATTTCGGCACGACATTTTTAGAAGCCAAAAGTCGTAAAAGTTGTTCTAGTTGATCACTAGGACGTCTCTTTGCGATATTGAAAGCGGCCAGTCAAAAAAATAAAAAAATGACGATTTTAAGGACATTTTTTGAGAAAGGATGTGCAGGGGACTGCATAAATCTTTGTTTTTTTTATTTTCTCTTAAATATGACTTAGGTATACATTTAAATATAGAAATTAAATTTAATTAGTATATATTATATATATATATTGCATAAACATACAAATTCATGGTTAATACATATAACTTAACATTTTAGTAAAAGAATATAATATATTATAATTAAATATTTTTTTTTTCTACTTAGAATCAATTTAAAATAAATTATATTCTTTTTAAAAATTCTAAAAATATTTCGCAATGAAGTTCGAAGTTCAACATAACTAAAACTTTCTCAGGCTTCTAAATAAAATATCATTTGTTCATTTATTAGCCAGGGGACTGAGGTTTTTAATGGTTTTTGTAAAACCTCACCAGAGGACTGATAAACTAAACGGACAATTCACGACTTCTTGCACAAATGTCTTTTTCACAATACTAACATAAGAAACAGAATCGAGTTGCACCACGATTTTATTATAAAGAGACTTGGTACTTCAAATTGCCAGTACTGGAAACTCGATCGATATCCTAGATTTTGATTTTTTCGACTGTTTTAATATTCCAGGAGACTGATATGAAATACGGGGGACAAAGTTAAATTAAGTTTTTTTGTAATAAAATTTCATAGCAAAGATGTATTATTTGGCGTAACTTCGGTGGGATTCATCTTAGTATGAGTCCTGAAATAAGAGAACGGTAATAATTTTTCTTTACAAAAACGCAAAGGAGACAGGTCAGGGGACTGAGAATCAGACACTAAAGAATTTTTTGAGCACAATAAAATAAGGTCACCCTAATAATATCGTTTGGTCAGGTAGATATCAATCAGACTTAATTTTATAAAAAAAATACAGATTAAATAATTGAACCGATTTTAAAATATTTCTTGGGCCGCCGAAAATTCCATCGTTTGTAGAATCACCCAAGTACATATATTTGAAATTTAAAAAAAAAAGAAAACTTAAATAAATCAGAAAACTATAAAACTGATAGGTACACAAAATAAATATAAGTTATACTTTTTACATATTCAGTATTAATCTTAAAAATAAACTTAAAAAACGGTTTTCAGAGAGAAAAATTAAAACTGGTATAAATACAAATGTAAAATGCATAAATATGTGTGTAATTATGTTCTACAAATGCAAAATATTTATATGAAACGAATTTCAAACCAATTCATATTTTTTAGTTTCGTCACTTTTTTTATATTTTTATATTTTACGTATTGCATTGAATTCATTGTCCCGTTCCAAATCAAGTTCTGTGTGCATTGTTCAATATTTAATTTCTTAAAACTAAACATTTATTATGTGAGTGCTTACAATTTATAAAAAATAATAATTCTCAAGGACATCTTGGCTACCCTGCAACCAAAATAAAACTATTTTTACTCCTAACAAAAAACTGAACTATTTCTGTGTGTTGTTGACTGCACTATTTTTTGCACAAAACGAAACGAAGGGAAGAAATAATGAATCATAAAAATTAATTTAAAAAAATAATTATTTAATCTTAGATAATGATCAACCGAATATTTTGAATATCTTCTGTTTTTGATTTATTTGTAACGTTATTATATTTAATTAATGAATTAATTTTAATTATTTCATTTTTTAATTGATTTTATTAAGTTTATTATTTTGCTCATGTGCATATAAATACTTATTTTATATAGTGTTTACCCTAAATATATTCATATAATCAAACCAAATAGAATGTTTTTGTATTAAATATTTCGTTCACCAAAAAATAAAGTATATTCTTAACCAGAAAATCCTTGTATCAAAAATTATTAGTGCTTTCGTACAAAAAGATCATATTATTTTTGTTAATTTATATTTGTAAGAAATTTAAATTTAATTAGGAACTGTTTTTATATTTATATGAAACGAATATGAAATGATATATATAAATAATTGAAAATTATATGTTTTAAAGAAAAAATATAATATACATACATATAATGACTTGGGAATGTGTGTTTTTATTTACTTTTTTTTTTAATTTGGCTGTTATGTTTTATATACATAAGCAAACACTTATTTTTGTATAAAAAACATTTCCTGTTTCCAAAGGAAACTGAGTTTTATAATGGAACCATCCTTTGGTTTGTTTGTTAAAAAATCAATTTATGTGTCCTTTTTTCCTTGTAAAAGCATCTAGCCCTGTATGAATATAATGTTTCTATTACGTTATCAGTTTAATTGATTTTTAATTCTTAAAGAAATGCTGGTTTTAAGAATTTTTTAAAGAAAAGTGTTTATGAAAAAATATATGAAAAACTTTGATGATTTGAAATAAATAGTCAAGCATTATGATGACTATTTTGCATAAGGGTTGTGAGATGAAAATTTATATACAAATAAATACAATTGTTTTTTTTTTGTCATGTTTTACTGTTACGAGCCAAAATGAAAAGGAAATGATTAATTCCATGTAAAGCTGTTCATTTTACTTATGAAATATATAATATGTGTATTTTTATTTTTGACAATGTCGAAAGATTGAAAGACGTTAAGTTTCATATTTAAATTAATTATTTACTTTTTTATTTCACTATAACCGCTTTAAAATCAGTTTTAAATCTTGTGGAATTATATTTTCTATTAATATTGATTGAACATGAAGTTTTTGTATGATTTAAGTTATGTTTGTTATATTTTCATTGTTGTGCTATTTTATTGTAATTCTTGTGCTGAAAATCAGCACGTTTTGTTTGATAATAAAAAAAAATATATATAGTTGTTCTTTTTAATTCTTAAAGTCATAGATATAATTATAAAATTGATTTGAAAGAGAAATGCAATTATTGATATAGTATACATAAATACATGAATATTTGATATGAAATTGTTTTGAGATATGCATTATATACAAACCTACATACATATAAAAATTACATTAAAAAAATTTAAAGCACCCTATTCGAAAATTATAATTTTTTATATTTTATACATATTGTTTTTCGAACTTTCACATACAAATAAAAAATTCAAAATATATTTTTTGATTACAAACACAATGCAATTTTTTTTAAATATATGTTTATTATTTTAAATTTTGAAATGAAATTTCATGAACACTTTTAATTATGTATGTAAAACATTATTTAGTTAGACGAATAACACATTTCAAAAAAACTTTCCAATCAACATTTAATGTTTGCTTTTTAAGTTTTTATTTTGTAAATCTTCAACAATTTTTAATTTTTCTTAATATTAATTTAAGTTAGCATAAAAAATGCCTGCGTGAATATTATATGAATTCGAAAAAATCAATATTCTGATTAATAAACATATATGTATGAGTATGTTGTATGTATTTACATATGCATATTAACATATTAAATTAGTTAAACATATATAAACATACGTTTATCTATCAACATAAACATATTTTCTGATACCATTGGTTTTGTAATTGCACTGTACACGTTTAATAATGCTTTTCTTTAAATTTTTTAAATTTATGTTTTTTTACTAATAACTTAATTTTTTTAACGATTGATTTTTAAAATATTTGTGTTTTTTATATTTTTATTTTAAAATTGTTCACTTTCAACTTGCACTGAACGTTTTTCTAGAAAATATCACCAAAATGTCATCAGTATACAATTTTTTTTAAGAAATGTATTTTTCTCAAACATCTAAATAGAGAGTAATAAATGAAGCCTCAAATTTTTAAAAACCAATAAACCTTTCATCTACACTATAAATGTGTTCTTAGATAACAAAAACAAAAAAAAACAAAACTATGTTTTGTTATATTTTCAGTTGGCCTAGGTCCTGAATGGTGTTAGGATTTGTTTTAAATGCATTTATTAAAGTACTACTAAATAATTACTTTGCATAAGAATAAACGATATCCATTTTGATGAAGAAAGGGAAACGGAAAGTAAGTACAACATCAATGTATTATTATTTTATAATTTTGTTCGTGCAGTTTGTTGTTATGTCCATGGGTGTCCTGTTTAACCAGGTAAGTCGAATACTAAGAAAATCAGTTAGTATGCTTTATATTATGCATAAAATCTAATAAATGTGGCAAAAAGTGTTCACCATGTATTTTCTAAGTTAATAGGAAATCTTTATATTAGGGTAACATTCTATTCTGTATTCTGTTTGAGGTAATTCGAGCTACCTGGTTATTCAAGACCGCCAAGGGATTTTAGTATTGTAACAGATTTTAAGGTTGATTATTTTGAATTAAAAAAAATATGTTTATAATTCAACAGAAAAATTATCAATCGATGTTGATTATACTGCTAAAAAAATTCGAAAACATTTCTGCTTTAATTGATGGTGAATATGCGTGTATCAAATAAAAATTAAATATGGTAGTGCAAAAGTTCGAAGAGAACCAGGGCCTATAGACTTATAACTCTTAACCATACCTGTGTATGAGGGACCTACAATTTTTTGCCGATTCCGAAAGGCTAATGAGCGGTACTTTTCATAACAAGAGGTATTCTTTGAGGATTTATCAATTCCTCGCAAGAGGCAGTACACCCCTGACAAACTTTTTTGCAGCTAAGAAGCAGACTTCTATTCTTGAGGTAATCTAGGGCTCAAACCCGAACCCAGAAAATGGGTTGGAAAATCCCATATCATCTCTAATGATATCCTCAATAATATACATCTGCTAAGGAACCTTATCCCCTGTGAACCCACCAGAATGACAAAATGCTTACAGGTGCATTCAACCCATCCTGGCAGCAAGGACTAAGGGTGTCTGGACCACAACCGCTTGGCATGCTTGCATGTGCACGAATTAGCTCGTCGGAGGGGGGTCTCTGCTGTTGTTAGGTCCAGACGGTCGTTACGCATTTTCATGCCTATTCATTTCATAAAAGCGGGGCCTGATTTGTTCCATAGGCTTATGCATCTTGAGTCCTGATTTGTATCGAGTATAGGAGTTTTGGTGTTCTTGTACTCCGAGGACTTACCCACCCACATACTTTCACCAAAATCGTGAGGTACATCCGTGGCTATCACGTCCTAAAATCTTGTTGTGATAACCCCTGTCTATAAGAACGTCCTGCAAAATTAAATTATAACCATCGAGAAAAAAAAAAGTATTTCCTATAATCTTCACATCACCTAATAATTAATTTGTCAGGAATCTGTAACCAAATGTACCACTCTAAAAAAAATATACCTTACGAGTTTAGGTTGTCACATTCACTAATAAAAATTCTTCAAACGAAGTAATGCATTTCAATTATAATCAAAGAAAATCATCTCAAGGAAGAACGAAAAAAAAAAAAACAAAATAAATCCAAACATCTACATATGTATGTAGAAATAATAACTCTTCATTTAAATTTTCATATATCTTGAAGTGTTCATTAAACTAAAAATAAACCTAACATACTAGCAAAAAAAATAAAACGATAAATCTTATTGTTATTCACCCTTATTATAATAGGCGTTTCACTTGAACGACACTCGTCACTTCTTCTGTCGAGTCACTTTTAAGGCGTTTAGGAGTCGGTATTACGATACTTAAACACCAGGCGTTTTGAATCAACATGCGTTCCACATAAAAATCTGTCATTCACAAACAGATATTTCAAAACAATTTGTGTTTTTTTTTAATACACGGTGTCCTGTAATTCGTGTGCCATACTTTGTGATGTGATTCTTGATCATATTCTAAGAAAAAAATTGTTCTACGGTAAAGTCTGATTTTCAACTTTGACATCACTTTTTGACGATGTAAAAAAGGCTAACTTTGTGTACCCTGACCCATGTTAAGGTCAATTTCTCTGTCAGTACTGAGATTTTTTATTTTAGACTTTATTTTGAGTAGAAATACTAGCCTTTAAGCCTACGTTTTAATTGAGCTAATATGTTTTAGGGTTGCCAGATATTCAATTTTAAATGGTGTTCAATTTTTCTTGCCCGAGCAAAATTCTGACTGAGGTAAAAACATAAATTTTTCTTATTTTTACATGATGAAGAAAACAATAATACAACACAAATCATTAATAAGTGCACCCAAACACTCAAACATTTTATGATACTTGGGAAGATCTAAAACAGGTAAAAAATCGAAATTTGTGTTTTGTACCTACTTTTATTGCTAATCTTTGCAATTGGTGCGGTTTTCCAAGAATTGTTAGTTTTTAGGTAATCTTCAAGAATTTTTTAGACTTTGGAAAGAACTGCATATCTGATGCACTCTTAGGCACTATTGCTCTCACTAGAGCATGCAAGACGTTCACATTTATAAATAACTGATAAAGGCCTATCTAATTATGCTAATTATTTTTTGTTATCAATCACACCCAAAAATTGCTGTGGGCTCTTAGTCTATTATAAAAAGGGTAAAAAGTGTACTTATGCCTATTTGACTTGCTGTCAAAATCTTAACCACCTTAACCCTTCACAGGCAGATTGTTCCTTTGTTTAACGTGGATTCCTAGTTATTACACCATAACCCCACGAGTGGCCTACCACCATTGGAGCCAGATTTAGTCCTAGCCATTAACCCCTCCGTAGCAAGCTACTTCGGTAACAAAGTTGTGATATGTTGCAGCATATGCACACCTCTTGTTTAAAGTCGAGACCTACCAACGCCTCTTGAACCCAAGAAAAGAATCCTGAGTCCCATTCGTTTCCGCATTTGGAGTAAACCACGCCACCACGATCTCCCACTAGGGGGCCGACCTCAAGATAGCAGGAAAAAGAGAAATGACACACCCGAAGATGTGCACTATTGCCCTCAAAATCCCGGGCACTATCACCCGTGGTACCAGTATAAGGCTACCGGTGGAGCCTCGCAACTTCATCAAAACCCCCCTAGGCGATTGCGGAAAAGAGGACATGGCCTAATTCCTACTCAGCTTCGGGGTTAATGGTTATGAATCCGTCACTTCCAGATAGGTTACTGCAAAACCCTGGGCCTAGCAACCCTAGGATACACATATAGAGAAAGTAAGTTGAGGGCGGTCAACGAACAATCTCATGCATATCCTAGTCTTCTGATCCCCTTTCGGTTCACACGGGTGACGCCCCGGTCTTTAGCCACCAGTTGGTGAGCAAGGAGAGACGCTCCTGTCTTTTGATCCCCTTACGGTTCGCACGGGTGACGCCCCGGTCTTTAGCCACCAGTTGGTGAGCAAGGAGAGACACTCCTGTCTTTTGATCCCCTTACGGTTCACACGGGTGACGCCCCGGTCTTTGTTCCGAAGAACTCTGGATGACGCTCCACTTCACGCTATTAACGTAGGACGCCAGGTACAAGTACCCGGAACCCCAAACCCTTCTGACACCTCTTGACCTTAAACTCCTCTATCGACCTTTAACACCTCTTACATCCTTTTTGAAGAACTCCAGCCGGGCCCAGACCAACCGAAGAACTTCCCACTTCCGACACATCCAACCACCAGACCTACCATCAAAAGTTACTTACCACACGATCGCTTGGGAATTACGCATGGTACACACGGGAGACATGCCACCAAGCCTCATGTATATAGTAAGCAACCTTCAACAGCAGTCCAGCAATCAGACATGCCGGTCCCATTCTGACACCTCTTGACCTTCCGACAGACATGACATTGCTGCCACATCTGCCACTTCTGACACCTCTACAACCTTAACACCCCAGACATCCTTAAACTCCTCTACATCCTTCCAGAAAAACTTTCGAATCCTCATCCGCGAACGGACAAGGACGCTACTAATCTAACTGCCTTTTTAGGTGAGACCTAGGACCCCCAACTGCATGCCCAGTCAAGAATCCACAGTCCCACCCCAACTACCATCAAGATCAATCAAAAGGTTCTCATTGGTCTCGTGCCCCAATGAGAACCATGCCAATTTAACTCAACAAAACGCCCATTTTTATGGTAGGACTTTCGGACCCCTAGTCATCGCAGCAACTAGAGACCCTACGGTCCTACCAAACACTACCAATCAAGATCAAATACTACGGTATGCATTAGATTTCCAGCTAGGCAAGTCACCAGAATCCTAACCATCCCATATCGTCTCCAACCCTGACTGTCAACACTCCCTGACTCTTGGGTTTTCTTAGTTGCCTAATTCCACCTGCTGAAGCTCAACAGCAGGAGGATAGACTTAAGCCCCCCCACCACGACAAGGTGAAACCCGTCGGGGGGGACCCTTCACAGCACAGGGAAAGTTAAATTTTGGGGACGACTGTTTAATGGGTAAATTAACTAAATAAGTAGTATAAAAGAATAGAAAAACTCATTCATCAGATTATCAAGTTTGATAAGAGCGCTTTTTGAAATGCCTTTACTTACGAGAGAAGAATACGCAGACATTTTATTCGTTTATGTTGTGCAATGGAAATTCAAGAAGAGCACAACGAAGATACCAGAAACTTTACCCTTCTCGAAATGTTTTTGGAAATATTTTTCGAAGGCTTTGAGAAACTGCATCAGTTTCAACTGCAAGACCTAACGCGGGAGATGCAAGCACAAGAAAAGTTTCAGTGATACACTGCATCTGTATTGGGTTAGTTATTTTCACCCTTAAATAAAACAAATATAATAAAAATTACAAATTACACAATACTAACATGTAAAACCTTCATTTTTATCCAATTTTGACAATGAGTCGTTTGAAAATTTGTATTCGATAAAAAATAGCGTTCTGAGAGTCGTAGAAGTCGAGAAAAACGACAGTTATAATACAGATGAGTGACTTTTCTCATACGAAAACTTACGTTCCACTCAGAGTATGGCGTTACGACTCGAAAAATAACGATAAACGACTCTAAAACGCCATTCATAATACAAATTTTTGAAAATGACATTTGTCGTTCAAGCGAAACGCCTGCTACAATAAGGGTGATTATAAAAAAAAAGAATAATATTCATAGAGCACAAACAAATCTTTTTAGAAAATAAAATAAGAAAAAGAAAATAATAAAAACAATATAACTTTTAAGGTTTTCGCGGTTGTTTACAATAGACATTTTAAACTTTTCGGATTAGCCGCGTTATAAATATTTAATATTTAGCGAGTTCAATACAGTACTCACCCCGAACGTTTCGCTGCGAATTACATCGAGCGTGGTCACCGGGAAACTTCCCGGTATTATTATCCTTTATTCACACCTGTTTATTTTTATTTGAAAAGAAATTAATTGTGGACGAGATTTGATTTTTGTTTTTTGTGCAAACGATATGGTGACTCTATAGGGTGAATAGCTGCAACTCTTAAGAGATTATTTCCCACGTTAGAAGTCACTTTTGCCTTGGTGAATTTGAGGCATAATTTGGCGTTTAAGCGTTTGCATTTATTACTCAAAATAAATTTTTTTTTGAAAATAAAATCACCAACCTGATGTTTAACTGCCTTACTGCGGGAATTGTAAGAATGTTCGTTTGAAGCATGAGCTTTTTGCAAAGACTCTTTTAGATTGGAATGAAGAATATTCATTTGAGATGTTTTTGGAATCACTTCTAGGTCTGAACTATTAACGATATTCAAATTTTGGAGAAGCTTGAAATCAGATCCGTGCTGCATCATTCTGTGTCCAAATAAAGCCTCGTAAGGCGACATACCTATTACGGAATGGATTGTGGTTCGTAAAGCACATCCGATTGATGGTAGGCTGCGGTTTTAATATGTTTAACACCCTATGAGCACAAACAATTTTTAAAAACAGAACTGGTAACCAGTGGCGGCTGGTGGGTTGTTGAACAGGTGGTGCACTTTACTTGCTCACTAAGTAGGTATTAAGATTAGAAATCGCAAAAAAACAACAATTTACATGTATATGTCGATTTTTTATTATTTTGTATAATTGCTCGAAAATTTCAACCATGTATAAAACTGACACACTTATTACATTTAGCAAGAAATCATGTTTTTTATTTTTTCACTTAAATGCGTCAAATCGTGGATTCAGGTTTCTGTCTAAATCGATTCTCCGAGAAAAATATTGCATGTAAAATTTAAAAAGGGCCTTGGCGATCCGGCTAATTTTATATTAACTTTATTTTAAAAAGATTTATTACTGTCTTTAATATACCTAATCACTGTTAATTTTATCCCACACCACACACTGTACACAGTACAGAATCGAACCAAAACCAAAATAAAAAACAATTACTAACCTAACTCCCACAAACCTACACTATTTAACCAGTCACGGGTAGAGCGAAACAACATAACATATTCGCAGGCGCAGCGCATTCTAGTCAAACATCGGTTGCTCTAGTTAATCTTCGATTCTCGTGCGCTGCACGAGAGCAGGCTAATTTCTGGATATATTTCAATGAAATATCTTTTGTCTCACGCGTTAGGGATACTTGCTTGTAACTCATACAAGTTATATTAGCAGTCCTCGTGCGCTCGCCGAAGCGCACGAGAATTTTTACTTGCAGGGAAAATAAGTCAATAGTAAAGCAAAGCGCTTACATTGTTTCGTCATAATTGGAAATTTAACTTGTTGTGTTCTTGTACTCGTATGTTTAAAAAATAAATATTGATATGGGAATCTAAAAATAAAGATGCAGTAATATTTTGTAATTTTTAAATCTTTTGAATTGGTGGTTCAGCGCACGAGCGCACTTAAGGTACAGCCGCCACTGCTGGTAACCAGGTACGCCAAACATACAGAAAATTTGTTCGTGGATAAATCTGATCGCCGTTTCTGAAGTTGCAGTTCTGAGGGAATGAATTACCGTAAATTTAGTGAGTTGGTCAAGACAAATGATAATCACCCTTATTATAATAGGCGTTTCACTTGAACGACAATCGTCACTTCTTCTGTCGAGTCACTTTTAAGGCGTTTAAGAGTCGGTATTACGATACTTAAACGCCAGGCGTTTTGAATCAACATACGTTCCACATAAAAATCTGTCATTGACAAACAGATATTTCAAAACAATTTGTGTTTTTTTTTTCAGTACACGGTGTGTGCCATACTTTGTGATGTGTTTCTTGATCATGTTCTAAGAAAAAAATTGTTCTACAGTAAAGTCTGATTTTCAACTTTGACATCACTTTTTGACGATGTAAAAAAAGGCTAACTTTGTGTACCCTGAGCCTGACCCATGTTAAGGTCAATTTCTTTGTCGGTACTGAGATTTTTTATTTTAGACTTTATTTTGAGTAGAAATACTAGCCTTTCAGCCTACGTTTGAATTGAGCTGCTATGTTTTAGGGTTGTCTGATATTCAATTTTAAATGGTGTTCGAGCAAAATTTTGACTTTGAGGTAAAAACATAAAGTTTTCTTATTTTTACCTGATGAAGAAAACAATAATACAACAAAAATCATTAATAAGTGCACCCAAACATTTTATGATACTTGGGAAGATCTAAAAAAGGTAAAAAATCGAAATTTGTGTTTTGTACCTACTTTTATTGCTAATCTTTGCAATTGGTGAGGTTTTCCAAGAATTGTTAGTTTTTAGGTAATTTTCAAGACTGTGTACTCATAGACCGAGAGCCCACAGCAATTTTTGGGTGTGATTGATAACAAGAAATAATTAGCATAATTAAATAGGCCTTTAGTAGTTATGGTATTTACAAATGTGAACGTCTTGCATGCTCTAGTGGGAGCTATAGTGCATAAAAGTCCATCATATATGCAGTTCTTTCCAAGTCTAAGTAATTGTGATAACTTTGTCAAAATGAAGAGTTAAGCCCCCTGATTGCAAGTATTTTGCAGACAGCCTTCTGCCTGCAAGATGCGATAAGAATAGTGTACTTCTTGCACGAATAAGACCGCCTTCAAAACGTCTTGGACCTCGATATTTGCAATCAGGGCACTTAGCTCTTCATTTTTAAGTTATGGCAAATTTTGTATCACAATTGTTTAGACTTTGGAAAGAACTGCATATCTGATGCACTCTTATGCACTATTGCTCCCACTAGAGCATGCAAGACGTTCACATTTGTAAGTAACTACTAAAGGTCCATCTAATTATGCTAATTATTTTTTGTTATCAATCACACACAAAAATTGCTGTGGGCTCTTAGTCTATTATAAAAAGGGTAAAAAGTGTACTTATGCCTATTTGACTTGCTGTCAAAATCCTAATCACCTTAACTCTTCACCGGGAAAGTTAAATTTTGGGGATGACTGTTCAATGGGTAAATTAACTAAATAAGTAGTATGAAAGAATAGAAAAACTCAAAACTCATTCAACAGATTATCAAGTTTGATAAGAGCGCTTTTTGAAATGCCTTTACTTACGAGAGAAGAATACGCAGACATTGTATTCGTTTATGGGTTGTGCAATGGAAATTCAAGAAGATCACAACGAAGATACCAGAAAATTTACCCTAACAGAGGTCTTCCTTCTCGAAATGTTTTTGGAAATATCTTTCTAAGGCTTTGAGAAACTGCATCAGTTTCAACTGCAAGACCTAACGCGGGAGCTGCAAGCATAAGAAAAGTTTCAGTGATACACTGCATCTGTATTGGGTTAGTTATTTTCACCCTTAAATAAAACAAATATAATAAAAATTACAAATTACACAATACTAACATGTAAAACTTTCATCTTTATCCAATTTCGACAATGAGTCGTTTGAAAATTTGTATTCGAGAAAAATAGCGTTCTGAGAGTCGTAGAAGTCGAGAAAAACGACAGTTATAATACATATGAGTGACATTTCTCATACGAAAACTTACGTTCCACTCAGAGTATAGCGTTACGACTCGAAAGTTCACAGCATCGGCGGCATATACCCTTGATAGAGTATCTGCCACAATATGCTGAGAACCTTTTCTGTGCTCTATATCAAAATCATACCCTTGAAGCTTTAAACTTCATAGAGCCAACCGTCCGCTTAGGTCCCTCTGACTCATCAGCCACTTCAAGCTCGCATGATCCGTTATAACTGTGAATTTATATCCTTTGACGTATTCCCGAAACTTTTGTATCCCTAAAACTACAGCCAAACATTCACGTTCTGTAACGCTGTAGTTACACTGGGCAGAATTCAGCTTATGCGAAAAATAACAAATTGGACGTTCACCTCCTTCATCATCTTTCTGACATAGGACAGCACCGATGCCACTTGCTGAAGCGTCACATAAGATAATGAAGGGTTTACTGAAGTCGGGATGTATGAGAACAGAATCCGTTGTTAACATATCCTTAATTTTATTAAAAGCCTCTATTGCTTCACTACCAAAATCGAACTTTTTACCCTTCTTAAGCGTGTTTGTGATCGGAGTAGCAAGTGTGGAATAATCACGAATGAAACGTCTGTACCATCCGGACATTCCCAGAAATCTCCTTAATTGACGAACTGTTTTGGGTACAGGGAATTCCAGTATAGCGGCTATTTCTTTAGGATCAGTTTTGATACAGCCGTCACTGACAATAAAACTTAAATAATTCAGTTCCTTAAAGCAAAATTTGGATTTTTCTACATTGATTCTTAAACCAGCCTCTTTTAAACGATTCGCAATTAGTTTAACAATCGGACATGTTCCTCAAAAGTACTTGAAATGATCAGCAGATCATCCAGATAGACCAAAACATTTGTTCTCAATTCATGGGGTACCACTTTGTCCATTAGTTTGCACATGCGTTGCGGAGCATTGCAAAGACCAAAGGGCATTACTTTGAATTGGTAAAGTGGTCTGCCTGGAACCGTAAAGGCGATCTTTTCCCTTGAAGATTCCTCCAGCGGAATCTGCCAAAAGCCGTCTTTCAGATCCACACTTGTAATAAAGTGTGTATCTGCAAGAGCTAATTCCTGCACATGCAAGCATGCCTAGCGGTTGTGGTCCAGACAACCTTTGTCCTTGCTGTCAGGATGGGTTGAATGCACCTGTGAGCATTTTGTCGTTCTGGTGGGTTCCCAGGGGGTAAGGTTCTTTAGCAGATGTATATTATTGAGGATATCCTTTAAGATGACATGGGATTTTCCAACCCAATTTCTGGGTTCGGGGTTGAGCCCTATATTACCTCAAGAATAGAAGTCTGCATCTTAGAACAACTTTAAATCCGTTAAAGGTGGCGCCCAACGTGGGGCGTTTTTTTTTTTTTTTCTTATACAGATTCCACGTGAGGTTAAAAAAACAACTACATGCTGATGTAGTAACCCTTTTATTAATTTTTGTTTTGTTTTTATGAATTGTAGCAAATATTTATTTGCGAAATGATTAAACTTCAAACCATAAGGGTAACACGTGGGTGAATGTTCAGTAATGATGTTATGTTTTTTTCTGATATCAAGACGATTTTGACTAAAGAAACATAATTAATATTTTAAAACTTATTTTTGAATTTATTAATAATAAATGTGAGGTTTTTAGACTTTTTGAGTCAAAATCCTCCAAAATATCAGGCACCGGAAGTCCTCCATGATCGCATACACTTGCATCTATCATTGGTGTGGAAGATAATTGTTTTATATTTGTTTTTTTTTTTGTGCAAACGATATGGCGAGTGGCGACTCTATAGGCTGAATAGCTGCAACTCTTAAGAGATCTCATGAAGAGAAATTTTTATGGGAAATTTTTACTTTCTTTCCGATCGATTATAATCGATTTTAAGGGGTAGGTATTGGAGCCTTGATTTTCTAAATGGATTCTAACAAAGATAATTCGTATAGAGAATTCCTAGAGTTCAATATTTTCAAAATTTAACAGCAACTTGCTTCAATTTAATTAAAAATTCACTGTGGCGTATGAGTGATATTTATTTTTTCCTGCACAATTTTAAATAAAATTTTGTTTTTACATTTAACATTTGTGCGTGCATTCAAACTTATATTTAAGTTAAAAATATTTCGATATATTTTGATATATTTTTAATTTTGGGCTTATTAGTATTTTTTTTCTAAAATTATTGACAAAAAACTTAATTAACACTTTATACAAAAATGTATATACAGGGTGTCCTTTAATTCGTGCATTATATTTTATAGCTTGATTCTTGAGTGTATTGTAAGAAAACAATCGTTTTGCAGCAAGGCCCTATCTCCAATTTTTATATCATACATATATCGGGAATTTAAGAAAAAGTTTATTTCGATGTAACCTGACTCACACTCAGAGAAAAAAATAGTTATTTTTAACCATTTTTTTTACTATTTTCATAGTTAAAATCGGGACACTATTCAAAATAGTAAAAAATAGTTACATATTTATGACTATTTTAATTGTCAATTAATAATTTTCGTAGATTCAACTGCTTATTGGTTAATATTACTAGAAAAATAGTTATTTTGAACTATTTTATTGTCATATGGTGTTTTTTTTAAAACTAACTATTCGATAGTCAGAATCAGCTATTTCAATAGGAAAATCAAGTATTCAATAGTCAATGTTATTAATACTAATAGTTATTTGTGACTATTTTGATTGTCAATTGTTTTTTTTTTCAGAATCAACTTTTTAATAATCAATTTAACTATTTAAGCAACCACTGTGCATGGTTAAATTTAACTTTATCGAATAGTCGTTGAATGACTTTTTATATCGTCATCTTCGATACCTATTTTGGAAATGCTTACCTGAGAGTTTTTTAGTTTCCGCGTATACAAGAATAATTTGTTCCCTGGAAATTCTCCAAAAAAACAACAACAATACCATTTTTTCTCAAAACATTTGACATTTTATTATATTCTGCATATAAGAATTTAAAAAAAAAATACATTCAATAAAGAAATAGTTAGAAGTAGATATTTACATACATCTTATTAATTATTTATTATTTACAAAATGAACGTGAAGTGGTGGGATATTTGTGTATTCAGCCTCAAGTTCGTATGCTTCAAAATGTCTATTAACATTTTTGTTTTTCAATTCAAAACAAAAGAAAAGAAGAATTGTTTTCATCAATTACAATTAAATTTATTATGAGAAAAGTTAAACAAGGTTCAGAAACGGCCACATACACATTTTGTGTTGTGTGCCTTTTGGCCTAAGCCAAAATTGCATATCATTGACGTTCGATTGAAGCAAATCAACATAATGTGGAGGCTGCTTTACAGTAAATAAGTTTCTTGTTGGTTGTATCGAAAGACTTGCTTTATTGTACTTTCTCTGGGTTGATGTCATGCCCTGCTTAACAAGCTGAAAGCGTGATGTATGTCTTGTCTGGTCTAGTAATGTTTTCATTTATGGTAGTTTAGATGTCAATTGATTCTGGAATTTTCAAAAAGAGACATTTGATGGAAATGTTCTGATTTAAATTAATGATGTAGGTACTGAATTGTATTCGAACCTTCAAACTGCAAATAGAATTTCTAAAAGCTCAATTGAGTAAAATTCAATCACTCCACTTAAACCGAAATAATTTTTGTATTTCATATATCTTCAAGAATTTCTAAATTATATTGAGATTGATAAATTACAAATGTGCCAGCTGATCTATTTTTTGTGCTTCCAATTCCTAAGACTGGCCTTTGTAGATGTTTCATCTTCGAAAGTTCTTCATTAGAATAACTCTTAAAAATATTTCTTGCTTTTCATCGTTTGAGAAATTTGCAACCTCATCTACGTTAAAGCAAACCATAGCCAAAAGACAAAACAACAATGATAGAACGAACGATCCACGCCACACGATAAGGCTAGACATTTAGGCTGGAGTCGAGTTCTATTTTTTACGATTGCATAACTTGCAACACTTAAATTTTTTCAATGGAAAAATTATACAAGAAGATCTGTTATTTTTATATGTTTTTCTTTAATTTTATGAATGGCTATATAATTTTTCGGCAAGAGTATGATAATGATAACATATGCGGGAAAATAATAACGTGATATATCTACAAGCATTTGTTCAATATGGGTTTGATAGGCATTTAAAAGAAATTACTTAAAATATAAAAAGTTAATAAAAACCACGGCAACTCTTACAATGAAATACTATACATACTTTATTATTTTTTTTTTTTTTTTTTTTGAAATCTAAAAGACTTTTCGATTCCCAGCCTCTGCATGCTTTTCATTGGTGTATGATGTACCACCTCTTGCGATGAAGTTGCAAAGAACATCTTGTTTCAAGCTTAAATACCATCGAACAATTTAATTATTTGCTCTAATGTTTGACTTATCATGCGCTTGGTATAGTAAAGGCTTTTTAAGTCCCGGAAGCCACTTATCATAAGATACTCTTAGTTTGAAGAAGCGCTATGACAATTAATTGAATTCAGCCTTAAGGCCTGGTAGCTCTAGTGCTGTTTACTCGTATAATTATGCTGTACATTTATGTAGAGTTTAATAAATTGTAATAATAATAATAATAAATTGAATTACCCAAATTTCCTTAATCCTGTTCTGCTTCATTAAGGACTTTGGGGGACAATATTTCAGACTTGTATAGTTCATTACTTTCGAAAGGTTCGATTTAGAATATTTGAAATATAATAATAATACATATTGCCATGTCGAAGGTCGATTCAGAAAAAAGTTCAAATGAGATGAACAACTCGGCTATAGCAAGCAGCTTTAATGGAAGAAATGTGGAAGTGTCAATTTATGAAAGCTAGAGAAAGAAAACAGTTACATAAGGGATTACACTTACAAATCATTCAACAAACCAATTCTTACATATGCCAACTATCACTTCCTTCTAATGAATATTCTTATATCTTTTTCGAGGCAATAGTCATTTAGTTGCAAGCTGTAAAGGTTTCATGGAGCTTTTTGTAATATTTCGTTATTTAAAAGCTAAAGAATAATGCTTTGCTTGAAGTGTCTAGCAAAGGGTCACGATGATTCGAAATGTTCATCGACATACAAGTGCCAGAGCTTGCAAACAAGCATATCAATCTCTTTAAGATGGACTCCAAGCTACATATAATGCTTCTATTGTTGAGAGTTCACAAGGTACGAGTACTTCATTCCCGAATATATGGCCGGTAGCATATTCCGCATTGAAGAGTAGCGTGTTCCCAAGTTATTTTGGCAACCAGCTTAGCACACATCAGGAGGTTTAAGTTATATATAAATATAAAAATTAAGGCGATTCGTATAATTTGAGTGCCATTTGAATTTGAAATTTTATAATTACGAAATGTGAGTTACAATCATAAATATTTAAAAATTGTTTATAATTATTTGAAAGATATTTATGATGATGATACTTCTGCTTCATCACATATATCCCTTCTCATGACACAAAATAAAAACAATTTGTTGGTACAACAGCTCATAGAGAACCTATGAACTACGAGTCCAAACCATTACTAATCTTCGATATAGACCATTGGGCCCAATGTCAACTGTCAATTTTATCTTTACTTCCTTTTTTATGTAGAGGAATTATGAAAGATTGTTTCCATTGGAAAACTTTAGTGAACAGTTTAAAAGAACAATAAAGACAACAACAACTCGTCTCACACACTCTTTTCCATAATAGAAGTTAGTATCCCATCTGAACCAGATTAATTAGATATACATTTAATTTATCTTGAGCACTTAGATTTACTTTGGAAAATTCTAATAATTGTAATTGTAATTGTAATCCAATAGGTATCATGATGTGATACATTCTTATGATTAAGAACACGTATACTAGATTTACGTAGCCTATTTATAAAACTTCAACAAGATTTTGGATTCATTTTTAAATTACTTTAAACCTTTTGTATTTAAATGATATATTTGAAAATATTGCTGTCCTTAAATAAAATTAAATTTGGTGGTGCAACAGCTCAGAGTGAGCCATTACCTAGTGACTTACAACTCTCAACCATTCCTGTGTGCGTGTTACTAGGAACGGAGGGGACATACAATTTTCTGCCGATTCCGAACGGCTAATGAGCAGCACTTTCCATGACAAGAGATACTCTTGGAGAATTTGTCAATTCCTCGCAAGAGGCAGTACACCCCTGAAAAAAACTTTCTTGCAGCGGCTGAGAATTGAACTCGAGACCTTCCGCATGACAGTCCAACACACTAACCATTATGCCGAGGGGTCCCTACGATAATTACTCGTATTAAAACCAGTTCGTAATTCGGTTTGTTTTTACTTCGACCAAAGCTTGTTCCAGAGCTTCTTTGACCAGAGCATCAGTCGATCAAGTGTGATATCAGCATCTATAGTTGTGAAAACTCGGTCGAGGATCTAAGCGTTTGAATTTAGAACGTTGTTTATTTGGCGCAGTCCAAGAGACGTTATGTTAACAAGATTGCAAGTTGGCACTATAGTGTATGTATCGGATTAGATGTATTTGATTGAAATCTCACACAGAACAAAAAATTGATAATATCTACAACTGATGGATAATATAAGATGTTATTTAATAATAATACAAAACATAAAATAAATTGAGAAATCATTTTGCTTTACGCAAATTTTTAAGATAATAAAGAAAAATGCATTTAATTAAAATTGAAATTTATGAACATGCAATAAAAAAATACAATACAATTGAAATTTTCGATGTTAAATGTATATCGTCTGTACCAAAATCAGTTTTTGTGTAGATACAGAATTGGCTTTCATCTACTTCATTTAACAGTAAAATACTTTGGTTATCAATTAGGGCATCGCATCCAAAAAAATCTCGTGGGGGGATGTAATTTAAATTAAGTAACTCCCCACGCACCCTCAGCATTATCGAAATTTATTCACATTTGACATAGGTTATGATCCAGTTGGTTGTAACTTACTCAATATGAGGAACCCCTTGCTTCTTCTAATATTGTTGCCTAACCTGTTCGTCGAGCTTCTCAATAAGATCGTAAATATAAAACCGGCTGCCAATTACTTATGTCCATCACACGACGACAACTTTTCGCTAATTCAAACCAATTTCTGTACCAGTTTGAATTGCAAAAAGAACAGGTTTCCTTGGAAGTCGATATACTCGTATATACTAGCGTGTTTATGGCTTTAAGTACACAACGGAGTCACCAACAAGCAATGGATCTGTATTTCCTATAAGCTTTCCACATGTGTCCTTTACCTTAACCTCCATCACGGGCATTGGAATCACAAGATTTTTTCAATATACCTCAGTTCAAGATTCTCAACTTTCCTTCCCAATTACGAGCAGCAAGTTTCCAAATTCGCCAGTTTGTTTAAAATATTAATATTGATATGATGATCATATCAATATAATATTTTGTACAAAAAAAATCATTATATAAATCTAAAAGTCTAAAATTTCATCGCTGATAGATCATGAGCTCAAGAAATATCTCGAAGATCGAAAGCTTCTAATGACCGGCAATACGTCTTTCGCAGCAGTCGTTCCACTGGTGATCTGATGGCATATCTCACCGAAGAGTGGAACAAATCTTTACAATGTTTTGGAGAAAGCAACGTTATTGCGCTTGATATTTCTAAGGCATTTGATAGAGTTTGGCACCAGGCTCTCTTATCGAAAATGTGTGCGTTTGGTATCAATGAAACCCTTATTCTTTGAATTAGAAATTACCTTCTAGATCGTTCAATACATTTTGTATTGGACAGTTTCAAGTCTGATCTTCACGTTTTGTCTGCGAACCTGTTCCTCATTTTTATAAGAGATCTTCTGTCTGAAACTTCTAATCTACTTCACTGTTTTGCAGACGACTACTACTCTCAGATTCTCATACTTGTTCTTAATTCACGTCCATCTCCTTCGGAAATGGAATTGGAAAACCGTGTGGAGTTTAATTATCCGAAAACTTAATACTGTTTATTGTCGCTGAAGCAAAATGTCCCCTAATGTCATTGTCCTTGAATGGCACTTGCATCGAAGAAACAAAAAAACTCTTAGTACTCGGTATGTGTGTCAATGACGATCTTCGTTGGAATGACCATATTCTTGAGACCGCCAAAAATGCTGCTAAAAGCTTAGGATTTCTATATCGATGTAGGAAATTTTGTTCCCCTTCTGATCTGGCTACCATTTATAAGGCATTTATACTCGAGTATAACTCACATCTTTGGGCAGGTGAATTCAGAGCAGAGCGTTAAAGCTGATAGGAAACGAAGCTATCATGGTATCATGGATATATTCCCATTTCTTGAAAACCGTCAGAATGTTTCATGTATTTCCTTGTTTTATCGCTTTTTTCACAAGCAATGCTCACTCGAAGTACCCAGTTGCATTCCTCACCTTTTTCAGTTCAACCGTGATATCCGCTTTGTTAGGAATCCTCATCAGTTCACCCCTAATTTTGGTCGTACAGTCGAATATAGAGAATCGTTTTTTAGTCGCATAACACGATTATGGAATAACTTACAAGGCACGGTTTCCCTTTCCATTTCAATTTGCAAACATTCACTGTTCATCAACACCTCCTTTTCAACATCCCCCCCCCCCCTAATTTCGCAACAAAACAAAATTATAAGTTCTACCCATCACCGTAATTATTTTATATTTATTAATAAAATAATTTACCGAAAATTTTGATATAGCTGATATACAGTTTGATATTAAGAAAATATCAAATTGATGTACATTGTAGTTTTTTTCGAGGCAAGTCACAATTCAGATGAGTTCATCATTGTATGTAATTTATTAGGTGAGAAAATAAATTAAGAAAAAAGAAGGCGTCATTGTACTTATCAGATGAGCTGGGAAAAATGATTTATAGTACATATAACAAGAAAAACATTTTTTCTTGGAAGGACACACTACAAAACCCTCGTTTAAACAAATGGGAGCTTTGAAATTTGACGTTACGAAGAATCAAAGAGTTCCAAGTCAGTTACACAGCCAAACAGTCATGGTTTTCAGAGAAATTATGTCGTATGAATTGCATTTCGTTTAACGAACTAATGAACGGACAATAAAAAATGAGTAAACATTTCTTGTGGTATAATCGGCTTAAAAGTTGGGTAATCTATATATTATCTATACTTTTTGTTGGCAGCTGCTCAATTTTAAACTTTATTTCAGTGAAACATGATTCAATAACAGAAAATATATGTCAGGTATGTTAGCCGCGAAGTTAGATAAAAATATGCATTTAAATGATTCAGCGGACCTAACTTAAACTGCAAATAAGATGTCACTTAGTATTGCGGCTGACTTACGTGATATTCATGAATGATATTCATCATGATATTCATGCTGCAGAATTGAAGATGAGACCAACTCTGGTTAAATGAAAATGCATAGTATCTTTCTGTTTAGTGCTTTTACAAACTGTTTCATGAAGACAATCACAACGTGACAGTAGTTTATTTTATCAGTATGTTCCTATTTGGAACGATCTCCCCCTCAACCAGGGCTGTCCCATCCACAGAGAAACTTCGTGTAGCTTTCTTGATTTCCGAAAAGAATTGTGATTTGTGAGGACTTTGGAAACAACTCGCCATTGTTGTTTTTTATAACATATATTTAATACATCTAACGCAACATCTGTTCCATTGTTTCATGTCGGTGGTGGGCGTATGCCAGTGGAAGCGATAAAAATGTACTTTCTTTGTGCAATAACACTGCTTTCAGGTCTATTAAATTTAGCTAATAAGACACGACCCCACCAGATGATGAAACCTTACTTACTTACAAGACCCATTCAAAAATTATCTGGTTCGTGGTTGTGATTAAGGCCAACAAACAATTCGTCCACATTATCGTAATACACGAATTTATTCTCAATTTCATCAATTTTAAAATTTTGTTCGAAAGAAAGAAAGGTTCAATTCAATTTATTTAATATGCAATTATGTATTGTTAGGTTGAAGTAAAGTAATGAATATGGATATGGTTTCACTTATGAAGTTGGTTGCGAGTTGCAAAAAATGACTGCACGTCACAATTATATTAAATTTTGATTTATAATATTTATATATCTACTTTATATCTATATTACGATGGTCCTTAGTCCAAGAAAAAATGGAGTTTCGTCCAGTGATCTCACTTCCACTCATCAGTTGAATAGTGACGGCCTTTTGTATAATTCAATTCGCCTTATCTCAATAGCTTTGGCAAAAATCCAATGTGAACTATATTTAACCAAAATTAAAATTTTTAATAATTAACTCTGAAAGATTTTGCCTGCGGCCTCACTATATAAAGGTTTTCTACCCTTGACTGCTTTATTTCAGTAGTATATAGAGTTCATATCATAACAAAACTACATAAAGTTTATTTTTACTTGCGACATAGGTACTATAAGGCAAGTTATGCATTCGTAAAAAAAATCGAACTCGAGATTTTGATCAAAGTTCACATTAAGATGATAGCGAAGACTAAAAAAGTGAGTCTCGCAATTCTGTCTGTCTGTCGGTTGGACTACAGCCTAAACGGCTCGGCCGATTTTCTTCAAAGTTGGTAGATATTATTTTTAATTTTTTACCCTCACACGTTTTTTTCTTTTTTTTTTAGGACTAAAAATAACGGTACCTGCCATACGATTTTTTTCGAAATTTTGTAAATTTTGTTTTTCTCAAAAACTGTTCGATAGATGTTTTTTAAAAAAAAGATACAAAAAAATTTCATTTAGTTAAAGCTAGGTACTAGTTGAAAAAAATTTTCCGGAAATAGGTTATTGACGGTACCCCCCAAAGAACCATTTTTTTTGTTTTTGATTTTCTCAAAAACGGTACCACCGATTTTGATAATTTTGCTAAAGCTCCCCAAAAAATTAAATAGAATTGTGTATTCAAATTTTCAAAAAAAAATTTTTTTGGATTTTTAAAAAAAAATTTCAAATTTTTTTTTTCAAAACTCAATATTTCGAAAATCTTATGTTGGATTTTCATTAAACTTAAATAATAAAAGTTTCTCAACATAATCTACAAGTTGTATGAAAAAAAGTTTTATTTTACCTAAAATTAGAAGGTAGGTACCCACCATACAAATGTTAAAAAATGGTATTCAAAAATCATATTTTTCTCGAAGACGGCGCCTAGAATTTTGATAAAAATTTGTTTGTTTCAATTAATTTTAACGTCTTTAATATTATAAAAAAATTTTGAAATTAAGATATTACAGCTTGTACCTACCATAGAAACATTTTTTCAAATTTTGAATTACTCATTATCGACATAACGGATTTTAATGAAATTTTTTGTAGAGATGCTTATAAAAACCATTGCATTTCAAAACCTAAAAAAAATATATTTTTTGAATTTTTGAAAAAAAATCATTTTGTTTTTTGGAAAATTCGATATTTCAAAAGCGGCTCAATATTTTTTTTTTTTAAATTTAATTTTCATTCGTACAGTAATAAAAACTTAAGGTTGGCATACCAAATTTTTTTCTTAAAAATCTTTTAAAAATTTTCTACATAAAAGCTTTTTTTTAAGAAACCACTACGACGACTTATAATTTTGTTCTTGCATAAATTCAGATTTGCATAGCATTCTGATTTGTCTCTTACTACTAAAAGAATTTAAAAAAAATAATTTTATCCTTATGAACAGTTTTCTCTAATAACATTTCTTTTCAAAATTCCTAGTCTATTACATAGGAGCAAGGTCGTGCGACCCAGTCGTGCATTTTATTTATTTTGTAACAACAATAAAGTATTGTTTCGGAACCCATCTTTACTTGTAGACGTCATCCAAAGTCATTCCCAATAGCGAAAATTGAAGACGTTATATGCCTTGGAAATCCGTGGATAGACCGCAAATAGTCATTTAATAAAACATTTATTTTGCGCTTACATTCGGACTCTAAACAAGAGTAAAAAAAAAGGCAACATCAGCAATGATTTTATCAGGTGTTAGAACTTTATTAACTTGAAGACATTCCAAGGCTCCTTTAGCTACCGTAAATTCTTCTAATGGAATCTGACGTACCTTTACAAAACACAAAACTGGTTTTACTATTTATTATAAAGCCGAGATATTTTAGCCGTTCAACGTAAGGTAAGATAAATCCATTCAAATGGTGGGAGGGAACATCACATACTGATTTTTCGCTTCTGGCACACACCATTCCAAATGATATCAACGGGTTCACTCTTATTTCATTACACTCAGCCCAACCCTGAATATCTTATAGATCTTTATTTACTCGGACTATACGTAGTGTTATAATCTCGGATTCTTAAAAATATAAATTGTTATTATCTGCATAAAAATGCACATTACAGTTTACAATAGAATTAAGGAGATCATTTTTGAAGACGCAGAGGGCCTAAAACAGATCTATATTGACAAGAAATGGGCTAGAATTTCCAAGTTCAGTTTTGACACGTACTAACCGATCTCTTAAATAATTAGAGATTAGTTGAATTGCAGAGCACAAAAATTGAAAGATATTTTTAAGTTTCCTTATATTTCCTTAAGAATTGAGCAATTCAAGCAAAGACTTTTGAAAAATCAAGCATAACACTGATTTCATAACGATTCATTGCTCTTCTTAAGTCAGAACTAAGAAGCTGATTCAAAACTATGCTTTTTCCGGAACCGTGATAGCCATATTGATGAGCTATTGTGTGTGTCAAAATTTTGTTTTATCTGTTCAGCTTATATTTTTTCTAACGTCTTCGACAAAAATGATAAAAGACTGATAGGCCTTAATTCGAGCTTTTTAATTTGAGGAGTAAGGCATGGACAACTTTGGGGCTTAAAGACTTTCTTGTTACTACAATAAACTGAGAATTTGGGGGTATAGACAAATTTTAAGGTACAGTTCCATTAAGTATTCGACTAAACCTACAGCCTGTGCAACTTGTAATTATTAATAACACCTTATTGCTCAAATACTTGATTTAAATTACATACGTACATCGGTAAGAAAACACTATATACATTTTTTATGGGGTAGAAATTCTATTCAAATGAACAATTTGTCGAAAAGCTGTTTTCATAACAATCACTGTACAATAAAATTGCTACTACACCAACTTTTGTACTGAGTGAACTGCATCTGATAGATTTATTTTTCTTACTTTTCAAAACTCGAATATACTTTTTAAAAATATTTTTAGTTTTTTTAACCTTCTTTCTATTTCACTGCTGCATTGCAATTCCGATGTGGCTCATCTTTATAAACACGCTAATTGGCATGGAAAAACACCTAAGATTTGATTTTAATAAAATAGAAGTAGAAATTACAAAGAAATGTAAAAAGCAAAACATAAAACATGATGATTTAAAGAAAATATTAGAGTTGAGTTATATCCTTATTGAATCTAAAAGCGGCATTATATTCCTGTCAGTTTATTATAATTGTTTCGTAACTATGTATAAGCTTCCAGATATTTTTTAATTTTGATTTTATATTGGTTTTACATCGTTATGATTAAATCCTGTTTACTTAACAGATTTCAAGGCACATTTTTTATTTTATTATTTCAAATGCATGCATCACAGTTACAATAATTATTGGACAGATATAAGAATCTATTCAGGTAAGGTATAATTAATTTTTAAATTTTTAATATTTACATAAGAGACTTCTGGAAAATGGCTATCGTTTATTTTTATATACAAGATTTTGCAATTTACAAACATTCAGAACTGTATATTTTTACTAACAATATAAGCACTATATAGAGCAATTCGATATATTTATCGAAACTTGACGTTACGATGATAGAGAACCCGAAAAAATGTGTCGCAATTTCGTCTATCTGTATGTCTGCACTTTGACCTATTTCTTCAAATAACTGCCATTGAAGTTTTTGTTACATATTTATTTTCTAATTTCTCGTTAACGGCTCCACAGATTACGATCAACATTTTTATATGTATATCCTTATCCTTGTTCATCTCCTTGGGTGGCTCAAACCTAGAATACTGTTGTATAATATGGTCACCATATTACAACGCTGCTTCAATGCGCATTGAAAGAATTCAAAGGAGGTTTACTAAGTATGCTTTTCGGAAAAGTTTTTCCCAGTCTGATATGCCGACTTATCATATCAGAGTCACCTCATTGATTTAAAACCCCTCCATAGGAGAAGAGATTACTATGCTTTGTGTGGACACATTGACAGTTCATATTTATTGTCATTATATAATATTTATGCCCCTTAGCTCTCCTTAAGTCCAAGAAAAAATGATTTCTTTTATGTAAGTAAGCACTCTACTAATTATGGTGTAAATAATCCAATAGATTATGCCGCAATACGTTACAATCAATTTGAAGAGTTGATAGATTTCCACAATAGCAGCAATTAATGAATATCAAGGGTTTTAACTGTGTTGTAAATATTTTAAATTTGAGTTTTGTATGTACATATTTTACATTAAGTTTATATAAAATATTGTCAATAAAAGTCTAGTGCACTTGTCAGATAAATAAAAAAAAATATTAAATATTATGGCCGTCTGTCATAGATTTCGCTTCTTTCCAAAATTTCTCGATTTTGATTAATCTTAATATTATTTGTAGGTTTCTGTTGGTTAAATTATCTTATTTTGTATTTTCCCTGTCATTTCAATCACGACAAAGAAAAAGGTTTAGGTTCTTGTAATAGTTATAGTTTTTGTGGTTCAAATACAAGTTTCTTTTTATAAATGCAATAAAATGAACAAAATTAAATTTTGTCCATGTATTATGGCTTTGTAAGAGCAAACATTCCTATTATCAATTGGACCTTGTAAAGCGAATAATCTGAGATTTTTGTACAGAATTCTCCTCAGGGCAATGCGTGAAATGTTGGATGTTGAGATCGATGGCAAGTTAATATTCGTGAATTGATTCTCACACTCTCGGGTACAACAGCCGAGTACGACGTAGTACGACCTTTTTATATAAAATTTATAGTACTATCAAGAAGACGAAAGATTGTGGTGACATCTTAAGGCTAGGGACTGCAATTGCTAGATTTGTCTTTGCTTAATTTAATAATAAAATATTCTCTTTTTTACTACTTGATTTGTATCTTATCCTACTCTCCACTGTAAAAGCGTGCGCTAATTTATGCGCCACCACCAGGCTAGCGTTCGCAATACAAAATCACGCTCCATGATCATACTATCGATTATATATACAAAGGTACGACGAACGGGGACCATGTGTGTTGTCCACTAGCATAGGTACCAGTCTCACGAACTTTTTGCAGACACTTGCGTACAGCGGGCGCGGTGGGTGCTTCATTTCGGCCAAAACTTTTTTACTTTTTGGACTACACAGCACTCAAGAGTTCAAGAGTAAAGCGACTCATTTCGTTCAGCGGAGGTATGATACTGACTTTCTGTCAAGATTTCGAGCGGGAAACAGCTGTCAAAATAACCTATGATTTAAAAAGAAATCACTAAATGGACCGCCCTGTATTTTAAGGAAAGCGTTCAACAGACATTATCCGTTATATGTATCTATACTTCAACTCCTAAGGTTAACGTTTAACCTCGCACATAAATAATAGATAGCTATACATATATAAAAATATAAAATATTCATGGCTTAGTTTTTTTTTTTTTTTTTTTTAGTTAGAGTATAATAATACAAAATTAAGGGTGTGATAGATGATAGTAGAAGTTCAACTATTTTGGAAATTTAAATAAAAAATGTCAAATTATCAAATATTTTGACTGCCAATTTGGTCTTCTATTGCTCTAAGATCCATAATTCGGACATATTAACTTATTTAAAGTTATGTTGGAAACTATAATATTATATTTGTCAGTATGTGAAAGTAATGAAAAAGAATATATTTACATTATATTGGTAAATTAGTAATAGAAGTGATGTGTTGCGTTCTAATAGGAAATTAAAAAAAAAAAACAAGGATACTCCAACCGATGACGGCATGACGAAACATACATTTTTAAAGCTCTCCATTATCGTAACCTAAGGAAAATTATCTGACGCAAAACCAAAACTTGTCATTAACAACAAGTAACAAAGTACATACATAAGTATATCAAAGCAATGGCCTTTATATTGAATACCTGTTCGACTTTAGCTTAAGAATTTTTAGGGTTGGCTTGAGATTACTATAATTTTACGACATATACATACATATGTACATATGTGTTTTGAAATTAGTTGATTTCTCGTGCGGTCGAAAAGTAGTCTAAAATATTTTTTTTTTAATTTTACATTAACAAAATTCATTCTATGTAGAGTTGAAGAAATGTCGGTTAGTTAAATAATATTTTTTTAATGACCTTAAAATATCTGCATGCAAATTCAGAACTTAATCGGTTGACTCATTTTAACGAGAAATTCGGTTATAACCTATAATTAAGGCACTTTTTGTCAAAGAATACCAACATTCTATTGAGGTTTATTGGAATTAATTTAAAAATAACAAACTTATGGGAAATTTAAAACAAAAATAAAGTAAATATACAGAATATTTAAAAAAAAAAAGTCATTTTCCTCCTATTTCGATAATTTGACCGGGTTTAATTTTGCTATAATTGGAAATGTATGTAAATTTATAAATTATAGTTGAAAATTAGCATGTTTTCTCTAAAATTACGCGCTGCAAATTAAATTATAAAACTCCCATAATTTAAAATTGTTCTTAAGTGTGAATCGAAAGTTACATTTGGCTGGAGAATTTTAGCAATGGAATTGACATTAGTTTATAGTTGTTGCAGTCATTGTTTGATTTTTAAATACAATTAGAAGTAATACCCTTAAAACGGTTGGACTAATGATAAAATATTTTGAGACATCTTTTGTACAGCATACATTTTTTTTATTTCGATTAAGTATTGTCGTTATTGAATTATGAAATTCTATTTTCCTCAAGCTTAAGCAAAATTTGGCCCTGTTTACAAAAACGAATAAAAACAATTCCCTTACGTTTTTACAAATCAATAATAATGATTATCAATGGTGATTATTACAATTCGTTTTTAGTTCTTTGAACATTTGAAATTATTTTGATAGATACTCGTATTTTCCTCATCGTTTCAAAACTTTTTAAATTAATCAATTTTAAAATACCAACTAAAAACCTTACCATTTTGTTCATTTCATTTTAAATTTGATATAATTTTTTTAGTTAATAATATTAAATCTTTGTATTTTTATTACATATTAAACATGTATTATATTTATATATAATATATTATTATTTGTACTGTGTGCGTGTCTTTCTTCTCACACACAAAATCTTCTTCCAAATCTTCTAGAGTGTACCAGTACTTCGTACATTTGGCAACCACCAAGTAGCGTAGCGGGAGCTTGTACCTCTACCACCTCCACTACAGCCACCAATACCACCATCACCACCACCACTACCAATAATTACCACAGCCAATAATAATTCCACTACAGATACCACCACAACCACCATTTGTAACACTAATAACAGTTTTTCACCACAACCACCACCATTACCACTGAAAAATAGTCATAAGCAAAATATGTTAAGCAAGTTGTCAACCAATGAAAATAGTTCTCACGATACTCAACCACAGTCACACTATGCATCATCACACTATGCGACTCACCATCCCTATCATATATCACATCACAAATTCAAGTCCCTTGATCGACATGCCGGAACTGTCTCAAATGATCACGATACAAATGACTATAAACAGTTAAGTGCTCATTATTTAAAAACTATCGATAGTACTGACCATTACAGTGTTGCCAATTTACAATATCGTAGTCAATCAAAAAACCAGATATATCAACAAACGAATAACCGTAATGATCCTATACCAAAACCGCATCAATATCATTCGAATTCGAATTTAAGTCACTATCAAACTTCAGCGGTGGTAAATCACTATCAGATGACTGGTAATCATCATTCTTCGAACAAACAACATCACAGTTTAAAACACAGTAAAACCAAAAGTAAGGGCAAAAGTGGCGGCGGCGGACAGAAGCCTTCAAAGAGCAAATCTTGTAGTGAAGAGGTACAGCAACAGCAAAACCACCACAGTCGAAAACATAGCAATACGACAAATTCGACAGCGAGCCAATACAGCTCAAGCGATAGTATGCAATTTGATAATAACTATTATTAAGTAGAATGGGAAATGTTTGAGTACCATTGAGTAGATATTAAACAATGTATAAATATAACTTAAGAGTTTACCATACACACATAACACTATTCGTGAGGTTAAAATGTTTTTCCAGAAGGTAGCGACTTTTTCAATCAACTATATTGTCATTCAACTTTTTTACCATGATTTATTTCCTGATTTAAGTTTATCAACAAAATAAATTCTGATATAACACTATACAAAGGTTAAATGTTGATAAATTTTGTCAACCTTTTTATTTCATTATAATTTAGTTATTTTCGAGGTTTCTCAACTTTCTTGAGCACTAAAACTGATTGTTTCGGAAATATTGCCATTTAATTAACATCTAAAATTTCTAATGAAAAAATAATGCAATTTCGGCAAATGTAAATACAACATACCTCAAAATTTTAATTTTAAAGCAATTTACTAACTTTTTCTTAATTTTAAACACTTTTTATTTGGTATTGTACAATGCTATTTTTTATTAAATTACTACTGAATACAGAAAAAACAAATATGTACATGCACAGCCAAAAAATAATCAGATACACCGTTTTTGACATCGATACTTCAAAGATAATATAAATATTCCGTGATCTTAATATTCTTAAAATGATAGATAAAGTATGGTACTAGGTACTAGGATTAAAATTGGGAAAACTGTCGCTTTATTCAGTATTATACTTAAGGAATTTTAATATCATCGTAATAATTTGACAAACATTTTGCACCAACTAATTGGTATTATTATAATATTAAGCATTTATTTGATGAGTTAAAAATATAATAAATATACCTATAAAATAGCATCACAAAACCCTTTTAATTTTACGCGAACGAAAGTATCACGTTAAATTCATTTTTTTCTTTGACAACTTTGAAGTTTCATGTGAACGCACCCTTAAACCAAACTGTTCATTTTCATTCCGTAAAAACAACATGTTCAGTTCAGTATGGTAAAGTATAAAACGGACGAACGTTTGCGTATTTATATAAATTTACTACCAAAATTCTAACTTTTAGAGCCTTAACGCCAATAGTAGTTCGCATAAGCGCATTTTTGGCTAAACTACCGTTACAAAACTTTTAAAGGAGATCGCTTCGGTAACATTGCTGCAACGTTATTTTTTTGTTCAATTACATGGTATTATTGAAATGTGGTTTTATTTTAACAAGACAGTGCCACTAAATACACAGCGGGTGTTTAAGAGTCGATTCTATGAGCGTATTGTATCGGAAAATGTTCCTGTCGACTGGCCGCCTAAATCGTGTGATTTCACACCTCCATTCTTTTTTATGGGGCAACGTTCAATCATTGGTCGATGCCAATACGCGGACATCATTAGAGCCAATATTGAACGAGAGATATTTTAATAAAAATTGTCAAGTCCTTGTTGAAAAACACGATAATAGTAGTAGAAAAACAGTGTTTTTTTTTTTTAATATATGTACTTTAAAACGTATTTCGTTTGTCTCTCGTCGTCTTAACAATTTGCTAATTTAAAAGCTTTCTACATTTAAACATTCTTTTACCACTATCTTGCTAAGGCTATTTGTTTAATAAAACCATTTTCTTTACTAAAACTCGATTAAAATTTTTAAAATCGACTTTTTTACCAAGTAGGTATCTATCATACTAAATAGTTATAGCATCGTATTAATTGGACTGAAATTTTGTGACATGGTTTTTAAAATATAGTATATGTGCATTTTGAGTGCAACAACCAGCTTGTGGTTTGGTATAAGTAGCTGAAGTTTAAAAAAAAATTAGAAAGAATCGGAGAATTTTTTCTATGGCATCCAGTATATACCTATATATAGCCCCAAAATAGATCCTTATATAGCATGAAAAATGCTTGAAATATCTGATATTTAATTTTAATTGATATTTGATCTACCAGACATTTTTGTATGCTGCACTTATTGCTGCAGTCAATTTCTTCTTGAAATGTTGTTCTAAGTTCATATTACTGCAAATATTGAAATATGTGACCCGGCCTATGAAAAGGTGGCTTATGACTCATGGTTAGGATAGTTTCTGAGACGCTCTTTCACATGGTGAAAACCAGAAAGTCCTTACTTGCTTAGAAGTGTACTAAAAACGTAGAGAAAGAAGAGGTACAAAAAAAAAGGATTTTTTTGAATATCTAGAATCAAGATAACACATGGAATTGGAAATGAAAAAAAAAGGATTGACGCTACAAAAATGATTCTACCAAAAAAAAGCTATTTTGCACAAAAAAATGGAGACACTGGGCAATGGGAAGGAAGGAGAAGAACTACCGAGAAACTGACGAAATGCATTGTTTATCTTTAAGAGCTGATTTTTGAGTCATAAGCCACCTTTTCATAGACCGGGTCACATAATGTGCTAGTACGATTTACCCATTGCCAATTTTTGTCCGTAAAAATCAAACCTTCCTTCATTTTTTTTGCAAAACCATCGTCTTGGATTAAGAAATATTGACATTTAACATCCACTTCTGGCAATTTCTTTGCAACTGATTGATCATTCTTTATAATTTTTCGGGTGAGTCTGCAAACAAAAACAAATCGTCTCATTCAAAAAATGATTTTTTAAAGATCACTCTTGAAAACGTCTTTCCAAAATTCCCATAATTAATTTTAGAGATGAATTTAAGAAAAAAAGATTCATTCCAGTTTTTAAATATAGGAAGAACATTTTTCCTGTTAAGAAGTCACAAAGTTGGTCAATTTTTAAATTGGGATATTTCGACACACACAAATCTCAAATAAAAACTGCCATTTTCTAAAAGTTGTACATTCCATAAAGTAATGTCTTGAACTACAAAGGCATACAGGTAGATTTTTGGATGTTTCGATAAACAAACAAAATAACTCCCTATGGGAAGTTAATAAGTTTTTTTTTTAACTTTTTGCAAAAAATCATGAAATTATCCAATTAAATTCCAAAATAATTTTACAACATGATAATTAAGTATCATATATATAGCTTCTTATAACTATTTCTTAAAAGTTTTTTTTCCAGTTTATGGTTTAAAGAAATATTATTAAATTATTAAATTTGAATTTTTATTTCAGTAATCAAGTAAAATGGTACTTGTAATGATTATTTAGTTAAGAATTAAATTTTCTTTTTTTGGCTTAAAAAAACCTTTGGTTTTATTTATCACCATTAAATACCTATATATGATCAGCAAATTTGATTGATTGATTGATTGATTAAAGAAATTGTTATTTATTTTCTTTTCTTACGCATTAGAGTAAAATGGATCTTTTAAATAGTGTCTGTTGAAAATTCAACATTGATAAAGTTTATAAAAATTATATTTTTTTTGCCTATATTAACTTCATTGATGTGTTTTACTATACAATATCAGATACATATTTGTTAATATGAACCAAGCACCAAACAGCGACCAAAATTTTGGCACTAGATAATTGTACCAAAGAAATCATTCAAAGGAAATAAAAAATAAAATAAAAAAAAGAAGAACTTTAAAGAAAATAAAACAATTATTTATGAGCGTGCTTCACTGGTTTTCAATACACTTTCAAGTTAATTTTTATCAATATTAAAATCAAAGATATTTTCTTTTAAATTTATTATTTGCACATATGGGAGTACGTACTGTGCTGAGGTCGATTTATTAAATTAAAACTCAGAAGGTCGTGAGCTCCTCGATTGTAACTTAAGCCGATTTTAATAAGTTGGAAGTAACACACAATAATAACCCTTTCAATACAAAACAAATAGGGGAAGGTGGATTAAAATGGCACCCCCAAAGGAAAATGTGATATTTAAACTTAAATGTTATATTCTTTGCCAGTTTAAAAAGTTTCAAAAAGTATTTAATTTTCAAAAACTTTTCAAATTCCAACGATAAAAATTGTCCGGATAAAATGGCATAATGGTACGCTATTTTACCCTTGCAAGTAAATCAACTAGGCCAGTAAACCAAAAACCATTTTCAATTTAATTTAAACTTTATTTTAAACAAATCTTAGTTCAAAGTAAAATAAACATAAACAATACTCTACAAAAAAAAAATAAAAACAACAATTCATTTAAAACAACTTCACTTAAAGCAAAATTAAGAAAAGTAAAAATTATAATAATACTCAATTATTGCAAATATCACAAATGTACTTTTTTTGGACGGCATTTAGGGCTTTTGTTAATGCATTATCAGTCCAGGACTGCCTCTCTGTACATCGTTTATATTTTCCAACCATTTTAGCTATAAAGAAAATGAAAATATGTATATGCAAGGGTAAGTATAAAATGGCACACTATGCCATTTTAGGCGAGTGCTTAGTAGGCCATTTTGCCCATTTAGGGTTCTTTTATTTAAGTTTTAATTCCGAACACACTGTTATAGGCCAACTAATTTCAGTAAATTAATAAGAAATACTTAATACTTAATAATACATACATGCATTTACTGTTTTCTCCAAAATTGAATGTTTTTTATAATTTTTTTTGTCAACATTTTATTGGTTCTACTTTCTTAGAGACAGTTTGACCTGTAAAATTTTGAATAATAACTTGAGGCTGCTAATATTTTGTTTATGTCAATGATGCCAGATAAACTAAAGAATTGTATTACCAAAACCGTCTAGTTCTGTTCGATTCTACAATTTCTAGCAAGGGGGCCATTTTACCTTGGTGGGCCATTTTAGGCCATCTTCCCCTAAATATATTCAGTACTGCTTCAATCTTATTTTTGTGGAATGCGTATTCTGAATATGGACAAACTATGGAATTGTAAGGGGCGAGCGTAATGTAAGGATCCGTTAAATATATTATTCCGTAGTGCTTCAATGCTTTTTGAATCTGTTTGGTAAAAGATAATTTATGTCTGGTATGCGTATTCAAGATAGTGACGAATTATGGATTTGTAAGGATGGGTAACAAAAGGATCCATTAAATAATCGCTGTCTCCCATATACATTATTTTTTTCGAAATTGAGATATTTCTTTATATGTACATATATACATATAAAGAAAAGGAGGAGCTAGATCCTTCCTTTTCAGTAAAATTAAAACACACACATGAACATAAAAAAATAGTATTAGCAAAAAAAAAAATAAATCACAGGTTTCATGGGGAAACTTAGTATTATTTATTTTGAAAAATTGTTTTGTGAAAATAAACAAATTACAAATTCATAAAGAATTTTCAACAAAGGTTTAATGGTTCATTTCAACAATGTCATATTTTTATATACATAAATTAGACAATTTGTCTATGTGGAAAAAGTGTAGTAAATCTCGAAAAATCGGAGCGTTGGAGTAGATTTTTTTTCCTTCAAAAGTGGAGCAAATTTGCTCCAAACGGAGCAAGGTTCGAACCCTGATTGTGTGGTTTGACAAGTAAGGGACATATTAAATTTGTACGTATCGAGAATATTTCGTTGCAAATGTCAACCGATTGCCCTAAAAATGCAGTTTTCGGAGCATAAAATAAAAAACAAAATTTTCTGATTTTTGAAATGGATTTTTCCCGAGCGTAAAATAAAATGCAATCTCCATTACTAACGCGAAGGGGATTTCCGTAAAATATTAAATGAACCTGTAATGAAATTGGGTGAGAGTTGAAGAAATATTGGAAATGTTGGAATGGAGGAAGCCTGTACAATTTTCTTTCGAGTCCAGAACCAGATGACCAAGATGAAAGAATCTTTTTATCACTTCTTCGCAAGAAAGTAAAAAAGAGAAATGTTTTTAGAATTATTGATTTTGTTGTTTGATTTATAAATTTGATTTATTAAGTTCTTCACAATATCTTTTATTTAATTTTTCATTAAAAGTCATGTCTTTATCAATGCGTATAAGCGCATACACAAGAAACGCAACTATTTTTGCAAATATTTGTTCATATTTTGTTTTCATTTCTCATCTCCTACTTAAACAGTTTAAAATTTGCTCAAACATATGTTCCATTGGTTTTTGCCACATCTTATGTGAATTATTGTATACAAATAATATTTCTGCTTCGACCACACCACCGCTGCCATTAAATTTCAATGCAACAACTGTGTTTTGTTTGTTGATTTTCATAATCATGATATTAAATTAATCGCGAAAAAAAAAATCTTAATGGGCTCGATCATAAAAAAAATAGGATGACATACCACCATATCATATAATGTCCTTTCCCGATTACACACGCACATTTATTCGTCAAATATCCTTGCTTAATTTTTTTATTTAAACATAACTACATCAGCCATATAGCTCTCCATACACCAGGAACATTTACCCTCACAAACGGATATTCCATTCAAGTACCCTTCATGTTTCTCCTATGAAAAAGACATAAATATTAAATAAAGAAGTGTATGTAGGTATGTAGGTATGTATGTTTCTATTTATATTATTTTATTCTGTAAGCAAAAGACTTAATTTTAAGCAATAATATGAAACAAAATCAGCATTTTTTTATGTAAAGCAAAAGATTTTTGCCTGTTAATATGTATACGAGTACATAGGTATTTTAATTGAAAGAAATTAGTTTAATGATAAACGGTGGTCTACTTTCAAAATAAGAAATAATTTAAATTTTATCCTAGATTGAATGTAAAAATCTTTTATACTGATATGATTAAGTAGCGAAATTTACATTTTTTTACCATGAAGAATATAAGGAAAATGGAAAATGTAATGGGGAGGCTGAAAAGTATGATGAGTACCACCTTATTTACTTTGTATATGTATACAAAGCAAACATGCTTGCGTCAGGTTGAATTTAGTAGCTAATTTTAAAATGATCTATGGATGTTAATATATATCTTTTTGAAATTTATGTGAAAATGAAGGATTTTTTAAAATATTTATGTCTAGCATGATATTGTTAAGAAAGAAATTTATTACCTTAAAATATGAAATACAAACCATTATCATATGTAATCGAAAAATTTAAATGAAGATTTATTCAAACAAATAAAAATTCACAAAATGTTTTCTCATTACTTTTTTACAGTACGAGTATTAACATCAAAAATACATAATTATCAAAATAATTTATAGTACACGACCAGTTCCAAATAAAATTTGTCGGTGTTGAGTTTACAATTGAATTGGACTGTTGAAGATTAAAGGGATAATCTCATAAGCTATAATATTTAGTAGAAGGTGTCAGTGATTTTCTATCTTTTTCGAACGAAATTTTAAAAACTTGTTGAAATTTTGTCACTTAAATGTGTCCACATTCCACTACTGAAAACTTGACGCACTCATCAATTCTGGGTAAAAATATTAACTTATTGCATTTTTGAAGCAATTTTCCCATGATGATGATAAAAATAAATGGAAATAATATACAGTATCAATAACTTAAAAAAGTTAAAATCATGAAGTATATAAAACACTTTCCACTTTTATTTCATTGTGTAGCACGTAGCGCGTTCCTGATGGAACCACATGTCCTCCACGTCCATATATTTCAATTCGGGCCAAAACAAATTGATCTGTGGCAATCACCGTTGATAGTGATGAGCATCACCAACTTTGTAATCCAAGAGCTATGAACAAATGACGCCACCGAAATCTACACTATACAGTAACTTTTTGAGGATGCATTGCCATCTGATAAACCTCGTTTTGGTAATACAGTAAAACCCGCTTAAGAGAAACGGCAAAATGTCACAGTTTTGCTTTCACTTAAGCGGACCCCGCTTAAGTGAAAAATAATTTCACTTAAGCGGAGTTCGGATAAGTGAAAAAAAAATTTCACTTAAGCGGATTTAAAAATTCCATTAGGCAGAGATTTAATGCTAGAAACAATATTGTTATTATCTTTTGAACTTGCCTTGAAAGAAGTTAAACAAAACAACGATTAAATAAAACAAAAATAATTTATTGAAAAACGAAAAGTAGCAAATTTTTGTTCTGTTCGATTCAAATTTTTTTTTTCACTTAAGAGAGTTTTTTTCAATAAAAAATATTAAAAATTAACTGAAAATATGTTTCAGTTATCCGGATTTTTCGCTTAAGCGGGTTTCACTTAAGCGGAGTGTTTTAAGGGAAATTGGTCGGAAAATACTTGGGGATGAAAAAAGTGTTTCAGGTAAGCGGGTTTTTCTCTTAAGCGGGTTTCTCTTAAGCGGGTTTTACTGTAATAGTAATTGTTTCTAGGTCCATTGCAACTCTCTTTACTGTGATTTTATCTACAATAGTTCTACCAGTTTATTACTTCCACTTTAAACTATATTAGTCGTTGATTGTAGACCCAATTACCATTTTCAATTTTTCTGCTGATTTTTTCAGCGAGGCGTTCTATTGAAATATCACTGAAGCAGATACACATTAAACTAGATATTTTCATCAAACCCCATTTATTTCAAAGTATCCCTTTTAGAAGTGACCGACAAAGTTAATAAGCTAAAGGATTATTTCTCCCCTAGGTCAGATAAGGTTTCAGCAAAAGTGTTGACCAGCTTTCTTATGGGACTCATTCTTGACATTTAACAACATTTTCGCTTCTACTATGACTGAATTATTTGAAAAGCAAACTAAACGCTTGGCTTGGTAAGGCGTTAGGCAAAATAAATCTATTGTCTCTACGTTACTCCTTCCCTCTAGTCTATGATGTATTATCAAGTCCACATTGATCATATCGAAGCTCTCCACCCCACATTTCACTTTGCATGGATTTTGGCTGGGGTGATATTTACAGCATCTCTTTCTAAAAATATATACTTAAACTCGTAAACCTGCACATGTGTACATCATACACTAAATTCACTCAATGATATTTCCGACATTCTTTTTGTTCACCAATTATTAAATAGTATCATTGATTTTTCTTATCTGCTCCAAATTTACTGCCTATAACCCACGTCGAAAAATTTAAACATTTTTTTTTTCAAAGTTATACAATTAAGTACTTAGTTGGCTTCTTGTTAATAACGCCCATGTTCATTCTTAATAAAGTATTGAAAAGCAGATGGTTTTATGTCTTCTAATTTTTAGTAAAACCATTTTTATGTAAATTTGAGGTAAAAAACTTCCAATGTTCGTACTACGAAAACACAATTTATAATAATACTCGTAACTTTATTCTTTCTAATGTTTTAATAATAAAAACTTTAATTCGATACAAACAATACGAATGTTTGTTTCTATACCAACCAAATTTTAATGTGAAATACATATTAATTTCACAATACCAAAAATAATTGTAAGTTAGATAATTTTGATATCTGTGAAAAATTAAATTGATATACAATGCTGTAATTCTTCCAGATCGCCTGTACCATATTTAACACATAATTCAATCCTGAGTGGGCTTTTGGTAGATTTAACGATGTGTCGTTTACGCACTTCTTCAGATCTCGAAAAATATTCCAAAATAATAAAGTGTTTTTGAATTGCCGCGGATAAAATTTGGCGGCTTCTGCCGGCTATGTTGTTTTGGCGACATTTATCAAACCTATTATTTATTACTCAGTTACTGATGCCAAATCACCATGGCAAGTAACTAGATTGAAAAGCACGCCGAAATGATAAACTTAATTATAAAATTGTGTGTTCGTTAGTGCAAACGTTGTGCGGGTTGCGCCTATTTTACGATGGATGTGGAGGCCCTCTTCAATTATTAGTGGCCCGAACGACCGGTTCGGTAATCAATTAAACAACATTCGTAAGTTAAAAGAACTCAAGATCGGCCGAGATTATCGCCGCGATCAGTGAAATTGTACAGCTGAACCCAAGGCAGTCGATTCTTCGCCCATTATAAGAACTCAGACATTTGCAGGCTTCAACTTGGCGAACTTTGCATCCGGCGTTAGGCGTACACACTTACAAGATCCAACTGATCCAGGAGCTCAAAGTTCATGACACTGAAATCGCTGGTCTATGCAAATAAACCATAATGGACCGATGCCATTAAGGTGAACATAACACAGGTCATCGTTCAAATTGTGCTGGATCAATGCGGAATAGTCATTGAAAATAAATAAAAAATTGAACCACTCGGATACGTGCCACCGTAAGCAACTTAGGCAGGAATTTGAACGATGTTATATTGAATACATAATGGGTCTATCAAATCAAAAAACAACTTTGTCAATTCCTCACACATAGCTTGTTTTAATTCATTTCAATATCTACCCGTCCTTATAGAAAAACCCTTAATTATAAATCTTACGAATTGTTCATAAGGAAGTCACTTATTTTAGATACGATTTTTGTGACTATTATTTTAAAAATGAATTCAAAAATTGTTTACCTAAGACAAGTTAAACATAAAATGTTAATCTATTCTCTTTATTGTTTTCATGTAAGTCGATCACATATAATAGTACTACTTAGCTAGTCCTTTACACCTCAAACATTGTTAAAATATTTATGTTATAATGTTTTTCTGTTTGTAAAATGTTATCATTATTTTGAATTATTTTTAATGTTTTTCTGTTTGTAAAATGTTATCAATGTTTTGAATTATTTGAATTTTCATGTATCTAAAGCCAAAGTTGTATCTGTGAAATTGCACTGTTTATATCAGACTTATGACCTGATATAGATTTTCCAACATAAACAGAAAAACAATCCATTACATCACCTAAACATTTTTTTATATACAATGTCAGATATAAATTATTTTGATAATCTGCTTTTAATATTTGAAATCAATAACAAAAACGTTCTTGGTATGATCTTATTTATTAGCGTATCAGAACACTTTTATTATTTCTTACAAAGGAGCAATCTTATACATATATATATATGAAAAATTGTAGTAATCAATCGATTTTATAAAAAATTGCGGTGAAAATTGTGGTAATAAAAAATAATAAGACCCATACGGAAGTCAAGTCTTAAGCGTCTATCAACTTCCCACATCTCATTATATGCATTCAAGTTGTGCAATGTTTATAATTAACTATTTATTTTATAAATCAAATTGAGATCTCAATCATTTTCTCAACTTCCCCATAATACTACATCATTTTTGAAATTCTCGGCCTTCATTTTGGTGTTATTTTCTGGTGGTGATGTGTGTGAATTCAAACAATATAAATTCCGTAAGAATAAATTAAATACCGATGTAATATTTTTTTTTAATTTATTGTAAATATTTGTTTCAAGAAATACATTAAAATAAGCAAGTATTAATTTCAGTAATCACAAAAAACCAAAATAAAAATATATACTTATCATATTACAAACCACCATTATAAATAAATATGTAATTCATAAAATGTTGATTCATAGAATAAATAAATTTAAATAAAATTAAATCAATTTTCCCTTTCTTATGCACTAGATGAAAATAAAAACTAATAAATAATAATGCAATTTGCCAAATTTGTATTATTTAGTTAATTATGTTTTTATCCAAAACAATTATTTTTTATATTCATTTTATTGAAAAAATACATGCGACACATTTCTTAATTATAATTAGATGAAGCCAGACAATATATCAAATTAATTAATTTTCAGATTATTATTAATTTTTTTGCTTGTTTAAATTTTTTTAATTCGGTGGGAATCTTATAAATTAAAAAGTTAAAATAGTTGATGCAAGTATAATTATAATTTATGTATTTAAGTATATCAATATTTGTGTATTTAAAAAAATATCAAGTAATTATGAAAATATAACTTAAAATATTTTTTTGATGATATATTTTTCTAATTTAGATTTAATGGGAGAATTATTTTATTCATAAGATCTTTTCATATTCCACATTTCATCAATTTAATTTCGAACTTTATATTTTCCGTTCATATATTGAAATTAATTCGATTCTTGCCAACACAATGAAAATAAAGTACAAAATGCTGAAAACGCAACGAATAATATTGCTTTTCTCTATCTTTTTAGTAAGTTATGCAAATTTGCGTTAAGAACTCGAAGTGTATCCTCGAAATGTATTTAATAGTCAAAAGTATTCATTGTTTCCCTAAAAATGGTGGACCTCCTCCTATTGTCCAGTTGCGCTTACATCCCTTCTTTCCTTAAAAAATATCTTGAAGAACGAAAGCTTTTTAATGACCGGGGCAGTATGGCTTTCCTAGCAATAGGTCCGCTTGCACTTGATATTTCAAAGGCATTCGATAGAGTTTGGTATCAAGCTCCCTTATCGAACGCACTACAAGTAGGATTGGACTGTTTGAAATCTGATATCCCAAAATAAACGTTGGTGTGCCCCAGAGCTCCGATTTGTCCCCGACACTCTTCCTTACGTTCATAAATGATCTTTCTAATCCACTTATTTATTTTACTGACGACAGTACCCTCAGCTTTTCCTATTCGTTTTTAGTTGCACTTTGCATTTTGTCCTTCGGATGTGGACTTCCAACGGCAGCGTATGACAGCATTATCCAATGGGGAATCAAAAACCGTGTAGAATTTAATGCTTCGAAAGCCCAATGCTGTTTACTGTCGTTAAAGCGTAACCTTCCCTCAATGCCACTTTCTATGGATGTCACTTGCATCGAAAAGACTGAAACTATGCTCTGAGAAACACTAACTTAATGCGGTTGTTTGTATGATAAGCATGCGAAAATGTTTGTATCTACGAACCAATGTTTATATCGGAACGATTTTTTAGTTAATATCAACACCTGATTACAAGAACTAGGTGACTAAATCTTTGAAAGTTTTGAGAAAGTAAAGTTTTTGAAAAATTTTAATTGAAAACATTATACATTGTATACGAGGGCGATCCGATAAGTAGGTACTTAACTTACAAAAAACAAAAATTTTTGGAAAAGTGGCGATTTATTTCTCAACATAGTCTCCTTTTAGCACGATACACCTCCTCATTCGACTCAAATCTCTGCCCGGCGAGTGATTTTCTCAAGTTTGCAAGCAAAAACATTCGCTTGGGCCCAGATCTGAAGAATACGGCGGATGTGGCAGCAGTTCGTAGCGCAATTCAACCAATTTGGCCGTGGCGACAGCGGAGGTGTGAGCCGGTGCGGAGTGATAAACGCAGCATTCATCGCGCCGACAGCTTTCTCATGCCCAAAATTTCATGGAGGATATGACCCCCATGGTGTTTTCAAATGCTTATACAGTTTCATCTATCTCACGCACATTCAATCGGCGGTCTGCCAGTACGAGATCGTGGATTTTTGACACGTTATCCTCCGTGGTAGCCATTTTCGGTACACTTGGGCGGGGCTCATCAAAAACCGATGTGCGACCACGTTGAAACTCGTTATACCAATTTTTGACGGTCGCCATCGAAAAAAAAGAGTCACCGTACACAGCATTTAAGCGCTCTTTGATTTTGCTGCGCGATTTCCCTTCCAAAAACAAGAATCGAATCACGGACCGATATTGCTCTTTTTCCATTTTTCTAAGATTCGCCAACAAGATGGCTTCCACAAGTAGTCAAAATAAAACTACGAGTCCGATTCGGCTGAAATTTTGACAGTAGCCGGCTAAGAAAATGTACTAGGCTATAGTAAATCTCTCTTGCGATACTGGCACCATCGGGCGGTGAGGCTAAGTACTTATCGGACCGCCCTCGTACAATTCAAAAGAATTATACTTAAAACTTTAACAAATAAAAATATTTATTTGTTTGTTTTTTGTAGGTATCTGTGATTTTCAAAAAAAAATTTAAAAAGACGTTTCAAATTTTTTCTTGTAAATATGTTTCTTTTTATCTTTTAGTTTTTAATTCGTTTGAAAATTTATTTCAAACAAAAGAAGTTTTATAATACGAATTTTTTAAATTCAAATAATTTATATATAATAATTATATAATTCATTTAAATTTTAATGCATATGGTGGATTCCACGGTCACGTACGGACAAATCGCACTCAAATTTCTTTGTGATTATGTGTTTTTGCGTAGATTAATTTAAATTCTGTTATTTTTGATTGTGTATTATTACCAAAAACCGATCTCTTAGCTTTTGCTATTTCGAGACAAAACGCATACAAAAAAGCGTTACGTACAGACAAATGAAATTACCAACAAATGAGGAACATATAAAAGATTAATTTTTTTAGCAAATCTGTAAAACCTAGAGCCGTGATGTCTTGAGGCCAATTGTACCTTGGTTTATAACCTTTATTTTGAAAATGAGAAAAAAAGGAAAAAAGATCATTGCTTTTTCTTTAGAAGCATTTATTTTTGCGTCACGTACAGACTCATATCGTCACGTACATACATATAAGAGTAATTAAATTTTAATAACAAATTGAAGTTTTTTGATCGGATATACAATTTTTTTCCAGATTTATAATTTTTCTATCAGTTTCGATGTAATGAAAGTTTGGTATGCCTGAGATCGCCTTCACATTGTTCCCAGGCTTGGAATTAACAACTATTTCATTTATTTCTTCGGAAGGAATATAAATAACTTGAGTTTTTGTTACAAGTTTTGTTGCTAATTCGAAAAAGTCCTTAGCGGATTGGACGATTATATTTTCATCTTTGCTCATCATTTTTTCTCTGACAAGACTTTTTACATTTCCTCCTACTCCATCAATAATTCCTTTGCCATGAGAGGTTGCAAAATATTTCCAAATCATTTTTTTCTTATATTTTTCGCTTAAAATTGTCTTCCTGAAAAGAATTTTGTTGAATGCTTTTTAAATGTACATGGCTCATAACGGAGGCCATGAAGTTGAGAAGCATTTCGAAAAGCTCACCTACGCTTGTTTCACGAAATATTAGTCGAATTATTTTTTCGGGCGTTTTCTGCCATTCTTTCCAAACGCAAATACGACTCAAGTCTAAAACCAAAATTTTTTGTCTATTACTGCAATTGTCGCATTCATTTTGCTAGCATAAAGAATCTGTTTCGGGATTACAAAACACTTGACCCCACCAATCGTTAGAATAATTAATATTCAGCCCCTTCAATTTTAAAATAAAATTTTCGTGTAAAAAACATTTACACTGGTCTGAAGGTGTATCCTTCATGAGTAATACATTTTTGGGTCCTAGACTACAAAATTTGGAAAATTTAATTTCAAATTCAGTGTAAAAATTCTTAAAAATCTGGAAAGCTTCTTGTAAGTAGACCGTTAAGTAATGCTTTTGTAACTTTTTTATAACCATTTTCCCAGACAATAACAACGTCATTTTCCCCTGGACAAGTGTACATAATATCAGTACGATAGTAAAATTTTTTCACAATTTCATATTGATCTATTTTTTCTTCTACCAAAGCAATATTCATTTTGCGAGCCAATTCTGTGACAACAACTTTTTTTTCCTTGGGATTTTGGCAAGGCTGCCATAGCTTTAGCCAATGTCTGTTTGCATTTATATGGACTTTGGGTATACGCAGAGTTTTCATTAATACCCGCATTGTCAACTCGTTTTTTAGCTCTCTCAATCCTCTTTCTGTCCCTTTATAATTTTTTCTTACTTTCAATAAAGTTTTTTGGGGTTTGTTCTCTCTTCTTCTGTCTAAGTTCTTGAATTCTTTTAGCCTCCTTCGCCTTAAAGTTGGGATCCTCAATATAGATTTGCTAAAGGCATAGCAGAAATAGAATAATGAAGTCAAAATTTGCTAAAAATAATTAATTTCAAACACAAAACAAAAAACTGCGTCACGTACAGACACTTACAAGTACACAATATACAATTGAACATAAACATTAATCAGAAAACTTTGAATGAACTATGAAAGGGACTAGCTTTGCTCGCAAAATATTATTTAGGACAAAATGTTTTTATATTATTATAAACTAACAATTACTAAATAATCGTCACGTACGGATAGTTTCACTAACCTTATTTTAAATTCAATTACACAAAAATTTATGAGCATATATGGGCTTATCCCTGTAAATTTTAACTTCTTGAGTTTGAAAAAAACAAAAAAAAAATAAGGCACGCATGTAAATTTGAGTTTTTCTTCAATTATAGACCACGAATAAATAAAAAACTTCAAAATAACTCATAATGTATTGTTTGTTAAAGAATATAAAGGTATAAAGTATAGAAATTAAAATAATTAAATTAAAATAATTAAAATAAATTAAAGAATTTAAAATAATTTATTTTAAGAACCGAGTTAATTGATTTGGTTTTTATTTTTAATCTTCACAGCTTCTTTTTTCAAACTTATTTGTTTAACACTTTTACCATTTTTTTTTATAGTTTCTACTGTTTAAATTACGCTTATTGTAAGGGTATGATCAAACAATGCTTTGGTGTGCTAGTAAAAAATGTGCCTTTTTTGAAACAGTAACGTTTTTTACGTTCGTTTTGTTAACTTCATAAAATTTGTACATAATGAAGCACGCATTGAAGCCAAAGTTTTTTTTACTCTAGATAGCTTAAATAATGATGCAGACCATAAAAAAATGCCCCATGATCAATGTTAAAAAAATAGACACGAAAATTTGTGACAATTAAAGATTTACGAAAAATCACGCATGGCGTTTTTTTCTAAAATTTGTATCATATAGGATTATTTATAAGGAAGGCACGCACTCAAAATGAATGATTTCAATTAATTTTGACCTTCATTTATCTGAAAAAAAAAAACAAAAATTGTACTAAGTAATCTTATGTTAAACATTATTTTTGCAATAATACAAAACGTTAATTATCCACGCACGCAGCCAAACGTCTCAATATTCGATGATTTTTTCGATTTCAGTTTCGATTTGAGTTAAAACTCAATGATATATATGTATAATGTTATAAGTTCCAAAAGCTGAATATTTAATAATAATGTCTATATATTTAGACGCATGGGAAAAGTTAAAATTTGCACGGGTAAGCCCATATACTGAGCACACGATAATGAAGATTTAGTCTATTGATATTCAGTAATTGATCTGCACCAATTTGTTTTTGTCTTTTACGTTAGGAATTGCAAAATGCATTGTGAAATAAAATCTACCAGGCTTTAAAATAATATTCTTATTGTACTTTTAATAAGAAAGGCTATTCTAATACCGTATTATTAAGTAAGAAGTGTTGTTGATTCATGAAAGATAAGAGTACACTCTTTCATAAATTATGTACATAAAAAATGTTAATTTTGTCTCCCATCTGAAACTTCCGTTTTTTCGTGGAATGCACCATATAATGTATAATGTTTTCAATTAAAATTTGCTTAATAAATAGGTCTGAAGAAGGGTGTAATCACATCCGAAACGTCACAGCATACAAATAAAAAATAATAACCAACAATTGACCTTGAGCGCACTTATTATTTTTGAGCCCCAAGGATTATTTTTAAAAAAGAAAAGGTCACGAAGAAAGGAAACATTTATAATTCCAAACTATACATAATAAACGTTTTTGCTGAGTTAAGAATTTTAAAAGTTAAAAGGTGAAAATCAAGTTACTTAAAACTTGCAATAAAGTGGTGATATGAAATATTTGTTTACTAACAAGATTCACTGTAAGTGTATCAAAAAATAACAAATATTAAAATAGGAATATCGAACGATTTGTTGTTGATAAGCAAGGTAAACAAAACTTGTTTTTCTTTATTTTAATAAAAAACTTGAATGTAAAATGACGAAACGAATCAGAAACAGAAAATATTATTGCAGCATGGGATGCTTCTCTATGGCGATACTAGAAACTAGAAGCATTGTGCCCAAGGTAGTATATTTTCTTGTATGAAGTATAATATAAACACTTAGATTCCAGAACTTTAAACTACCAATACGAGTACCACAGTACTAAACGTGTAAAATACTTAAGTGCAATGGTATTTTCGAATATTATTTTTAATATCTAGGTATTAATTTCTTTTATTTTATAGCAATGCGATTTGGTATTTAATTATTTTTCAGTTTAATCTTAGATCAAATATTTGCATTATTAAAATTTTGTTCAGCAAAAATGTTTTTAACTTTAACTTCATTCTCAGATTTTCATAATATTTCAGGCAAATATTACCTAAAATAATTTTTATTTTTTATCACATCTTAAGTTTGATATATATTTTTTATTTAAAACAAATTAAAAAAAATAATTCATCCCAATATTTGTGTGTAAAAATTATATGTGCAGTCAACACAAACAGCAACAACAACACTCGAAAACGATCTAATTCTACGTGAAGAACTTTACCAAGAAACCCACAATCACATTGTTAGGCCATGTGAATCAGCAGGCTCATTCTATCAACAATCGACAGTCATCAACAAACGTGGTAAAGGTGACGAATTACTTGATACCTGTCAACGTCATCAGCGTGATTTGTTTTCCGGTGAACTTAGCATACCCGAAATCAATAAACATGTTGGCTCTGTTGTTCATACTTTCGAAACATTAGCCATGCTACGTCGTCAAAATCTTCAGGATGGCAAAGTAATATCGCCGGCATTGTTAACTGCTCCCAGTAAAATACTAAGCAACGAAACTTCCAGCAGAAGTAAGTACAATAAACTAAAACGTAAGTCACATGAGTATCGTCAAAAAATTGCCCTGGTAAATTGCAATTATCATAGTAACAGTAATATTCCTCTTTCCACATCCTTCCCAACAACGGTTAATCATGATTCGGTAAATAATTATAACAATATTTGTTTAAGACCAGAAAATGACCCTTTTCTATCATCAAATCATTTCAAAAACTCCCAACCAAAAGATCCTAAATTACCACAGCTTTATAATTATTCCGACGATGACTATCGGAAAAGACAATTTGAAACAATGACAAGTACAAATAAAATGAACACAAACATTAACCCCAAACAGTTCAATAATGAAGAAAGCATTGTTAATGATGCTTTTGAAGATATCTTTAATGCCTATAGTTGTGGCGAGGAAGAAGCTGAAAATGCCACCATAAGTCAAAGACACCGTTCTCGTAAAGGGCCAGCCCCTCAGCCACCACGACAGATTCTAACCAAAACTTCGCCGACGATGTACCCAACAAAACCAGTTCCTCCACCTAAACCTCTAAAAACTCGCTCTAGTACACTTAGTAATATTTTTGATCGTATTAAAAACTCTAATTTTTCCAAAACACAATCCAATGTAATTTTAAAAAGCGATCAACGCCAACCGAAAATTGTGAACAAGTATATCAAACAATTTCATACTCGTGCTGGCGATGAAAATGATTATGATGGCAAGAATGAAGAAGATTGTAAATACTCAATTGACTTCCTCCGAGGTACAACAATAAGTCAGTCATTTATAAAAAATCCTTCTAAAGGTGCAAATATTCGTGAAAATTTCACCCTCCAACCAGCCATTAATTCTCAACTTCAAACATCGAATTCAATAACATCACCACCTTCATTACCGGCACCACCACGAAGACTGCATACAAATTTGATAAAAAACAACAAATTGTGTTTCCTCACAAAACGATCCAAGTCGTCAAGTGAACTTTTACTAGATGACCTCGAACCTAAGTCAAGAAAATATCAAAATCAATTCGAAAAATCAGAACCCAGTGTTGGTGGTGGTGATGATGATATAAGCGAAAAAATTGAACAATCATACAAGCTAGCAAGCAATCATCATCGTAATTTTTCACCCTCTATCCAGAGTATTTATTGTGAGTCTAGTCAGTTGCCAAATAGAAACTTCGAAGATGACCATTTCAAAAAGTGCTCTTCACGTAGCAATTCCTGTGCATACCATCCAAGGAAATTTGATAGCGCAGAGCTGTAAGTATCCGAAATAAATACTATTATTTGATTATTTATTAGAATTTAGCTCGGACAAATGGTACATATATATGTTTATAATTATTTATAAATGATTGATGAATGATTTAAATTTAGTTAAAGAAATAGGACTTTAGTCGATTTAGAGAATTTAGTTTGGATTTTACCTATGTAATTGTAGTTTCAAGTTATAATTAAATGAAAAATATTCCACAGCTTCTTTGCAATACGTTTGAAGTATGGATATTCGTGTATACAAACGTAAAGGAAACACAACTTTCTTTTTTTAGAAAAAAGGCATGCGTACTACAGGCATGGTTTCCTTCCAGGATTGTCGCCATCATATCATTCATGGGAACAGCGATGAACGTGCGTTTGCCATCGAGGAATAATGTGGAAAAGGTGTTTTTGTGTTAACTTCAAATAATATGTAAAAGTGCATATCTCTTAGATTACCTATCTCATCGCGTGTTTTTAACAAAGAGTGTCTACCGAAAGCCCTAGGCTATATTATATTACACTGAACCAAATTTGGTAGTCATATTGAAGAAAAAGTAGGTAGAATTGAAGAAAGGGTGATCAATATACGGTCAATGAAACCTATCCGTTGTTTTGAAGAAAATTTTGTTATATTCAAGAAATATTGTCATTTTGAAGAAATGCATAAAATTTTTCGTTATGGTGTTAAATCCACAAAATTTTGTGAAATTGATTAAATTTCATGCTTCTTTCTTGAAATTATATAAATAAAAATAAAGTTTTTTATTAACTGTTTGGTTATTGTTGATTATTTTGGAGTTCTCTTCATTTTTCCTTGTCGACTATATTCGACTCTTTATGTGATTTTTTGCTGGAATGAAAGAATTTTAAATGTTATTTTTTTTAAATTTACCTCTGTGCCTCTACCGAGATTCGAACCCGAGTCCTCTCGCTTGCCGTGATTGTGCTCTACCTATTGTGCCACTGTGATACATAAAATATCTTGTCTCAAAGTGCTACTCAAATAACTCTCTCGTGTTTTCGTATGAACTAAGAAATGTGATACCGAAATTATACCATTTTGTGCTACTTGTGATGTAAATACATACATACATAGTAAAAAAAACTTTTAATACAAATTTGTCTTTTCGAATAATTGCTTCATCAAAAATTAACAAATTGTTTTCGTAGATATGACAAAATTTCATTCGTTTGAATAAAATACTAAATCATTCATCATTTGAAGAAACCTTATTCATTTTGAATATTCAGTCTTCAATATGAAGAAAAATACTATGAAAAATTGTTGATTTGAATAATTGATTCTTCAAAAATTAACAAAATATTTTCTTCAATATCACCTACGCGATTTGGTTCAGTGTAGGTATACATCGTATCTTACAAGACCTTGACTTTATGTTCCTTATTCGTAAGGAATTTGTAAGATCTTCGTTTTATAACACTTTTCTCGTTTCCACTTGGAATATTCGAGAACTCTTAGTTCATTATATTCCTCCATACACATTGATCGCATCAGATCTGTCCAATGTAAATATCCTTTTTGTACCTCCTGTCACCTGAATTGGAATAACCCAATGACTTTCCTCCGTATAGCAATCGCATTTTCCTTTAAATATGACATCTCTGGAAAACTTTGGAAAGTTCCTGATACGTTTGTACACCAGCTTTTCAGGTTGGTTCCACTGGTTCGAGGATTCCTTCATCAACTCAAATTCTTCTTTCTTGTCGTAACAGGTTTTGTATTTGAAATTCATTTCATTTATCGAAAATTACGAAACGTATTTCTTAATACCCTGTTACTAGGAAGTTACAGGTTACGATAAGGTTAATAATAAGTTCCATTGTACAGCCCATAACGTACATATGTACGAGTAGATATGAGTCCACATCGCCTATTCTTTTTGAAATAGGTTCGCTATTTACAAAAAAATAATCTTGAAAGTGAAAACTATTTATTTTACACTTTTATTCCACTATTCGTTGGAAGGGGTCATTAGAATAGAAGTAAATGTCAGTAACGCAAATTTTGAATTTTTATTACTGTCAACTAATTTTTGAAATAAAGGATTTTGAAAAAAAAAATTGACAATACTTTTAAAAATACAAAAAAAATATTTCTTTGAAAGTTATGGTATGCAATGTTTTCTAAACTGTTAAGAATCGTCTGTATAATTTTTATTTGTGGTATAATAAAGTACTATATATGGCAAGTTACGCATTCCTAAAAAAATCGAGATTTTGATTAGACTTGACATTAACGTTGATACGAAATGATGATCTGCCTTTTCGACTACAGTCAGAACTACTCGGCCGATTTTCTTTAAACTTAGTAGAACGTATTTTAAATTTTACACTTCACACTTTTTTCTATTTATTTTAAGACAAAAAATAATTGTACCTGCTATATGATTTTTTTTTCGAAATCTTATAAATATTTTTTTTTATTAAAAAAAATTCTTAAAATTTCATTTAATTTTTCCGAAAAATTTTTATCACACTACCTAGAAACATTTTTTTTTTTTTTTGATTTTCTTGTAAAAGTACTTTGGAATCGAAAAATTTAATGGATTTGATGAAATAACAACGTTCAAATACATAAAATTGCCGTATGATTTCTATAAAAGTATAAATTTATGCAAACAAAGTTTAAAAATCGTTTTATTATTAAATTAATTTTTTTTAATTTCTTTAAAATTTTTCAAGAAAAGAATTTGGGTTGCCAATCTTAAGTATTTAGTAATATAGCATCAAAAAATTTCAAAACTCCAAAAAATATTTTTTTCGAATACTTTTATGTATACAATATTATTTTAAATTTAAAGAAACTCCTGTACAAAAATGTTGGTAATGAGAAAGTCGAAAAAAAACGGTACGTTTAATAACATTTTTTCTAAAATATTTGTTTGATCAAAATGAAGTCCATGCCAATAGTAGCACACTTAATTTTTTATATGTATCGCTTTATGGCAGATACCGTTAGTTTTGGAGACGAAAAAAACATCAATTTCTCGTCTAGGGAATCACCGAAGACTTTTAAGTCACAATTTTGAAGAAAATACCTCCAGTAGCTTCGGCTGTAGGTCGAGGCACAGACATACAGACAGACAGAAAACACTTTTTTGTGTTTTCTAACATCGTATAGTCAACTTTGATCAAAATCTCGAGTTCGTTTTTTTTAAGTGCGTAACTTTCCCTAAAGTACCTATATTGCATATAAAAATGGTTTTCGAAAATCATAATCATCTCAAAAACGGCTCCAAGAATTTTGATAAATTTTTTTTCTTTTAATTAATTTTTACGGTTAATAATTTAAAACAAAAAAATTTTAAATTAAGATATAACTGGACTATACCTCCAATATATAACGGATTTTGATGAAAATATTTTTTTTTTAATTTAATGTTTGTTGGTGCAATAACAAAAACTTAAAGTTGGCGTGCCAAAATTTTTTCTTAAAAATGTTTTTAAAATCGTATATATAAAAGTTTATTTTTAAAGAAATCGCTACTAGGACTTAAAATTGTTGTTCTTGTATAAATTCATGTTTGCTTAAGACATCACATGGAATGAATTCGGTTTTATCTCGTACTAAAGAATTTAAAAAATTAATTGTATGATTATGACAGTTTTCTCTAATAATATTATTTTTTTTTTAAATTCTTAGTCTACTACATACATAAGAGCAAGTTCGTACATTTTATTTAAATCCGTTATGCCGATAAAGAGAAAGTAAAAAATGGTGCTTTGGTAGGTACTAGTGATAATTTCTTAATCTTATATTTTTATATTGAATAATAAATCGTTAAATTTAAGAGAAATAGAAAAGGCTTAATTAAAATTCTAGGAACCTTTTTCGAGAAAAATATCATAACATTTCTCAAAAACTGTTTTTAACCTAATTCGTATGTCAATAACTGTGTAGCCTGTTAAATATATGTAGATGAAAATTTTCTTTTTTACCAAAAAATAAATAAAAAAGAGAATAAAGAATCTTTTTATTTCGCCGAGATTTTTTCCTTAGGATGGTACTTAACAATATTACTTAATATTCTTCTTATTTTTCTACAAAAGAAAAAGGAAATTCAATACCGCTTCCATTTAACAATCCACATCCCGAAAATTTTCCTGTACCTATTATACTTACATTATGTTCGATAAAACAAAACAATGTCCAAATCCACAAGTTACAAAAAAGGCAATACAAATAAAAGTTGCAATAACTTACCCTTAATTATTTGACACAAAATAAATATATTATTTTTGCAATTAAAAATTAAACTATTTATACAGTCAGAACTAATTTTTAAAAATTTGACTTAAGAGAAACGAAATAGCTGCTCTTAAATACTAATAATTTACCAAAATTAATAATTTAACAAAATTAATAATTAATAAATTTGCATTTTTATTAAACAAAGAAATCTTAAACGCATATATCATGTATTAATTAATATATATAAGAATAATAATTTTATATGTTTTGTACAGAAAAAAAAACAAAATTGATGCTTTGTAAAACAATAAAAAAATGGGTTAAATACTGCATTTTATCTGGTAATATGTTAACTTAAGATAAATATAAATAAATATAAATAGTAAGTTATAAAAAGTTAAAATTAAAATAGTTTATTCTAAAAATCAAAATATGAAATGTTATTTGTACAAATCAAATATAAATATTTGTATAATATAAAATTGATGTATCTTACTTTTATTCTTTCGTAAACAAAAGCAAATCTGAAATCAAAAATTTATATTAATTTTAATAATAATAAATAAAAACAATTAGATTTTAATGTCAAATACTACTTAAAATTTAATAAAACTAACCAAAAACTTAACAAAAAAATGATTAAAAGTTAAATTAAAAAACAAATTAAAAAATTGAAATTATTGAAATACTAATCAAATTTTAAAATAAATATCTTATACGAAAGAAATTGTATTAAAATCAAAATGACTAAAAATATTACTATCAATAAAAAGAAATACAAATTAATTTTGTTTAAAAATATAGATCAGTTTTTTTTTTTTCTGAAAAATTACTGAGTGCTTAAAAATTGGAACGTGGTAACGCATAGGTAATGTTTGAAATTGTGTCATAGTAAGTGGTAGTAATTTAAAAATAAAATAAAAATAAGACCATTATTTTGTGAAATTAACAAAGTGATGAACTTTGTTAAAAATCAGAAATTATTATATAAAAAGGCAAGTTATAATTAATATTTCTTTGGTTACTGAAGTAAATACAAGTGTTTTTGCAGGCTTAAGGCCATGTAAATCAACAACATTTTAAGTAATCGTTTAAAAGTAAAGAAAAGTGTTTTGTTTTCTTTTCTTTGAACGTAAAATTTTTAGTGTCGATTAGGGCTCAAAAATTCAGTTCCCTCTAATTTTTTCGAAGCCAATAATATCAGCCAAAATACATACATATAGAAGATAAAAGATTTCCATAGGAAATAAATCAACAAATATTAATTATGCAGAAACTGGACATTTTAAGAAAAAATTCGTTTTCAATATTCATATTTTGTTGCATGATATATAGGTACAGATATACATATATAATATAGGTAAGCAATGATACTACGTCAAAAGTTTTAATTTTTTTAATTTATAAGTTAATTTCGACAATTGATAACGAGTAACATTAAGCGGTCCCTAGATGCTCAATATTATTGTACAAAATATTGTACAATTTTATTGGCTAGGCGCCCCAGACGGTTCAATATTTTAATTTTCACTTATTTAAATCACTCGAGGAGGTGTTTACTTTTCGACACAAATATTGTGCAATTGTACCCACAGACGACACAATATTTTTATTGTGCAATAAATATCAAAAGGGTTTTGATTTTCTTCAATATATTGCACAATCTTGCAATATTATCCATATACGGACAGTAATATTGTGCAATATCAAATATTGCACAATAATATTGAGCGTCTAGGACCGCTTTAGTAGGTGCACACTTTGGTAGGAAGCAAGTGTATTTTTTAAAATTCGTCCATACAAATCAGATTGTTGATGCGTGTTGGGTAGTTATCAAACATAGGGAAGGCGCAAGTAAAACATATAGCAGTCAACATGCATATACATAAAACACATTTTCGAATACAAGACAAACAAAAAAGAGCTTCGGATGAACGAACAGGTAGGTACTGTCAAGTTGTGAGATTTTTTCTTTAGCCCGTCAACAAGAATGAGGAGCACTTAAGACGGCTAAATATATATCGCTCGCATATAGCGATATTCAGAAATTCAAAACCAATGTGCGTCGGTTTCTCCTTTTAGATCCTCTTTAACTCCTGAGCACTCGCACTGTATAGCGTATATAATTATCTGAGGGGTAGTCCTAATTCGTTTAGTGCGCTTAAAAATAAAAAAGGAGGTCTCAGCTCAGGGTTTTTATTCCAGAGGTGAATCTATGTTTGTTCTGAAACGCAACCTTATTGATAAAATGAGCACAGAGGCCTAGTCTACGCTTCCCTACATGGCTCCAGATCTTTTAATGCATCAATTATTATCTTCAGGTTTGTACATCGCAATGCATGTGTATGGTTTGCGAAGGTTTAACCATGTTTCTCAATATCATCAACATATTCTAGGATACTCGCTTATGCACTTTCTCAATTCTACGAGTAGATGTTGCATGTTTATGCATAAAATAATTAAAAAAAAACACGGTCATATCTATGTGATAATCTCCGCTTTGCGCATTCTACCCGAACCGTGAATCTCACAACACATTCATCAAATTATTTAAATTCTTTGAGACTTCTTTTTGTATATGGCATTAGACTTTGGAACTCCTTGCCTAAGACAAATAATAGGAACAATTCAATTTAAAAAAAGAATTGGCGCAAATTTTAATTGAATTAGTACGGTGCTAAAGCGGTTTTAGTATGATACTAGGTTATAACAACGAATTTGTAAATTTTAATCAAATATATAGCATCATACATACTTTCTCTACCATTTTATTAAAGTTGAAATCATCGAATACCTACTTTATTTTTTTAGTATCGTGCTAGCTTAATATGACTCTTTGACATTTGCAAATATCAAAAAAGGATCGTGTACTTACTTTTTTACAAGAAATGTCATTGTTAACTTCCCATAGGGAGTTATTGTAATCGGTCCGATTTGTCAAATTTGTCCGTACGTTCTGGTACCATTTTTCGTCGTCGATATCTCAAGAACGAGTAAAGATATCGACTTCAAATAAATTTTGTTTAATAGATAATACTCGTAACTTCGAAAGAGGCTGGTTAGGTTAGGTTAGGTTAAAGTGGCTGCTGACCGGAAAAGGACAGCACACTTAGACCAATATTTGGTCCGTTGTGATACCACAAGGATTTCAAAAATCCCCCTTACTCGTTAAACCATTTTGAGCTAATAATGAAGCGTTTGAGACAGTGAATGTCGGAATTATTTAGATCACTAGGATCGTTATAGTAGTAGTCTCCCAAGTGGAGTCTACGTCTTTGCGCTAGGGCAGGACAAGAGCATAGAAGGTGGGGAATTGACTCCTCTTCTTCTTCATCCATGCAGCTTCTGCAAAAGTCATTTGCAGGAACTCCAAGACGAGAAGCATGTCTTCCTATTAGGCAGTGCCCAGTAAGGACACCTATAATGGAGCTAATATTCAATCTACCAATAGAAATTAGTTGTTTTGAGCGTTTGGCATCAAACAATGGCCAAATCAGTTTAGTAGACCGGCAAGTTGGGGTGCTGGTCCACCTGTGGTTAGCTTTCTTTATGGTATCTTGCTTTAGCATAAGTTTACAAGTAGCTAGGGGTATACCGATGTTAGATTTGCTATCCAACAAAGGTAATATTGTTCCGTTTTTTGCAAGTTCGTCAGCTTTACAATTTCCTGGAATGTCTCTATGCCCCGGCACCCATGTAAGGTGAATGTTAAACTGTTTTGACATCTCCACCAGAGATGATCGACAATTTTGGGCTGTTTGTGAGTTAATGGAGACAGAGTCCAGTGACTTTAAGGCAGCTTGACTGTCTGAGAAGATACGTATATCGGTTGTCGATATAACGTTTTCTTTTAGCCAAGAGAGGACTTCTTTTATTGCTAAAAGCTCTGCCTGGAACACGCTACAGTGATTGGGAAGACGAAAAGATAGACAAAGATTTAATTTTTCGGAGTATACGCCTCCACCGACCCCGTCATCGGTTTTAGATCCATCTGTATAGAAATGAATTGCTTCGTCTATCAAAAACGATTCATTTTCCCATGAAGACCTGGAAGGGATGGATACTTGAAAATTTTTATCAAATTTTGGATGAGGGGTGGTGTAATCGACGTTACTAGGTAGACTACTGAACGAGTTCAGTATAGTAGAGTGACCAATATCATTATTGATCCACTGCGAGGAGGCTTTAAGTCGAATGGCTATGTTAGCGGCCGATTGTTTGCTAAAAATATCTAGCGGTATGAGATGAAAAAGAACATCAAGTGCAGCAGAAGGAGTTGAGCGGAGAGTTCCACCCATGATTAAACAGGCTGTTCGTTGGACTTTGCTGAGCTTATCGCGGTTAGTTGCTGTTTCCAGCGCAGTTCACCATACTGTCACTCCATATGTAAGTATCGGTCTAATGACTGAGATGTATAGCCAGTGTGTTATATGAGTTTGTAGACCCCATTTATTACCTACGGCTTTTTTGCAAGAGAAAAGAGCTATGTATGTTGGCTTTGTTGACTCTCTCTTAGTCCAATCAAATTAGTATTTTATATCTACAAAAAATACTGCGTCGAATTTTTTTTTTGTTTCTTAAAGAGTACCTATTGGAGAGTGTAAAACCAAAAAGTTCGAACAAAAAACGCCCTTGCGTTGTCCGCCATTTTGAAAAAGGCTTTGGAAAGCGTAAACTCGATTTTCTCGGCTCCTATCATATATAGAGCTATATTTTTTTTTTAGGTTTGTACGTTAAAACATCTTCTTTAACTTTTGTTGAGAAAAAAATTTGAAACCTCTTTCCAAAAAAAAGTTATCGACGAAAAACTGTCGAGATTTTGAAGTGAAAAATGGTTTTTAACGTTTATCTCGCCTCATGTTCATCTGATCGAAAAAATACTTAAGTTATTTTTTATAGACCACTTTATTTCCTACATTTTGGTATATTCAAATTTTATGTGCGACAAAAACTGTAGGAAATATAACCTGTCAAAATGGCCAATATCCTGCGAAAATTAAAAAAAAAAGAAATTTACTCACGTTTGAAAATTTTCAAATTTGATTATGTTCATTATGAAATTTAAAGAAACAGTTCAAACTCTTTTCCACAACACCACCGAGGTAGAGTTACGTCGCATTTTTTTTAATATGGGGTCTCCAGGAGGTATAATCCAGATCCAACGATCTTGATAGCAACGTTTTGGGAGTCGCCGGAGAAAAAGTTTTTATTGCGTTGTTCAATGGGAAGGAAAATGGGTCACTGGATTCTTTGCGATATAGCGACTTTGTTAAAACGTCAAAAAAACTAAGTTTAATCTATCTTCATTACCTCCTAGTGCAACAGCTGCTCGGCAACACACATTCCGTAACTACCATCAAGTACAGACTTGGATCGATGTTCACCATGACCCACTAAAATGGGGTTGGAAAAGAACTCCGAGAGGATTAGAGCCAGTTACAACCACTCAGGATCCAGCTCCACAAAGCATATTGCAAAGCTTGGCCAGTGTGGCCAAGCTTCTGGCTATCGGAAACTGGTCTGAATTGTTCCTTATTATGTTTCTACTGCAGTGGAAAAACATGCGAGAATATTCCTACCTTGCAAAATTTACTGGAAGATGAAGACGCATGTGAAAACTTTTCCTCAGCTGAAAACATTGAAGAAACTACCATTGATGATCCCAGCACAAACAAAGTTAATATGATCATTGATGTCCGCAAAAAGTCCCAAAAAAAAGGAGATAAGAACGACATGAAAAAACTATGCCACATTGAGCTATCGATAGGCTGATATAGAAACGAAAACGATTTAATCGTGGATTATACCTCCTGGGGACACCACAATAAAAAAAACGCGCCGTAACTCTACCTCGGTGGTGGTGAGGAAAAGAGTTTGAACTGTTTTTTTAAATTTCATAATGAACATAATCAAATTTGAAAATTTTCAAACGTGAGTAAATTTCTTTTTTTTTTAATTTTCGCAGGATATTGGCCATTTTGACAGGTTGTATTTCCTACAGTAGGAAATAAAGTGGTCTATAAAAAATAACTTAAGTATTTTTTGATCAGATGAACATGAGGCGAGATAAACGTTAAAAAACATTTTTTACTTCAAAATCTCGACAGTTTTTCGTCGATAACTTTTTTTTGGAAAGAGGTTTCAAATTTTTTTCTCAACAAAAGTTAAAGAAGATGTTTTAACGTACAAACCTAAAAAAAAAATATAGCTCTAAGGTAGGGGGGCCAAATAAGGCCCTGTTCCCAATAAGGCCCACTTGTCAGAAAACACAGAAACGAACAAATAACGGGACTTTTTTTGCTTTGCATATTTAAACCATGTCTACAAGAGCACATATAAAGGAAAAAAAGCCAGCTTCGCGATTCAGGTCTTGACCTATAGATCAATGAAGTTCGTCTGGGGGTGAAGAACTACCAAATTATAAAAAAGTAGTGTGTTTTGTGTTCTTTTTTAACAAATTATTATGGGGGTGGCCGTGGCGCGATGGATGTGTGCTCGCCTGTGAACCTCATGATCACAGGTTCGATCCCTGCCGTCGTCTAACTTTTAATTCCATTAAAAACCTTCTAAAATTGTCATCAATGGGTTGCTGGTTTACTCATTACATGTTGTTCAGGCATAACACTAACAACATGTAATTGAGTTAAACTAGTATGCCCAACAAGGATGAACACGAATAAAATAATGTGAATTATAAGCGACATAGAAATAAGACACGGCATTCTCCGCTTTAGTTCAGCCGCCATCCCTGGAGATAAAATATCTGAGACAACAACCTTCAGTCTCAGAACATCGTGCCACACATCTTTCCTATCCTTCTTTCTCTTCCGTAACTTCACGCCCGCGCTGTGTTGAAACATTTAAAGGGTAATCATAATCCCTTGAGCGCGGGTAGATTATAAAAAAAAAAAAAAAATTTAAACCAAGTAAGTACCTATTTTTGATTTTTCCCGTATAATATATAATATTTTAAGTAAACTACAACATTTGTTTGTAAAAAATGTTTGATCGTTAGTTTTAAATAATTCTTTTTTTTTAAGTCTTGCATGTTCCTAATAAGGCCCACAAAAACAAGGGATGGGCCTTATTGGGCACACGAAAATTTGCTTTTAATTTATTGGGTCTTATATTATATTTTTAACGTGTTTCAGACAAAATGCCAACTTTTTCCAAAAAAGAGCTTCTTATAGGACAGTAACCAACATAAAAAAACGCGTTGCAGGTTAAAGAATATTTTTGTTTTATTTTTTTACGAAGAAGTGAAGTTTAAATTTTTTTGTTTAAGTTTTTTGCTAAAATTAAGTGTTTTTTTAATTTGTGTTTTTTGTTAAACTGAAGAGGCTATTTTCTTATGAAATAAATTTCAAAGAAGATGTTTGTTGAAAGATATTGAATTTTGTTGTGGGTTTTCCTTGCGAAATTATTAAGAAAACTGAGTGGGCTTTATTAAGACCCCATGGGCCTTATTAAGAACAACGTAAGCTTTTTTTAAATGTCAAAAAAATATACTTTTCAATTTAACGAAAACAATAAAATCTATTTTTCCATGTAGATAAAATGACAAAGAATCATAACCTTTTTAGTTTACTCGGATACTCTCAAAAATCTAGCAGTTATTTCGAAAAATCCGTTAGGTGGGCCTTATTTGGCCCCCCTACCTTATATATGATAGGAGCCGAGAAAATCGAGTTTACGCTTTCCAAAGCCTTTTTCAAAATGGCGGACAACGCAAGGGCGTTTTTTGTTCGAACTTTTTGGTTTTACACTCTCCAATAGGTACTCTATAAGAAACAAAAAAAAAATTCGACGCAGTATTTTTTGTAGATATTTCGAATTAATTAATTTAATTTGACTGGACTATCTTGGATATTGGGCTTCCAGCTTAATTTCTTGTCCAAAATAAGACCCAGATATTTTGCTTTGTCTGAGAATTTAAGCGGTATACCTTTGATGAGGGGAGGGTCTATGTGTGGGATTTTATATTTCCTGGTAAATAGGACAAGTTCAGTTTTGTGGGGGTTGACACCGAGTCCACATTGATCTGCCCAGTTAGTAAGCTTGTTTAGAGCATTTTGTAGGAGTTCCTTCAGAGTATTAGGATGCTTACCAGATATCGCTATCGCAACATCGTCCGCATAGGCAATCACCCTGTGCACCTCCCCTTCAAGAATCACTAGTAGTTCATTTACGACTAGGTTCCAAAGGAGAGGAGAGAGGACGCCGCCTTGCGGCGTACCCCTACTGAGAGTCCTTCGAGTAGTAAAATCGCCCAGTTTTGAATTAATAATCCTGCTTATCAGCATATGATTTATCAAATTACTGATTGACTTATCCACCTTTAGAGATGACAGCGCAGATGTGATTGCGGATGCGTCGACATTGTTAAAAGCTCCTTCTATATCCAGGAAAGCAACTAAGGTGAACTCCTTATGATGAAGGGAGTGTTCGATAGTACGAACCAGCGTATGTAGAGCGGTTTCTACAGATTTCCCTTTGTTATAAGCATGTTGAGCATTGGATAGTAAGGACTTATCAATGTTTGCCCTCAAATGGATTTCAATCAGACGTTCAAATGTGTTAAGTAGGAATGATGAAAGGCTAATAGGTCTTAGATCTTTAGGATTAACATGGCTAGGTTTGCCAGCTTTGGGGATGAAAATAACATTTACTTCTCTCCATGACAAAGGAATGTGAGCCAGAGCGATACAACCATTTAAGATGTTTACCAGAATGGGTATCAGAATATCGGAATTTTCCTGTAATTCCGCTGGAATTATTCCATCTGGCCCAGGAGATTTGTATGGATTGAAGCTGTTTATTGCCCATTTTAATTTTTCCTCTGTAATCAGACCTTGTGGAGGAGTTATGCTACTGAGTATGTTGTTAGGATCAGGATCAGTGCTATTAACGTAAGGAGAGCTGTCTGGAAAATGTACATCCAGTAGCAGATTGAGCGATTCTTCGCTTGAGTTTGTCCAGGAACCGTCATTGTTTTTTAGGCAACTTGGCATTACTGGATTTTTAGAGAGGATTTTTCTTAACCTTGATGCCTCTGAGTTGCCTTCTATATTGTTACAGAAAGTTCTCCAGGACATACGCTTGGTTTTCCTCAGTTCTTTTTTATATAACTTGAGGGAGTCTTTATATGAATCCCAATCAGAAGCTTCTCTGGAGGTTTTCGCTCTATTAAAGAGTTTCCTGCATTCTTTTCTTAGTGGATCCAGCCCCGAGTACCACCAGTGTGGTTTCTTTTTACATCTTATTTGTATAAGAGGGCAGGCAGTTTCCAGAGATTTGTTGAGGGCTGCTGTGAGGTCATTGACTTTAATATCAAGATCCTCAGTGTTGTAGGGTATGCTATATAACTCAGGCCTGATTGACCTTAATAGAGTTGCCCTATATAGAAGCCAATCTGTTTTCCGATGGTTACGGAAGGAAGGTTGGCTAGGAGGTTCGTCCATTATTTCGAATTGTATGTATCTATGATCAGAGAAAGAATGATCATTTGAAACTTTCCAATTCGAGATAGTATGATAAATTTTATCTGAGACAAGAGTTATGTCAAGTACTTCCTGTCTGTTTTTAGTAACAAATGTGGGTTCATTTCCAACGTTACATATTGTTAGGTTAGTGTTCAAAATATAATCGAAAAGAGACTCACCTCTGTCGTTTATATTCGTGCTACCCCACACTGTATGATGGGCGTTACCATCACTTCCAATAATGAGGTCAGTCTTCTGCCTATCTGCATCAGTGATAAGCCTCCTCAGAGTGTCTCCTGGGAGAGGGCCAAGGTGGTCATGGCCTAGATATGCCGACGCCAGCCAGAAAGTTCCTTTGGCTGTTTCCAGTCTTGCGACGGTTACATCTCGATCACTGAAATTAGGTAGTAAAAATACATTTAGGCTACTTTTAACTAGTATGCAAGATCTGGGTTCACCTTTATCTAATGCATACAGCAAGTAGTAGTTTGGAGTCCTTAGTCCCCGAACGATGGATTTCACAATCCAGGGTTCTTGGATTAGGACGATGTCTTCTCCGCTGCTGGATAGACGAAGAAGCAGGGAGGCCGAGGCCTTGATAGAGTGTTGGAGATTAATCTGAAGAAATCGCAGCATCTTTGCTACAACCCTCCCGATCAACCTCCAACACGGTGACGTTGGAGTCTTCCGATTCCGAGGTTGAGCCCAGAAGAGCGTCCTCACTCAGAAGATCTTCATTGTTGTGGTCATCGATCTCCATGTCGCTGACTGTTTTTATTGTCTCCACTGTTGCCGAAGATGACCTGGATGCCTCTTCCTCTTCCAGTGATGGGAAGGTGATAGATGCACCAGGGTCTGCAGCAGCAGTTTCGACTACGTTGGAGGAAGTGGATGCACCAGTAACATCCGCGTCCTTTTTATACACCTTCAGTGTGATGGTCTCAAACCCAAACCTAATCACACCTTTGGTCTGCGCCAGAGGAGCAAGGAACTCCTTATTTAGTACAATAATTGCACCTCTGTAGGGTCCCTTTTTCTCCTCCAGTTTCGCAACTTTCCAGTTGTGAGTAGGAAGGGATGGGTTCGATAGCCGGATCATCTGGAGTATTACATCCATGCTGGAGAGTTCGGCTGTAACCATGGCGCGAGCTCTTGGTCTGCACGGGATTTTCTCCTTAGCAACAACCTCGAGCTTAGCACCAGGCCAGACTTCCCCTAACCGGCTAACGGCCAACGATAGAAGATCACACGATCTCTGATCGTCACAAACCATGAGCTTAACATGTCCTTGATGCCAGCCTCCATCGTTTGTGATTGGAGGTGGTCCAGGGTTCTCCATCATGATACTCATGAAGCTCAACTGGAGCTTCCCCTTGACCACCTGCCAATTTTCCGCAGAGATCGTGCCATCGACGTCGTTCCCGTCAATGATCGCGACCACGATTTTGTTTTTAACCACATCACTGAAGGTCTTATTCCCTCCACAGGGATGTGATGGAGCGCTGATGTTGTGCACTTTGGGGCGTTTGGGTACTGAAATTGTGCCCTCCATAGACCTTTGACGCTTCGACGTGGAGTCTCCGCTGGCCTGGACGCTATTATTAGCTAAAAAGCTTTTAGCCCACTTGATTTTTGCATCATGCTGAGAGTTCCCCCCGGCGCCAGGTTGTTCACCAAACACCCTGAGTATTCTCTTAGCATTGCGAATGTCCTTGTAGAGGGTCCTAGAAGGGTTGGGCTTACGTCCGCTCCCCCTAGGGCCTTCTTTAGGATTTGTGGAGTTGTTAGAGGTGGAGGGACCATGCTTCACAGTCCTACTACCGCTGGAATGAGGCAAAGAAGTTCGGGGAGGTTTACTCTCCTTAGTGGTAGCAGGACCATGCTTCACAATCTTACTACCACTGAACCGCGGTGTCGAAGTTTGGAGAGGTTTACTCTCTGAAGTAGTAATAGAAGGGCCATGCTTCACAGCCCCCCTGTTACTGGAAGGAGGTATTTCTACCATTTTACTCCTGCTTTTGCTTTCGGCAATAGGACTGTGAGAATCCACATTACTACTACTTCCAGCGCAAGCCGGAGAAACAGCAGACGGCTTTTCAGTCGCACTGCTGGCCTGTCTCAAAGACCAGGACTTTCCACCATCTTTTGTATTTAAATTTTCCATAACAGATCCCACGAGTAACGGAGAAAGGGTGGTCCATCTGCACAGGGATCCGTATATGCAGATAAGGCTAGTTAATCCGGAGGTCGCCTGGTATCCGGATACTCCGTTAGCGACTGAGCTAGTTTTTTGATTGGGCCCTCAGCCAGGCTGATCATCGGCACGGGTCGTATAACACCTTGAATCCAGCCCAATTGGGAAGTTGCAAAAATAGGAAAAGGAGAGAGTGGGCGGGGAATCAGACAGTAAGCACCGTTCTGAAAAGAAGGACGTTAAGGGTAATAGAGGAGCTGGTAACTTTGGATAGCTTTTCGCATTTCCAATGTGGGAGAGGGAGGGATACAAGGATGTGTAAGAGGATGATGAGCGTCCTTTGGTTTCAGGACTCTTCTGGAGATGACATCTCGAGAATCATTGACCCTACTCAGCTTCTACAACTCGACAAGTTCGACGCTCAGGTAGAAGCGAAAGAGGCTGAAAAGGCGTTTATTAAAATTCAGTGAGTAGTTTTTTCACTATAACGGTTTAAAAAAAAAGTAAAAATTTTGTTTAGTTTCAAATATCTCACGAAAAAATAATGCTATTGATTTCAAATAAAATTTAATGTACTCATTAAGGTCATACAGATTTGGTATGAATTTGGAAAAAAATGAACATACCGTTATTTTTTTAAATAAAAAAAAACTGAAAAAAAAATTTCATAACCCAGATATTCTAAGAACGGAAAACAATTTGAAACTCAAAATAATTTTATTTTACGAAAAATAATGTGTTTAACAACTGGTGAAAATTTCAAAAAAAATCAGTTTACAGTTTTTTTACAAAAAATAAAAAACTATATAAAATTCTATTGAAAATTGGTAAAAATTGTTTTTCGACTCAAATTTCTCGGGACCTAGTAGTGATATTGACTTCTAATTTAGTTTATTTTATACATAGTATAATTTTGTACAATTGCAAAAATGTTGACAAGTATTGAATTAATAGTTTTTTTTTAAATAAAAAAACTATTAAAAATTCTAATGAAAACTCTAGTTAAAATTGTATTTCAAATCGAATTTCTTGGGAACGAACACCGATAGTGCCTTCTAAAGTATGTTGTTTTGTACATCGATACCTTCCCGTAAGAATGTATACTAAGCGACATTTTTCTAAAATTGTTCAGGAAACGAAAAAAATGAAGAAAGTTCTAGTTGAATCATAGTGTGCTAAGAGACAATTTTGGTTAAACTAAGTGACATCTAATAAAATTTTTTGTTGCTCACGACAATGAGATCTTTATTAATGTCGCTTAGCATAATTTTTTTGGCGGATAATACAAATTTCAGGGGGCAACATTATTTTAATGAGAAAACATGGCAGTTGATAATTTTTTTTTTTGAACTCTAGTTTCCTTTTCATGCATAATAGGTTGGCGAAACCCAGGCCAAAACGTGGCACTTAACATATAGTATATTTCCTCATCAAAAAGTCATTTTCGAAAAAAGTGTCGCTTATATGGTTAAATTTTGACAAGTATCGAATTGACAGTTTTAACAAAAATATAAAAAAAATCTACTAAAAAGACGTAATATTTGTTTTTCGACTAGAATATCTTGAGAACGAGCAATGATATTGACTTTGCCATTATTTAATTTTATACATAATACAATTTCTAACAAATGGTTTATATTTGACATATATCTAGTTTTAGAGCGGATATATTTTGTAAGTACCCTTCCATCAATAACCAAACCATATCTTTTATTTTTGAATATTTCGTTTTTAAATTTTTTTCAATTAAAATGTTTGGAACCGAAATAATAAATTAATTTCTATAATATAATACATAATTTTATAATTTTATTATCAACTTAATTTTTATAGTTTTTAGAAGAATATACATATGTACTGTACATACGTATATGAATAAGGTTGTTCAGTTGTACCCAAGTCCCACACATTCAAATTCCATTAATATGGAATGAAGAAAACGTCACAATATGTTTTATTTTTTTTACCACAAATGGGAAGTTATCAGTGTGGGTCGCAACCAGCCTCTTTTTACTTGCGACTTATAGGTACTATAAGGCAAGTTATGCACTCGTAAAAAAAATCGAACTCGAGATTTTGATCAAAGTTGACATTACGATGAAAGCGAAGGCTAAAAAAGTGGGTCTGGCAATTCTGTCTGTCTGTCGCTTCGACTACAGCCTAAACGGCTCGGCCGATTTTCTTTAAACTTGGTAGTGATGAGTTTTGATTGTTTACCCCCACACGTTTTTTTCTTTTTTTTTTGTAAGACCAAAAATAACGGTACCTGCCATACGAATTTTTTTCGAAATTTTATAAATATTTTTTTTTCTCAAAAACTGCCCAACGGATTTAAAAAATAAAAACACAAAAAAATTCATTTAGTCAAAACTAGGTAATGCTTGAAAAAAATTTTCAGAAAAATGGTTATTGAGGGTACCCCCCATGGAACCATTTTTTTTGTTTTTGATTTTCTCAAAAACGGTACCACCGATTTTGATAATTTTTTTTTGCGAAGGCTCTTCAAAAATTTAAATAGAATTGTGTATTCAAATTTTCAAAAAAAATTTTTTTGGATTTTTAAAAAACACTTCAAAATTTTTTTTTCAAAACTCAATATTTCGAAAACCCTTTGCTAGAATTTTGATAAAAATTTTTTTCTTTCAATTAATTTTTATGATCTTTAATTTATTAAAAAAACATTTTCAAATTAAGATATTACAGCTTGTACCTACCATAGAACCATTTTTTCGAATTTTGAATTTCTCATTATGCACATAGCGGTTCTTAATTAAATTTTTTATAGAGAAGCTTCTAAAAAGTCTAAAACACATTGCAGTTCAAAACTTTAAAATAAATATTTTTTGAATTTTTGAAAAAAAAAAATATTTTTTTCTTTTTTTGAAAATTCGATATCTCAGAAACGGCTAAACATTTTTTTTTTAATTTAATTTTTATTCGAACAATAATAAAAACTTTAAATTGGCGTACCAAACCTTTTTCTTAAAAATCTTTTAAAAATTTTGTATATATAAGCTTTTTTGAAGAAACCACTAAAACGACTTATAATTTTTGTTCTTGCATAAATTCATATTTACATAGCATTTTGTTTTCGTCTCTTACTATTAAAAGAATTTAAAAAATTAATTTGATCCTTATGACAATAACTAATAACATTCGTTTTTAAAATACCTAGTCTATTATATAGGAGCAAGTTCGTGCGACCCAGTCGTTCATTTTATTTTAGGTGTGTTCAGAAGCAATTTATTAAGAAAGTTCTTTTAGTACAATACTAGTTAGAAAGGGGCATGTCTTATAGTAGTTTACTTATGCCGAGCCTGGTCAGCTTTAAATAGAGAACCTCTAACAATATGGTGTGGAAAACCTTCTTTAAGTCAACCAGACAAGCACCAGTGCTTTTTAGTTTATTTCTCTTTTTCTGGATGTACCACAGCTGTGTTCTATCTTAATGGATAATGTGCATTATTCAATGCGTTTTAAACAGTGCGGTATAAATGTCCACTGCCTCCGAAGGTAGATGTCGTAGTACAACGTTGGATATAATATTATCAACTCTGCTGACTTCTTTTTCTTTAATGAGTAGAAGATGAGCTGGAGCTCCACCTTCGAAACTAACAGGGGCTGGGCCCGTTTCCTTGGCGATTATGGCGTTTGCCATAAGTCTTTGTCAGTAGTCCACTTTTTGTCTGTATAGGGCGTCAATGGTCACGTTATGGTACATGTCGGTAGAGTCACGTTCTTTGTATATGCATTGTTCTGCCTGTTTTTAGTTTGATTGTATCGTTCATTTGTTCTAAGTGTTCGTCTATCTGTGTGTTTGGCAAATTCCTGTTATCTGATGGGTATATATTATTTGAACGTATTTCCCTTGATTAGGAGTTGGTGAAGCATGGCCATCGCATCTTACTATAATTATAAGAATGAACAAGCACATATACCTCCAACTCCTTTATCTCGTTGGAAGCTGTATAACTGCGGCAAGTCCGCAGTGGTCACTGTCGTACTTGATCGTTCGTAAAAAGTTTCTTGGTTGTTGTCTATTATGTAGTAATAAATCTAGATAGGCACCGCTTTTTGGCGGTGCCTATGAATGAATGAATTTAACAAAAATTGCGTATTGACAAGGTCCTCACAGTCAACTGATGAGTCCATGTGAGATCAGTTTAATCCTTGATAGAGAATGAAGAAAAATTTACCGCTCACTAAGTCAATTATTTTTTTTTTTTCATGCTGCACTTTTTTGGTTCATGGATCTTCTATCTTGTCTTGAAGGGTTCTATAACAAGTTTTGCTGATGATATTGGTTGTTCATATTCGAATAATTCTATTGTAGTCTTAATAGCTGATATTAATTACGATTGAGAGGTTCTTAGACATTGGTTCAGTATGCATAAGCTTGTCGTAAGTGATAAAACTAAGCAAATGTTCCTTAACGAATCATACTTTTCCTTTTCCTCATCTAAATTCATATTCCATAGCTCGAATTGTAAAAAAATTTCGAGTTTGGAAGAATGTATGCACTTTATAGAACATTGACCTAAGTTTCAATGTAAGTCTTAATTGCTCTTCTAAATACTTTACAATTGAACATGTTTTTAATTGATAGTTAACTGGAATGTTCATACTTCACGATTGAAAAAGTATCTTTTGTTAACTACTTTTATTATGTTCCATCGCAAAAGAACCTTAAAACTGTATAGCTTGGTTCAATCATAGTTACAATATGAGCTTTTTTGAATACAACCTCTACTGGTGGTAAAGAAACATATTCTTAGGATAATTTGGAACAAAAAACGGGGTGAGCATAGTTTTGAACTTTTATTAAGCTGAAAGATTCTTCTACTTAAACACATTTATTTTTATAAATTCTTAAAAAAAATTTCTTTCGAAGTGGTAACCTTCCCAATCATAACTTAACTACTTACAGGCTTCGAAGTCAGGAATGTTTCTTAGCTCAAGTACTACCTCACAATAATTATTGCTGTTTCAACTTTTATTTTTATTTTTTAGTAAATAAAAATAGAATGTTTAACTTAAACAACATAATCTTCTATACTTAATAATAAAGAATCACCCCACAACTTTCAATTACACAGCCCCACAAAAAAAAGTCCTCTGACTCTTGGATGAGACCATGTGTCTTATAGGGTTATAGGTTTTTTGGATCGCTGATTTCAAATCCGGAGTCCGTTTGACCCAATCAGGTCAGGTTTAAGGGCATTTGAAGGTCAAATTGCGAAATATTCGTTTAAAAATCTGAAAACCTATATATATATATGTTTTTGGCATCGCTGAATTCGAATCCGGGTTTCTTTTGACCCCAACATGTAAAAGTCAAGATCAAACGAAGGTCAAATCCCTAAAATTTAACGATATGATAAAAAAATTTACGTTCAAATATGTATTGACTTTTTTTTACCGACCTCTGTAGGTCATGTAGCGGTCATCCAAAATAAGACTCGTTTTTTAGATTTTGGCCTATGTATTGGCTGTGAATTGGAATTCTGATCCTTTAAACAGTTGATCTTTATGTTTTTCGAGTCACTGACCACGATGCTGGTGTTCTTTTGACCCCATCACGCCAATTTTTTTTTTTTTTTATAATACACTCGCGCTCAAGGGTATGTTACGAGACCCTTATAATGTCTTAAACACAGCACGGGCGAGGGGGAAATTAGGAGCGGAGAGAAAGGAGGTGTCGATGAACATTGGTTTTGAATGTTTGCAAATTGAAATGGCAAGGGAAAACTGTGCCAGGTAAGTTATTCCATAATCGTGTTGTGCGACTAAAAACCGAATCTCTATATTTGACGGTACGACCAAAGTTAGGCTCAAGGGTGAACTGATGAGTATTCCTAGCGAAGCGGGTATCACGGGTGAATTGATAAAAGGGAGGAATGCAACTAGCTACTTCGAGTGAGCATTGCTTGTGAAAGAAGCGATAAAACAGGGAAATACATGAAACATTCCGACGGTGCTCAAGAGATGGGAATGAATCCATTATAGCTCTGTTTCCAATCAGTTTTAACGCTCTGTTTTGAATTGTATCCAATAAATGGAGAGAAGATTGAGCAACGCCTGCCCAAAGGTCTGAGTTATACTCGAGTTTTGGACGTATATACGCCTTATAAATGGTAGCCAGATCAGAAAGGGTGAAAAATTTCTTACATCGATATAGAAATCCTAAGCATTTAGCAGCATTCTTGGCGGTCTCGAGTATGTGATCATTCCAACGAAGATCGTCGTTAACACACATATCGAGTACTGAGAGCTTTTCCACACGGTTTTTTGTACCCCATTTAACAATGCTGTAAAGATCGGAGTTTAATAAACTTATCATACGGTACCGTTGCAAATTCACTTCCGAAGGAGATGGACGTGAGTTTGGGAACGAGTATGAAAAGCTGAGAGTGGAGTCGTCGGCAAAACAATGAAGTGGATTAGAAGTTTCAGACAAGAGATCATTTATAAAAATGAGGAAGAGAGTCGGAGACAAAACGGAGCCTTGGGGAACACCAGCATTTATTTTGTGAAGATCAGACTTAAAACCATCCAATACAACATGTATTGAACGATCTAGAAGGTAATTTCTAATCCAAATAATAAGGGCTTCGTTGATGCCAAACGCACGCATTTTCGATAAGAGAGCCTGGTGCCAAACTCTATCAAATGCCTTAGAAATATCAAGCGCAATAATCTTACTTTCTCCAAAACAATGTAAAGATCTGTTCCACTCTTCGGTGAGATATGCCATCAGATCACCAGTGGAACGATTGCTGCGAAAGCCGTATTGCCGGTCATTAAGAAGCTTTCGATCTTCGAGATATTTCTTCAGCTGATGATTTATCAGCGATTCCATGACCTTGGAAAGAAGGGACGTAAGTGCGATTGGTCGATGGGACGAGGGGGAGGAAGGGTCAACTTTTTTAGGAACAGGCTGGACAAATGCTGTTTTCCATCTTCTAGGGAAGAGTCCAGAACAGTAGGAGCGATGGAAAAGCTTACGCAATGGTTTTGCCTGAAATGAAGAACACCTCTTCAGAAGAATGGGGGGTATACCATCAGGACCAGCGGATTTGTTTATATCAAGATCTCGAAGGGCTCTTGCAACTGTACGAGTGCGGAAATATACCTGTCCCATTGAATGATTTACGTTCTCAAGTACAGGAGGGGCAATGTTGCTAACAGGCAACGTGGAGTTAGCAGCAAAATGAGCTGCAAGTACATTTCGGTTTTTCTTTGTAGATGAGCGTTGGAACCGAAGATGAAATTGAATTTTTTATGTTCTTGACAAATGACCAGAAATTTCTACTGCCTTTGGGACATTGCAGGATTTTTTGCCTTAATTTCTGTTCATGTAAGAATTTGGTTCTCTTTATAACAGCATTGCATTGATTTCTGACTTGTTTAAACTTTTTCCGATTTTCCTCGGTTGGGTTGGCTTTGTAAGAGCGGAAACTTACTTCTCTCGACCTGATAGCTTCCTTACAGCTTGTATCGAACCAAGACTTTTCTTTCGACTTTATACTCTTAATTCTGTAAGGAATAAAAGCACGCATCCCAAGAAAAATCACTTCTGTGATCATATCAGCACTGGCATCAACGTCACTATCGAGGAAACATAGTGACCAGTTAAAAATTCTAAAAAAGTTATTCAGACCATCCCAGTTGGCTTTCTCGTATTGCCAAACGGTCCTAGTTGGATGCTTCTCTTTAACTGGATGAATGGGACACGAGAAATTAGCTGATATTACACAATGGTCCGAAGTGCCGAATGGAGATTTTACCTTTATGGTATACTTATCAGGGTTAGAAGTAAGAAACAAATCAAGAGTGTGAGCGTGGTAAACGGGTGGGCTCATCTACCAGCTGAGTAAGTTGGTGCATCTCAGCAAATATCTCAACATATCTTCCTTCGGGTGTTGTCTGTCCTGAATGGCGGAGCCAATTTGAATTGTGTAAATTGAAGTCGCCCGCAATAACGACTTCAGTGTGAGGGTACAGGGAAACAATTCGGGAAATGGATTCAGACAACGCATCAAACTCATTAAGAGTTGAATTGCTGTCCAGATTTGGACTCCTATAAATAAAACAATAATGGATGATGTGCTTGCGGACAGTAAATTTGAGCCACATGAAATTAAAGTTCGTATTAGAACAATGTCCGTATTGAGGAAGACTCTGGCAAGCAACATCATGTCTAACGTAGACTAAAAGGCCGTGATGGCGAAAGAGTAAAGGCATTAGGTTATAGCCAGGCAGGTTAAATTCTGAAAGATCAGTATTTGCGCCAACCTGTGTTTCACCTAATGCCAAAACAGCTGGTCTGTACTTAACAGAATGGCCGTACACGTCAAAGAAATTTCTTCTTAGCCCACGAATATGGAAAACACAACACAAAAATCACTCACCATGTCAAAAATCACAAACACCCAAAACACAACTCTGACGAACTAAATTTAACCGTGAAGTGTATGTCCAATGGATTAAAAACAAAATACAAACCGTTCTAGGTGTTATGCCCATAGAACGCTTTGTACCTGAAATCAATCAAGACATACAAACACAATCGAATTATACATCAAATGTCACTTAACTATCCATTACAAGAATCATGCGATAAGCATAACAAAGAGATATGCAATGGATAGCAAGCGACAGTTACTTCAAGGCAAGTGGATAAGTGGGAGATGGTGATGAAGAGAGCGCGCCGTTAACTGGTGTGATGTTTATGCCAAATGGTTTAAGTAATTTTTTTTTGTTTTTGTTTTATTGATGTTGTTTATATATTTTTTTTTTTTTTTCGTTTGTAATATTTTTTGGCTTTGTAAGGGCACACTGCGGAACTTATCGCACTCGCGACCGCCTGATACGAGCGATGGATCGACACCGCTCAAGGTAAAACAAAGGTCAAATCCCTAAATTCTAACGATATGATATTTTTGACCCCGGATTCTGAAAGAGCAGAATATTTTACATCTAAATTCACCTAGACCTGTTGTTTGAAATGACCTTTGGAAGATATTCCAAGATCAAATATTTCTTTTGGATCTCTCGGCTGATGTATCGACAGTAAATCGGGATTTGTCTCGAACCAGTTGATTCTTATGTTTTTAGAGTCACTGAATCCGAATATAAAGTGCGTTTAATACTATTTTACAGACTCTATGTCATTTGAAGGTATCCATATCCCTTCAGAAGTAACGGGGTCGAACATGGCACCATAGTCGAATGATATCATGACAGTCTAATGTGATCTTAGGCTACTGTAAGTGTGATCTTCACAAAATAAATGCTGGTGTTCCCCAAGGCTATTCCTCGACTCTCTTGTCTCTTCCTCATTTTTATGAATGATCTATTGTGTGAAACTTCTAATCCACTTCATTGTTTGGCCGACGACTCTATCCTCAGCTTTTCTTACTCGTTCTCAAATTACAACGATATCGTACGATAAGCACATTAAAATCCGATCTTTACAGCATTGTAAAATGCGATATATGAAATGTTGTGGAGTTTATTGCTTCGAAAACTCAATTATGTCTATTGTCCTTGAAACAAAATGTACCCTCTATGTCATGGCCTTGAATGGCACTTGCATCGAAGAAGCCGAAAAGCTCTTAGTACTCGGTATGTGTGTCAACGTCTATCTTCTTTGGAATGACCACATTCTCCAGACCGCGGAAAACGCTCCTAACGCTTACGATTTCAATATTGGTATAAGACATTTTTCACACCCTCTGATCTGGCTACAATTAATAAAGCGTTAATAGTCTGGACAGGAGCAGACCGAACTTCTCTTCATTATTGGATAGAATCCGGAACAGAGCGTTAAAACTGAAAGGAAACATAACTATCACGTCTTTCCTTGTTTTATCGCTTCTTTCACAAGCAAAGTTCACTCGAAGTAGCCTGTTACATTCCTCCTCTAAATCAGTTCATACATAATACCCGTTTCGCTAGGAATGCTCATCAGTTCAGTTAGCTTAATTTTTGAAGTAGGTACTATCGAAAACAGAAATTCGTTCTTAAGTCGCACTACACGAATATGGAATAATTTACCCGGCACGGCTTGCCATTCCATTTGCAAACATTCAAGACTAGCTATATAATGTTCATCGACATCTCCTTTGCCCACTCCCCCTTATTTTTCTCCATAACACATGCTATGTTTGGCCCCGATTGCCGTTGTCGATTGCCAATCGAATCGAAACTTTTCTATTGTTTCGATTGGTTTTCATATTTTGTATTGTGTAACTTAATCGATCGAACAATGTACTATTGTGAATGAACCCACAGAATATTGCGAATATTTCGAATTTGACAGTTCTATGATGTGTTAGGCTTTCAAATAATTATTTGTCTTTTCTGGTTTTCTTTTTTTATATAAATTAAAATAGTTTATTTACATTCTAAAATGAGTGGAATCGAATTATGGTTAAATGAAAATGTCCAAGAAAATTTTGAAATGGCCAGAAAAAGAAGACATATAAGAGACAACTCTAATCCTCTGGAACTGGAAGAAACAATGTAAGATTTATGAAATAAAAGTTTTACTTCGTATACAAATATTTACCTTATATTTCTTATAGCTTTCTTAAATACTTTCGCTTATCCAAAGAAAGTTTCATAGGACTTCTAAGCGATATTAACCCAAAGCTCAGGTCAACACTAAGAAGCTCTTCAATTCCAAATATAATAAAACTTGCTACTACCTTGAGATGTTGTGCTCATGGATCTTACCAAGTTAGTGTTGGTAATGAGTTTTGCATTGGTCTTGCACAATCTACAGTGTCTCTAGTGCTAAAGGAAGTGCTCTCAGTTATAAAAACACATACATATTTGCTCCAAAGTGATAACATTTAATTACTCTGAAACAGAAAAGCGTCGGACAAGAATGCATTTTTATGAAAAAAGTGGGATACCAGGTGTGATAGGGTGTATAGACGGTACACATATCAAGATAGCGTCGCCAAAAAAAGAACTTCAGCACGCATATTACAACCGTAAAGGATTTTACAGCTTAAATGCGATGGTTGTAAGAAGCTTGTTGCATAAAATCTTATTTAGTGTTTAGATGGTTAACTATTTCAGGTTTGTGACGATACAATGACAATTCGTTTTATTAATGCACGATATCCTGGATCAGCACACGACTCATTTGTCTTCAACATGTCCAGTTTAAAGCAAATTTTTGAAGAATGGCATCAAAATGGGACAACGAATAATTGGCTGGTAGGTATAAATGTGCCTATATGCATATGCATATATAAATATTTAATTGCATTTTTCAACTATTGCAGGAGATGCGGGTTATGCTTTGAAACCATATCTTCTAACACCATTTCGCAACCCCGAAGAAGGATCGCCTGAAATTGCGTTCAACAAAAGGCATGCTAAAGCAAGGAACATTGTTGAGCGTACGATTGGAGTTTTGAAAAGCAGATGGAGATGTCTACTTAGAGCACGAGAACTTCATTACAGCCCAGAAAAAGCTACGCAGATTATAAATGTTTGTGTAGCTTTACATAATACATATGTATGTGCATTGCTTAGAAAATTCCTTTGCAGGAAGAAGAAGTACAGGATCATGGTCACGATGATGATGAAACTGCAGTCTATAACCTGGAACCTGATGAAAATGAAGCTTCGTCTATAAGAAACAATATTCTTAGATATACATATAAATAACACACATTCTTAAAACTTAACAAAAACTTTTATTTAACTTTATTTTTGTTTTATAAACGAAATGAAAACTTCATTTTATCACAATAAAAGAATAGGAACTTCATTGAATAAAAAAAAAATATATAGATGCATGTACGCATATGCTTATTTTATATTTTTGGCCAGTTTTGACAATCGCAGCTGGATTTATTGAATCTTTCTTTTTTAATTGCAGAATTTCTTGCTTTAATTTAAGCTTTATTGTTCTGTCATACGATTTTTTGTTTACTGCATCCTTATAAAGTGAAAGCTTTTCTTTTTTTATTGCCAACAGTTCCTTGTTCATATCTTTTTGCAAATAATAATATTTCTTTGCGTATTCTGTTCTTGATTTTACGCTTACTTTAATGTCGTACACTATAGCTTTTATTTCATAGGCGTTTTTCTTTTTTAGTTCAGGGGCCTAACTTTGTAATTCGATTCTAAAGTTAAATCATTCGAATTCGGAAAACATGTACTGTGTTATTCGAAAATCGGAAATTGAAATCCGAGTTTCATTTATCTAGATACATTTGCTCGAAATTCGGAAATGTCGTACTTTACAACTCTATTTTCGTTGCTAAATACATTCGAATATCTGAAATTTCATTCGATATCTAGAGTAATTTGGGGTAATGTGGTATAGGCAGTTTTCTCAAAAACTAAGCATGTTACTTCAACGGTTTTTACCTTAACGGATGGTAATATAAATAAAACTAAGTACTCGTGTTCAATCAAGTCAAAAATCTTCGTATATCTCAAGCAAATATTAGAGAAGGGTTATTGCGTGAAGTTGAGTTTTTTTTTTTGGTTCAAACAAAAAGTGTTTGTGTGCTCTTAAAAGTTGTGTTTCAAGCTAGTTTATAAATTCTTTGAAAAAAATAAATTAATTATCTACGAAAAACAACTGTTAGTTTTGTTCCAAGGTGTTTATTTTATATTTCATTATTTATTTTTGTAAAAATATATAGTTTCGGCTAATGTGGTATACTAGCCGTGGCCAATGTGGTAGTATACCACTTTACCCTTCATAAAAGTTTATTTCTTTTTAAAATTGGCTATTTGTGTTTTTTTCTAAAGATTCATTCGTTAAAATGTCTAAAAGGGTTGAAGTAAGAAAATGAGATTCCAAAGACATGGAATCATGCTGTGAGGAATGAAAAAATGGGTAAGTATACCACAATAGACAGCATAGTGTACCACATTACCCTTTAACTTTCAAAAGTGACGATTTAGAGGTTGTATCAATATTTTGTCTAAATCTTTGTTAGTTATTGTTAGAATTCGATAAAAAGAAATCACTTGGTAGCTTATATGTTTTTGGTAAAATCTACCAAATTTAGGAGCATTCGTTTCATAACTTTTTCTGTTAAGTCAAAAAAACAAACATGTATACCACAATACCCTAACTTCCTCTATTAACCATACAGAAAAGTTTTGATAATTTGTTTATTTGAATCAAGCTAATTAATATCTAGCGTACAAAAATGTTTCGTTGAATTAAGAATTAAGAATTTATAAATTATATAATATTATAGAATATTTTTTTAAAACAAGTATTTTATACATCAGAAAAATGTATGTATTTATTAATAAATTATGATTAACGTTATACCAATTAAACATGTTATTCAATGGTGAATTCTACGATACGATAGTGTGTTATGTAAATTGGGTGAAGAAAACCTCTTAGATTACCACTTGGAACATTAAAATTAACGCGAGACAAATGGTTCAAAGCATCGATATTACCATCAATAAGATTAACAATAAAAACAAAACATAAATAAGAACATAAATAAGAGCGCTCCAGACTGGGTAAATCTATCAGTTTTAGACGGCTAATATATGAAAGAAGATTTAATGGATTCTGCCAGCCTAAGCCTCTAAGAGCAAATTTTAGGAACCTTTTTTGAATTTGTTCAATTCTTATTTTGTGGCAACTGTAGAAGGGGTCCATAACTGGCAAGCATACTCTATAATGGGTCTGACAAATGTGATAAATAGTTGTTTGATAACATAAGGATCAGAAAACTGACGTCATTCCCTTTTAATCCAACCTAATATTGAATTGGCTTTATTACATGTCACATTGATATGCTGTGTGAATTCGAGTTTTTTTTATCAAACAATACACCAAGGATAGATAAAGCTAAAATGTAAGTACGTTTATTTTAAAATTATAAATTAATTGAAGAAAACATAATAAATATTAATATGATTATATTTTTGAGGATTTTTCTTATTTCAAAGGGAAACCAGAACAAAAATACATATGTATGAATACTAAACAAAATCAATTTGAAATTCTCGTTGATTTTACGAGTAGATATGTGATAGTTGATAGTTTTTTTCGGGATTCGTAAGAAGTTTCCGATTACGATGAAATTCGTGATAGGGCTGATTGGTTTCTGGACAATAACGTACGGGTTTTTCGAGCCCCAGATGCGGCAAATTTTGTTTGTTAACGTAGCCGCTGAGATCAAAATGCACCTCGTCAGAAAAGATGATTTTTAACACAAAATCGTTGTCCAATTCAAGATGCTCTAATGGCCGGCCAAACTGCGAAGCAATAACGAAACGGATGATCATGTGTCTTCAATTGTTGACTCAATTGGACCTTGTAAGCGAATAATCTTTGTGCAGAATTCTCCTCATACATACTCGTATAATTGCATCTTTTGAAAGACGAACATTTTTTATAAAACTGGAAAAAATATTTAGTATACATAGATAAATTATTTCGCCATTAAATTTTGTTTTGTATCACATTACCTTTTACTTGATAAACCCATCATATTATAATTGTCTTTTATTCTTTCTTTGAATTCTTTCTTCAGCACAAATTTCTTCATCAAGCCACAATGTAACTGAATCCATATCCATACTCAACTCCAATTATCAACGAATAAATTTAATTAATCAAAAACTTATTATGTATTTGACTTTTTTTTTATTTTAAAATGCCATTTTCGACAAAAAACAGCTCGAGTCCGGAACATTTGTTCGAAAGTTGCAAAGTTTTCTTTGCAACATTTTCTCTGGATTCGAAAGTTATACAGAGTAACTTTTGAAATTAGAATCGCAAACAACTTTCGAACAATTTTCATTTTCGTATCGAATTACAGAGTTAAGCCCCAGTATAAACCTCCGAACAGACTCCGAGCATGTCGAGCATGTTCCGAACATCCTCTGAACCAAGCGTGCTCTAGTATTTTTTGAAACACACCTGAACACTTCGCTGTCGACATTTTTTTTTTAATTTCCAGCTGTCAAATGCCTGTGTAAAGCATTGTACTCTGTCTGCTCAGTTATTTTATTCTGAGCTTATAGAGCGCACTCTGAACACGCTCAGAACATGCTCAGAACGAAAAAAGAAACACATTACGAAGCTCTGAACGCTCTGAACTAAAAAAGAAACACAATTTATTTTTTGACAACTCAGGCTCTGTTCTGAACTATAAAAGAAAATAAAGCTAAGTGTACACGATTGGTAGATCTTACAATATTGTCAGATCTGTCAGTGAAAAACATGCTTACAATGTCTTACAACCGTGTAGTCTTACAATTAATTGTCAGAAAATTTGTCTGACAATTAATTGTTAGATCATTGTCTGACAATTAATTGTAAGAAATCTGACAATCATGTGTACGCTAGCTGACAATCGTGTAATCTTCCAATTAATTGTCAGAAAATGTATCTGACAATTAATTGTAAGACGGTAAATTGTAAGGTATTTGATAATCGTGTACACACACAATTTATTGTCAGGCCTGCCAATTTTTATCGTTGTCTGACGTTTCTGACAATGAAGAAATTGTAAGATGTTCGTTTTTTAGCATCATACAATTTTTTCATTGTCAGACAATTTGCAGCCAAGGTTTAATTGTCAGTTTCCATAACCAACAAAAACTGACAATTAATTGTGTGTGTACACGGTTGGTAGAAAATCTACCAATCTCTTACAATTAATTGGTAGGTATTAAGCCGGCTATCTGAAAATGAATTTTCAGCCAACTTCTGACAATTAATTGTAAGAGATTGGTAGATTTTGTACCAACCGTGAACACACACAACTTATTTGTCAGCTCATTGGTAGATAATTGTCAGACATTGTAAGATCTTACAATATTGTAAGATCTACCAATCGTGTACAGTGTACACTTAGCTTAAACCTATTGAAAAAAGTTTCTTGTGAATTTGTTGATTTCTCCAATAGCACATGGCCTTTCTTTTTCTTGAGAACATTTTTTGTTGATTTTGTTTTTGATGCATTGCTGTTGGATGTCGATGTACCTTTCTTTGGAGTTTCAGTGAGGCTTATTATTGACTCAATGATATCCATCTCCTCAAGTTCTCTATCATTATCAACATTTTCCTGCGATAAGGAATAAGACTTCTGCCCAGATTCTAAGCCATCAAACTCAACTCCAGGTGGGTCCACGATGGTGTTTATATCCAACATTTTAATTACAGCTTCTTCTAATTGGCTGAAAGTATAAAGCTTATTTGGTCCACCACCAGTTGCTTTTTGTTCCGCTTTATTTTGTGACATTTTCTTCTTGGTGTGGAACTTAAAATCTGTCCATACCTAATTGAATAAAGGAGCTTAAAGTAAGAACAAATATGAATGTATAACAAAAACTTCTCGTTACCTTTAGCCACTTCTCCCAAGTACGCATTGGAGGACCTTCACCATTACACCCCGACTCCACAAGATATCTGTCTCTCCAACTCAATGTCTGACATCTCTATCTCTACATTTTCTTATTGCTTCGCTGGGCAAATTATGTCATGATTTTTCATTTCTATCCCTACTGCACGGGATGTGTTTTGTGCGGACAACAGAAATTAGCAAAAGGTCAATCTAACAAAAATTATATATATTTGCAAAGAAAAGAATGCGCATCTACCTAAAGTATAAATAAATAACACCAAACATAACTTAACGCACGAATAATTGAATAACATGACACCTTAATGTATTTACTTACAAAATAAAAAAAATATTTGCCGACGGAGTACTTGACAAGAACCAACCAAATGAGAAGACACGAAATAATGAGACAAAAGTACGAAAAAAAACCATTTGTCAAATTTCATATCAGACATCTATATCAAGACAAAACCGCTGACATAGATCGCTGACATCACATCATAAGAGGAAATATCGCGTCTCCATTGGAGATTTCATATCATGATGAGCATCCTGAGAGAATTTATCTCCTGTGGAGCCGGGGTGTTAAGTTCCGAAGCGAATTTCTCCCATCTATGCTTTGATTGGCTCTTAGCACAAACCCCCTTCGCGATGTCCGGATTTTCCTCCATTAATCTGACCAATATTTCCATCTGTTTTTTATTCGTTATAACTTTTGACCTACATAAAGTAAATATTTGAATGTAGTTTTCCAAAAAATAATTAATTAATTAGAAAAAACTTACATTTTGTTTACAAGAAAAACTTCTGGACAGCAACGTAAGGACGCTTCGATTAGAAAATAACAATCGAAAAGAAACGACTGTGAAATCGAAAAGTTTCGATCACAATCGACATTCGCAGTATGAAAATGAGTAATCGACGATCGATGATCGAAAGAAGTCGATCATCGATTATAAAATCGACAACCGCAATATGGGCCTTTATGTTGAACATTATAAGCTATAAGGGTATCACAATAAACCCTGAAGCGCGTGTGAATAATAAAAAAAACATGAACTTAAAAAAAATGATTTTTCGACAAATCTGTACGTACTAGGACATTAGCTTTTCATAAAACGAATTTCGTAAAACGAAAATAATCATATTTCTACAAATTTCCCTTTGTAAGCTACAACTTCAATTTTGGATCACAAACATTTTGTTAAACAGAATAAATCGATTTTTCTACAAATTTGTTAGAAAAGTGTTTGCTATTTACAATTTGTAGTGAAATAGGCATTTTGTTGTATGTACTTCTTTTTAATTAATAATGTGTAGTCACTTTATCATGACGATGACATGAAGTGTCCTACCTTAATCAGCAAGCAAGCGTCATTTCTTTCCATCGATGCGTAAAATTGTTATTTATTAAAGTAATTTTTCCTTGTCTCATTAAAATCGTCCACATTTTCTTTTCGCGTTGTCATTTATATTAAGCGGCTTGGTCCATCACTACCAGCATTAACGAGAGTCACTTGTAGATATTTGTACTACGCATTGAGTCAGGCACTAGCCTGGATAAGTAGGCGGATGTAAGTTCGCATAATGTGAGGCAATGCAACTCATAAATTATGCCAAAAATTATTATAGAAGCAGTGGGGTGTAGCAGCGTGCCAATGGGTTTAACAGGACCATAATTTACATATCATATTTAAAATTCGAAAAGGACAAATTACCGATTTTTATCGTAATAACCTCGAAAACATCTACCGACATGACAACGCGGAGACCAATATGACTGACGCAACGGCCGACGCAACTGCCTATGCAACGAACCAACATAAGCAGCTGCCCTGCCCTGTTCTCAATATACCTACTACTTCTCGTATACATTTCAATTATTATATTTCATGCAGTAATTGCACTCGCTTTTATAAATTGCAAAACTTTCCACGCCAGAGCCAACACTATAGCAGGATATCAGAAGGCTGCTTACTTAATTTATAAATATTTTATTGCAAAAATGATTTGTTAACACCACACATGTAGTCATTCTCATAGATACATGCCTATATGTACATGCAAGTATGACGTGTTCGGTGCAGAACTTCTTGTTGAAATAGGACCACTCACAGCTCGAAAATTTGCTACGTTGTGAAGATTGGGTAGCTTTAAATAAAAAGAAGTTAAAAAAATGAGATATGTATATCACATTGTTTTCAGGTTTACAAATACAATTCAACAGGCAATTCAAAGAGGCCATTAAACCATTAAAAAATCTCATACAAAATTTACGAGTACTTCTGAAAAATCGACACGAGTATGAACACTCGGGCGGGGCGCACAGTGGATCGACCCATTACAATTAGACGTGAAAAAGTCAATGTCTAAAATTCTAAAAAATTCTATTTCTTATCTATAACGGATAACTATTTAATCTGAAAACACCTTTTTTTCTTCTTTAAACCAGTTAAGCATGGAATAAATGACCTCCAAACTTGAAAGTGAAAAGTCTTTTTTTGATCTGTTGCGTTTAAGATTTTTAGAAAAATAATTGTTAAAATTACAATTTTAAGTGAAATTGAAAAAAAATAATTGCAGATGTTCGTGAAGGTATTTACTTTTATAAATCTGTGTTGAAATTGTCTTAAAGTTTGTTTGTTGTATAAAAAAATGGGGTTATTCAAAGAACAAAAAAAAATTGTTTTTAACTTGTATTTTTTGGAAAATCTAAATATGTGCCTAAGGTTGCTTTAAAAATAAATTATGTGTTTTGGATAGCGATGGACGTCTACTTTCTGGAAATATATGTGATAAACCTCGCAAAGATTTGCAAAGCAATTGTTTTGCCCACTTTTTAGGAAAAGATTTCTGCGTCCCAAGGAAGGAATTTTTTTAAGTTTGGTGTTCGAATTCCAAATCGACTCCGACAAAAAAACTTTTATAACATATTTCGAACTAGTTTAATTCATCAGAACCAAGAAACTGTTAAAATATTGCTAAGCTTAAGAGAATCACCAGTTCAAAATAAGCCAATTTTGATTTAAATTGGAAGTCGGCTGGAACGGTTTATTCTAAAACATAAAAATTGACTAGAGAATAGAATAGAATACTTTTCTGCATTTATGAACATTATAGATGGAGACAGATATTTTCCAAGAAGATTAGAATTTTTCACGTCTAAATGTATGGAGTCGATCCACTGTGGGGCGTTGCAAATTAATAACGGATTTTTTTATTTATAGGAATGAGGGCCTATCTCCCAATATCTTAGGGAGAGCGGCAATTTTATAAAACAGAAAATATTTTAGGATCAACAAAAAAATGTTAAGTAAAAAATATACATACGTCATTTAAAAGTCTATTCTCTCATCTTATTTTAAAATCAAGTTATTTCAATCAATAGTTTTCGAAAAAAAAATAAATTCAAACCCAAAATTTACAAAAAACATGTATGTTTTGAAAATAACTATGTACTCAATGTCTTGTACTTACTGCCCCTATTGATTCTTAATCGAATACTGAAAACCAGATGTAGCCCTGGAAAATAGTATACAAAATATCCAAACTTCGAAAGTTTTTTTGACAAAGCCGAAATTTGGTAGAGAGCCTTAATCGCATGTCTTGAACTTCTTAAAACGTAACCTAAATTTGGATCGGAGCTAAGGTGAAAATTCAGTTTTTTGAAAAGAGGTAGAGTAAAATTAGATGTTTTTGCACATTTTCTGCGTAGACATGTAAACTTTGCCGTTCAGTTAATCGCACAGTACAGTATGTGGTAAATAATCGCGATGGAGCACTAACAGGCTATTTAGAGAACTACAAATTAATTATTAGAAGCTATCAAACAAAGTAGCATCTAAGCGAATGGTCTCAAATAATAATCAATAAATAAACCATAGGCGAACATAGTATTGGGCGTGGCATAGACGAACTTTAGCCTGCTATAACTGAAAGACGAATCAACTTACAGAGCTCGTTTTTCCTCATTCTTAAGATAATATTTTTCAAAAAACCTCAGCGAAAAATTTAAGCGTAAGATTTATTAGATTTATTTATAAGAAGCATTGTATCAATTTTTTTTAATTTAAGGTAAGTTTTAAGCGTTTAAGTAACATTTTTTTCAATTTTAGTAGACTGAAAAGAGTATTATGTACATACTTTCTGGATCAGATTTAAACAATGTTACCAAGTTAAATTTTTGAGAGCATTATTCTAACTTAAAATAGATGTACAAAAATATGTAATGAAATATCTCAGAAACCACCATACCATTTATACATTTTCTTACATGAAAAATTTTTTTCGTTCAAGAATAATAAAATATAAAAAAAAAGAGTGTGTGTACGCGCGCTAGAAGTAGAACTTTTTTCCCTCAAGCAAAGCCTCTGTAAGATTCTGACCTATAAACGTACAAACATTTTGTACAAACCAACATAATGTAAAATTTTTACTAGGTTCGTTAAATAAAACTTATCACTTTTTTTAGTATTTCTTCTTTATTTACACTTTCCAAATCAAAACAATGAAAATAAATCTCAATTTATAATCAAGTCAAAAAATTTAAATCACACTTGTTTGATAACACTTTCCACAATCCACAATAAGAAATGCTTTTGCACACTTTCATAATCAAAAATAAATTATCCTTAGCTCACCGTGGAACACTTCTTTATATACTCAAATTAGTTGTTCTCGTCTTAGAATGTTCTAGTTGGTTGGAATAAGGGGAAATACATATGACATTGGAAAAGACAATTTTGTTCCTTCCATAAAGTGGATATGCCTTTTTCCAACAGATGGCGCTGTGGGAACAAATTGTTGATTAAAATTATAATGAATTTACAAATTGGTTATATAGCCGATTAGTTTTCAAATCATTCCTCACTTATCGTCTCTAGAGAAAATATTAGTTTTGTGACATACATACATATTTGTAAAGTACTGTTTGACGATACGGAAATCTACTTTTCGTTGGTTTTTGACATAACCTTTCAGTGCTTTCTGGAAACATAAAAAAATTCAATTTAAAAGTAATTTTAGTACAGTCTTGTAAATTGAAAGATGTGAAAATCACTTTCAAATACATTTTTTTAAAATATTTCTTCGAATTTTAAATGATTTGCAAAATAAGTTAGGAAATTTAACTTGGAACTCAAAAATATTTCAATTATACAAATGATGCAATTAGTTTTGGAATGACAGCTTGGTCTATTTGGCACTTTCTTGAATTTATTGAGAAAATCAAAAAAGTCATGTATAACTTGTTTGTTACCAATGTTGAGAAAAATTTATGGCGCTCTTTTTAACGCATAGATGGCGCTCTTTATGATGCATAGATGGCGATTTTTTAACGCACATGATTACTAAGCTGGGTGCACATCATAAATCGTCTAAGGTATCAGAATTTCAATACTAGCCGTTTTTAGTGCATTTTTATCTCCGTTTCAATTTGTCAAATGGTGACATTAAAATCCAATGGAAAACGACAGACAAAAGTTTTTATAATTATGTCCGATTCATAACGCGATGAGAACAAGAGCCGAGTTGTCATAAAATCTAAAAATATATAGTAATCAAACAGATGTGAAACAAAAAATTGAATGTGCACGACTGTTACTTACTTACTTACTTAAGTCCGAGGTGGACCAGGGTCTCAACTAACGAGCTTCGCCAGCTAGCTCGGTCCCTAGCTAGCTGTCTCCATACTACAACAACAACACACCGGTACATTTTAAGAAAAACAGTAACCAACAACATCAACCAAACGTCAGTCTAATCCCGTGAACACGAAGAGTGTAATTTCTTCGAAACGTCGGGAAGAAGCAATAAATAAATAATTCTAATAAATAACGCTGTAATTTTCCGAACAAAATCTAAAATATTACAATGATCAATGTCCGCGAAAAGAAAAGTTTAAAATTTCATATAGCTCTCTCCAGTTTCGCACTTCAAGTTGGTTGAGGTTCTCTCCCACTTGTGTGCGCCAACTGAGTCGCGGTCTTCCTCTACAGCGCCGCCGTCCCTCGGGGTTGAATTCGAAGACTTTCCGGGCCGTAGCATTCGGGTCCATTCGCTCTACATGACCTAGCCATCTCAGTCGTTGGACTTTGATTCGTTTGAATAGGTCAGTTTCGCTGTACAGCCCGTACAGTTCTTCTCCTCTACTCCGCGTCTATGCAGACGGGACAAAAGATCACACGAAGAATTTTCCTCTCGAAACATTCTAAAGCGCTCTCATCCATTTTCGACAATGTCCATGTCTCTGCACAATAGACAAGAACCGGGATGATAAGGGTTTTATAGAGGGACACTTTAGTTGCTCGAGAGAGGACTTTGCTACTCAATGGCCTTCTTAGTCCAAAGAAGCAGCGATTGGCATGAGTAATTCTCCGGTTGATTTCAGCGCTGGTGTTATTTTCTGAGTTTATAGCGGCGCCTAGGTATATGAAGTCTTTCACTACCTCAAACTTATAGCTGTCTATAATGACGTTCTGTCCAAGACGTCGGTGTTGTGTGTCCTTTTTTGATGACAGCATATACTTGGTCTTGTCCTCATTTACAGCTAAACCCATCTTCTTCGCTTCCGTCTCAATGCTCATAAATACGCCACTGACATCACGCTTCGTTCTTCCAATTATGTCAATATCGTCGACGTATCCGGGTAATTGGACGGACTTTTGAAAGATTGTGCCTCTTGTGTTGACCCTGACGAACATTGCTCTATATAGCTCGTTCCTATAGATGCTACTCGTATCGTACGCGGCTTTAAAATCGATGAAACGGTGGTAGGTGTCGATTTGTAGCTCCTGGGTTTTTTCCAAGATCTGCCGTAATGTGAATATTTAATCGACGGTGGACTTTTCTGGTCTAAAGCCGCACTGATATGGACCTAACAGGTTGTTGACGAAACGCTTCAGACGTTCACATAATACGGCAGAAAGGATCTTGTACGCGATGTTCAGAAGACTTATGCCCCTGTAGTTGGCGCAGTTCAGAGGTTCTCCTTTCTTGAGGATCGGACAGACAATGCTGAGGTGTCATTCGTCGGGCATTCTTTCTTCCGACCATATTTTGAGATGAGCTGGGTGCATACTCCCAACCAAGTCATCGCCTGCCGCTTTGAACAGTTCGGCAGCGAGGCCGTCAGCTCCAATGGCTTTGTTGAACTTGAGATTCGATATAGCTATCTCCACTTCGTCCAAGTCGAGTGGGCGGTATTGTTGGTCTGTGTCGCTTAAGTCGAATGGTACTATCTCTATAGCAGATTTTCTTCTTCATCGCCGTAATAAAGATTGGAGACATGTTCTTTCCATATTCTCAGCATGGATTGCGGTTCCACTACGATGTTCCCTTGATTATGCATGCAGGCTTCGGCTCTTGCGACTTATAGGTACTATAAGGCAAGTTTTGCATTCGTTAAAAAAATCAATCTCGAGATTTTGATCAAAGTTGACATTACGATGATAGCGAAGCCCAAAAAAGTGGGTCTCGCAATTCTGTCTGTCTGTCTATCTGTCTGTCTGTTGGTTCGACTACAGCCTAAGCGGCTTGGCCGATTTTCTTCAAACTTGGTAGATATGGGTTTTAATTTTTTTCCCCCGGACGTTTTTTTCACTTTTTTTATGACCAAAAATAACGGTACCTGCCATACAATTTTTTTCGAAATTTTATAATAATTTTTTTTTTTGTCAAAAACTGTCCCACAGATTTTCTTAAAAAAAAATTTCATTGAGTTAAGGCTAGGTAATGGTTTAAAAAAAATTTTACAAAAAATGGTTATTTTTGGTACCATTTTGTTGGTTTTCGATTTTCTCAAAAACGGTGCGACGGATTTTGATAATTTTTTTTCTGCTAAGGGTCCCAATAGTTTGAATATTATTGTGAATTAAAATTTTCCAAAAATTTTTTTTTTGAAAACTAAATATTTCAAAAACCCCATGATTGATTTTTTTTAAAACTTAATACATAGATAAAAAATTCTTAATATAGTCTATAAGATAATGAGAAATAGAAATTTGTTTTATCTAAAAATAACGGTACCCTCCATACAAATGTTAAAAATGGTTTTTGAAAATCGTATTTTTCTCGAAAACGGTTCCGAGAATTTTGCTTATATTTTTTTTTCTTTCGATTAATTTTTAAGATCTACAATTTAATAAAAAAAATTGAAAACAAGATATTACAGACTGTACCTACCATAGAACGATTTTTTAAAATTTTGAATTTCTCATTATCAGCACAACGGATTTTAATTAAATTTGTTAGAGAGAAGCTTCTACAAAGTTTAAAAAACATTGCATTTCAAAACTTTAAGAAAAATATTTTTTTTTTTGAATTTAAAAAAAAAAATATTTTTTTTTTTTTTTGCTCAGAAACCGGTTTTCTTCTCTCCTCTTCTGCTCGTAGAGCTCTCGAGAAACTCTAGTCCTTATTACGATCGTAATGGCGTCAATCTGGTTCACGGTTGATTGATCAAGAGATCGCCATGTCCCTTTGTGAATATCAAGATGTTTGAACTGCGAACTAGCTACAAGAACGTCTCGCCCCACAGTGAAGTTGATCCGCCTGAATCCGTTATCGGAGGTGCTGTCGTGCACTGGTGCACTAGGCACTGCTCGTATGTTTTGTCCAGGAGCTCATAGAATATGTCTATTGTGTCTTCACCCTTCTTCTCTTGTTGGTCATGCGCGCAAATCAGGCTAATGTTGGAGAATTTGGCCTTGATGCGGATTGTCGTGAGGAGCTCGTTCACACAGTCAAAACTTAAGACTTTTTGCCTGAGTCTAGTTCCAACAGCAAATCCGCATCCAAATAAACGCTGCTTTTGTTCTCGATAGCAGTCGCCGTAGTAGATATCGCAGTCTTTTAATTTTCGTCTCTTGGATGGCGGTAATATCTGCTTTGTAGCAGTTTAGGGCTTCCACTAATTGTTTGGCTGCACGTGGTCTATTAAGGGACCTAACATTCCACGTACAGATCCGAAATTCGTTATCCTTATTTCGATTGCATGTTTCGTCAACAGTAAATCGTTCCGTATCCGAGGCTTGTTTTTGCTTCGCAACAAAGGTGTATTTTATTTGGCCGGGAAGTCACCCCCAAGGCACAACCCCCAACCTGGAGGGCCAGGACCTTAGTATGACTCCAAGAACGGGGATCCGGATAAACCGCTCCTTACAGGCCTGAGCTCCGAATATGTCGGAGTAGCCCTGTAAATTGCTCACTAAGTAGTTCAGCCTCACTGGAACTGTAGACGCCACCGTTGATTCCATCTGTGAAATTCCTCCGCTGTCGCCTGGATGAAAGGAGAGGTGCCTTAGTGGGAACACCTCTACCTCTACCACCCCCCCTCCCCCCTCTCTCGTTTGCTACCCCCAACAACCTTCCACTGGGGTTGTAACCCAATCGCCGGTTGAGGTACTAGGTACCCGATGTTCACCGCGAGGATGTGAGAGTAGGAGTCGATAGACAGAGGTGTGTTTTTTAGAAAAACCTGTGGACGCTTGTGTTCTCTTGGGTGCACTTGTCTATCATTCGAAAATTGCGATTGTTACTTCATTTATTAATTTCATTTAACGTGACGACGAGAGATGGTTAATTACGTATATCCTCGTCTCCTTTCATAGTATGAAACTGAGTTTACAACAACACGACGATGTTCTTCGCGCTCACATCTCTTTTTACTTGCGACTTATAGGTACTATAAGGCAAGTTATGCAATATGCATTCGTAAAAAAAATCGAACTCGAGATTTTGATCAAAGTTGACATTACGATGATAGCGAAGACCAAAAAAGTGGGTCTCGCAATTCTGTCTGTCTGTCTGTCTGTCTGTCGATTCGACTACAGCCTAAACGGCTCGGCCGATTTTCTTCAAACTTGGTAGATATGGGTTTTAATTTCCCCCCCCCCCGGACGTTTTTTTCTGTTTTTTTTTAAGACCAAAAATAACGGTACCTGCCATACGATTTTTTTTTCGAAATTTTATAAATATTTTTTTTACTCAAAAACTGTCCCACAGAATTAAAAAAAAAAAATTGGAAAAATTTCATTTGGTTAAAACTAGCTAATGGTTGAAAAAAATTTTACAAAAAATTGGTATTTTTGGTAGCCCCCCCTGGGTCCTTTTTTTTGTTTTTGATTTTCTCGAAAACGGTACAGCCGATTTAAGTATTTTTTTTATGCTAGAGCTCTTCTAAAGTTTAAATATTATTACATATTCAAATTTTCAATTTTTAATTTTTTGGATTAAAAAAAAAAAATCAAAATTTTTTTTTGGAATCTCAATATTTCGATGCTCGATTTTTTTCAAACTTGGTAAATGAAAGTTTTTTAACATAATCTACAAGATTTGAGAAAAAAATTTGTTTTATCTAAAACTAACGGTACCTTCCATACAAATTTTAAAAAATGGTTTTCGAAAATCGCATTTTTCTCGAAAACGGTTCCGAGAATTTTGCTAAAATTTTTTTTCTTTTGATTAATCTTTACGATCTATAATTTAATAAAAAAAAATTTTTAATCTATATATTACTGACTGTACCTACCGTAGAACGATTTTTTCGAATTTTGAATTTCTCATTATCGACATAACGGATTTTAATGAATTTTTTTTATAAAAAACAATTCATTTTATCCTTATGAACAGTTTTCTCTAATAACATTCGTTTTTAAAATTCCTAGTCTATTACATAGAAGCAAGTTCGTGCGACCCAGTTGTGCATTTTATTTCTTATCGCATTCATTGTGTTCGAACCAAAAGATTTTTCTAATTGTAGGCAATGCTAATTTAATTTTGATATTGAATTTGAAATTCTTCGCATATGGCAATGCTCGTTTATATTTGACAAAAGAAAGCAGAATGTTTATTTACAAGTGTTTTTTTATGTTTCGCATTAATTATTTTGTAAATTTTAGTGCTTAGTTTTCAACTTAAATAAAATATATGTAAGTAACCAGTATTCTGTATGATAAAGTGTTTAATGTTTTAAATAAAAAAAAAAAACATAACAAGGATGTGTTTGTTTGTGTTTTTTTACAAAGGGAAGTGGTTTTCGACTGATAAATTATTCCGCCACATAATTCACTAAAAAAAGCGTTTGTTGTGTGTTTTTTTAATGAAATTATGTTTTTAATTTTTTGTTGGTTAGTTTTGTGTTTTTTTTTTTTATTAAAAGAGCTTTCTCTTTCAGCGAAAAATCTTAATTCGCAGTTAGTTGGAACAGATAACACCAACCAGGAAGCAGCAAAAATCAAAAAAAAAATAAGAACTGCTGCAGCAAAAGCAATGCCCACGACGAAGAAAATAAATTCAAAAACCAATCCTATATGGTTTACAAGGGCCATATCAATTCTAGTTAAAGAAAAGAATAAATCTTGGAAAAAAGCCCGCAGGTTTCCCACCACCGAAAACTGTGTAGCTTATAGAAAAATCTGTGCAAAACTAAGACGGGAATCAATTATTGCCAAAAGAGCTTCATGGGAATCTTTTGTAAACACAATGAATCCGTCGCTTGATATGAAAACTTTATGGGGTAGGATTAGGTCTGTTCGCTCTCCAAACTCAAACACTACGGCTGAGTTCGTAAGTTCGTAATTGCAAAACCGCAGTCCTGCAAAAATTGCGTTCATAATTGTAAACAAACAGCATCATCTCTGCAACATTTGTGTTCATAAAAGCTTTGTATATACACTCTATAGTATTCCTATGCAACACGATTTTGTAGTATTACATGCGGATTTAGATGTCGCAAAATCGCTTATTTTATATTTGAACCTGACCAAAATAAACAAGGAAATTTTTTTGGGAAATTGGATTTTGTTCCCTTTTTGCATTCTTGCAAACAGTCTGCCAATGTGCTGATGGCTGCGGCGTGCGCGACGTAAGAGGATGATCTTGGTGGTTGGTTTTCTTTGCTTATTTCACAAATATTTTGTTTCGTTTTCTTTAGCTTATGGATGCAGGTCTAAGAATGAATGCGAGCATAATATGTATAGTAGGTTTGTACGTATTTGATTATCTATAAGTGTGTATTGTAAGTTTTACGTATTTTGCCTCGCAATTTTGGGTAGAATGTTTTCTTTGGATTTTTGGGTTGAATTTACAAATCGCTAAATGTAGGACAAATGCAAGGATATGGAAAAGGTATCTTTTCGGGTATTTTTTCCTTGCTTTTTTGGTGATCTTTACATGATTTTGATTGTCGCAGAGAATTTTATTATTTAGGTAGGTACCTATATGCTAGTTTTTCACTGTTTTGGTGGATTAAAAACAAAGATACTCGTAAATGTTTTTCTTAGCTTTCTTGGTGTCATGTCAAAAAAAGTAGACAAGTTTTAAGGACAAATCGAAGCATCTTTAATTCTTTATAATCTTATAATTATGTATGTATGTTGTTTAGCAGGTATTTAAATATTATAGGTAGGTACCTTTTTAATAAGTAGAAAGGTACGTAGCTATGTTTAAAAGAAAGAATGGCGCAAAATTTTAAACAGCTTAGTAGGTATGTATTAAGGTATTAGTAGGTATAATACTACTTAACAATTTGCTAACTTTAAAGTAGTTTCATTAATGGCAGTTCGTGAAAAAAAGTAATTAAACAAACCTTTTAACCTTTCTAAATATCAAAGAGTCTTATGAAGTTAACAATATATACTAATAGAATAAAATAGGTAATACTTACAATGATTTTAACTGTAATAAAAGGGTAGATTATATTCGAACAAAATTTGCAACATCAACGTTTTTAACTTTTTTTCATACTAAAACAGCCTTAGCATCGTATTAATTCAAATAATTGATTCAAATCTTGTCAAAATATTATCAGCATCACTTAATTAGACAATGCTACAAATAAAACTAAAATGCATAAACTTTTTAATTTAGGTTTTAGGTTCTGATTGGGTACAAAAAAATAATAGATAAATAAATAATTACTGAGTGACCGTGCACTAAACGATTTTTAACTCATTGATTTTTTGACCGATTTAGGGTAGTGTTAAGGTTTTGAAGGTAAGTGACTTAAATTTCTTTCTAATGATGTAGGTATAAAATAAAATAGGTAGGTATGTACATATGTGTAGATTTCATTGAGGCTACGTAAAATTTCAAGTAATTTTTCCAGTTTTTCAAAGTTTTAAGCCAGTAGGTACTATGAATGTAAACTTATATGTACAAACATACATGTGTGCATGTACTACTTATATGCACAGATGAATATGTATGTACCTACTTATGTGTAGGTATTTGTTGGTTTTAAATTGCTTTTAAAACTGGTCAGAAAAAGCTATTGTTTATATTGAAAAAAAACGAAATCGAAATAACAAAAAGTTTTTTTGGCGAATCAATTTCAATAAGGGATATGGTTTGTGGACTTAAAAAAAACTACAACAAAATTACTAAATCTGTATTTTTTTTTCGGGTCAGTGGAATATGAGGTACCTATGTCTATATATCTATATACATATATTTTGAGATATCCGCATATCTTTTAATATAAAAATTGTACTGTATCTACATATGAACAAAATTTAAGCTGAAATTTTAATAATTTTTAATCAAATTGAATGGAAAATATGACAGAAAAATTATTTTTTTTTTTTGAAACTCATACTCATATTTTCAAAAGGATCAGTTCAAAGTAGATGATGATAGTAGAAGATAAATACTTTTGTTCCTTTAATTTCTTGTTGATTTTTCTGGGCTGATAAATATGTAAATAAAATATCTTGTAGTGCAAACAAATTTCTGAAAAGACATCCCGAAATGTGTATAATCGCAGCGCATAAAGATAATGTCACTTGATGCGTTATTAAGTTTTGTAATTTTCATTTATTAATATTCATAAATAACTTAAACTAATTAATCACATCATTTAATTTAATTTTTAACTTTTAACAATTTGGTTTTATGATAGTTGATAATAATTAAAAGGTAAGACCACGACCACAAGCTAGAACCGCCATCAATCAAATGAACTTCAGAGCTATAGAAATAGGATAAGTAGGATAAGTATGTATATGTATTTTATGTCAATTGTACGAGTAAGTACCTATGTAGTTGTGAATTTATATACAGCGGTCACTACACACTGTTGCAATTTCGAAAGATCCATATTATGAATGATATAATGAGAAATCGAGATACGTATGCCATTTTGGAAAATGACTCTAACAACAAATCATAAGTTTGTAACAATAGTTATTGTAAGGATTTATTCAGTCCAAAAATTATAAACGAATTTGAAAACAAAAGTATTAGGACAACATACACTTCCAACAATCCCAAAATGTTTATCTCACTGAAGAACTGAAGATTTATAAAGAAAATTGGCCTTTAAGACCAATCTGCTCTTCCACAAATGTCCATTGCTATCAACTTTCAAAATAGGTATATTGTGAAGATAATTAATAAAATTTCTGAAAACTCAAAATATAACTTAAAAATGACAAAACATTTTACTGAAACAGGTCACAAATAATTTTGGAAGAAAATGATGTAGGTACCTACTTGATTTTTATTTGGTTTTATTGTTCAATCTCAAAACGGATTGGAACCCTTTACCCAATAAAAAAACCATATCTGGGTTTCCAAATTCAAAATCATTTATTTCTCCTATAACAACACTATTTTGAAAAACTGCAATTTAGAAATATATATACCAGGTCTATTTTACTATGATAAGCTGTTTTTTTTTTTCTGCGAGGGCTTCGTCATTCTCCAATAAGCTCCTTGTTGAAAGATCAAGTGTCAAGTTCATTTCAGTGAAAAAAGTTCGATTTTTTTATAAATTTTTTAATATAAACAGGTTAGTTCGACAGATAGTGACTTTCCCGATGATGAACCCAAATCAAATCTACCGAAGACAGAAAAAAAAGATCAAAGAAAAATCTAGGCCTGAAATACCTACCACTAAGAATTAGTTAAAATAAATTAGAATTATAATTTTCATGTATTCAAACGGCAGTTTATCAGCAAATAGTTACAACTCCAGTTTGAAGTGGCTTAAAACAATACAATCCCTCAAAATCTCATAATTGGAGATACAAAAATTAAGTCTTGACTGGGGTATCTGTATTAAGTTATGATTTGGACATATTAGCAAGTGATCAAAGTAACACTCGTCCTGAGGGCGCTCCTGATTTGAGTGTTGATGGAAATGGGGTTACTCATCTCACAGCAACTGTACTCAGACATGTCAACCATAAAATCTTCTCTGACAATTGGTCCAACAGTCCGAGACTCCAGGTCTTTAGAGCATAATAAACCACGTATGGGCTGTTAGCTTGCAATTGAAAATGGACTTGGTGCATTTTAACCCATTTATGACTATTTATATGTAAACCCAAATGAAGCTTGAAAAATGTTAATTTAATTTTCATTTTTATCTCTTTCATAATTCTTACAGTACTTTAGAACTTTTAGTTTTTGTATTTTTGATAGTAATTATTTATGGCTTGAAAATTTCTAAACTCTGAAAATCGCCTTCAACCACAGTAAAAAAAAGGAAACACAAAAATGGTCCCAGACGATAGTGACCAAGAAACGAAGAATGGGCACTTCGCCTATACACCAGCGATTGCCACTTCTCTGGTGAAAATGAGCGTGAGGTGATGGAGAAAATGCTTTCTCTAAAATTGGTAAAATCCTCTTGAGAAGAAGAACAGTCCCTTGAACTTAATCAGCAATTCTGACTAAACAAATGGACATAATATACAAAAAACACTGACCTGTCGAACTCATCTACTAGATTTGCAAGGAGCCACATGCTCCTACGGGCCTGGTGGTGGGATTATACCTCAGGTGGGGGTAAACAAAAGGACCACGCCCTTGGAATCTCTCCTTAACCAGGTGATTATATGGTGCCATGAAATAAAGTGCTATGTAATAAAGTCCAAAACAAAATTTTGAAGTGCAAAAACTCAATTTTTTTTAAAGTTTTTATAAAAAAAAAATTGTTTTATACAAAAAAAAAACAAAATCTATTATTTTGTAATAACAAATTGCTTTGAAAAAGAGTAACACTAAACTAACAATAAAAAATAAACTAGGAACAAAACAAAAAAAGGAATTTCAGTCAATTTTCTTAAACGGTTAATATACCATAATTAATATTAATCTTTTCCACTATCTGCTACAGGTTCGATAAATTCAGTTGGCCTCAATTTCTTAAAGAGAGTTGATTAATACATTGTTGCAAATTAATTTTGCCTTCCAGTTGCTTTTCTAAGCAAACTTCACTAAATCTTCCTTTAAGCATCTAGACTGTTTTGGTACGTATACATCTGAATGGCGCCTTTCATCTTTTGAGATTTTGCACACTCTTAGAATGTCCAAAAATTTGAAAAAGTTTCCTTTTTTTTGAAGTTTTGAGCACAAATAGCTATAATTATGATAGATACCCTGGTCGTTCTGAAGTTTTCATTATTCAATGAAAAAGTTTCTATTCCAACTTTTAAGATAAAATTTTGTATTTTCATTTCTTGTGGTATTCTCTTTGGGCTTTATTTCATTTCAGTTTTGTACTTTATTGCACTCTTGGAAGTGCAATAAAGTCTAAAATTAACATAAGGATACAACTAAAATCGAGTCAAAAATATGTATGTAAATAAATTATTTTTAATTCTTCAACCAAATGAAGTCAATTTAAATTTATCATTCTTAATTTCAATTCACGGTTGAAAGTGCAAAACAAAGTACCTATAACTTCCCTACCTTGTAAAAGTCATCAGAAAAAATAATCATTTAATATTTGGTTGGTATAAGAAAAAAACTTCTTCGGGACGTTTGAAAATAACCAAAACAAGTGATTATAAAAAGAGCAAACACAGAACAAATAGAGTTCTAGACCAAAGTGATATACCTAGGTAGGTATTTAACATATTTCAACATAACAACATTGAAATCATAATACACACATTATATAGACAATTTATTCACAGCAAACAATATACCTATCAAAGCATCTACATAATTCCAAATTTCTCAAATCGTTATATAAAAATTTTAAAAAAATGACAATTTTAAAAATAGTATATATGCCTACTTACGATGCTTCAAGAAAATCGCTTGAGCTTAGGCTGTAGTCGAACAGACAGACAGAATTACAAGACCCACTTTTTTCGTCTTTGCTATTATCGTAATATCAACTTTGATCAAAATTCTAGTTCGATTTTTTACGAATGTGTAACTTACTTTATACAAAGTACTAATAAGTTCCAAGTAAAAGTCGTAGTCTTAAGACTGATTAAAATATCGACTTCGATTTTGTTTACATAATGCATAAAATGCCATATTGTACCTACCTACCTATGTCACACGTAAAAATGTACATTTAGAGGCCAACAAGTCTACCATTTCATCACAAAAATTACAAAAATACCTAAACATTATAGGTATTCTTCACTCTTAAAAGAAAACAGAGAAATCCTTCAAACAAAACTCTTATTTGAAACCTTGCTTGATATATTTTTCTGACCTACAAAAATTCTCAGATAACTAAAAAAAATCCTTGCCATCGAGAACGCGATGAATGATAACCCCATCCTCCAATACCTACATACGCACGCGTACAAAGCAAAAAAAAAACAATAGTATACCTACCTAATAAAATACTGAAAGCTAAAATAAGATTTTCTTCACAACTGAAAAAAATCATCAAACACCAGCTACCAGGACAAAACAACAAAAACATACAAAGAATAAAAGGTAGGTCAAGAACCTCAACAAAAAATCTTCATAACCAAATTTACAAAAACAAAACTAAACCAATCTCTCATCCCTCACGTCTCACTTCTTACCAGACACCACGTATTGAATATCTATACACAAAGGTATAGAAAGATAAACAAAAATCATCCACACAAGAAAAAGTCCTTTTTTGATCCCCTTTATTTTATAACCGCCATTTATTTAAAATTTTGAATAGTTTTGCACTCTGAAATAATCTGAAATAGTAAATGTGCCGACGATAGATGTCCTCTTAAAATAAGGTTTCATGAGAATACTATAGAGTGTATATACAAAGATAAAAGTAAACTTACAGTCAACATGCGGTCAATTTGGCATGTGTTTTTTTTTATGTTGCTGAATTTGCAGGAAAATGGCAGAGGATCAAATGTGAGTAATTTTTTTTTTGAAATTAATTTATAATCGTACAAATATTGATTTGTACATCTTTGATAAGAAATTAATAACTATCCATCCACAGGATTGAACAGGAGGCTATTTTGGCAATTATGAACTCATTTTTAACAAAGTATGATGACTGCACACATGCTGTTGTAATTATTGTGTTCATAAAAATGTATTCGAAGCTTGTTTTAGGGAGGGCAGGAGCAACAAACATTGCAAATACGAACTCAGCCTACATTTCCTTACATGCTTTTAGACGAAAAATTGCACTCAGACACAGAAACTATAGCAAATATATTCGCAGAGAAGTGGAAATTGTTATTGAAAATAAATAAAAATTGAGTCTAAAAGATCTCACATTACCATCAAAACACAAACCATGTGATCTTCTTCTAGAGAATATTAGAGTAAAGTCGGGTAATATGGACCACCAATCATATTTTTGTTAATAAATCACAAACGGTGTAAGTTTTCTTAAAGATATTAAACAAATATATATATAAGTTCATTCTGATTCAAAACGTAGCAACAAAAAAATATATTCACTTTATAAAAAAATAACAAAAAACAAATTGTTAAATAACTCAAAAACGTTACAAAAAAAAAGTGGAGGGTAATATGGACCACCTCGTTTTCACTCCATTGACGGCTATTTATCCAGTTTGTTTGCCTTGCCAAACAATTCATATGTATCAAAATCATCAATGGTCGATCATTCATCCTCATCCAGACCCGAAACTTCTTATATTAAAAAGGCGGGTAATGTGGGCCACTATTCCATTTACTCCTTTCCTCCAGTGGTCCATATTACCCGCAACATAATGTTTGAAAAAAAAGCAATTTTACAACAAAATGAGGCTCTTTACAATAGTTTTATAAATAAAAACCTTAAAACAAATATTCACTTCTTATATTTAAAAAATAAAAGGAGGACAAAATATAAATTTATCTATAGAAAAAAGGAGAAACATCTACTTACGAAAAAAAAAATAATTTTCTTTTAATCCGGATAACTTCGTGACGCGTTATTCCTGACTACTCAAACTATACTGAGTTAAGTTTAAGCAGGTCACGCACAATCGCAACCAATCGTCACCTCGATTGCACTTACACAAGGCGAGAAAAGCTGGTGGTCCATATTAGCCGAGTGGTCCACATTACCCGACTTTACTTTACGCGTACCGAACTGGAAATGACTCTAAAGATGGCCAAGGAAACCAGTCCAGGTGAGGACAAAATAACTTATAAGATGATAAAATTAAGCGATGGCAACCTAAAAGACAGAATTTGCTTTTTTATAATAACATCTTATCGACTGGGACTTATCCACATGACTGGAAAAGAGCAAAGCTCAAGCCGATTCCAAAATATTACGCAATCATCATGACTTTAATGAATATCGCTCAATTTCCCTCCTTCCTATTCTCTCCAAAATTTTTGAAAAAATTATTGCTAGACATTTAAGTTGGTTAATGGAAAAACGGCCAGTTCAGGACAGCATGGTTTTAGACCAAAAAGAGGAGTTTCAACACTCTTAATTCTTTTTTAGCATACACTCGCTGCCATTTTATCAAAAACCAAACACAGCGTAGTCATGTCATCTGAATTGGAAAAACCATTTGATAGAGTTATGATGGTACCAGTTATTAAGCAGCTACATCAATGGGGTGTTCCTAACGAACTTTCTTAAAGTATGTTGATTTCTTTTATGAGTGGTAGAACTTTTCGAGTTAATGTTGACGGATATAACTCTTTAACAATGAAATTGGACAACGGGACACCGCAAGGATCTCTCCTTTCAGTTGTCTTATACAATGCGTACATTGACTCCCTTATTGTGAAACTTTCTCAGCCTGAACAGAAACTCAACTTTGTTGGAGTTTATGCCGATAATATCTATGTTGTTGCCTCTGGAGATACAACCCAGGTAAATGAAAGTTTAGAAAAAGCAGACTTAACGATGTTAAACTGGTCTCGAAAAATAGGCGCGGTTCTGCCACCATCAAAAATTGAAGCATTGCATTGAATGCATTGAAAATGCACTTCTAATCCACTCATTTTACGAAATACACCCATTTTTCTTACAAAACAAGTAAAAATTCTCGGAGTTATATATTGCGGAAATTTAAAGTGGAACACACGTGTTAAGAACTTGGTTAATCTGTTAAAACGTCGCAACAACGCATTAAAGATGATCTGCTCAAAGCGAAAAGGATCACATTTTGAAACTGCGCTTCAAATTGCCAAAAATCTAGTCGAAGGTACGCTACAGCACAGTATAACCACTTTTATGTGGACAACAATCAAAAATATAGCCATAAACGAATGTTTTCGAACAACTTCAGGTGCGTTAAGAGCTACAAAAATAGAAGCTTTAAGGTTGGAAGGAGGCTATGAATCCTTTGAAAGCTTGGGGAAACGAAGGGCAGTAAGTCACTGGTGGATTTAACTCATCCTCACGAAAAATAATAAGAAACATTCAATCTCAGCACTTGCTAAAATGATAGCTTTAGTTTGCCCTCTAAACAGTTTTGTATCAGATATTCCGATAGTTAAAGATGCTCCACCCTCCTGGAAAAGAAATAGACTTCCTATAAACACTAATCTCGCAACTAAAGCTGTGCCAATCGTTCATTTTGAAAGATCAAATCAATCACTGATTGATTGCTTCAAGGATTCGAACTTTTCATTTCAATCAAAATCATTTTTTATCAAGCCGTTTCGTTCCGAACTAGATAAAGACCGATACGAAATGTTTTCAATCGTTCATCAAACTTAAATCTTTTTTTCCAATCATTTCGTTCTGACCGACTTCGTTTACTCCATCTTCCATTGTATATAAAATGAAGAATATATGTACATTCTGTTTCAACTTCATTCCTATTTGGCATTGTGAAATGATTGAGAACAAGTTGAATGAACGAAACATAACTTTTTTCGATCGTTTCGTTCATCGGTTTCAGTGGCAATTGGCAAGAGATTGACATTAGGATTGATTGATTTGGTCTACTGTGATTGCAATCAATCAATCTTCTTAGTGAACGGGTCACACAGACCGAATCAATCGCGATTGACGCAGCTCTACTCGCAACATTCAAAAAGGAAAATACATCGGATGCAATGTTTAGAATGCTTCACGAAGAAATGATCTCTGCCATTAACTCCGATAGAATCTTTTACACTGACGGTTCATACAAAGAAGGAAATTGGTGCTCATATGCAGTCATTCAAATTCAACCAAATGTTCATGCACAGACATCCGTTATTCACCAAGCACTTTTACCTGAATCGGCAGATAGTTACATTGCAGAACTAGCAGCCATTTTCAAAGGTATATCCATTGCTCAGGAATATCCGGATCGATCCTTGATTTTAACAGATAATCTTGGTATTCTCATGGGTCTAAGAAATGAGACAAATAAATGTCCTTCTCTGGATATTATAAGAAGCATTTTATACTACAACAAAAACATCATGCTAGCATCGATACCCGGACATTGCGGAATCAAAGGAAATTACCCTGCAGACCAGGCCGCAAAAGCCGCTCTCAACTACCCACTAATTGTGGAATTCCCTAAGTTTTACCAGCTGTTGCGCAAAACTTTTATTCAGCAACAAAAAACAGAATTAGCAGAAAGTTGGCATAACTCTCAAACATTTCTACGAAAACATCAACCTATTTACAAACGAATTCCATACAATCGATCACTTACCGGGGAAGACAGCATAAAAATTCTCCTAATCAGAGTTGGAAAAGCTCTCTTTAATACCCAACACTACTATAATGGTGGAGGTCCTAAACAATGTTCAAACTGCCGAACAGTACTCTCAGTTTGGCATATCCTCGTCGACTGTCCTATATCCCGAAAAATTAATGAATCATCAGATAACATAATGCAGAAACTCTCCGAAATTTTGAATCCATCTGACGTACGGTCTATTCAACATATAAAAGAACCCACATCAGCACACCAAAAATTTTAAGACATATAATTTTTTTTTCAACTTTTACTTTCCTATTAATTCCTTATTAAATTCTTTGCTTTTAAATTCAATTTATAATGTAAAACATGTTCACACTTTTTATAAATATCAATAATAATTAAATTTTTGATTAAAAGATGGCATCATATGGTCTAGCTACCCCGATGCCTTTCAAAAAATAATTTATAAATTTACTTTGTAGATTATTTAAATACATAACTAAATAAATAAGTTGTTTTTAAAGTGTAATAACCTCGAACAAAGTTCGAACAATAATTGTAAAAAACATGTCGCTGTCTTTGACGGATAACGTGTGGTTTTGACATGTCACTGACAACTCCATAGTAATTTTTTTACCCCCAACGCAACGCCGGAAAAGAAGCTTCACTTCAAAAATAACAAAAAACTTATGATAACAAATAATTTTCTAAGATACTAAAAAGTGAGTTGTTTTAAGAAATCCCGCTAAATAGGTAGGTATTTATAATTTCGGAAAAAAAATCAATTTTATTTCTTCTTTTTTTTCCTAAATGAGTTTAAAGGTAATTTTTTTGAAAAGTATTGATAGAAATAACTTGATTTGAAAATTATACTACAAAAAAGCCTTCTAACTTTCAACAGTGGTAAAGTTCTGTATTCCTGGTACTCCCAATATTTTACCTCTATACTCGTACAAGTTTTTTTTGTACTTTCTCCAAGCGGCGAAGAATAAAACCTAGATCCAACATTTATGTATGGTTCTGATGATCATGTCAAACAGACAAAAACTTTACTAAGTTTGCACTAGTTGTGCTTAAACTCAAACTTTCAATTGAATTAAATTTAATCACCACTTAAAATTTAATTAATTTTCTTATTTCATATAAAAATCTTCGTTGACTAGTTGTGTTTAATTGAGGTAAAGAATTAGATTTTTTTTAAGTAAAATAATAAGTGAATTTTTGTAAGGGTTTTCACAGTAGGTCGAATCTCTTTTTAATAAAAAATTCATTATGCCCAATTTTACTTTTAGATGAATTCTTTTGAAACATTAGTTGGAATTGAAAATGATTTATTATATAAGTTTTATTTGTTGATATGTATTATTAGCAGATGAGTTTGAATGAGGCACACAGAGAACTGCTATTGTATATGCACTTTTTTTTAAATAGGTATGATATTTTTAATCATTACCTTTTTTTATTTCATCACTTATTATACTATAATAATGTATTTTTTTTTAAGTATTTTTTTTTTGTTTTATGTTTCTTGTAGGTATCTACTATTATTTTCAATTTAAAATGTTTGTCTTTTTATTTAATCTTTTAACCGGTGCCCGATTATATAGTTTTTATTATATGCAACCAACTTTAACCATTTTTTATATCATCAATTAGGTAACTTGGTCTACTATTTTTAAACCAACGCACGCACAGTGAACTAAAATAAAAACGAACATCTCGAATTACTTAAATTTGATTTTGTTTGTTTTTTTTTTTTTTTTCTCATCTTCGTGAATGAGTGGTACTTTTCTGAGAAATTGAGGTAATTTAATTTAGCTCGCGTAAGAAAAATATCTTAGCTATGTTATTTTTTTTTTTTTTTTTTGAATATTATTAATAGGTACATAGATAATTTGTTTACTTTTTTTTTGTAGGGCAAGATCAAACCATAAAAAATAAAAAAGATCGAAAATGGATTTCTTTCGATAAAAACACGAAAGTTGAAGGTTTTATTGAATTTAAAATTATAGGTTGCAACTAAGAATGATTTGGCGGAAAAAGTATGACTTTTTAGCAAGAATCTTGAACGTAGGTGGAAGGCTTGTACACCAAACCACGCTCTTTTTGAGAGACGCCACGTAGTCTGGTTGAGAACTTCTTTTATTCTTCCAAATAGTATCTATTCTTAATTTTTTGGAAAATGCATATGAATAAATTGTTCAAAAGTAGATTGGGTCTCAATGTTGATAAGCCTAAGCTATCATGTTCGTCAAGAAATGATGAAACCACGGCGACGCACAGTGTTTCGCCTAGAACAAGCTAGGTGGACAAAGGTCATTTTTCCTTATCAATAAATATGTAGTCAGGTATTGTAAACAATAACCTAAAAGCTCAGATTTCGAAAAATATATACGTCTTACTTATTAGAGTGACAAGTGAGCGTGTTCAATAAACAACTAAGGAGTAAAGTGCAAATTTGTATGTTATTTATTTTCAAAATCGCAGACCATTTGAGTGCATATAACTATAATATTTTGAATTAAGTTGAATATTTTACCAATGGATTTAATAAATAAGGGTATGTGCTATATTTATTTATTAAAATAAATAATTTTACTAGTTCAGTTTACAATTACTGATAATTTGAAAGTATTAACAAAAATAATGGTAGTTTTACTAATAGTAGCAATTTTAAAAGCGTGTAATGTACTTGTCACCTCATGTCCCCGGTCTAAATTTTGTATATGTCTTAGGGGCATTCCTCAGTGTTATAACAGTATATCTTTAAGCCTGCAAAATTGAGTTTAAATATTTTTATTTTTTTTTTATTCAGACAACTTTCACTCAATATCGAAATATGAGTTTTTTGATGAATGGCTCAAATGGCAAAAAAGTGAAAGAAACGTTAAACTTTTTGATTTTGTTTCTTCTAAATTTAATATTTGCGATGTTAGTGAGCAATCCAAAAGAGAACTAAAGAAGAATATAGCCAATTGGTCTTCAAAAATAGCTGATAAATGGTATAAGGCGGGAAAATCAAAGAATCGGTTCTTGATTAAAAATAAAACGTGGTTGGATGCTGAAAATTATCAATTCCATTTATATTCCACCCAACTTCAACCTTACTCGGCATCTGAATATCGTACTCCTACTGTAAGACAGTTAAAAGGCTTCGAAGAATCTTCATTTAAGACGAAAAAACGTCGTGTCGAAGACCTAGTTAAATTGCGAAGCTTTGGCGAGTTAATGACTGCTGCCGAAATAGTTTCACGTTCAGAAGGGAATAGGAACACAGCCAGAGAGATAAGAGAAATTAGTACAAGTACAAATTTGGCAAATAAATCAATTGCCTGCAAGGATACAAGTTCTCCAATGACTTCTAGACAATTAAATGGTAACGAGGCTTTAGCTTATTATATTGATTCTAAGTCAACAACAAACTCTTATAAGCAAACTAGGAAGTGGTCTATGAAGGCTGGCCATCATGTTTTTCCATCCTATCACTGTTTGAGCAAGTCCAAAAAGGCCTGCTGTCCTTCTAATGAACATATTGTTGTCACTGAGACTCGAGCTGAAATAAATTTACAAGCTATGTTAGATAAAACATGTGAGCGTTTAGTAGAAGCTCAGGATGAAGTAATAAGAAGTGTACTCCCTAATTCATCAATTACTCTGATAAGTAAATGGGGCTGCGACGGGAGTTCTGGCCACAGTACCTACAGACAGAAATTTGAGAACCAGGAGGCTACTGATGAGTTCCTTTTTATATTTTCATTTGTCCCCATTAGATTGGTCGATAACAATATCATTATTTGGCAAAATCCTCGACCATCATCTACGAGGTTTTGCCGTCCCATTAAATTTATTTTTGCTAAGGAAACCACTGAGTTCACAAAAAAAGAAACTAGCGAGGTCTTGGAAGAAATAAATCATTTACTTCCATCTGTTTGTAAGCTGGGTGATTCTCTAATTTCTGTTAAACACGAACTTCTTCTGACCATGACTGATGGTAAGGTATGTAACGCTTTAACCGAGACTCTCTCGTCACAGAAATGTTTCATTTGTGGTGCCACCCCCAAAATGATGAACCAAGAATCTATAAATTACAACAGCAATCCAGATAATTTTGGCTTTGGTTTGTCGACCCTTCATGCCTGGATTCGTTGTTTTGAGTGTTGTCTTCATATCAGCTATAAGCTGGAGATAAAAAAATGGCAGGCTAGAAGTAACGAAGAAAAGGCTTGCGTAAAACAGCGATCTGACCATATCAAACAACAGTTCAGACAAGTTATGGGACTTATTGTGGACAAACCAAGGCCAGGATTTGGCACCACAAATGACGGCAACACTGCTCGCCGATTTTTCGGAAACCCTGAATTAAGTGCCCGTATAACAGGATTAGATGTCACACTTCTCACGCAATTTAACATAATATTAAGTACATTGTCTTCTGGATACGAAATAAATATAGTTGAATTTAACAAACTTTGTATTAACACCAGAAAACTTTACTTAAGCCTATATTCATGGTATTACATGCCAGCCACAGTGCACAAAATATTGATCCATTGCCCAGAAGTAATCAAAAGTGCTATTGTTCCAATGGGACAACTTTCGGAAGAAGCGCAGGAAGCCAGGAACAAAGATTGCCGTAGGTTCCGACTACAAAATACAAGGAAATGCTCACGTACTGCCACGAATATGGACTTATTAACTATGTTGATCGTAACATCAGATCCTCTTATCAATAGCCCCCGAGAGATACCTAAGAAGAAAACGGATAGATTGAGTGAAGAAGTCCGAAAACTTATAATATCACCAAATTTGGAACCTCAACCTCTAGCGTGCGCAAGCAATTTTCAAAACCAAGATGATTATAACTTATCTGATTCATCAGAAGATTCTGATAATGACGGTTAGTTAGACATACATATGTATATATTATTGATTAGGGTATTAAAATACTTTTTTATTTTGAATTATCTGTTTTGCTTAATTTCTTAAATTTTTTTGTAAATAAAATCTTAGTTTCGACTTTTTTTGTTTTATTTAGCAATAATATTATGTAATTCCACAGTATAAGTCCAAAAACACATAAACACAGTTTTGTCCAGCTGGCTTGTTCTAGGCGAAACACTGTGCGACGGCAGGATGTTTTTTTCAGAATTTGAAAATAACTGCAAATATAATAGGACTTGATGAACAACTCATAGGCTAGTCGCGCACTGGCAACTGTGATCGAAATCAAATAGTTTAATCACCAGTTGAAAGAGAACCGCGCACTGGCAAGTGGCAACTTTTTACTCACGCTCACACTCTTTTCTCTCTTGCGCTTATAGAAAACAGCTCAACTGTTGCGAAGGCAACCGTTTCGTTTGTGTCAAAACACAAACTTTTTAGTTGCTCGAATCGAGTTGCTCTAAGTGCGCGGTGTCCCATATAAACCCATATGTTTCATTTTAGCAACCAAACAGTTGCGAAACTAAAAATTGAATGTGCGCGCCTGGCCATACATAAATTTTCAATCGTATTAAGAGTCGTAGCTTCAGGGTTTTCTATTGATATACATAACTTTTCTGAATTGCTGGCTGAAGTTAAAGAAAAATATCTTGAGCTCTACAGTTGGTACTATGAGTGTCCCTAGGCTTCTTTTGAAATACCTATAGGACAGCTCTCTGAAGAAGCACTAGATGCAAGTCATAAAGAATTCTGGAAAAATCGCCTCTCTCACACAAGAAAATCATCCAGGATTATAATACAAACGAAGACCTCTTGACAACATTACTTTTAGAGTCCGATCCTTTTATTTCGAATTTAATAAAAACTGATTCAAGACTTTCTAAAGCTGATCAAAGTGATATCAGGCCATATACTCGTATCACTCTTGAAGACGCAGATAGTGATCTTTCTTCGTGATTGTTTATTTTTCAGATTTCCCTTTTAGATTAAGAGGTATATTTTCTTATTAATTTTTTTTTGAATAATTATTTTTGTCAACAATAAAAACATTCATTACATTTTGCAAAATCTTTTATGCTGATAAGTATATTCTGTGGTTGTTTGAGAAAATGTGTATTTCATTACAAATATTACAACTTTTGCATAACGTAAAAATCATACATTTTTTTAAATGTTTGGCTTCTAACTAATAATTATATAATTTTGGGCGTGGCAGTCGGGGGTTTTCGGTAGAAATTAATTTTTTTACTACACACATCAATTCTTGACGTTTTTTCAATATCGTACGAGAAGTGTATATATGGATGTATAGATATGTGACATTTTGTGATAGGAAAAATATATTTATATGAACAAATATAAATCTGTGAACATGATTGCCCCACACAAAAATTAATTATGGAATGGAATCATGGCAAATACGTAGAATTGAAGAATATTTTTTTATGTTTTGGTTAACATTATTATACTAACCCACAGTTTCACAGTGGGAGTTAAAACTTAAGTTCAGCTGAACCTGAAGTGGAGTTTAATTTTGAAGTTCAACTCGTCCGATTTCACAGTCTAATCTGAACTTCAGTTCATTTAACTTAGTTTAGGTAAATTGTTTTCTCTTACTACCTGAATAAAATAAAAAACAATCAAGGAAAGTTTGCTTTGTTTCTGTTGTGACCTGTGACGGGACAAAAATAAAAATTCTATTTTCAAAGTGTGAATTTTCAGTGTGAAGTGGTTGTTGAACTGAGGTTTAAACGGCAGAATAGTGTCGTTTAACTTAAGCTACAGAATGAACTCTTTTCAAATTTATTGTTGGACTGAAATTTAAACCAAAAGTAAGGTTTGAACTTCCACTGTGAAACTGGGGGTAAGTATATTAAGGGTGATTTTGTTCATTCGAAGTTGAATTCAACTTCAGGATTTTTATATTCAACTTGTGATTTGGATTTTATTCGCTCAAAGTTGACGTTTTCAACTATCGATTTTCAACTTTAGAGTTAACTAACTTTCAATTTTCACAACTTCCCAAAATAGTCAGAGTTGAGGGAGGAAACTCGGGATTTGTATTGGTTTTTGATTTTCTTTTTTTTTCAATCTAGTTGTGTCTTATTTGTTCTTGACATCGCATGTCAAAAACAAATTGTAATTTTACACAAAGAATAAAATAAATAAAAATGTTTCGTGAAAATTATTTCTGGGAAAATAGGACATCTTCGAACAGCGAAGATGAAGAAAATTTACACCTTGAAAGGCGCGAATACAAGATGCTGCAACGCGTTGACTTCAATAAATGGGATGACCGCGATTTTATATATCGTTTTCGTCTCTCAAAACGGACGACGATGATGGTGGTCGAACTGATACAGAACTTGTTGCCGTGTGACGAAAGAAGGTAATGCATATTATGATGGAAAGAATGAAAGTATTTCATAGGTTCTTGTTTTTGTCCTGCTTGTTAAAAGATCACGTGAATTACGGAAAATTACGCAATTACTAATCGTACTACGGTATTATGCGCTGGGATCAATCCAATTGGCAATTGCAGACTTTATAGGGGTAAAGCATTACAACTGTGCACTATATATTAAAGCGTGTGTCTAGAGTTCTCGCCAATCTCGCTCCACGATTCATTCGTATGCCGGAATCGCAAAACGAACGGCTGCAAGCAGCAAGTGACTTTTTTGCAATAGCGAGATTCCCTCGAACAATTGGTGCTATAGATTGCACACATGTCCGGATTCAGTCACCAGGTGGAAATGATGCAGAAAATTTCAGAAATCGAAAGGGATGGTTCTCCCTCAACGTTCAAACGGTGTCTGCAGCGAATTTGAAAATAAACGATATCGTGGCTCGTTGGCAGGTAGTTTATATTCTTTGCTATATGTAAATTATAAATTTCAAATCGGCTGTTTCTTTTTTAAAAGGGATCTACTCATGATCAGCGAATTTTCAATTTGTCGAGCTTAAAAAAACGATTCGATGAAGGAGAGTTCGAGCATTTTATCCTTGTGGGAGATTCTGGCTACTCTAATACGAGATACCTTGCAACGCCTTTCCAGAATGTCACAGATGCTGTTGAAAATTTGTTCAACGAATCGCAAATTCGAACTCGCAATTGCGTCGAACGTTCATATGGCTTTCCAAACGCCATTTCCAGTGTTGGCCACTGGCTTAAGGTGCAGAGTGGAAACTGTTCAATCAATTATAATCGCTTGTGCAGTTCTTCATAATATAGCCATTGATGAAAATGAATCACAACCGCCACCAGAGATGACAGAATTCACTAGTATTCTAGCCGCCACAAATGTTCCTTTAGATACGCTTTTGACAGCACCATCAGAATCCAGTGACAATGTTCGTTCTCGCCTAGTACGTACGTATTTTCAGCCAATGTTAAATCCTTAGTTAAATATGTATTCCTGGAACTATTTTATCCATAATAAAAAAAAAACAACACTTAATTACAAGGAACTTTATTGAATAAAAAATACTAGGTACATATGTATATAAAAATGAAATGAATGTTTTTTACTGATATTCTTTTTTGGCGGCAACGGTTGGGACTGGTGAAATTAATTGTGGAATATGAACGGATTCAGGTTGAAAAGTGGCCAAACGAATACAATGAATCTCTTTTTCGTAGACGAGTTGATTTTTTATTCGCTGTAACTCAATGGCCGAACGCTCTCGATCTAGCTCAGCCCGTTCACACTCAATTGCGGCTCGTTTAAGATCCAAAGCAGCTCGTTCGCGTTCGAACTGGTACCTTTTCCTTTCGCCCTCTAAAATCTCTATTTCGATTTTGTGTTTATTTTCAGAATGTTGTTGCTTGTCTTCAGAAAACTTAATATATTTTTTTGGGACTTCCTCCTTTTCCATTTTACGTCGACGGTTTTGCAATAAAGCGTTTAAAGGCTTCCTTAATTTTGAAGGATTTACCCTCTCCCAAGTACGATCAATAACTGCATCTTCGTCCGATAACATTGACGCTTTGTTGTGGTCTGTGGTTTTTAAGCCACCATCGTCAACTTGGTTTTCAACAGGCTGTATTTCAACCGTTTCCTCGCCGTTCGTATTCCTTAGCACTTCATCGAAAACCGTGACATTCACGTCCACATCTCCATCATTTAAGCAAAATGTCACATCATCGACAATGATCTCTTCTACAGAAACTTCCTGCATCTGACCAGAAGAAGCAATTTTTCGACTAGCGCATTGCAGTGCGAACTTGTTGGACGTTGAATGGTCGTTATCACCGGATACCGCAGCAAGACCCAACGTTGATTGCGTCAAAAGAACCGCTAATTGTTGCATTGCTTCGATTAATGCTGGTAAATCTTTAATGTGTGGTCCACCACCGGTTTTTTTGGCATCTCTTGAAAAATAAAATGCACGATCTCTCAATGTTTGTTTAATTTTAGTGTATTTTTCACGTAGAGATTTTAAAGTTCGTTCCTGTAAGATAGAGATTTTAATAAGAGAACACAAAAATTCCCAAAACGGCCTACTTTGCCAGGCGGTGCAACATTGAATGCCTTTGTAATTTTCTCCCATGCCTTTTCTTTATCTCGATTGGTAGAACCGTCCGTCTTTTTGTTCTCAATTATGCTGCTGTATTGCAATGCATTTTGAAGCAACCAGTCTTCTTCCTCTGGTGTGTATATTATTTTTGCAGCTTTTATTTTTTTATCACTTGTTTTTGCCATATTTTTTCACTTTATTTTAAAAATTTAATTCAATTTTCAACAGAATGGAAATAACTGTATACAAAAATGACACTCGATTCAAAATCAAAAGTTGAGACTGACATTTCATGTGTCAATTCTGACAAATATCCCAGGGAAATTTTTGAAACTATAAGTTGGCCTACTTTTGAATTTAAAATTCTAAATTGAGAATTCTAATAGTGAAAAAAAAAACAATTTTTAACTTTTCGTTAAAATCTCGAGTTGAGGTCAACTACAGAGTTGGCCAACTTAAGATTTTCAGAGAAGTAGAACAAAAGTGAACAAAATCACCCTAAATACTTGCATATAAAATAACATATACACTGCCGCTCATCTGAATGGGTTCACTGTTTTTCGTAACTTACTGTAAGACTCTCTGCATATATATGGCAATGACACGTCTGTGTTATGTATGTAATGAAAGAGCATTATTTTGCCCTTAGTTTGGGAGAAAAAAATTTCTCTTTAAGCTTACCGTTATTCTCACACGCTTGCTAAACTTAATTCATTAAGAAAAACTAACGTTTTTTTTTGGCTCATCTGAATAGGTTCAAAAGCACAAAATGGAAGAAAAAAGAAAAATAACTGTAATTAAATGATTTATTTTGCCCATTAAATAGGTAGGGACATAATAATTTATATTAATTATGTGTATTGCCACTTTTTTTAAAAATTGTTTCGAAAATTGGATTTGGAATGGAGTCATGCAGTTTTTCTAGATATTGCAGCGAAATCTCTGCCAACGCTTTCTTAATTTCCTCGATTAAGGACAACTTGTCTTCATATTGTCTTTCTGACTCATACACCTTACGGGAAAGAAGTCTCCAAACATTTTCAATTATGTTAAGGTCAGGTGAGTATAGAGGCCATACCAATACCTCTACATTTTGCTTCTCGATCCATTGTTTTACCGACCTCGCTGTATGGATAGGGGCATTATGCTGCTGGAATGGCAATGGTATTGGTTCTAAAAGGTTAGAGATTTGCGGGAAGACCTTTTCCAGCACACCTTTGTACACATTGACATTGATTCGCGATGTAAGAAATTGCAGCTCAAAAGTTCCATAATATGAAATTGCTCCCCACACCATGACACTGCCTTCACAGCTATGCAGACGGCTTATATAATGTTCTTCTTTACAAAGGTCATGAAAGTAACAGTTGTAGCCATCTGGGCCCTCAAAGTTGTATTTTTTTCATCTGAAAATATAACTCGGCTCCACTGCGATTTTTACGACATGTATTTTTTGCAAAATTGGAGACGAATTTCTTTTCGTTTTTCCTTCAAACGTGTTTTTTTCGGTATTGTTTTCCTTTTTAAATGTTTAGTACTCTTAATACCGCGTTCCACCGTCGACAAACTACACTTAACACCAGTTTTGAGTCTAATTTTTGACGCGAAATAATGCGAATTAGAAGCAGCTGTTATGATTGCGGGTCTATTGGTCATTAATTTGGCATTTTAAGTTCCAACTTTTATATTTTTCCCGTAGTTTTCGATGTTCCGCAAATATTTACCGATTAAATTTTGGCTTCTTTCATTTTTTTTACCATTTTTCTTTGGTTTAGCCCTAATTCACGAAATGCTTTTATTTTGAATTCAATTAAAAAGTTCAAGTGACCTCAACTCCAAGGTGCGTTTCGCTCAGGTACGACAGTGGGCTCATCAGTTAGATGCTGTCGTACCCTTCTAAGACGCAAATATTGGTCGATGTTTACCGACTCTAATAAAATTTACAGCTTTAATAGACTGTGAATTTTATTTTATTTAATTCAATCACTCCACTTAAACAGAAATAATTTTCATTTCTCTATGTATTGCTTTTATTTTGCCTTTCTCTTCGCGTTTAAAAATGTTCCGCGACCCATTTTCCTTGTTAAATGGTTTAAGACAATTCGATTTACCAAAAAACTTAACTTTCATTACACATCACCCGCGCACATCAATTAAAAATGAGTTTTTTTCTTTTGAACCCATTCAGATGAGCCAAAAAAAACGTTAGTTTTTCTTAATGAATTAAGTTTAGCAAGCGTGTGAGAATAACGGTAAGCTTAAAGAGAATTTTTTTTCTCCCAAACTTAGGGCAAAATATTGCTCTTTCATTACATACATAACAAAGACGTGTCATTGCCATATATATGCAGAGAGTCTTACAGTAAGTTACGAAAAACAGTGAACCTATTCAGATGAGCGGCAGTGTATAAATGTGTGTACAGTACATATTAGGGTATAATATCTCTGGTCACGTACTGTCTAAACCTGCAAATTCCTAGACATGTATATAAACTTTGACAGATTTTCGCCAAGAAATCGTAGAAATTGATAGTTTTGGACAGTATGCAGACATAATACATATACGTATATATGTATGTTTAAAAGGCTCGACATATGTTCACTTTTATTTATTTTAATTATATGTACCTTCAATATATGAAAATTTGTTTTGATGTTTAAAACTAGAATTAAGATTTTTATGAAAAAAAAAATAAAATAATTTTGTTTACAACAATAGATATGTGTGTGCTCGCCTGTCAACCTCAGTATCACAGGTTCGATCCCTGCCGTCGTCGTCTATGACTTCTTTAATTCCATTAAAACCTTCTAAAAATTCTCATCAACGGGTTGTTGGTTCACTCATTACATGTTGTTTAGGCATAACACTAACAACATGTGATTGAGTTAAATTAGTATGCCCAACAAGGATGAAAAACGAATAAAATAATGCGAATTATAAGGGACATAGAAATAAGACACGGCAATTCTCTGCTTTAGTTCAGCCGCCATCCCTGGAGATAAAAAAAATCTGAGACAACCACCTTCAGTCTCAGAACATCGTGCCACACATCTTTCCTATCCTTCTTTCTCTTCCGTAACTTCACGCCCGCGCTGTGTTAAAACATTTAAAGGGTAATCATATTCCCTTGAGCGTGAGTTGATTATAAAAAAAAAAAAAAAACATACGTCTGTTCGTGTAAAATTCCAATTTCTATACAATTTTATTTTTGTATATGAATTTTGATAAATATAAAATGAAATTCATAGAAATTAGTTTTAGCCCAAGTAAAGGTGCAGACATAAAGTTTTTGAGAAAAATGGAAAAATGAATCGAAATCTCAAAATTATATCTAATAAACGATTCGAAACACAATGTATAGAAAATAATCAACTAGGCAATCATGACTGGATTTCTGTTTTTCCTCTTCAAATTTTAACGGTTTTTTGTGAATTTGTGAATACATGTATATTTGTTTACTATTTGTACATATACCATATCAAAATATTTTCTTGCAAATAATTTTCCCGCGTTTTTCAAATCAGTTGCAGTACCAGTGATTTATAATTCATTTGTTTTGCTGTGATTTTGAATTCTTAAAACTTTAATTATAAATTTCAATAAAATAAACCAACATATATCTACCTACTGACCAAAAAACTAACTATTTGAAAAAGTTTTTGTGAGAATTGTGATTTTAAGGCAGCAAAAAGGTCTCACAAGGAAATTTAAAAAATAAGTAATTCTTAAGTAATTCTCTTAGGTGCCAGTTTTATCAATTTAAAGTTTCATCCCGTTGATCCATCAATAGATCTGTGAGCAGTGACCATCATAGACATTTTTTTTAAATCCAGTTATTATTATATTTATTAAATTTAAATCATAAGGTACAACGTTTCTTTATAAATCTTACAGGGTGTTCTTAGAATAATAAAATATTTTATTATATGTATTGTTATTCAATTATTTTTATAATTATTCATAAAGTATTTACTATAATATATATTTATTTATTTATATACATGTATTTATTTATTGAAATATAAACAAAAATAAAATATGGTTATAAGTGTTTTTACGCAATGCAGAAACCCAATTAGTTCCACAAGCGACAAGAGAGGATTGAATCGATTCGTTTTTTAACGAGCGAACTCATAATGATAATAAACAGCTACCAAAGTACTAAAGTACAAAGTGTACTAAAAACTACTACAACGTACGAGTACTAAATGATAAATCCTGACGACTTTCTGTCATTTTTTATTTTTTTTTTTTCGAAAATAAAATACTTACCTATATACATGTTTCAATTTCATCAGTTTTGGTCTTTCTTGACGAATAATGTTCGAAATAATTATTCGAATATTTATTAATCACTAGCTGCCTCGGCAGACGTTGTTCTGCCCTATTTTCCCTAAAACAACACAACATTGATTTTTTATGTTAATAGTTCCTCCCCGAGAGACTTTGTTCTGTCAAAAGTTATTGACCCTTTGCAGTAATAAAACATATTTCAGAGTGATTATTTTATTTATAGATTTATGTCTCCATAATAAACAACGATTACTTACAAATATAAGTTTTCTATTTTGTACATTGCAAGACTTTAGTAGTAGTAATAATGTGGTATTTTCATTGTAATGCCTAATCGTACACGATATTTTTTGTTTGATTACCTGGCGCGTAAATAAATAAAGCTGTCGGTTTTCCAACGCGAGAGCAGGCAACATACAACTGTCCATGAGAGAAGCATCGGTTTTCCAGATTGACGCCGCAAACACTCAACGACTGACCCCGTGATTTATTTATGGTCCTTTAAATTCAATCGGTACGTCAGTTGGTACCATTGGAATGCGGGGTATCAACACATCCTCTCCTTTATATTTTCCCTTTAGAATGGTTGGTTCGATCCCATTGTTCAATAATTTTTTCACTGCTAGCCATGTCGCCATGTGCCGTTACAAAGTCGCAGTTGGTTGATATTTCGTAACATTATGACCACCGATCCTGCTTTTAGTTGAATTTAATTGAATGTGGAAGGATATCGGCCAATTTCTTTGCTCAACTGCATGAGTAAGATACTGGAGGCATTGATATTGAAGAAACTCAACGTTTTCTGCAGAGAAAGAGATGTCATACCGGAGTTTCAGTATGGCTTTCGAAATAAACACTCTACCATACATCCATTACTGGGACTCCATACCGATGTTACAATTGGACTCAACAAAAAGGAAACCACTGTAGCGTGTTTGCTGGACATCGAAAAAGCTTTCGACAGCGTTTGGATAAAATTCCTATTATTATTATTATTATTTATTTCAATACGTTAATGCTAACGTTAAACTTACAATATTTCTTAAAATCTAAAATTTATCTATAAACAAAGTTTGATCGATTTTGAGCATAGAAATTATTTTTAAAGAGTTTGGATTTATTTACATTTGTAGATTCAATAAGAAAAGAGAATTTATTAAAAATATTTATTAACTGGTTAAGAGGACTATAAGCGCCATAGTTTGATCTGCTAAAAATAGTACAAATTGGTAAATTTCTTCTTAAACTAGAACGGCTTATATTGAAATTTAATCGACAAAGAACCGATGAAGATGAAATAGATCCATTCATTACTCCAGTTATGAAAGAGAACTGCAAATATTCTCTGTGAACAGAAAGAGATGGAAGGCTTACCAACTGAAGTCTATGAGCGTTTGGGGGTAATATAACTCTATCTGACCAATGGAAAAAACGCAGGGCAAATCTTAAAAATCTTCTTTGAATATTTTCTATTCTATTTATGTGTACAGAGTAGTATGGTGCCCATACTACACACCCATACTCAAGAATTGGCCTAATAAAAGAAACATAAAGAATTTTTATAACATATGGATCACGGAACTCACGGGAAAATCTTTTTACAAAACCAAGTATTTTGTTTGCTTTCTTTACAATATAGTTATAATGATCGGTGAATGATAATTTTGAGTCTAATAAGATTCCGAGATCGGAGAAACTATACACTCTACATTAATATGACGAATTCAACAGGTAGTCAAAAATAAATAAATTACGTTTGCGTGTAAAACACATAGTCTTACACTTGTCAATATTTAAAAACAAACAGTTATTATTGCACCATTCATAAAATCTCCGAAGATCGTCATGTAGTTGTTCACAATCCGCAATGGAGTTAATTGTTCGAAAAATTTTCACGTCGTCAGCATAGATTAAAGCCATAGAATGTTTTAATATAGAGGGAAGATCGTTTATAAATAAAACAAATAGCAAAGGGCCAAGATGACTCCCTTGAGGTACACCAGAATTAACTTTAAATTGACACGAACGGTTATTTCTGAATATTACACTATAAAATCTATCTTTAAGGTATGAAGATATCCACAAAACAAAACAATGGTTAAATCCAATATTCCTTAATTTATCTAATAGTATTTTGTGACTTAATTTGTCAAACGCTTTACTAAAGTCAGTAAAGATGCAATCTACTTGAGAGTGTTTTTCAAACGCATCTAGACAAAAGGTAGAGAATTGTAATAAATTTGTGACCGTGGATTTTTTCTTTACAAAACCATGTTGATTTTCACATATAACGGATGAACAATTAAAAGCAAGTATATCACAGACCAGAGATTCGAAAAGTTTGGGGATAGCTGATAGTTTCGCAATAGGACGATAGTTTGTTATTAAATTCTTTAGGCCTTTTTTATGTATTGGCGTTAAATATGAATTTTTCCAAAGAGCAGGAAATTTCGAACTTCTAATCGACTCGTTAAAAAGAACATATAATGGATAAGATAGGTAAGACACACATTTTTTTAATATAAATGATGGAACACCATCCGGGTCAGGACTAAAACATTCATCAAGTTTCAAAATATTGTCGTGTATAGAAGCTTCTGTAATCGAAAAATTTATAAAATTAAGATGAGTGTATTGTTGAGTATAAGAAGGAATGGAAGAAGAAGTATTCGAAGAAAAGTCTTCAAAGGCACTCTTAAAATAATCAGCAAACATATTAGATATCGTTTCTGGATCATGACTTGAAGAATTTTGATAGTTCATACTAACTGGGTAACCATCAGATTTCCTTTTATTATTGACATAGTACTTCCAAAATTTCTGTGGAATGTGAGCTTACATTCAGTGTTTGAAATAAAATCAGAGTAAAGTAGATTTGAATAGTTTATAAAGTCGATTTGCAATTCTTGATATTCACGAAATGTCTCTTCAGTCTTCGATAGATTAAATTTCAACCAGGCTTTATTTCTTTTATTTTTCAATTTTTTTATATGCGAATCAAACCATGGCGGGTTATTACTTAAATATTTTGCTTTGCGAAATGGGATGGTATCTAAAAAACAATCAAACAAAATTTCATAAAATCGCAAAATCATTTCATCTAAGCTTAAGTTTGAAAATAAATCATCCCAATTTGTCTCCATTAATAAGATAAAGAGTTGATTAAAATCACATTTTTTAAAATTGAACTCAAGTTGATTTTTACAAGCATTCAGATTTTTACATACACATAAATTCAATGAAATAGTTAAGGCTGGATGATGGCGATCTTCTTCTACAATCTTTGAATCGCATGAGATAACGGCAGCATCAGTATTCAATACATCAGAGAAGTAAACAAGATCTAATATTCTTCCATTTTGGTTTTTGACTCCATTCAGCTGATTTAAGCCAAAGGAAGCCATTCCATCCAATACACAAAATTCGTTTATATTCGATGCGTTTATTGGAAAATAGATATCATCGTTAGTAGATCTACACCATTTCAAGTTTGTAAGATTAAAATCCCCAATTACAATGACTTTGTCAGTTGGATCAATTTTCTCATAAATGGTTTCAATGGAATTGTTAAAATTTTCATAAATATCGGTGTTAGAACTGGGTGGAATATAAGTAGCAACCACATAAACGTAACCAGATGACACTTTTATTTTTACACAAAGCAATTCAAGTGATGACTGAAGAAAATCATCAACAAGTGAGTAAATAAGAGAGGTTCTTACTCCTATTAATAAACCCCCTCCAACAGTAGCTGAGTCATTAAGAAGCTGTCGATCACGTCGAAATACTTGATAGGTATTGTCAAAAAGCTCATTGTCAGCAAAAGATGAATTCAACCATGTTTCAGTTAGCACAATAATGTCATGTGATATATTATTTATATTTTTATAAACCTTGCTGGTTTTTGTCCTTAATCCATTAACATTTTGGTAATATATTAGTACTTGTTGTAGCTGCTTCGCCGGGATTTTCGCATTGTCTGATGTCGTAGAAAATTTGTCTTTTCTTTGTTTGATGATCTGTTTTCGAATTCGTGCATAATAATACCATTGGGCCAAAAGGACGTTGAATTTAAAAGGAAGAATAGTGAATCAGGTACTTTGATTTTGAACGATGAATATTTGGAGTAATTACGCTGAATCATTTTTTCAACACATAAGTATCGAGTTGTGCCAATCTTATTTTGTATGTATATAGTTTTTAATATCTAGAGCATTAGTCTTTGGGTCAAGTTTAGAAATGAAGATGGTCTTTTGCCCTTCGACTATTTTGAGCCCGGAATTAATAGGAGACACATGGTCAATATTATGCTCAGGTAGAATATCCTGTTCAGTATTTGCGGATGTTAAAGAGGGAGTAGAACGTTCGTTCGCTGAAGATACGTTAAGAGGGGATGGTGATTTTGGTGCAGATAATATTGAAATCGATGACATAACAGGAACTGAAACTTGGAGCGATGACAATAAAGATGATGATGACGGTTTTTCTTGTGCAGATGATTGTGGTAGTGGCGGAAGAAGGCTTGATGGAACTGGCAGACCATTGTTAAAGTTGAAATCAGAGATTGAGTGGGGCGGTACAAACGATTCAAATATTGATCTTGCTTGTTTCTTTGTTAACTGAGTTTCACTTAGATTGTCAAGTACTTCACATTTTCTTTTAGTCGATGCTTCGTTGCTTGAGTGAGGGATAGGATCTTTATTTTTTACTCTACTTCGCGTTTGTATAACATTGCATTGTGACTTTTTGCTTAAGTTATCAACTTTTGCAGATAGCTGAGTTAATTGGATATTTAAATTTGTCAGTTGTTTTGTGTTTTGTAATATGTCTCGAACTATATTTGTGTGGGCGAAGGGGTCGCATTCGTCACAAAAAAAGTAGAATGACTTTTTTTTCAAAAAGTTTGATGGTACTGAAAGGAGCATCTATACATTTAACATGAAAACTCCTTCGACAATTACCATGACAAATTATAGAATCGATCATGAAGTCTGAGATATTGTCACAAGATGCACACTTAGTCATGATTACGATAGTTATTTGTAGTTTCAAAAAAAAAAAAAATAATTGATTAAAATGTTGATTCTTAGTGTACTAGGGAAATTGAATTTCTACTAAGCAAATACACAAACCAATGGAAATGAGTTGTCGGTAATATAGTTGTTGGCAGATGATAGGTGTGTTTTTTTTACCTTTTCAATAGGCGAAGATAAAAAAAACGATGCCTGGGGCAAACAATTCACATGCTAAATGCAACAACAACTAAGCGTATATGGGCATCAGCGATGCCCCGAGAATTTTCGGGGCTTAATTTTTATCGAGGCTTAAAACTGTGCTACCAAAGAAAAGAAAAAAGAAAACAAGAAGAAAATTGTTTTTTTTTTTTTTTATTCAGTTGACGTTGACAGCTGCGCACCCAAAGCCACATTCATCAAAGAAGTGTAAGTTTTCAACAACAACAACAATGGCGTCTCCGTTTTCATCGCCATCAAAACAAGAAGAACAAATTGCGACATCGAAAAGTAGTGTGAATGTGATTAATTTGTAACATCTAATTCTGCGAAACTCACTCAGTGGGCTCTAACCCGCAAAGGCGCTCTTAATTTAACGCAGTAAGTTTGTTATTGGTGCATATAAAAAAGAAGCATTATATGAATGTTATTTTTTTTAAGCAACTGGGGAACTGAAAGTGATCCAGATTTCAAGTACAATGTTGACAACTCCGAACCCATTGACTTCGGACACATTGATGTGATGGTTCCAGATGTGTATGCTGCTTGTTAAAAGTATGTTCAATGAAAATCATTAAAAATTTCAATTCACATGATTTTCCTTATTCCAGATTCGAAGAACAAGGAGTAGCGTTCAAAAAGAGACCAGATGATGGTCGCATGAAGGGCCTGGGATTCGTGATGGTTCCAGATGGCTATTGGATCGAAATTTTCAATGCAAATACTGTTTGTTAAAATTGTTAATTTATTTCTATTTGATTTGTCAAATAAATGCTAAAGTATTTCTAATTCCTCCTGGTCTCCTTCCATAGAGTATACAAACATGTCTCTCTTCCTAGCCAGAAGCAATTTATTTCTAGATGGATGTGTCGATAGTGAGTGTACTACTCCACCATGGGAATCTGAAAATAGTATGCTATTGAATCGGTCTGTCATAAACCCTGAAATGGACCTACCTTATTGGAATTTTCTGAAGAACTGTCCCCTCCAACAATTCCCAAACTATGGCATGTCCTCCACTCGATCCAGAAACAATGTGTAAGTCATTCGCCATTATACCACATTCGATTTCCTTGGAGAGTTGGGGGATGCATCATCATCGGTTGGAGGCTCCACAGAGGTCTCGTTTACAGTCAACAAGTCGAACTCTGTGTTGTCACGCTTGTCCATGAAGATTTTGTCTCCAAACTTCTAGACAACAATATCCCAAGAATAGTTGGAACGAGTGCAGCACATAATCGTTGCCAAGATTGCGTCAGTGGCAAAACATTCCGCATTCCGAATTTTTTTCCCATTCCACGACGATTATCGCGCGACTTAACATTCTTGCCGCCAAGGGTAGTCATACTAGACTGCATTCCTCCACGAGAATTACGTCCTCTATGCATGAATCTTGAGTTCCTCAAATTTCCATGGAAGCGACCACGTTGATGTGGTGGTTTTTGTATGCGAGCAGTGTCCCCGAGATGGAAAGTTGTTTATCATCTTCTTCATGAAAGTAGGCGTATTGATGGCTGCCTGTTCCAAAGCTCGATTGGTGTAAGTATAAGTATGATCTGAAAAATAAAATACAAAATAAATTATGCGAAACAATGCAATAATGAAATTACCTCCATTCTCTTCTATTTCGATTTAATGTTTTTATATAGCGACGAAGGATGGAAATGTCAAAAATGTTTGATAGAAGATATGATAAAGAGAAAGAGATGAGATTTTTTTTGTTTTAAAATGTCATTCCACAGCACAGTGCTGCCAAGTCTTTTTTTATGCCCCGATGCGTTTTATTTATCGTCGCCTATTAAGCCTGTAAAAAAAACACACCTGATATACCCCTAACACACACCACGAACTACCGCATCGAAGCATATTGTCGATAAGGTTTTTGGGTCGTGTGAAATGAATATGTGTCGACATAGCAGTCCGAACTCTGGGAATCGAAGTAGTATGGCGACATGACGTGTAAAAAGGACCGAACTAGTTCGTCGACACAGTTTTTCGTTTTTAGTTGTTAAAATTTACAATTCGCCTGAAAAGGCAAGAATAAAATTCAATCTCCTTAAGCAACAATTCAATGAAGCTCTGATCAACACAAAAAAGTGGTTCTGGAGCATTAAAATTCAAATATTTTTCGGTGATTTTCACTTTTCATTTAAAATTTCACAACTCTACCATTTAACAGCTGATTTTGGCAGGTACTTCTACGTCGGCGTATTGGCGTGTAAATGCCCATACAAAAGCGAAGTACTTTGTCGATTAGGTTGATCGATGTGGCGTGTGTAAGGGGTAATAGATGCTAGATGAATGTATGGTTGACAGATGTCAGGGATCATGACATGCAGTACGGTGGAGGGAAGCAGAAAATCCTCAGCGGGAGCAAGTGTACTCTTTCGTCTTTCCGTGTACTACGAAGGCAGGAGATGTATGCAGCTAGCAGCAACAACAATAAAGTTCTGCTCCTTAGCAAGATGGCAGTGGCATGAAATGGTAGGCAAAATTGTTGGGATACAATGCAGTCTCTCAATGCTTCATAGGCAGAACATATAAAAAAAATTTCACTCACCGGGTGGAGGGGAAGAAAATGAACTTCAACGGGAGCGAATAGTCAAATAATGGAGAGCAGCAAAAGTATTCTCTTTTACTATATATTATAAATATATAGATATAACTTTGTCACCAATTAATGATTTTTTCTTGACTTTATATCAAATTATTATAGAATATTATAGTTTATATTAGTTTATTGCATTAAAGTATGCATACAAAAAGTTTGAAAAGCAAAAACACACCAAATTGTAATGTAAAAATTGTAATAAGACAATCAAATTAATTTAATAAAAAAAATTTTAAATAAAAAAAAGATTACTATTCAAACTCTCGGAACTTGGACTTGCTAATTACTTGGTAAGAATAATCAAAAATTTCCTAACCAATAGACTTTTTTATGTACAGGTAGAAAAACATGTGTCATCAACCAAAGGAATTAACGCTGGAGTTCCTCAAGGATCAAAACTTGGACCACTGTGCTGTTCAACATTTACACAAGAAGCCTTATGCAGACGACTCAATCACATACGCTTTTTCACCAGAAATTGCTGCCAGGAGAGTGCAAGAGCACATTAAAAACCTATGGGATGGGAATACTATGTCAAATGAGGACTGAGGATAAACAGCGAAAAGACTGAACTCATCTGCTTCCGAACACCAGTGACTGTCATTCGAAGACGAGCGTTTGCAACACGCTGTGATGCAATCAAAATAAAGCTTCCAGACAACACTGAAGTGACAGTCAAATCATCAACGAAGTACTTGGGAATCAACTTTTCCAACAAATTCAAATTCAAAAGGCATGCAGACTTGATGTTGAAGAGAGCCCACTATTCTCTGCACTTGGTCCATCCACTTCTCAGGAGGCGAAATGGACTAAGTAAGAAAACCAAGCTGCTTGTGTAAAATAAGTTCACAAGTGTGAATTAAACTTAAAAAAAATATTTTCTGGAGCTAGAGCTCTTTATTCTTTCGATACTATTTATAAACTGAAACTACAAATTAACTTTTCTTACAAAACTAACATAAACTATCTTAACCTATGGGAGCCGCCAGCGTACGTGCAGGAATGCGCTTGGTGTCATCTTCTGGATGTTGGATGTTGTTTGCCAGACGTATAGTCAGCATTTTCAGGCACTGCGCGTGCATCATTCGTGGGATCGTGGGAATGATGATGTTTAAATATTTGCTGCATTAACTCCTCCCCCTTTAATTTCAAACGTCCTCGTTTGACCTTCAGAAAAAAGGGATTTGGCTAATCCTTGTTGGCTTGGTTGTTACCAGCTGTTTTGGTAAGCTCGCAGTATTTTCCGTTTGATTTCCAGGTACTTCCTTCTCTTCTGATTGACTTTCAGGTATCGATATTTTTGGAATCGGGTCCAGATTAGTGGTGATATTTATCTGTCCATTTCTCCGAAGGATGAGCATTCTAGTGACAATAACTATGATTACTATTATTATGATTGTAATCAGGCTGGAGTTGGTTATCAGATGTAGGTTGTCCTCTTCTTTTATCTGCTCGATGTATTCCGTGTTTTTAAGATGTAGCTCTTTCATCATTTCTAATGTCAAAATCTCTTCGTACTTCTCCGCTTTTGAGTCAGGCTGTACGATTGCCGGTAGTGGTTTCGACCCAGGGATTTCGCTGGAAATGTAATTTTGTTTATCAATGGTTATGGATGCGTTATGGAATTGAATGATAAAGGATCCTGTTAGATCCATGACTTCGCCATTTACGAGAACTGATCCGTTGTATTTGTTTAAAAGGAGGGTTCCAGGGAGTATTTCTTCGACGCTGGGAATATGTTGGTTATTTACTTCTGTGCAATTTGATGGGCGGCTCCTTAATAAGTTCGGTATGCAATTACTTGTGCTTATGTCTAAAATTTGATTTTGCTTACAAATTGCTAAATTATTATATGTTTTACAATTTTCTTTTATACCAAATATTTGGTTGTTACATTTTAAAATATTGTTGAATGGTATTTTAGTTATGTTTTTTCTTTTAATTGGTTTTATCATTAGGTTTTCGCAAGATTTTATATTTGTTACAGGTATACTTATAATATAAAGTATGGTTGAGTCATTTGTTGCGATTTTCACGTCTGCAAATTCAAATGCTTCTTCTAGATTTAAGTATGGAATTTTATATTTTTCAAATATTTCTTTTGCTAAATTTATTTCAAAGTTCGATAAAATGAACGAGTTTATGATACCCGCTTTTGCCCAGTGTATGGCATAATTTACATTTGTTAATTCTTCTTTTATTATATCTAATTTATATTTTATATTTGCAAAATATTCATCTTTTAGATTTGAATTTTTCTTTATTGAATTAATAATATTGTTTGTAATATTTGTGATATTATTTATTCTTTCATTGGTCAATTTATTAATAACTATTTGCTTATTATTATTTCTCAAAACATTATTCATTTTTGACTTTATAATTTGAAAATCGGCATGGTCTGGATTGCCAGCTATCCACTTCCATGCACTACCAATAAAATTTAACGACCTTTGTTTTCTTGGTTTAGGTTTGAGTCGCATGAGGAGGTTCTGAAGGTTGGAAATTTCGTGTGATAGTAAGGGATGTAATGGGTCTTGGTTGGAAACATAGCTTTGGATTTTTAATTTGATGTCATCGATTACTTTTGCGTATAACTCTAAGTTTATATCGTGTATGATGTTGAACGTACCTGTCTGTACTTTTGAGAGCCCTAGGCTTAGGGTCGCCACTTTTGAATTTGTGTAATCCAGGATTTGAATATCCGCATAGAACATGGGTAAGAACAATCTGTTGGGGAAATTAATGTTTTATGAGACTTTCGTGAATTGTTTTTCCTGATTTTGTTATAACTGTAGTGTTTCTATTTTCACCTACAATTTCTTTCCTGTATCTAGGGGAAAGTTTGTTCCCTATTCTTTTGTTTATTTTCACGTAAATAATGTCTCCTACAGAATAATTTCTCGGAGGTAATCTTTTTTTATTGTGGTAATCTAAGTCTGCAGTCTGTTTAGTTTTAATATTTTTGATAATTTCTTTTTTCTCTAATTCAAGCTGTTCGGGGTGATTCAGTTTATTTTTTCCAAAAAAAACATCTATCGGTTTACTTTTTGTCGTAGAGTGAATAGACCTATTATATTCATAAACAGACATATCCAGTAATTCAGAAAAAGTGTTGTGGATTTTTTTTGTTTTAAGACAACGCATGAGTTCGGAGAGCGTAGAATGAAATCTCTCTACCTGTCCGTTAGCTGAGCTTGTGTAAGGTGGGGTTTTATGAACTTTAATTTTGAACAGACTTTCCAACATAAATGAAATTGAACTTGAACTTAAGGATTTTTCATTATCCACTACAATTGTTTCTGGAACGCCGAAAGACAAAACAATTTCTCGTAGTGGTTGTTTTATATCTTCAGTAGCTCTGGACTTTAGAATTTTCGTTAGGGCGTACTTTGAAAACTTGTCCACAGCGGTTAGGATTATCTTACCATCAGTAAAATAAATATCTAGATGCATGATTTGACCGGGGAATTCGGGAATGGGGGTTGGCTGAAATTGGGGTTTATCGGGTTGACGATCATACTTATTCTCTAAACAGACACTGCATTTCCTTGTAATTTTTCTAACTTTCGCAATCATGCCTGGAAAATAATGTGTTTTTAGAATTTGGGCTTTATTTTCTCTCTCGTTTCTATGGGCACGTTGATGGGTATCGATCACGATTTTTTCTTGTTCTGATTCTGAAGTTACATCTTCTACCTGTACCTGAGTGAACCTAATTTTATAACTACTAAAATGTAAGGGGTAGATTTGTTGTATCATCCCCATTATGGCTTCTTCGGTTTTTATGCCATTGATAACTGAAGGGTTTAGATGTTTTTTCAGAATTTTTATGAGGCTATCATGGGTGAATTGTGGTTCTATAATTTGATGACGGTGGTAAGTTGGGAATATGATTTTAAAGTTTACGGAGGAGTTTGGACCGATTTCAATAAAAATTTGGTTTTTATAGGCATTAATAGGAATTTCAACGTTAGGAATTAAGTTTTCGGGTGAACTTTCACCACTGTGTTGCGTTGAAGTGAGTGCGTTTATATTAGATGGATTTACTATTCGTGAAAGGGCATCGGCTACAACATTAGTCTTGCCCGGTTTGTATTGCAACTCGTAATCGAACTCTTCTAAGAATGCTTTCCACCTCTTTAATTTGTTATTATGATTCTTGTTGCTTAGCGCAAATGTTAACGGCTGATGATCCGTAATAATCTTCACTTTTGCTGACCCATAGAGATAACTTCTTAGAGCACTCAATGACCAAAATATGGCCAGCATTTCCTTTTCATTGGTGGCATACATTTCTTCTGCCTTATTGAGTGTCCTGGAGATAAAAGTAATAGGTCTGTCGTCTTGCGACAAAACAGCTCCTATTGCGAATTGAGAGGCGTCTGTTGTAAGTTGGAAAGGTTTTCCAAAGTCGGGGTACATCAGTACTACATCTGTTGAGGTTAGTGAAGTTTTTAATTTTTGAAACGCTTCTAGTGCTTCTTCGTCGAGATAAATACTCTGTTTGCTCGATTGAGCCTTGGACGTACGTCCACCTTCCCCTCTTAAAAGAGCGGTTAGCGGTTTTGCCACTTTGGCATATTTCTTCACAAAACGACGATAGTAGCCAGAAAGGCCAAGGAAGGAACGCAAGTCCTTCAAAGTTTGTGGTACAGGAAAATTCGTTATCGCCTCAACCTTAGTTGGGTTTGTACGAATCCCGTCGGGAGACACCACGAAGCCTAGAAACTCGACTTTCTTCTCGAAAAATCGGCATTTGTCCAATTGGACTTTCATTCTAGCTTTATAGAGCGTGTGAAAAATTTCACGAATGTGTTGAATATGCTGATCTTCAGTTTGGCTAAAAATTATGATGTCATCTATATAGACATAGCATATTTTGCCAATAAATTCGCGCAAAATATCGTCGAGGGCCCGCTGAAAAATGGATGGTGCATTTTTAAGGCCAAACGGAAGTCTTACGAATTCGTACTTTCCGTTATTAATCGAGAAGGCTGTTTTTTCCACATCCGATTCCTTTAAAGGGATCTGATGAAAACCACTTTTTAAGTCGAGGACCGTGAAGAATTTATTCTTTCCCAGTTGAGAGAGAACCTCATTTATTTCTGGGATAGGATAGCGGTCTGCGATCGTAACCGTGTTTAGCTTCCGGTAGTCGATCACTACCCTATATTGCTTATTGCCTTTGGAATCGGCTTTTTTAGGTACAACCCAGACAGGTGAGTTGTACGGAGATCTGGACGGTCTAATTATGTCGTCATCGAGTAGTTGACGGATTTGACTCTCAACTTCTTCTTTGAGAGGCATGGGATACGGATAGAATTTGGTGTAAACAGGAGAATCTGTGGTGGTGCGAATCTCGCCCACAACTGTTGTTGTGTAAGTTAATTTTTCGTCCGGCTTGGAAAATAACGAAGCGCATTCTTCTACAAGTGAGTTGATAGCATTCTTCTGGGAATCGGACATATGGTCCATTTTTATATCTAAATTGTTAATAGCTTGAGAGATTTTTTGTTTCATTCTTATTATTAAATATGAAACGCAACAGCAATTTTAATTATTAATTATAAACGTTTATTTATTTATAATGTACGATGTACGAAATAATTTAAGATTAGAAAAATGAGGTTATTCTATGCTACGAAGGCTAATTTTAGACTGACGTTACTAGAGATAACGAAAGTGTACATATGTACAGGTAAGGAAAAAAATGAATAGCCGTGTTCCATGAAATGTGACATAACTAGACTTAGATGTTACAATCTCCCAGCTCGTTAAGTTTCTAGGGTGAGTATTTCAACGGTCCTCTTCGAATTCTTCCGGAACGTCGAGGTATGAATATCGGAGAACTTGGCTGAACGCTTGTTGTTGCTCTGGGCTGTTGTGCGATTGTGGCTGCGATTGGTGTAGAGGGCACTGGAACTGGGCTTGGTGAATCTTCGTAGAAACGTATTCGCCTCTCTGAACCCACGTCTGGCTTTGAATTTGGAATTGTTGGAGTATATGCTTTGAGTTGGTCGATGTGTCTTTTATGTCGAGCTCCATTGTGTTCGACTTCATAGTGGACGTTTCCAAGTTGAGTTACTATTTTTCCTGGTAACCAAGGAGAAGTCGAAGAGCTGTATGAGCGAAACATTACATGTTGATTTGGCTCCAGTATTTTGGGTTCTTGAAAAATTTTAGGTTCCTGCTTGGCTAAGACTTTCAATTTTAATTCCGGTCTTAAACAGTCTAAACGCGTTCTTATTACTCGTCCCAAAAAGAGTAATGATGGAGGTTGTCCAGTTGTCTGATGAGGTGCTTTATGGTATTGAATTAAGAATTTGTTTATGCATTGTTGAAGGTTAGTCGCGTTTGCTCCAGATAGAAGAAGAGATCTTTTGACGGTTTGTACGTACCGCTCAGCCTGTCCGTTGCTCGATGGATGATAAGGTGCGGTTCGCTTGTGAAAACGGACACCTTGTATTTTCAAAAACTGTTGAAACATCTCCGAACAAAACTGGGGCCCGTTATCAGAAACAACAGTAGTAGGGACACCAAACGTTGAGAAGACTTCTTCTAATATTTTGCATGTGGCTTCGGCTGTTGTAGATGTAGTGATTTTCACTTGAGTCCATTTGGAATAGGAGTCGACTATGATAAGCAAGTATTTACCTTGTACTGGTCCAGCATAGTCGATATGCACTCTCTCCCATGAAGTGGATGGATACTCCCAGTGATGACTGTTGTATTTCGGTGGCAATTTGGAATGTTTAAGGCAATCTGGACATGATTTTGCTAGTTTCTCTATGTCTTGATCTATAGAAGGCCAGTAAATTAATGATCTAGCAATACCTTTCATTTTCGTAATCCCAATGTGGGCAGTATGAAGCTCTTCAAGGAGTACTTGACGGAATTTCTTTGGAATAACTATCCTGTGTCCAAGTAGAAGGCATCCACAAGATTGAGTGTAATTTAGCTGGTTTCCAGTGCAACAAATTGATGATAGACTTCTTCCATCCTGGATAGTAGAAAGAATTGGAGATAGTTCAGCATCCTTCCTTGTCTCGGAAGCGATGTCATCGGCAGTGACTGGTATCTGACTTATTTGCTGTAGAACGAACTGATCGAAATCATCATTATCTGACGAGGAAATGAGATTGACAGCTTTCACAGTATTGGAATCGTTACGGGAAATGGCACGGGATAGATAATCAGCATTCGCATTTGCATTTGATGTTTTCAGTTGAATTTCGTAATTAAAGTTTGTAAGGTAGCTAGCGTAGTTAGAACATCTAGACAAAGTGAATTTGGGAAGCAATGCATTTGGTGCAAAAATATGTGAAACCGGTTTATTATCTGTGATAATTACAAACTTCCTTCCGTAAAGATATTGAAAGAATTTTTTGACTCCCCACACAATAGCGAGTGCCTCTCTGTCTATTTGTGGGTAGGCACGTTGGGTTGAATTCAATGACTTGCTAGCGTATGCGATTGGGCGCTCACCACCATCTGGCATTCGGTGTGATAGCACTGCACCCAACCCGACTGGACTAGCATCAACAGCAAGTAAAAGAGGCAAGTTTGGATTATACGAAATCAGAACTCTATCGGAAATAAGTTCTTCTTTTAGAAACTCGAAAGCTTTTTTTCCTTCGAAAGTCCAATTGAATTTAGGTTGCTTAAGCATTTCACGAAGTGGGGCGGAAACTGTTGACAAATTTGGTATAAACGAATGGTAATAAGTAATCTTACCCAAAAAAGTCTGAAGTTCTGCATTTGTTGTAGGCTGAGGAGCGGTTCGAATTGCGGAAACATGTTTGTCCAATTTGTGAATTCCTGCACTGTCGATGCGATGTCCTAAGAAATCGACAGATTCCATAAGAAAAGCACATTTTGAGCGTCGAAGTTTGAGACCGAATTGATGCAATCTCACGAATGTAGCTTCCAAAGCTACCAGAAGTTCATCAGTATTTTCAGCGAAAACCAGGAAATCATCGAAAAAGTTGATAGTATTTTTTAGACCGTGTGTAATTTCTTCTGTTCTTCGATGCCAAACAGCTGGTATACTGACAACACCATACTGTGCCCTTGTTGGTTGAATGAGTCCATGTGTAGGCGTATTTAAAGTCATTGCTTCCGAAAATTCTTCACTGCACGGCAAACTCATAAATGCATCTGTAACATCCAATCGACAAAAAACTTTTGCTCCGCGGACTTTGTTGAAAATGTCTTCTGCTTTGGATATCGGATATTCATCGACGATTAGCTGTGGGTTGAGTGTAGATTTGTAATCGCCAGTGATACGTATTTTGTCTTGTTTGACAACGACATGAGTCGGCGATGCCCAACGGGAATGCGTGACTTTCTTGTAAAATCCGGATTGAAGTTTTTTTTCTATTTCTGAAGCATACGTATTAAGAAGGGAATACGGAATCGGTCGAGCTCTCGCGAAAACTGGCTGTACATCGGGCTTGAAGTGAACATCAACTGGGGGTCCCACCATGGTACCCGCAGTTTCACTGAATAAATCTTCGTATTTGATTAATATTTTTTGTAATGAAATGTTATTATCAGAAATCGTTGAAATAGTATTGTCGAGATTGTTTGAAATTTGTTGAATTTTGAAATATTTCTCTAAAGACATTAAATCTGAAAAATGAACTATCCATTCGCGACCAAATATGTTATCAGATGGAAAATCAGTGACGTAGAGTGTTAGTGTTTTAGAGCGTCCTTCAAACGTGACCTTGACTTGTGCGCATTGGCATTTAAATGTATTTTTTGTAAAGCTACGAAATGTTCTATCAGATGGAGTGAGCTGCTGCAATGGCAGTAAAGTTTTAAAAGTGTCAATACTAACCATTGAACTTGCTCCAGCTGTATCCAGCTCCATCTTAAGCGGCTTATCGTTGATACGAACATCTACCATAACTGGTGGAATTCTCTCGCTGATTTTATTAATTGCATCCTCTTGCAGAAAATTAATTGAATTTCCATCTGAATTAGCGTTGGTTGCATTGATGCTATTGCTTGCATTTATGTTGGTTTTATTTCTCGGCATTTTATTTTGATGGCATACGGCTGCAATGTGACCTTTATTCTTACAAGTACGACATACTGCGTTTTTGAATCTACAGTCTTGGCGCCAATGATTTCCTCCACAACCGAAGCATTTGTATTTTGGTGGGGATTTTGCGCTCTGATTTTGTTTGGATCGCGATCGAGAACCAGATGATCTTTTAATGCGAGGACGGGAGTCATGAACAAACTGGTGAACTGAAGCTGAGGAATTTGAAGTAGTACTCGCTTTAACGGAATTTGATGCATTTCTTGTTGCCTCTAGATCGGATGCCATTTTGACTGCATCGGCGAACGTTGCTGGTTTTTTTGCTATTATGACGTCACGAATATCGTCTCGAATAACTCCATGGATGAATTGGACAATTAAAGAGTAATCGAGGAAAGTGCTGAATTCACAATACCTTGCACCTGCTCTTAGACGTTCTTCAAAAGCTGTTATGGATTCGTCAACGTTTTGTAAGATTCCACGGAATTTAATTGCCTCACTGAATTTATTTTTTGTGGTTGTGAAATGTGCGCTGAGTTTTTGAGCAATTGCGTCGAAAGTCAGAGTACTTACATCAGTAGGATGACACAAATTCTTCAACGTGGAATTTAAAGTTGCTCCCATGTGCACTCGTAGTTGGGGTGCTTTATTTTCCTCTGGAATTTTGCACAGACTAAGTTGCAACTTGAAGCGTTCTATGTACTCGTCGAACGATTCGGAATTAGCGTTGAATTCATTGAAAAAGAATTTAGAATTTTGGTTAATTGAATCACTAGTGGCATTTGCTTGAAGTGTGTATAAATCAGCTACAAGCCTCACTAGTTTCTCGATTTGTGCTTCGGCCATTTTGAAAAAGAGAAATGAATTGAATTTTGTAAGGTTAGAATTTTCTTTTTATTTTATGTAAATTATTTTTATTTTCTCGTCGCCATTTTATTAAATATGAAACGCAACAGCAATTTTAATTATTAATTATAAACGTTTATTTATTTATAATGTACGATGTACGAAATAATTTAAGATTAGAAAAATGAGGTTATTCTATGCTACGAAGGCTAATTTTAGACTGACGTTACTAGAGATAACGAAAGTGTACATATGTACAGGTAAGGAAAAAAATGAATAGCCGTGTTCCATGAAATGTGACATAACTAGACTTAGATGTTACACTTATTTTTAAACCATTTTTAATTTCTATGTAGTTTTGTTCAGTGAAAATTGTGGCTGAAAGTTCTTTGAGGCTATCATTGCCGAGTATGGCATCGAAAGATTTGAGAGATGGTAACAGGAAGAATTTAATTTTAGTGTCTTTAAGACCAAACACATTTGTTTCAACATGGTGGCTTATTTTAGTGCTGCCGCCAATTGAGTTAGCGTAAAAACATTCTTTATTGGGAATGGGGTTAGAGACCAGAGAGGGCTGGATATAGTTGCGGTTTGACCCTGTATCTATAAGAATTTCTAAAAATTTCCCACTCTTCGTTTTAACCTCGATGTAAGGCAACGAAGAGTTCGTTAACCTAAAAAATAGATGTCGGAAAATTCTTCGACATTACCAGAGTTTGGATTTGTATATTCCGTCGGATCCTCTGGTATAAAATTTTCTAAAGGTTCTTCATATTTGCTGTTTTCGTACTCTAGGTTTTTGTTATATTCCGCAAGCTCCTCTTCTACTGTATTAATATGGAAATTTTGTTGGGGTCTTGGGGGATAGGATCTTTGGTTAGAAACCCCAGGTTGTGCCCTCGTTTGGGAACTTTGAGGTTCATACTTTAACTGCGGCCTTGCTCCGTAAGGAGTTTGCGGTCTTGTTGGAGGATTTGATCTTATGTTAGGTTGGTTAGATTGTGGAATGGGAGTTTGATTTGGAACGGGTGGACGATATTGATTATTAAAGTGTGCGTAATTATGGACGGGTGGACGGTTCGAAAAATCATTGTTAGTTCTAGGATAGTTGTTATTTTGATTCAAATAGCGAGGTTGTTGCATGTTATGTGAAGAGAAAGGTCTTGAAGGAGTTTGGTACTGATACTGGATGTTCGGTGTATGCCTTGGTGGATTCTGTGGAGGAGGGTGTGAATACTTTTTCACTGCTCCCTGACTATTAAACGCATGGTTTGACCTGTAATTCTGATTTTCCAGCTTTAGGCAAAGATTTAATGCGTGAGGTAAATCGAGTGGTTCTCGTATTCCGAGCAATCGAGGAAGGTCACCTTTAAGACCTCGAATAAACGTATCGAGAGCCTTATCTCGATATGTTTGGGTGAGCAAACTCAAGGATTCTGAGCTCACTTCCAAACATGATAGTTTATTAAGTATCAAAGAGAGATGTGAATACACCCTTTGATAAAATTCTTGGATCGAGGCATTTCCTTGCACTAAGGATAGCATTTGGTATTCTAAAGTACCTAAGTCGCGCTTGTCGGCGTAGTGCATGGCTAGACAGCGGGAGATGCTTTCCCAATTTAAGGGAATATTATAGGCCTCAAGAGCCGTGTCTGCATTACCCGTTATCTTGTTTCTTATGGTGCTCAATATCCCAAAATATTTTGGGGTGCCTTTAAAAGGCTCATATAATTGTAGTACCCGATCTATACTTTTTTTCCAGGAGCTAAATTCTCCTGGATCACCCGAGAAATTCCTAAGGCACCTAACAACGTCAGGTATCTTGTCCATATCGGACAAACTGTTCCGGTGTATAGGATCAATAGCTTGTTCCACACCGGGAAATGGATTAGTATTTGGATTTAAAACTTTTTGGACTAAGTTGTGTCCATGTTCTTCAAATACGCGTTGGACAATAGATGAAATTAGTGCATTAAGTGCAGGGGTTGATTGGGGCTCTGAGGGTAAGTCGTTACGAGAATTCGTAGACTGAAAAGAGGAATTTGGGTTTTCGTGATGCAACTCTGATGAGGGATTTATTTGAGGAATTGTGTTATTAATTTGGGGTGTTATATTAGGATGTCCACCACTGCTAGTGGTTGTACCTGATCTAAGGTCTGGCATGGCAAAAATTTTTTTATTGAATTTTTTATAAAATGAAAATTAAATAACCTTTACTTAATTTATAGTTACTTCCAGTTTCGTAATTAATTATTGTTGCTTTCAGTTTTTTTCTTGGCAACAAATTTTTTATAATATTTTGTATAAAATGGAAATTATTCAAAAATAAAAAGAATTATTATATTTTTTGCTTAATTTTAAGTTACTTCTGATGTCTTAGTTAATCGAATTAATCGTTGCTTTTAATTTCTTAATTTATTACTTTCACTTTTTATTTAAATGAACCAGGCACTTATTAATATTATTTTTAATGGTTAAAATATCTTAAAAACTATTCTTACATTAACAACAGGAACTTCATCGTTATGTTGAAAGGTATGATGATGATGATGGAGCGGCTAGTTTTCAAACTTCCTTTTCCTCCGATTATTTAACGGCTACTCAGGGGCCTCGTTTCTCCACACTTCCTGCTGGATACACTTGAACTGTTTCTGTCTATTTTTAATGTTCGTGTAATTTACATACACGTAGACCACTGGCCGATATTGTACCACTTAGGGACTTAATATATCGGTTGTTTTTTAAAGCAAAAAGATAACACTTCTTGAGGGTTTTTTTTCCCGAACGATCGCGAAGTTAATTTTTTCAATATAAACACTACTTGAGGGTTTTGTTAAATTAACGACCGTTGGCACTTTTTACTTTATCCAGTGGTCCCTGCTCGGGCGCCAAATAAGTTCACAAGTGTGAATTAAACTTAAAAAAAATATTTTCTGGAGCTAGAGCTCTTTATTCTTTCGATACTATTTATAAACTGAAACTACAAATTAACTTTTCTTACAAAACTAACATAAACTATCTTAACCTATGGGAGCCGCCAGCGTACGTGCAGGAATGCGCTTGGTGTCATCTTCTGGATGTTGGATGTTGTTTGCCAGACGTATAGTCAGCATTTTCAGGCACTGCGCGTGCATCATTCGTGGGATCGTGGGAATGATGATGTTTAAATATTTGCTGCATTAACTTGTACAAACAACTTATTCGACCCGTTCTGACCTACGCCTTTCCCATCTGGTTTACTATTTCTCCTACAGCAATGAAAAAGATGAAGCTTTTTGAAAGAAAGATGCTCCGCATTTGCACTGGACTGTACCGTAACCCACTGAAGAAGAAATATATACCAACAAGGAATCTGTATAAAGAAGCAAAGTTAATACCACTGGACGAGTATTTACTGCAGCTCTCCGGAAAAATCATCAGGAACCTGCAAGATCATCCCAACACAGAAGTGCAACAACTTCTCCAGTATGAACTAGAGCCTCGTGACAAGTATCTATACACCCGAGCCATCACTGACGATTAGATAGATAGATAAAATTCTTTATTTTTTCGATTCTATATAGATACAATTTTAAACTTAAGAATACGGACATGGCAATCTGCCGTCTGTCGGATATGACATTTCATGAAAATATAAAAATTAAAAAAAAGAATTCAAAATAAAAACGAAAAGTGATACTATGAATATTTATGGTTTAAGCTAAGATTTAATAAATAAATAAATGGGAGAGCAATAATCCTGAAGTTTTTGCAATTTTAAGGATTTGCCACATAAAAAATAATAAATTATTGATTTGATGTTTTTTTTTTTTTTTTTGCAATTTTGATGGTTTGCCACATAAAAGTAATAATTTTAAATGATTTACTATGTTTGCAATTTTAATGATTTGCCACATAAAAAGTAATAATTTGAAGAAATATTTAGAGAATACAAATTTCAAAAACTATTCCGGTAATTTAAAGCGTGTTTGCAAAATTTATATAAATTAGACCAACCACGACCACCGTTTAATATTTCATACAAGCTATTACGTGCAAAAGAACTTTCTTGGAAATACAAGCGCCGTATTTCTTGCAATTAAGGGCAAACAGCAATGAAGTGGTAAACATCTTCACATTCTCTACTGTTGCACAAGTCACAATTCTGCCGAAGATCAGTTCTATGAGGAATGTAATTCAGATTAAGGATTTCTACTCTTGCTCTGAAAATAGTACTTATAGCCTCAGACGAGTACTTAACGTTGAAATAAGTATCCTCAGTTAGAATTTGATGGTTAAGGTTCCTGTAGAATAACCTTGAGGTCGAGGATGAAGCTCTGGTTAGGTGCTGGTCAAAAATCCTTTCATCGGTCTTAGCAATAATTGATGCGAATAAATTGTGCCATTCGAAAACGTTTGCCTCTGTTAAGGGCAGAGAAAGGTCATTGGATAAGGCCAACTGATTCTACTCTCTAAAAGGATACTGATTCAATTGCAGTTATCCCATCAGAATTTTTTTTATGAATACTGGTATTACTTCTCCTCATCACTTTTGTTAAATAGTCTGCATGAGCTTTTAGATTATTAATGTAGATGGGTGGTAAGCCAGATTCCACGTGTATAGCATAGGTTGGTGCTGAATTCGGCAATCGAAATAATCGTTTGAAGAAAAATCTTTGAACAGCTTCAAATTCTTCGAAGGGTGTAACACCAAAGACTTGCACTCAGCGGCGACGCGTGCCTAAAAAATGTAGTCGTTCAGTTTCAAAATTCTTATTTGCAATGCCAAGAAGTCAAACAAGTCTTTTTTTTATATAAAGGTACATTACCTATAATGTTTTTATTTTTATGTCAATAATAAATAGGTATGTGTTGATTAACCTTGTAGCTTGTAATTTTGTTGTCGCCAGCAACAAGATATATTGGTATCCTTCAAACACCCCACACATACTTACACATATTTGTTGCTTCTTACAAGCTACAAGGTTAAGATACTAAATTGTAGGCTTTCCTAAGTTTTTAAATCATGAATATCTTGGCTCCCGTTTGTCGTAATGGACTAAAAAATAGTCGTAATGGACTAAAATAGTTACCGTGAAATACACTTTTTTTCTCAATAACTATGAAAAAAAGGTATTAAAAACAAGAAAAAAACGTTGAAACCAACGGTAACTGTTTATGTTTTTGCTCAAACATATTAAATTAAATGCAAGTTGATAGAAAATATTGTTATTAGCAATACAGTTTTTTTATTTTCACTTTGCGACATACTGGGGCTGAGATATTAATTAAAACATAAAATCATAAAATGCGTGAGTGCACTGACTTACCTATGTTCAATAATTTATTACTCGGCTTTCGTTCCTCGTAGAGTGCTGATTTTTTTTTTAATTGTAGGGAATTACAAGAACTTATATAATAAAAAATAAAAATTTCATCAATTATGATCTTTTTTCTTAATAATCACGAAAAAGTGATTTTTAAACAACAAAAAATTATTTCAACTTACTATAACTTTTTTTTAATTTGTTTAAACAAATGCTTTTTTTATGACATAATAGATAATGTTATTAGGAATAAATACATGTTTAATTTTTGTTTGTACGAGATAGTGGAGCTGAGATATTCGCAAATGACCAAAAAATGACACAAAACACATTTTTACCAATAACTTTGGTAAAAAAGGTTGTCATGTAGTGCAAATTTGGTTTTAAGCCTTTCTCATAAGCACCTATCGATCCATGAAAAAAAAATAGACCATGCCTCTGCGCGCAAGGTCAAATGACGCTTTGACTGGACTAAAACCGTCCCTATGAACGACGCGCGTCTCATTTCTCATATTCGAAAAAATAAAAAAATTAAATATTGGAATATGTACCTAAATAAATAAATAAATAAACTTCTTACCTACGCCCTAGCTACCCGTTTTCCTCATTTCCATCATTCTATATATTAAAAAAAAGCTCTACTCGTTCAAAACAGATTTGCACGAAATGCTCCCTACAACGAGCGAATTGTTTTTTTTTTTTCTTGTATGCTTTCTATGGGTTCATTTCGTTGCCAAATCGTATGAACGACTTGGGTAGATACTGATCGGTTGAGTGAAAACAAAACAGTAGCAGGTAGCTAGTTCGTTTTGTTTTATTTGGGTAGTTCAGAGAAGGAATGCACGAGTTGGAAAATGAAAAATATGTACGTATATATTAGATATAACTATAAGGAATGAACGAACAGTATGAGTATGAGGTGTGGGTTAATTAGATAGAAATTAAAATAATGTCGCCTGTAAGCTAGTCGTTCATGCACGACTTGAACAATATGACGCCTCGCCACTGCTTGCACTCCATAGCACATGCAAGTGTTAACTGTCGCCCTAAACACTTGATATTTTGTCGAATGGTCAATGTTTTGGTTAGCAAAGAACATTTTCCACATAATACTTAGCGCTAGCTTAGCTTCAGTGCTTTTATCCTTTGCATGCTTGCCAAAGTTCAAGTTCGATGTTAACAAAACTCCAAGGTACTTGAACTCACGTACTATGTCAATCATTTCATTATTGAGATGCCAAAATTCTTCAGGTAGCCTCACCCTTCTATTTCGACTCTCAAAAATCATAATTTTGGTTTTTTGGACATTGATGTGGAGATCCCAAGTCTTACAATAATCATCCAGACGATTAATTTGGAGTTGGAGAGTAAAGGGGTTGTCAGCTATTAATACCAAGTCATCAGCGTCAAGTCATCACTTTGATGAGAGTTCCAGCGAACATTACACCTCCAGGAAGCATTTCAGAGATATCATCGATAAATAGCGCGAATAAAAGAGGGCTTAGAATACATCCCTCAGGGACACCTGCTGACGTCTCAAACCACTCTGACAACTTCGAACCATCCCAAACTGCTGCACTAGATGACGACAAAAAATTCTCATAAAGCATCAGAAACTTCGGAGACACTCCAAGCCTAACCAGCTTATATATCAGAGCCTGTCTGTTGACGGTATCAGAAGCGGCTTTAAAATCAACAAAACATACATATACAGCCATATTTATAAACTCATTATAGTGAGTACATAAGGCTATGCAACCCTTATAATGCCTCTAAACGCAAAATCGTTATTTATAAAACTTATGTGACGTTGAATAGAGGCATTATAAGCTAAACGCGTTTGGAGGTTGAATAGTGCCTACATAAGGACATTTTAGTATTGAACTGTCACATTCACTTTGACATCACATTGAATTGAATCAGTCATTTCAAAAACCTCTTAAGTCACATTTTTTTCCAAAATGCTTTTTTTGCTGAAAATGGTTCCTTAAAGGAAGATGCGTATTCTGGGTAAGAACCACGTAAGTCCGTACATTCCTTCCTCTTCAAATAATACCGTGGGAAAGACGTTCATTGCATAAACAGCATTAGTCAGTGACTTAAGAGGTTTTAGCATGCACTACCAAAATGGCTGGAGCAGTTTTATTACTGAGTTTTTTTTAAATTTGCTTTGCTCTGATTGGATCAATAATATTCAAATCTTTAATTTGATAACAACCGTCTTTAATGTCATATTTGCATCTTTCACACATCTGTTTTCTGCGAAAAGTAAATTTAGTTTTAAAAATGTCTTCAAGTGAAACAGAGAGTGATGGTGCGCCGAAAAAGAAGAGAACGTGTTATTCCTTAAAGTATACCCTAATGAAATATTTTATAACAAATCATAAAATTGAAAGACAAGCATAAACTAATTATCTAAGAGATTTGAAAAACCGAGGAACTGTCGATATCAAGTTGCAGAAGAGAATTCTAATCTTATGTCGAAGTAAGATCATTGAGCTTGATATTTCTAATAGACCCAGAGCTGACAGCAAATTTTGGGAGTGGAGGTATAACCAAAATTGGCAGGCGTGTATGTGTAGATATGCGTGTTAGTATATCAAATCCAAAAGTCTGGCAGGGTTATTTTTCAGCCGGGGCTGTAGGTGACCTTTCGAAAATGGTAAATTTTACGATTTTTGTGTGGAAGTTATAACCACTTCAATGCATACATAAACGATATATAATTGCACACTGATTTTAAATATCTAGGTGTCAGACATTATACTTTCAGCTTTCCCCTTGCCAGACGCCCCCCAAAAGTAGCGAAAAATCAGCTTTTGGTGTTAGGGGTATAACCAAATGAGTGATACATCAAAACATCAGAATCATTTTCCTGATTTTAAATATGTAGGTGTCAGACGTTTTATTTTCAGCCTTCACCCCGCCAGACGCCCCGAAAGTATGCAAAAAAATCAACTTTTTTCCTTTAACGTATAACCAAATGAATGGTGCACCAAAAAATCAGAATAATTCCCCTCATTTTAAATATGTAGGTGTCAGACGTTTCAGTTTCAGCCTTCACCCCGCCAGATGTCCTTAAAGTTTCCTGAATTGCATTTTCTAACGAAAATTTAAAAAAACTTTTTTTTTTCCAAACCATAAGCTGGTCACACCAATATACTCTGCTTTTATTCCTGATTACGAATATGTAAGCCTCAGACGTTTCAGTTTCAGCCTTCACCCCGCCAGACGTCCTTAAAGTATCCTGAATTGCATTTTCTAACGAATACCCTTAAATTTTTTTAGTATGATGTAAGATACAAAATTTACGTTATTGTACAATTACCATATTATTTCTTGGGTATAATATACATAATATTGGTAAGTTCTTGTAGGCAATTCAATAGAATTTTTGGCAAAACAATACATTTTATTTTAGCATTAGAATAATCCGATTTAAAAATATTGTTTGTTTTCTACCTGCTATTATTTACTCTGTCAATGATAAGTAGTCTCTTACGCATTTAATGCATTTGTCACTTACATACATGAATTTCTCATGTATATTGAAAGTAATCTCTCCTGTGTTGATTTTGATCAATTATATTGTAATAAAATATTATATAATAAAATAAAAATTGATATAAAATATTGTGTTTGGTGCTACAAATTTATCAAATACCATGAGTGTTAAATGTTGCCTACATTGCAGTGATAGTCCGAATCAAAATGAAAAAATAATTTTGTTTAGTGAAATAACTTTAGAAAAATGTCATAGGATACTAAGTGTAAGAAAATCTCGAAATTATAAATTTGCGGACTTGAACCTTCCTACTAAATTATCACAGTTATCACAGTGGTTGCTACAGAAAATTTACTGCAATTTCAAAGAACCTAATATTATTAGATCAACCCGTCCCTGAATCATGTATAAGTAAAAAAACAATCAGTACTGCCAATTCTATATAACGGGTGATTTTTTTGAGGTTAGGATTTTCATGCATTAGTATTTGACAGATCACGCGGGATTTCAGACATGGTGTCAAAGAGAAAGATGCTCAGTATGCTTTGACATTTCATCATGAATAGACTTACTAACGAGCAACGCTTGCAAATCATTGAATTTTATTACCAAAATCAGTGTTCGGTTCGAAATGTGTTTCGCGCTTTACGTCCGATGAGCGATGAGGCTCATTTCTGGTTGAATGGCTACGTAAATAAGCAAAATTGCCGCATTTGGAGTGAAGAGCAACCAGAAGCCGTTCAAGAACTGCCCATGCATCCCGAAAAATGCACTGTTTGGTGTGGTTTGTACGCTGGTGGAATCATTGGACCGTATTTTTTCAAAGATGCTGTTGGACGCAACGTTACGGTGAATGGCGGTCGCTATCGTTCAATGCTAACAAACTTTTTGTTGCCAAAAATAGAAGAACTGAACTTGGTTGACATGTGGTTTCAACAAGATGGCGCTACATGCCACAAAGCTCGCGATTCTATGGCCATTTTGAGGGAAAACTTCGGAGAACAATTCATCTCAAGGAATGGACCGGTAAGTTGGCCACCAAGATCATGCGATTTGACGCCTTTAGACTATTTTGTGCGGGGCTACGTCAAGTCTAAAGTCTACACAAATAAGCCAGCAACTATTCCAGCTTTGGAAGACAACATTTCCGAAGAAATTCGGGCTATTCCGGCCGAAATGCTCGAAAAAGTTACCCAAAATTGGACTTTCCGAATGGACCACCTAAGACGCAGCCGCGGTCAACATTTAAATGAAATTATCTTCAAAAAGTAAATGTCATGGACCAATCTAACGTTTCAAATAAAGAATCGATGAGATTTTGCAAATTTTATGCGTTTTTTTTTTTAAAAAAGTTCTCAAGCTCTTAAAAAATCACCCGTTATGTAAGCTTCATAATTTTCATACAATATTATTCTGCACACAGTTTTTTTTTTTGAATAATAACAATAACAACATAAGCTGAACACTTTGTCATTTTATTTTTGGTAATTTAGAATCTTTTAATTTAACCTTTCTGTTTTAAGCAGCTTTCGAAACCATAGCTTCCCATGTTGTAAGCTCTAAGAACATTACTATCGAACCAGAAAAAATAATAAATGCATCAACCCAAAATTGTATTTTTTGTAATCGCGTTACAAAATATACAAAAAAGAATCGAAAGGAAAATCTTATATTCGGACGAAATACTACTTTAGAGCATGTTTTGTGTAAAGCTATGTTGCTTGAAAATGATACTGTTTACCAAAACTTGATAGATTGTGTCGAGAGCGAAAGTTTGAGATACCACAAGACATGTCTTGCTAGATTTCTCCAAAAAGCTAAGAATCTGGAAAAGTCTTCCAGAAAATCAGGATTTAATAATGCTCATAAAATGGCATTCTCTAGTGTTTGTGTCTTTCTTGAAAATCATTTATTAGATTTGAAAGAAATTCATTTATTTGATGACATCGCCGATTTGTATCAACAAAAACTATGCGAAAAAGAAAAGTCATTGACTTATTCAAAAAATTGGTTGAAGAAGAAGATTCTTTCATATTACCAGGGCAAAATAGTAATAAGAAAAATCCAAAACCAACATTTTGTCTTAGATACAAGCATGAACGACTATCAAGACAGTATACTCACCGACACATTCACATCGATTAAACTGCAATCTACTTTAAGGTGCATATTATTTCTGCGATTTTATTTTGCCAAAAACAATAATTAATTAAATTATCTGTATAGAAATATTGCCTACAAGATAAGGGAAGAAATAGTGAAATTAGAAAGTACATCCTTGCCCGAGCATGTATCACTTAAAGCCGTTGTTGAGAATGGAGTTAAGATCCCTCAGATGCTTGAAGAGTTCTTTGAATGTCTTCTTACAGGCCCAGATCAGCGATATGGGAAAATTGAAGAAGTTAAAAGAAGAGTTACATCACTGTGCAATGACACTATTTATTGTGTTACAAGAGGTCGTGTGAAACCAGGAAAACACATCCAATTAGGTTTGTTATTGCAGCAGAATTCAAATTTTGTTGGCTAGTAAATCAATTGTTTGTAAGAATAAATACAAATCTTGCCAGTAACTATATTCAACAAGGTTTTAATTTATATTTACAAAAACAAAAAAACTCATAATTTAGATAAACTTTTCTTCGTAGGACTAGCTATGAAAAGTCTTACTAGCAGCAGAAAAGTTATTGAGGTTTTGAACAGGTTCGGACACTGTGTAAACTACCACTTTGTTGAAGAGTTGGAAACAGAGCTTGCATTTTCAAGTGATTGCGTCAACCTCTCGATTCTTCCGCAGGGAATGCAGAATATAAAAGAAGTTTGTACCGGTGTGGCCTTCGACAATTATGATCGATATGTCGAAACATGCACTGGAAAAAACACACTTCACGACACTGTTGGAATCACTTATCAAATAATGAACCCATCATTACGTGAGATAAATAAACTCTTAAACTTACATTTAAAAAAAAAAAAAATGATAGGTATAACCGAACCAGAAAATATATCCTCCACCAACATGAATTCGAGAAAAAGACGTGCTTATGTACCCTCAAATAATGAAATTGAACCATATTTTAAAAAACCTAAACTAGTGAAAACACTTTCAAATATTTGTTCTACAGACCTCTATAAATCTTCGATAAGGATGGGAAGGGAACTTGACTATATTTGGCTTGCTACTCTGTTTTGTAATAATATATATAATAATAATATTCGTAATCAGGAATAAAAGCAGAGTATATTGGTGTGACCAGCTTATGGTTATAGTTGGAAAAAAAAAAGTTTTTTTAAATTTTCGTTAGAAAATGCAATTCAGGAAACTTTAAGGACATCTGGCGGGGTGAAGGCTGAAACTGAAACGTCTGACACCTACATATTTAAAATGAGGGGAATTATTCTGATTTTTTGGTGCACCATTCATTTGGTTATACGTTAAAGGAAAAAAGTTGATTTTTTTGCATACTTTCGGGGCGTCTGGCGGGGTGAAGGCTGAAACTGAAACGTCTGAGGCTTACATATTCGTAATCAGGAATAAAAGCAGAGTATATTGGTGTGACCAGCTTATGGTTATAGTTGGAAAAAAAAAAGTTTTTTTAAATTTTCGTTAGAAAATGCAATTCAGGAAACTTTAAGGACATCTGGCGGGGTGAAGGCTGAAACTGAAACGTCTGACACCTACATATTTAAAATGAGGGAAATTATTCTGATTTTTTGGTGCACCATTCATTTGGTTATACGTTTAAGGAAAAAAGTTGATTTTTTTGCATACTTTCGGGGCGTCTGGCGGGGTGAAGGCTGAAAATAAAACGTCTGACACCTACATATTTAAAATCAGGAAAATGATTCTGATGTTTTGATGTATCACTCATTTGGTTATACCCCTAACACCAAAAGCTGATTTTTCGCTACTTTTGGGGGGCGTCTGGCAAGGGGAAAGCTGAAAGTATAATGTCTGACACCTTGATATTTAAAATCAGTGTGCAATTATCTATCGTTTATGTATGCATTGAAGTGGTTATAACTTCCACACAAAAATCGTAAAATTTACCATTTTCGAAAGGTCACCTACAGCCCCGGCTGAAAAATAACCCTGCCAGACTTTTGGATTTGATATACTAACACGCATATCTACACATACACGCCTGCCAATTTTGGTTATACCTCCACTCCCAAAATTTGCTGTCGGCTCTTAGACTATAAGGATAGATTTTGGTATTAAGCTATTATATCGAAATTACGTGAGTTTGGTATCAATGAAGCCCTTATTCGTTGGATTAAAATTTGTTTACTGGATTGTTCAATAAATTTGGTTTTAGAAGGTTTCAAATCAGATCTTCACAAAATAAATGATGTGGTCGTCAAGGGCTCCGTTTAGTCTTGGACTCTCTTTCTCATTTTTATGAATGACCTCTGAAACTGAATGATCTTTTGCACTTCATTGTCTACCTCAGCTTTTCATACTCATCCGTTTCGTCTGCCAAATTCACGTCCATCTCATTCGAAATTTATAAAATATAGTCATAGAGCTAAAAACTGAACACGTTTTGGAATTCATGAAAAGGTGGCCAAATTTGTACAAAAAAAACATGTTTGTAGACACTGAATCTTATAAAAAAAAGTCCCACAAAAACATAAAAAGCACCTTCGATATACATGAGCTTTAAGTATGCTTCACATAGAAAAGGTACTATCATAGGAATATATTGATGGATTGATTAAACATTCATTCTTATTAATAAATAAAGTTACAAATTCTGTTTCACTTCTATAAGCCAAGGCTTATGTTTTAAAAGTGCCCAATAAGAAAATGTTGAAGATAATCATAATCTATGAACCTTAAAGATATTAAAACATGACAAAACGTTATTATTAAGTGTAATTTTCAAAAATAAGCAATATAAAATATGATTACTACCATTGTTTTGGTTAAATTATATACCACTTACCCCAGTCCTTGCTAAAACAACTTAAGTCAAGAACAATTTTTTAGGTTTTTTTCATTATTTTTATTAATAAACTGTGATTTTTTTTCACTTTTTAATTTTCTTACCACTAAAATACTTAATTAAGCATAAAAACGTAGTTTAAAACTTATTTGTTTGTGCATGAAACAGTTTTTATTGATTCCTGAAAAATTCTAATTGAATGACTTATGAGGTTTTTGAAATGACCGATTCAATTATAAAGATTATCAACAAAAAAAAATGCCTTTGACTTGATATTGAAACTAAAACTTTATTTTTATTTATTGAAACAAAAATGTTATTCTATATTAAAAACAAATTGAATGGAAAATTGTTTAGAATTAAATAGATAAATATACTTGTTGGTAATGTGTCTCCACGCATCCTTCTTCATCCGGTGTGTTAGTGTTGTGATTATTATTTTGCATTATTGAATTTTATCCTTAAGAACTTGTCTGAGGAGTATTCCAGCTATAATGAAACGAATAACAATTTGATTTCCAGTATTGTGCTAGAGATAATAACATACTTTATCTGATGAATCAAAGTTAATTGTTGGAATTCTTTTAGCTTTTGGTACCTAGTTTGTCTTTGTTTATTAAATTCGATAGACAAGATGTTTTTTTTTTGTTTTTTGATAAACAGCTGAGTGTTATGAAGGCTAAATGTAATAGATTCTTACTTTTTGGTACTTTATTTGACACAAGCTCATTATAACTATGCAGGGTAGGCAAATGTTTTATAAATATGAATTTGCATAGTGGATGAATAAGTCCTTATGCATTGCATAACTATTCACGCGTTTAGGGAATTCTAATAAATACGGCTGATAGTCCCTTATTTTTTCAGTATACTTCTTAGCAATACAAGTTAAGGCAAAAATGTGATCCATTGTGGAAAATCCAGAACGAAAACCCGCTTGAAATATACTCAAACTGTTTGTTCTTTCTATCCAATTCGAAAGTCTTCCGTAAAGAATTCCCGCGAATATCTTTCTCAGAGAATTGAGTATTGAGATTCCGCTGTAATTTTCCGGTTGCATCGCATCACCTTTCTTAAATATCGAGAATATGAGGGCTTTTGAAAAAGTCGTAGGCACATAAGCATTGTTATAACGAATGTTTAAGAAATTTACGATATACGTTTTGAGTTGGTTATTGCTATTTTTGAAAAATTCAACTGGGATACCATCAATACCTGCGGCTTTGTTGTTTTTCATTCCCAAAAGAGTTGCCTCCAGTTCTTCTAAAGATATCGGGGCGTCCAATTCAGACACATAAAAGTCTTGCATTGCGTAGCTGAAGGTATGAAGATGCTCGTCAGCCGACAAAAGAGTTTTAAAATGTGCTGCTAGAGTCTGAGCTTCAATAGCAATCTTCATACCTCGTTGCAATCCACTCAGTTCACGTACGCTGGACCAGAATTCCTTGGAATTTTTGCAGTATTGAACCTGTACGGCCAGATTTTTAAGGTATTTTACTTTCTTAGTAGAGCATAATTGTTTAAATTCCTTATTGGCACTAAGGTACAGATTTTTGAAGGAGATGACGTTTGTCAATCTGAATAGCTTTAAGTATTTAAACGACTGTTTACGAAGCTTTACACACTCCTTGTCGAACCATTTACATTTAGGTGCGAAAGTTATGTAATTACTCGTATTGTTAGCATCTGGTGCCGAGGCATAAATTATTCTAACAATATTTTCTTCAATTTGCTCTACCGAGCTTGTTGACTGGAGCGGAAGGAAGTTACATTGATAATCTAGATTCGCTTTGTAACGGGCGGCTTTACTTTGAATCCATTTCAGTTTTCGTAGAGTATCCAAGTTCCTCGGTTGGATTTCTTCGTTAAAATGCGCTTTAACCATAATTGGTAAGTGAGAAGAAAAAGCAGCCAGAAGCACTTCAAAATCATCGACTACATTGAACCACTCTCCAGATATGGCACAAAAGTCAATTACTGATTGTCCTTGACCGCTAATGAACGTGAAATTACCATCTACGTCGCCATTCGCAACTCCATTCAGTATAAAAAATCCAAAATCTTCAAAAAATTCTGCCAGTAGTTTACCATTTCTGTTAAGAGTTATATCTTTTGAATTCCTGTTGGCACCGAAATTCAGCAGAGTTTGTGACATATGAGCAGGATGATTTTGATAATTACCAATACGAGCATTGAGATCGCCAATAATTAGGGTATTTTCCAAAGAAAAATTAGTCATAAGACTACACAAATTTTCAAAATCATTCTGCCAATTATTGCAGTTAAGATACACCGGTATAATATAAAAATTCAAATTATTACTTAATATATGAATAAGAAGTTTGTTATCAATTGTCTTAAATTGAGCAAGGTGAGAAATATTTGATTTTATGGCACAAAGTATACCTCCACTCGCCCTCCCATGTACACTACTTCGTATCGCTGAAATAAAAGTTATTTTATAATTTTTGAAATATTTTAAAAAATCATTTCCATCTTTTGGTTTTAAAAAAGTTTCTATTAATAAAATGATATCAAAGTTAAATATATATTTGAAGAAATCAGGTTGCAAGAGTTTGCTTTTAAGACCTGTTATGTTATAAGCTAAAATCGTTAAATTTAGTAAATTTATAGTTTTTGGGCAGACGACAATTTTGTTCTAATGCGTAGTCGACCTAAGAACTTTCATCAAATGATGCCCAGGTGGCGGTAACGTCGACTGAGAGCCAGATGGTGATTGTTACTTACTTATTTTGTAATCGAAATCTTTGGGGCCGTTTTTGAGATAAATAAGATTTTTCATAACGGCTGTGTCAGTTATCGTTAGTTATGGAGCTAAAGCAAAAATTCAATTTCTTCTCTATGGAGTCACCTTAGACCCTTAAGTACAGAGTCTGAAGGTCGAGGTATAGACATATAGAGACGGACGGAATTGTCGGACCCACTTTTTTCGTGTTCTCTGTCATCGTAATGCGAATTTTGATCAAAATCTCGAGTTCGATTTTTTCCCAAATGCAGAACTTGCCATATAGTTAGTACCTACAGTCGCGAGCAAAAATGAGCACATGTTTTAAGAAAATGAAACAAAAGGAAAGAATTGCATGTTTTCCATAAACAAATGAAACAAAATATTTTTATTATGAAAGGTAAGTATATAATTGACAACTTAGTGCTGGTTTTTTTTTGTTTAACAGCTGCTACTAAACCAATCTTTTGTAGGGCTCTCCTAGCTGTCCATTCACTCACGTTCTTATTTATTAATTTCACTGTTGATTTCGGCGTCTTGCAGTCTTTCCTATGCATTAATCGCTCCATTAACAGTGCGTCACCATCAGTAAGCATCCTTGGTCGCCCTGGGCGATTGCTGCTGCAAAACACATTTTTCCTTTTTTGAGTAAATGGGAGTGTCCATTGATAAACCTTATATTAACCTGTTATTTTTGAAGCAATGTTTGTGTTTTTTTCTTAAGTTGTCAATTATATACTTAACTTTCATAATAAAAATATTTTGTTTCATTTGTTTATGAAAAAATACAATTCTTTCCTTTTGTTTAATTTTCTTAAAACATGTACTCATTTTTGCTGGCCACTGTATATTGCAAGTAAAAAACTGAGTTGTTCTCAGTGCTGCTGTATTTGAAATCGAGAGAATTAGAATAGAAATTTACAACATCGCGTTGGTAAATATGCCTTCCAAATAATGTTGCTCGAAATTGTTGATAGCAAAATCTTCTATTCATTCACATGCATGCACATAATAGCCGTGTTTTTTTGGGAAAGTTATCCGTAGTACAGTAGGATTTAATATGAATAACAAATACAACATCCGCAGTAGGATCACTGCCGATACTCGAATAAACGTCAAATCTCTATCCGCAGCAGGATTTCACTTCTCCTTTTATCGGCAGTGATCCTACTCCGGATGTTGTATTTGTTATTCATGTTAAATCCTACTGTACTGTGGATAACTTTTCCAAAAATACACGGCTAATATTTATCGACACTGGCATCTTAGAAAACTTCGACTTGTTTTTAAAACTTCACACTAACTAGATCTGCTCGAATTGAAATCGGAAACCCACTTCTTTTTAACTTCTAAAAAAAAAATAAAATCGATATAATAAAGTGAAATACGAGCGTGCAAGGCCCTATAGAGCAGTTTTTAGGTATGTAGGACTCGCGTTTAAGTTTGTCTTCTCAGGATTGCTGACAGGTAAGGCTGAGCTCGAACTATGTATGGACGGATTGTGTAGTAGCCAATGTGCCAATGTGATACACATTTTCTGAAAATGATATACATACAAAGTCGTATTTTTTATACATATATAATTACTTACTTTCGTTTTGGTTTGATAATTTTTGTTTTTTTCCGATTTCTGTTCATTTTATTTTCACAATTCGCTTTTTGTGTTTTCAATTGTGTCTCAATTATAAAACTTACTACTTTTTTTAAGCCACACCAACAAAAGGAGTTGTTAATTGACAAATTTAGATTCTAAAAGGTGCGGAGGACGATCGAGAAATGAACGCTGAGGTGTAAAGCAAGGAACAACGTAAAGCAGTGTTTTTCAAACTTTTTGAGTACTCGACCCCTTTGCTAGTAACAAAATTTTGGCGACCCCCCTTTATAATGTGTCAGTTATTTAAAAAGCTACATACACTGAAGCACTGAACCCCTTCCAAGCCTGGTCTAATTAAACAAAATTTTATTTATTCGCGATGAAATTTTCTCCCGTATTGCCAAAAAAAAATTGTAGCAGGCCTTGCAGTAATTTTCGTTTTTTTTTTTTATTCTTAAGAGCGCATCAGAATTGTCATTTAATTTTTTTCAACTGAGAGTAAGTACTTATTTGAAAATTAAGTGTTGTGTTGTGTTGTTTACGAGTGATTATGGGCAAGTTTCTCAAAAGACCGTTGCAGCCTTGCACATCCGGTGCAATTAGAAGCGGAGGAAGCAACAAAAAAAAATAGACTATGACGTAAAATATCTTAAATATGGTTTCACAGCTTTAAATACGAGTAATAAGCCTCAATGTGTTCTTTGTTGTGAAGTTTTATCTGCCGAAGTATGAAACCATCAAAGTTTATGCGACATCTCTCAACTAAACATTCCAAAGAAGCAGATAAGCCGTTAGAATTTTTCGAACGAAAATTTATTTTGCCTGCGGCCTTTGATATGGTTGAAATTATTTTGGGCAAACAGGAGGCAAATAAACTTAAAAATATACCACTTTCTGACAATACAATTGAGCGGAGAATAAGTGACATGGCCGTTGACATTCAAGAACAATTAATTGAAAAATTAAAGATGAGTCCGCATTTTGCCTTGCAACTGGATGAATCTACTGATGTTTCAGACTGTGCACAGTTTGTGGTATTTGTTTGTTTTGAAGCAGAGGAAAACATTGAAGAAATTTTATTTTGCGAAGCTCTTCCTGCCAATACTACTGGCCAGTGTTTGTACGATATATTTTTAGAAAGCTCTCGCGACTACGAGATTGATTGGACAAAATGTTTTGCTATTTGTAGTGATGGTTTGACGGTCAACAAAAGTGGGCTCATTGCAAAATTAAAATTAATAATGCTAAACGTTTCATGGACACACCGCTTTCTTCATCGACAAGTTCTGCCATGGTTACCTTCTGAATTAAATGATGTGCTTAAAGATGTGATTAGAGTTGTGAACTCTATTAAAGGCAAGGCCTTGTAAGGTCGGTTGTTTTTTGTTTAGGATCATATGTGATGAAATAAGTTCACTCCATCAAAATCTCCTTTTTCACACAGAGGTCAGATGGCTGTCAAAAGGAAAGGTATCGACACGAGTTCTGAAATTGAAAGCCGAATTATTGATGTTCTTACAAGATTCAAAATATGGAAATTCGGATCATTTTTCTATCCCACCTGGCTCTTAAAATTATCATTTCTTGCTGATCTTTTCAACCACTTAAACATATTGAATAAGAGCCTCCAAGGGAGAGAAGAAAGCATTATAACTGCAAAAGATAAAATCAGAGGATTCCTCGCAAAACTTCGTTTGTGGTCAGATTCTTTACAAACAGTTTTGATTATTTTCCCTGCTTTCAAAAGATCCTCGAAGAAATTTCATCAGATGAATCGATATCATTAAGCTCTCATATTCATCTCATAGTACAGAGTTTGCATAATTTAGAGAAGAAACTATTAAGTTACTTTCCGGAACTGGATTCTGAAAGTGGAAATGGTCAAAGATGTGTATTAAATCCTTTTTTGAATGTCAGTTAAACTCGCCAATCTACCATCGGTAAAGATGAAAGAAAATCTTATAGATTTAGCTACAGATGGCAGTTTCTGGATAAAGAGAAGAGGAGAGTATCCTGAGGTGGCAAACGAGGCTTTGAAGTTGTACTGCCATTCGCTAATTCATACCTGTGTGAAGTCACATTCTCTTCAATGTTTGACATTAAAACTAAAAAAAGAAACGGACTAGATTTGGAAATTGATTTAATCTTAAAAGTGTCAAAAACTAATCTAAGATTTCAACGTTTATTAAAAAATAAAAAGGCACATATGTATATCGCACTAAAAAATTTGTTGTTTTATTTAATTTTTTTTTTTAGCACAGGACTTTTGTTTATTAATCTTACCGACTTGCGACCGCAACCCCCCAAGGATCTCTCCCACAGTTTAAAAACACTTACGTAAAGCATTCATAATCGGTATCCAGACTCCGGGTGCGGTGAGGGATTTCCAATCGATAACAACCAAGCCGATCTTCTGAGTGGTAGCTAGGTAAAGGAATATGTCAAATTTGGCATGATTTCTTATTAGCGAGGTAAGACATGTTCCGCACCTACATCCGAAGAGCTAAGCCGTGCTACGACAGCATCCACTGCCCCTTCCGCTGAACATTTGGACATTTTTCATGTCCGATTACTCTTGTCTTGTTCATTTTCCTTATCAAGTTTTACCCATTTTTTGCACGATACACCTTATTCTGAAACATGTGAACTTATCAACTTCTTATGGCTTGTACACATTTTAAGGAACTCAATCTGCTCACAATCATAGCCATCTGTTCATTGAGAAAACAAAATTTACTTCGACATCTAACGTAATGGGTTTTGCTTTATTCAAAACCTAAATAGATACATAAAATACGAGTATTTCAAGGTATTTCGATAAGTTAACATACATTATTATTATAGAATTTCATAATTTAATGTAATTTGATTTTCCTTCCTCGACTCAGTATGGCTAATATCTTCTCCTGATTCGTATTCTGCATCAAAATCTAGTTCTATTACCTTTTGATCATAATCTTCGTCGTGTTCTTCTTCAATAGGATTTTCATTGTTTAGTTCCGGTTCTCTTGTTTCCTTACGTTCGTGTGTGTTAGTTTTTATTGCAGAATCATCTTTTTGTTTGTTGGTATTTATTCTTGGCTGATTGGGAATTTTGCCACGGGGATTTTTACTTGAAACATCGATTCCTTAATCAAAGAGTTATTAATGGAAAATGGATATTTATTACATTTTTTTATCGGAGCTATTTTGAGACTTACCATGGCGTCGTTTCATGTGTTTGTTATAGTTTGGCCAATTGGTGAATTGGTGATTGCAGTCATTACACGAGTAAGGCCTGACTCCAGTGTGAGTGTTGTGATGAGTCTTAAAAGCAGAGATTAACAAAATTGAAGAAATATGATTAATTATAAAAAATAGAAGCAAAAACAAATAATTTCATTTTTCGTTTGCATTAAAAGCGAATGTTTTATTACAGTATAGTTGATATACATACATATGTAATATCCAATGTAGACATTTCGTATAATTGATTTAATTGATCAGCAGAAAACCAAACAATGTGTTTTCTGTTAAACTTTTGATTTTTGTTTACGAAAATTTGCTGGTAAGGACAATGAACAAAATTTAAAGTAAAGTAATCAAAAATTAATGCTTAGGAGAGTCGGAAAAGTCTGCTACTGCATGAATTTATTTATTAGATATGCATGCAAGTACAAACATAAAAATGCTTTGAATAATAGTTCTTTATTATATTTATTAAATTAATTCAACTATAGTTTATTTAATTCTGGGTTGTTTACAATAAACATGTACAATGTATATTCACTAATTTTATAAAACAACAATCAATTAGGTCATAATAACGTTTACAATAAAAAGTTATTTTTTATTATATTTGTTTAAGATATAAGTAATTAACCTGGCAAAAGAATTATACAAGAATGCAGGATTACGAGTTAAACTAGGGCGAGAATTTAAATTCAGCATACTTAGGACATTACAAATATAAATTTATCGAAACAAGAGTTAATTAAAATGCACGAACTTGCTCACTTTGGAATTTAAAAATTGTTTACAAATAAATACATGGATACATGGATTTAATTAGAGAAAAATGTTAAAATACTTAAAATAGCCGATTGATTTTATGAATTTATGTAAACACAGTTTAAAAATTTGTTTTATTGTTAAGTTTTTTTTAAATTCCCTAAAATTTATTATAATTCATTTTAAGAAATAATTATCAATCGTTCACTCGTTTTCAAGATATTGATTTAAAAAAATTTAATTTTTTTCAAAAATGCAAAAAATATATTGTTTTGAAAATTTAAATATACAATATTATTTTAAATTCAAAGGAGCTCCTGTAAAAATATTTTGGTCGAATTCGTTAGAGCCGTTTATGAAAAAATCGAAAATAAGAAAAAACGTTTTATGACAGGTACCGCTAGTAACATTTTTTCTTAAAATTTTTTGTTGACCAAAATGTAGTCCTAGTCATGAACACCTTATTTTTTTTATCAAAATCGTTAGAGCCGTTTTTGAGATAAATATTTTACTTAAGGGCTTTACCGCAGGGACCGTTAGTTTTGGAGTCGAACAAAAAAAATTCAATTTCTTCTCTAGGGAATCAAGGAAGACCCTTAAGTACGATTTTGAAAATATACTAGCTCCATCGGCTTAGGCTGTAGGTTGAGGTACAGACATGGTAGGTACATTGTTTTTTGTAAGGCTTCGAAAATAATTTTTTTTATTTGGAGCATAAGAATTTTGCGATCTTAAAAAAATTGGGGTGATCGAATTTTGGCAAAATTTCTTTAAAAAAATTTCATTAACATAAAGCTATTCTTAGCAGTCGGTAGTCACCACCAAAAGGGAAAAAGGGTCAGGAAAAGACTAAAAAACAAAAAAGGGAAAATTAATACGAAATTAGGTGGGTATCTGGCTACGAACATCATGTAATTTCGCTTTTATCTAGCTATTTTTACTTGCGACTTAAAGACAAGTTATGCATTCGTAAAAAAAATCGAACTCGAGATTTTGATAAAAGTTGACATTACAATGAAAGAGAACACGAACAAAGTGGTTCCCGCAATTCTGTCTATCTTTCCGACTACAGCCTAAATGGCTCCACCGAATTTCTTTAAACTTGTTAGATATCATATTTCAATTTTCCCCATCCCCCACGTTTTTCCTTTTTTAAGACCATACTTGGGTTTATAAAGACCATACGATTTTTTTCGAAATTTGATAAATATTTTTTTTTCTCAAAAACTGTTCTGCACATTTTTTTTAAATTCATTTACTTAAAGCTAGCTAACGGTTGAAAAAAAAAATCCGAAAAATGGTTATTAATGGAACCATTTTTTTGTCACAAATGAGTGCATGACTTCACGAAATAAGTATACCAGTCTCACCGTGCATTCTACACTGAGTACACCAAATACTCAATGTATAAGTAAGAAGAATCATATGCAATGATAACTGTAAAAAATACACTAAGTACACTGGAATGTACCGAATGCATTGAATAAAACGATTACATAATTTAGTTGGTTTTTAGGTTTTGATAAACTATGCCAGTAGAGTGGAAATTAAAAAAAAACTAAAATGAAAATTACAGATGTAAGTTTTCAAAAACTTTTTTCTTAAGACTAAAAATCTATTATGAATAAAAAAATTATGTATTATTATACGTATACCGGGTGATTGGTATAAGGTGCACCAAAAAGTTATAACGAGTAGGTTAGGTTAAGACAAGAAAAAAATCGTAAAGGATGGGGGGTCTATTTCTCTAAAAAATTTAAAATAGGAAAAAAAAAGGTAAGACTTACAATGCTTTATCATACCTTTTTGGAAAGCCAAAAATCTTTTCTTTTTTTTAAATTAAGTTGCGTTTGTGAATAGTTTTTAAACAATTAATTTTCAAACTCGAAAATTTGGAAAAAAAAAATAAAACAAAAATTTCAAACTAATTTTTTTCAAAATTTTATGTAATTAAGTATAATTTTTGTTTTCAAAATTCAATGCCCATTTTCAATCTTAATATATATAATTCTTCTGTGAGTGTGTATGTCACTGAACTTCTCTTAAACGACTGGACCGATTTTGATGAAATTTTTTGTGTGTGTTCAAGGGGATCTGAGAATGGTTTAGATTCACAATTAAAAAAAAAAATATTTGTAGTTAGCAACGCGAGCACGGGCGGCTAGTTTTCAATAAAAAACAGAAAACCGGATGCTAAAATGTATCTTAGGTTAGGTTAGGTTAGGTTAAGGTGGCTGCTGACCGGAAAAGGTCAACACACTTAGACCAATATTAGGTCCGTTGTGATACCACAGGATTTCAAAAATTACCCTTACTCGTTAAACCATTTTGAGCTAACAATGAAGCGTTTGAGACAGTGAATGTCGGAATTATTTAGATCACTAGGATCGTTATAGTAGTAGCCCAAGTGGAGTCTACGTCTTTGCGCTAAGGCAGGACAAGAACATAGAAGGTGAAGAACTGACTCCTCTTCTTTTCCATCCATGCAGCTTCTGCAGGAACTCCAAGACGGAAAGCATGTCTTCCTATTAGGCAGTGTCCAGTAAGGACACCTATAACGGAGCTAATATGCAATCTACCAATAGAAATTAGTTGTTTTGAGCGTTTAGCATCAAACAATGGCCAAATCAGTTTAGTAGACCGGCAAGTTGGGGTGCTGGTCCATCTTATCTTATGTATCTTAGATTTAAAAAAAAAAAAGAAAAGTAATTTTTCCAAAAAAAAACTTTTTTGGTTTGTTCTATCTTTGCATAAATACGAATCTTGCGAAAAGTGCATATCTGTCAATTCTTCCCGAGAGTAACTTGCCATCGTTTTGTGTTGAACTTTACGAGGCTCTTAACTTGAAATTTCTTTGGGGTATTCACCAACCACTCACAAGTGTTTTTCGAAGTTCGAAAATGAGAGCCACTCTCTCTTGTTCAGGCATACCCAAACTGTGAAATCAAACTGTTTTCGAACTTAAATGACAGCTGGCAGTGAGAATCCTTCGGTCAATTTCATATTTTGCTTGGGGAGCGTTGCTGGTGACGATAACTGGTTTTGGTTTTGCACTCACCGTCGTTTGTTTAGCTTTAGAATTTTCGAACAAACTTTCGAAGAGAGCGCTCGTAAGTTTAGGAGTGGTCGGGACCACTCCTAACTTTTAAGAGCACTCGTAGATCTTCACTAATATTGCTTGATGAATAGGTTTATGAGCTTCTTAAGTTATGAGCGCTCGGTAAATACCAGCCTTAGTCTTTTTCATAATTTTAAACAATTTAGACAACTCTTCTTACTAATGTGGGTTTTGCAACAGAACCTAAGTGCATTTACGTTGAACAATTCTAAATTTGACATACGAGTATATACAGAATTCAAACACATCTGCACAAAAAAAAAATAAGAACACAAACAACTTCAAACCAAATAATTGTTCGCCTAAAAAAGTACATTTTATAAGCTTTTTAAATACACATTTTGATTGTTTATACGTTATTAACAATATTTAAAATGGAAACGAAGGATGTGTATATCGCTAATTCACAAAATAAAAACTCAATTTTGTTGTTATAGGGTGCAAATTCTTTTGGCTATACTCGCATCTACATGCATACTTGTTTATGTGCATTTGTAGGTACAGATTTGTCTGTCCATCGCCAGCCACAATATTGCAAAATTAAAAATCATAGAGCACTTTTGTACAATTTTTTCGCAAACAAATATTTAGTCTATTTACAAAGCACACCTTTTAAAAAACCAAATAAAACATCAGTAAACATTTTTACTTTGATTGTTTTTTTTTGGTATGAAATGACCATTGTCAATCTAGATAAAGTATACTTTTAAAAGATAAAGTAGCTATTTGCTATTGTTAAAGTAAACGTTAAAGTATAGTTTATATCGTTTAAAATTTACAAAAAGTCAGTTCTCGTTTTATACATAATACTCGTATTAAGAGTCGATTTCTATTCTAAAATTTTATGAAAATCATGTTTGTCAATTTTGTTCATGAATAGATTTGAAGAAGGATTTAATCACACACATAATGTTACAACTCAAAAAATAAACACAATCTATAATTAACCGTGCCCCCATTGGAAATTTGATGTTAGGACGTTGTTGAGTTTAAGAAAGGCGCAATATGTCAGTTTGTTTAGAAGTACACCCATTGTAAAGTGTATTTTCTTACATTAGTGTTTTCACGTTGTGCTGTTACTCTGTCTGGAACGTATAGCCCACATGTAAGTTCTTTTTTTTCAGAAATCCGCCCAATGGCACGACTGCTTTTATAACATATCAGTTTTATAATTAAAAAGTGGAGAAGATTGAAATCTTAATCTTTCCTTCGGCTTTTTTGGTCACAATGGATTTGGCAATGAAACGATAACGTTACATTAACTTTTCGAAAAGTTAACTTTGGGAAAAGTTAATGTAACGTTATCGTTTCATTGCCAAAACCATTGTGACCAAAAAAGCCGAAGGAAAGATTAAGATTTCAATCTTCTCCACTTTTTAATTATAATCTGAATTGGTCAATAATTCATCTTCAATATCAGTTTTATCCTTATTCCGCTACTCTACAAACCTGAAATTTTGTAAATAAGATATCTAAAACATCAATTACAACATGACGAATTTTTAAAAACTTCCTCCTGCCACGCCTACTTTTCTTATATTTGAGTTTTCTTCTTGTTATGATATTCTAAAGACCTGCCATTTTGAAAATAAGATATATAGATTGAATGCCACAACACGTAGTTTTTTTTAGATATCCGCCCACTGACACGCCTTCTTTTATAATATATCGGTTTTCGCCTTATTCCGCTACTCTACGAACTTGAAATTTTGTAAATGAGATATCTGGAATATCAGGTACAAGATGCCGGATTTTTAAGAAGTTCCCCCTGCCACGCCAACTTTTCTTATATTTGAGTTTTCTTCTAGTTATTTTATTCTAGAGATCTGAAGTTTTATAAAAAGGTTTCTAGAAATATTACACATGTGCGCTTTTCAGAAATCCGCCCACTGTCAAGCCTTTTTTTCTTATTCTGTTACTCTAGAGACCTGACGATTTGTATATAACACGTTTAGAACTTAAGGTACAAACATTTGATTTTTTTTTTAGAAATTTTTCTCTCTCTACTCTAGAGAGAGAGACTTGAATTCTCTAAAATAAGCTTTCTTAAACTACTATTTTTAATCCACCCAATTGCACACCTACTTTTTTCATAATTTCTCCTTGTTCTGTAACTGCAGAGATCTGAATTTTTTAAATAACCTGCTCCGAAGTATGTAAGTAAGTATGGCACCGGTCGGGGCACCATAAACATTATCTGTGTAAACACAAGCAAAATTATTAAATATTTGTATTTCTGACTTTACTTTCTCAATATTTCCGTATATAGAAAGAATACGAAAACTTTGTTCATCTTCTCTTTTGTTAATTCAATGTGATGTATGTATTTGTGTTCATTGCCTTCAAAAAGGAGCTCGGGTTAGGAGAACTATTGGAAAACTTTTTCTTTTGACATTGTTTTAGTTGTGCTAAAATTATCTATTGTTCAACTCACTTTTTTAGAAACGCAAAAATACAAAAATACATTCTGTGGAATATATTTATAAATACTAAGATTATCATATTGAAAATTAACAATGATAATCCAAACTTCCTCAAAGACAAAACCGCCTTCTATTTTCGATTGAAAATTATTGATAAGTGTGCATATAAAATCAACAAAGTAATGCTTATCATATTTGAATGTATTTACTCTACACTGAACCATGTTTGTAATCTTAGTTATTAATTTGAATGAGAGTAATATTCCTTATTGATTACAATAATTTAGTTTTAAGAACAAAAACAAAAAAATTTTTTTTATTTATTAAATTCAAATTAATAACTAAGATTACAAACATGGTTCAGTGTAGAGTAAATACATTCAAATATGAACATTCGCTATCCAAAGCCGATTTGAACCAATTATCTCGCTTATTCACAAAGAAAAGAAAGATTCAAGCTGATATTTTCTTTTTGAAAGACTGTTTATTTAAAGATACTATTCCCAATTTTGTTCGTATTAAGTGCGCGATAAACAACAATAGAACGCAAAAAGTAATTAAATATGCACAAATCAAATGGATAAAAACCGAATTAGAACACCACTACACGCAGCTTGACAACGTCGCTCTTCGCCTGTATTACACACACCTAAAGATCACAAAATCTCTTAATTGTTTTACCTTTCATGTGTTGAATGAATTTTATAGTGATTTGGTTCGATTAAATGACCATATATTTCATGAAAAAAGAAAAATCCAAAACCGAAAACTGGAAAATCTTTTTCGATTACAACATCCAAAAATTGAAAAAAATCACTTGTGTAAAACCAGTTGATAATTTATTAGTGAATTTATCTGAGGAAGAATTCAATGATGACGAACTTCAGTTACTTAACAAAGGTCTTAATTTCTCTATACAACCATCTAAAATCCCTGTCAATGAAGTTATTGTTGAGATAGAATCATCGATTCAATATAAATCAGATGCAACTAAACTTCGCGTTCGTAAAAAAGCAACAGAAATTCTTCGAAAACAATTTTCAAAACGTAATTACAATTCGACAAGACAAAATGAGACTTTAGAAAGTCTACGTGGTAAAAATGTATACTACACCAAAGCTGATAAAGGAAACCAAATTGTTATTATCAACAAAAACGACTATGACACACGGATGAGAACATCAATTGAAGAGGATAATTTCCAAAAACTTAACAAAAACCCTCTTACAAAAATGCAAAATGACGCGAAATTTCTTATTCAAGAAATTAATAAAATATTCCAGGTACCATCTTATCAACTTCGTGTTTCCAATCCTGAAGTTCCGAAAATGTATGGTCTTTGTAAAATTCATAAACCTGGAGAGAGTATGAGAAAAATAGTGTCTTTCGTCAAATCTCCGTTGGTCAAAATCGCAAGGTGGTTTGTAAAAGAAATGAAAAAATATGGTGTAAAAAACTCCTCCGAATTTGTTCAAAAAATCAAAGATTTTGAACTAAAAGACGAGGAAATTCTAGTCTCGTTTGATGTGAAAGCCTTGTTCCCCAGTGTGCCCATTCCGTCTGCCATCAATGCTATACGCATACATCTACTAAAGCATAATTTGCCAACAGAACAACTGAACACATACATCAAAGTTGCTGAAATCAGCATGTCCCATAATTGTTTTCAGTTCAGAGATGAATGGTACAAGTGTGATTCTGGAGCAAGCATGGGAAATCCAATGTCACCTTTAGTTTCCGAAGCTTTCCTAACAAACTTCGAGTCAACATTGAAAGATGAAGGTGTACTACCTAGACTCTGGATTCGGTACGTCGACGATGTCTTCAGTGTCATCAAACCAAACGATGTTACGAAGTTGCTAAACATTTTGAACAACAAATATGAAAGCATCAATTTCACACATGAAACAGAAGATCCAGCATCACGTTCAATCAACTTCTTGGACTTAACCTTAACGCGCGACTCTGACAACAAAATAGAAGTTTCCGTCTACAGAAAACCAAAAACAACAACTCGATTCATCACCAACGATTCACACTGCTCTCGACAAAACAAATTGGCTGCCTTCCACTCAATGATTCATAGACTATGTACTTTGCCCTTATCACCTGCAAATTATATGAAAGAATATAGCTACATTCTTAAATTAGCCGATATAAATGGGTACAAAAAAACAATAATCGAATTGGTGGCAAAACATTCAAATAAGGTGAAAAAGCAAGAGCTTTCAACTTTGTTTATCCAAGGAATGGAAGCTGCAGTCAAAAAAGAGCAAAGAGTTGCATTTTCATATGTGCCATCTATAACGAATACTCTTTCTAATACTTTAGCCAAAGAGGGTATGAAAATAGTGTACAAAAACAACAACAAATTGAAAGATGTATTAGGTAGTACAAAAGATCCAACACCTATACAAAACAAATGCGGCATATATAAAATACAATGCGCAAAAATTGTGATGCAAACTACATCGGACAAACCAAACGTAGCATTTTACAACGATACAAAGAACACCAATACTCTATAAAGAGCCATGCCATTATATAAATCATCTGTTGCTGCACACGCGTACGATAGCATGAACGATCCACCACACAACATAGGTAACTTCAACGACAACTGCAAATTAATTAAACACGTCACCGAAGATCGAAAATTAGATGCGTATGAAGCGATGTACATTTCCAAAGGAAAAAATCTTATGAACACAGACAATGGAAACATCACTTCACAATTATTTAAATTTGCGAGATGACTCATACTCGCACAACAATGACTCTGTTATATTATTATTTCTCTTAATGTTTCTCTTTGTTCTTTCGTTTATATAGAAAATATGTCATATTATGTATTAATATTATATTAAACTCTCTCTCTATTGTTCTTTGAAACACTTTCTCTTTTCTTTGTTTTTGTTTTAAAATTAAAAAAGTATTTGACGTTTGTTTATTTCTTAAACTTTAGTTTATAAGCGTGAAGCTGATGATGGCACGTTAACCGCCGCCGAAATGCATTCAATAAAGTTTTAATTGTAAAAATAAAAATTATTGTGTTTTTCTTTCTTGGAAAGAAGTGTAAAAAAAAATTTTTTGTTTTTGTTCTTAAAACTAAATTATTGTAATCAATAAGGAATATTACTCTAATTCAAATTAATGCTTATCACTTACTTTTGTTCTTCCCAGGTTAAGTTGCCAAAGTAAATCTGTTTTCTTTTCGATGACACAAGTTTTCTATTGCTAGTCCATTTGGTATTTACACAAATAGAGTTCAAAAACGCGTTTTTAGACTGGAATTAGCTGAGAAGTATATTCTCAATGCGCGATGACCAAGAAATACTATTTTCGTTGCTTATCCATCAAAAACATAGGAATTTACACAAGAAGAGTTCAAAAAACAATTTATAGACTGAACTTAACTGAAAAGTATAATATGATGAACTTGAAAACTTCAAATCACTCATATATGTATGTATGCTTACATAATTATGTAAAGCATTTTGCCATTTTCAACAATTCAATTTTTTGCGTTTGCATTGTTTGTTCACTCACCATTTCAATAATGATTATATCTAGTTATAATTTAAATGAAACAAAATCCATTGAAAACAAAACTTGGAACTATGTACTGTACATAAATATTATTTATCTATACTATGTATGTACATACATATGTATAATATACTATATAATATTTTTTTATAATTGAGACATTAGTTTTAAAATCAAGTTAATGCTTACCAATAACGTACTCCTAAACCGGAATGGTTTTTGACAGAATTCACATTGAAAAGGCATTTCTCCAGTATGAATCCTTCTATGCGAATTCATGGCATCCTTTGTACGAAATGTCTTGTCACACCCACTCCAATTGCATTTATAGGGTTTTTCATCGGTATGACGTGTTTTGTGTTTAGACAAACGTTCTGAAGTTTTAAAACTGAAAACAAAAAGTTGTATCAGAAATGTGTAACTTTAAGAATTACTGGAGTACTCCCAGTAAACTCAAAGCCAATAGAACTGAAAAAAAGAACAATAAACAGCATATCGTTCCTGATTTGAAACTTACAACCAGGCCACAAACATTCTGAAATAATTTTTTTTTTCATTTCTTTTTTTACGAATTGTAAAAAAAAATAAAATAATAAATAAAAATAAAAAAAAATATCCCAAAAGAGTGAAAGCAAGGAATAACCGTTGGTTTCACTCAAGGATCCACTCATTCGGAAATCTTCTACTCAACTTTGAAATTTTGTCTTTGTTCTGTAAAACGTGTCGTGTTGGTGAAAATCTGCGGCAGTTATTGGGCGCGTTCGCTGCCCTATCCTATCTATTTGTGTTGTTATAATCCCATAGGAAAAACAGCGGATGTTAAACAGGCTATCCAAAATTATTTGGTATTCTATACATATACGAATAGACTATCTGTATCAGTAAAAAGATGAAGCTTTTTGAAAGAAAGATGCTCCGCATTTGCACTGGACTGTATCGTAACACACTGACGAAGAAATATATACCAACAAGGAATCTGTATAAAGAAGCAAAGTTAATACCATTGGACAAGTATTTACTGCAGCTCTCCGGAAAAATCATCAGGAACCTGGAAGATCATCCTAACACAGAAGTGCAACAACTTCTCCAGCATGAACTAGAGCCTCGTGACAAGTATCTATACACCCGAGCCATCACTGTCGATCAATTTGAAGACATCATCCATAACGACAACGCACCCTTTTACGAGAAGAACAACAATCAATACTACAGGGGATAAAACGCCCACTCATCAAAAATTATTATTATTTAGTTAATATTAAAAAAATCATGAATTAGATTAAGAAAACATTAATATGATATTGTAAGCAAATAGCATTATGTAAAGCCAAATGAAAAACGTTGGGCCCCTATTGTTGAGCCAACATGATTTAATTTAGTAATAAGTTAGTTTTAAGTCAAATTGTATATAAAACAAATTGAAAAATAAAATTCTTAATCTAAAATAAAAAAAAAATCTGTATCAGTATCAATTAAAAGATATCAAGGAGATTGTATATAAACATTATAGTACATATTATCATGAGGCAAAACAAATGGGAATCCACCTACGGAGGCTGACATGGAAGCTCTGGGCAGAAAATAAAGCCTCTTGAAGTCTTTTTATCGTTGGGTGAATATAAAGGAATTAAACAGAAAATATAATGCAAGAGAAGAATGTGTATGTAAGTTTTTGATATGAGTATGAATATGAATATGAGTATGAATAACAAAAAAAACTTGTACAGGCAGAAAAGAGTAGAAAAATACAGTTGTGTGTTATGATTTTTACTTGCGACTTATAGGTACTATAAGGCAAGTTATGCATTCGTAAAAAAAATCGAACTCGAGATTTTGATCAAAGTTGATATTACGATGATTAGCGAAGACTAAAAAAGTGGGTCTCGCAATTCTGTCTGTCTGTCTGTTCGACTACAGGCTAAACGGCTCGGCCGATTTTCTTTAAACTTGGCGGATATCATTTTTAATTTTTTCCCCCCACACGTTTTTTTCCTTTTTTTTAAGACCAAAAATAACGGTACCTGCCATACGAATTTTCTTCGAAATTTCATAAACATTTTTTTTTCTCAAAAACTGTTCGACAGATTTTAAAAATAAAAATGCAAAAAAATTAAATTTAATTAAAGCTAGGTATTGGTTGAAAAAAATTTCCGAAAAATGGTTATTGAGGGTACCCCCCATAGAACCATTTTTTTGGTTCTTGATTTTCTAAAAAACGGTGCAACCGATTTTGATAATTTTTTTTGATAAAGCTCCCCGAAAACATAAATAGAATTGTGTAAATTTTTTGGATTTATAAAAAAAACTTCAAATTTTTTTTTTTTCAAAACTCAATATTTCGAAAACCCCATGCTAGATTTTTTTAAACTTGATAAATAATAGTTTCTCAATACAATCTACAAGATGTGAGAAAAAAATTTTATTTTACCTAAGAATAAAGGTACCTACCTAATTACCTACCCAATTTTTTTCGTTAAAATAAGCAAATATATAAAAACTCGACATATTAACATTAATTTAAAAAAAAATAAAATTGACGATGTCGATGACACATTCATCCGTTTAGTTAAATATTCACCCTTATTGTAGCAGGCGTTTCGCTTGAACGACAAATGTCATTTTCAAAAATTTGTATTATGAATGGCGTTTTAGAGTCGTTTATCGTTATTTTTCGAGTCGTAACGCCATACTCTGAGTGGAACGTAAGTTTTCGTATGAGAAATGTCACTCATCTGTATTATAACTGTCGTTTTTCTCGACTTCTACGACTCTCAGAACGCTATTTTTTATCGAATACAAATTTTCAAACGACTCATTGTCGAAATTGGATAAAGATGAAAGTTTTACATGTTAGTATTGTGTAATTTGTAATTTTTATTATATTTGTTTTATTTAAGAGTGAAAATAACTAACCCAATACAGATGCAGTGTATCACTGAAACTTTTTTTTTTCTCAAAGCCTTTGAAAGATATTTCCAAAAACATTTCAAGAAGGAAGTCGTCTGTTAGGGTAAAGTTTTTGGTATCTTCGTTGTGCTCTTCTTAAATTTCCATTGCACAACCCATAAACGAATAAAATGTCTGCGTTTTCTTCCCTCGTAAGTAAAGGCATTTCAAAAAGCGCTCTTATCAAACTTGATAATCTGATGAATGATTTTTAAGTTTTTCTATTCTTTTATACTACTTATTTAGTTAATTTACCCATTAAACAGTCATCCCCAAAATTTAACTTTCCCTGTGAAGGGTTAAGGTGATTAGGATTTTGACAGCAAATCAAATAGGCATAAGTACACTTTTTACCCTTTTTATAATAGACTAAGAGCCCGCAGCAATTTTTGGGTGTGATTGATAACAAAAAATAATTAGCATAATTAGATAGGCCTTTAGTAGTTATTTACAAATGTGAACGTCTTGCATACCCTGTGGGAGCAATAGTACATAAGAGTGCATCAGATATGCAGTTCTTTCCAAAGTCTAAAAAATTGTGATACAAAATTTGCCATAACTTCAAAATGAAGAGCTAAGTGATCTGATTGCAAATATCGAGGTCCAAGACGTTTTGAACGCGGTCTTCTTCGTGCAAGAAGTACGCTATTCTTATCGCGTCTTGCAGGCAGAAGGCTGTCTGCAAAACGTCTTAGACCTCAATACTTGCAATCAGGGGGCTTAACTCTTCATTTTGGCAAAGTTGTTATCACAATTATTTAGACTTGGAAAGAACTACATATATGATGGATTTTTATGCACTATAGGCTCCCACTAGAGCATGCAAGACGTTCACATTTGTAAATAACTACTAAAGGCCTATTTAATTATACAAATTATTTTTTGTTATCAATCACACCCAAAAATTGCTGTGGGCTCTCGTTCTATGAGAACACAGTCTTGAAAATTACCTAAAAACTAACAATTCTTGGAAAACCGCACCAATTGCAAGGATTAGCAATAAAAGTAGCTACAAAACACAAATTTCGATTTTTTACCCGTTTTAGATCTTCCCAAGTATCATAAAATGTTTGGGTGTTTGGGTGTTTAAGTGTACTTATTAAAATTGAACACCATTTAAAATTGAATATCTGGCAACCCTAAAACATAGCAGCTCAATTTAAACGTAGGCTTAAAGGCTAGTATTTCTACTCAAAATAAAGTCTAAAATAAAAAATCTCAGTACTGACAGAGAAATTGACCTTAACATGGGTCAGGCTACACAAAGTTAGCCTTTTTTTACATCGTCAAAAAGTGATGTCAAAGTTGAAAATCAGACTTTACCGTAGAACAATTTTTTTCTTAGAATATGATCAAGAATCACATCACAAAGTATCGCACACGAATTACAGGACACTATGTATTGAAAAAAAAACGCAAATTGTTTTGAAATATCTGTTTGTCAATGACAGATTTTTATGTGGAACGCATGTTGATTCAAAACGCCTGGCGTTTAAGTATCGTAATACCGACTCTTAAACGCCTTAAAAGTGACTCGACAGAAGAAGTGACGAGTGTCGTTCAAGTGAAACGCCTATTATAATAAGGGTGATTAAATAAAAATGTTTGAATTGTTTACTATTGTATTTGATTATATAGCTAGATACTGAGTTTAATATTTTTTAGTTGCGACATAAGCACTCTAGGGCAAGTTTTGTATTTGGAAACAAGATCGAATTCTACATATTGATCAAAATTGATATTAGAATTATAGGAAACAAGCAGGTAAATAAATTTTAAAAAAAGAGGCTGGGTGCGACCCACACTGATAACTTCCCATTTGTGGTCTTAAGAACTTTATATTTAGTTAAAAACATATTGTGACGTTTTCTTCAATTTTACCATAGCCATTAATGGAATTTGAATATGTGGGACTTGGGTACAACTGAACAACCTTATTCATATACGTATGTACAGTAGATACATTCTTCTAAAAACTAAGTTCATAATGAAATTATAAAATTATGTATTATATTATAGAAATTACTTTATTATTTCGGTTCCAAACATTTTAATTGAAAAAAATTTAAAAACGAAATATTCAAAAATAAAAGATATGGTTTGGTTATTGATGGAAGGGTACTTACAAAATATATCCGCTCTAAAACTAGATATATGTCAAATATAAACCATTTGTTAGAAATTGTATTATGTATAAAATTAAATAATGGCAAAGTCAATATCATTGCTCGTTCTCAAGATATTCTAGTCGAAAAACAAATATTACCACTTTTTAGTAGATTTTTTTATATTTTTGTTAAAACTGTCAATTCGATACTTGTCAAAATTTAACCATATGTTAATAATTGTATTATGTCGATACCTTCCCGTAAGAATGTACTATGCAACACTTTTTTCGAAAATGACTTTTTGATGAGGAAATATACTATATGTTAAGGGCCACGTTTTGGCCTGGGTTTCAACCTATTATGCATGAAAAGGAAACCATGTTTTCTCATTAAAATAATGTTGCCCCCTGAAATTTGTATTATCCGCCAAAAAAATTATGCTAAGCGACATTAATAAAGATCTCATTGTCGTGAGCAACAAAAAATTTTGTTAGATGTCACTTAGTTTAACCAAAATTGTCTCTTAGCACATTATGATTCAACTAGAACTTTCTTCGTTTTTTTCGTTTCCTGAACAATTTTAGAAATGTCGCTTAGTATACATTCTTACGGGAAGGTATCGATGTACAAAACAACATACTTTAGAAGGCACTATCGGTGTTCGTTCCCAAGAAATTCGATTTGAAATACAATTTTAACTAGTTTTCATTAGAATTTTTAATAGTTTTTTTATTTTAAAAAAAAAAACTATTAATTCAATACTTGTCAACATTTTTGCAATTGTACAAAATTATACTATGTATAAAATAAACTAAATTAGAAGTCAATATCACTACTAGTTCTCGAGAAATTTGAGTCGAAAAACAATTTTTACCAATTTTCAATAGAATTTTATATACGAGTAGTTTTTTTATTTTTTGTAAAAAAAAACTGTAAACTGATTTTTTTTGAAATTTTCACCAGTTGTCAAACACATTATTTTTCGTAAAATAAAATTATTTTGAGTTTCAAATTGTTTTCCGTTCTTAGAATATCTGGGTTATGAAATTTTTTTTTCAGTTTTTTTTTATTTAAAAAAATAACGGTATGTTCATTTTTTTTCCAAATTTATACCAAATCTGTATAACCTTATAATGAGTACATTTAATTTTATTTGAAATCAATAGCATTATTTTTTCGTGAGATATTTGAAACTAACCAAAATTTTTACTTTTTTCTTAAACCGTTATAGTGAAAAAACTACTCACTGAATTCTAATAAACGCCCTTTCAGCCTCTTTCGAAGTTATTATCTATTAAACAAAATTGATTTGAAGTCGATATCTCTACTCGTTCTTGAGATATCGACGACGAAAAATGGTACCAGAACGTACGGACGTACTAACGTACGAACGTACGAACGTACGAACGTACGAACGTACGAACGTACGAGCGTACGTACACACACAGACATCTCTCTAAAAATGATTGATATAAGTTCTGTTCAACCAGCTGCACTGGACTACTTGGGGCAGAAAAGTGTAGCTTTTTTGTGTTCATTGAGAACATTTCTTCACTGACTTACACTGATTAGCGTTCATTGAGCTGAACTAGTGTACACTAGTTCAGAATATTTTGCACTACCTTTTCAGCTAGTGCAAGTTGGTGAAAACTGTCAAAATCAGCTGATGTCATTATTCGATTATATTTTGTTAACGAATAAAGTTGATTTTTTTTCCGCGCTTTGTATTTTTGATTAAAGTTTTTAAATAATGCATACATTAGAGCCAACTTTGAGTGAAAGGCAATCTCTGGTGATTCAGTGTTCTCCAATTAATCCAATAATATCTTAATTTAATCTTTGTACGAGTATGTATGTATATTTGCACGAAGAATTCCGAACGCAAGTGTTTGAAAGTTCGATGAAAAAAGGTGAACAGGAGGAAGAGATTTTGTGCCTTAAAAGCCAACAACGTCGACGCAGGCACTGGGAATGAATTTCTTCCCTTTGCCATCGACTTCAGCGCAGGCATAAGGAATTTTACTTGCGCCGAATTTAATTTTTCTTTTTTTTAACATCTGACGTATGACGTTTCTGCTTGAGTTTGCTCTGACAGTTTTCATGAACCTGCACTGCACTACACTACTCTACACTGGCCTTTTCCTGGTTGAACACAACTATAGTATCCAGGGACCTTGAAACGTCGAGAAATGTCAAAAATTCCAATTTGACAAATCGGACCGATTACAATAACTCCCTATGGGAAGTTAAAAATAAACGTTGAAGCGATTTTCTTTTAAATGACGAAAGTTTTTAATTTACGTGTAAAGCAAATGTAGCAATATCTTTGGAGACTGTAGAAGAAGTGGGTATAGATCTTAGTAAGAGCAGAAGGGTCAGTTGGGAGGCCTTCTTTTTGTATCGATACCATAACTTTGGTTTTGGTCTTACCATCGATTTCTGCAAACAGAGTCAAGTTTGTTATGTAAAAACGCTAAGAAAGACGTACATTTTTATAAAGTTTATCGTCACGTAGCCTTGCCGTTATACATCGATCCATTCATTGTTGACTTAAGATCAGAAAATCTGGAAGTAAATTTGACAGAAGGGGGAAACATAGGGTCGAAAATGGGAAAAGATAAAACAGATATACATATATATAAAACAGATATATATAGGAGTCGATAGTGTTTTTGGAAAGAGAAGGGCAAGGTTTAGAAAATCCACATTCGGGTGAAGATTGAGAAAAAGGATTTAAGGTGTGGGAATTAATGAAGTTACTATAATAGACGCAAGGTGAAGTGCTCTTATTAGAAACAGTATCTAGGTGAAAGGCAGGATTTAGTATTAAAATTAAACTAAGCGCGTTTACGTTCAGGAACCGTGGACAGATTGGGATAGTGGACGGAGCTAATACTGAAAGGATTAGTATTAGATCTAGAATCAACAAAATTATTATTTTTAGGGTTGGATCTTTAAATCACATTTTTGGGTTACTTAAAAATTCTTGAAACCCATATAGTGATTTTTATTTTGCATATCCAGCAAATAGGATAATAAGGAGAGAAAAGTCCTTTGGATAATGTATGGAATACGAACTTTGAAACTTGATTCAAGAATCTTTTGTTACATTCTCATAGGTTGATGTTGATTTTAAATTCATTGCACTAATATGCCATAAGTTAGATAATAAAGCTAATTCTGATTCTGAATATCTATGTTCTGCAGGTGGAATATTTTGATATCATTTAATTGGGAAGCTTAATTGTATAGTATAAATTACTTGTCGTGGCTTAATTATTCTTTTTCGAACAATAATTATAAATATAATAATCCCTAATCTATGAAAAGCATTTTTATGCCTACTACTAAAGCTCCGCGGACATGTCTTACACCAAAAGCTTTGACACCAGATTTTAATAGGAAATGATATTGTGCATTGGCGCGTGATTGAACAAATTTTTGTAGAAGACAGGAAAGGGAAGGGAAGTTTTTTACAAACTATAAAATTTGCCACGCAGGTTTTCAGTACGAACACATAATAGGAATACAATATGCACTGATGACAAACTTCTTCCTAACGGAGGAAGAAAGGAAAACTGCTGATGTAACTGCAAGATTTATCAAGGAAATTAATGATTTGTTTAATAATCTTAACACGAGTAGACCAGATTCCATAAATCCCAACAGATAAGCACTATCGGATACAACAGAGACTCTTCATTTCCTAAAAATGTCAAAAGAATTTATATCAACGTGGAAATCCACCATTTGTTGTAATATACTCACCCATGTTCTGCATTTCACTTATTGTGAATTCGAGCAACAAAAGTTAATTTTGATGCTCTGCATTCCGCATAAAATGACTTTTGTGATTTGTTCATTCCTAATGTGAAATGTTGGTGTTCTGAATTCCACCCGAAATGAAGATTGTGAATAGAGTTTTCGGAGATGAAAGTTCTTGTTTTGCATTTCGAATACATAGCGTTTTACGGTGAATTCAATTCACTTAAGTTTTGTTTGATGAAAGTTTACATTTGTGCGACAATTGACAAACTCGACAAAAAAAAAATCAAATTATGACCATGTTAATTCATTCCCCATTTCAACTTACGCTGCTTCTGGAAGATCTAAAATTTTGGCTTTACCACGTAAAACTTTTCCACGAACTCTCTATTATTGATTTTTGTCCCTTCTACCACCTATTAATAATAATAGTGAATCTATTTTCGTTTTGCACAAGAAACAATGTTTGAATAAATTATGCAAATTTTCTTTCAGCTGATTTTGACATTTCACAAATAAATTCGGAGTGAACTGAATTCACTCGGAATGTGGAACATGCCTTTTCATTTTAGGTGAAATTGAAATTCGTTTTCAATTCACGTTCACTCGAAATACAGAACATGGGTAAATTGGAGACGAAAAGAATAAACGAGGAATTCAAGTTACCAAAAAGAACCTGATACATACTTGTTTTTTTTTTAATTAAATTTGTTATTTTTTAATATTGTTTTCATAAATAAAAGCAAAATATAAAACACACTATTTTAGGAAAAAGAATTTTCTATAAATCTGTTAGATAATACTGAAAAAATGATAATTAATTACCAAGTCTTAAAAAATCGACCATGTAGTTTTCGAATTAAAAAAAAAAGGTACGAAAAATTCCAAAATAATGTAATAAGAATGATAAATAAAAAGTTTCAATTGCATATAGTTTTCGAAATATTTAGTTTTCAATAAAACATTCAGAAATAAATGAAAATAGGTACCTATCTACATATAGGTACAATTTTATGTTTAACAATAAATCGCCTGTTTTGTGGACGTAATATCATGATAACTCAAAATCTGGACTTAATTATTTTTAGGAATTCATAACTACACATATTATCTATACCCCTATATGTTTATGTAGATATCGAGGTACCTTCCTATAGGTATATCGGAAGTTCGATAATTTTAACTCTCAATAATTTAATTCCTTAAATCCGAAATACCTACCTATTTCAAATTTGCTACATATGTATGTAGGTATATAAGGGCCATTTGCTGAAACGAAACTTAAATATTTATTCTCAACCTTAGCGCTTATGTTCTACTTTTTCCTCCACGTAAACTGTCACATAAGACTTTATGTGGAACATAAGTATTTATGGTCTGTATCAGCAAATGGGCCTAATTCTCTCGTTGAACGAAATAAAATTCCAAACAAAAGACTACAAACCCCTACTAAAAAATGAAAAATAATAATGTACCTACATACATATGTACATTATGTATGCAAACACACAAAGGTCGTAGGACCACAAAAATAAATAAACAAAAACTTAGCGCAAATATGTACACAAACCATTTTCTTTTAGTATAATATCGTAATGACAACGAAAAAAGCCATTTGTCATCTCCTTCCGTCTCTTTATTTATATAGAAGTCAATAATTGAACCTTTCATCATTGTATATAAACTTTATAGTATTTTAATGAAGTAATTCGATTGAGGAGCCAACTACGCAGTCTAACATGAAAGCTCTGTACAGAAAATTATGTCTAGAGTCTTTTTTATCGTTGAGTGAAAATATTAAATGCATTTTGATACTGTAACTTTAAAATAGCTCTTTAACAGCAAAACATTTTTTTAAGGTGTTCTTAAAGAGCTAAGAGATAAGAGATATAGCTTATATACATGCATGTTTTAGAAAATGGCGAATATTTAAGAATTTATTTTTAAGAATATATAACAGAAAAAGAAAACTATTAACAGTTGACAGTTTGACTGCATTCTCAAAAGAATCAAGAAAAACATAGAAGCCTTATCCAAAAAAGTACACGAGAAAAATAAATATTTTTTTTTCTCAAGTTCAAAATTAAAATAAAAAAAAATTATTATCAACTTAAAACAAATTATTTTGGAAGAGCGTTGTAATATTTCGAAGTACAATATCAACATTTCTGATAAAAATGAAATCGCACCTAGAAATCACCCCACGTTGAATGTATTATATCTTTTATTTATTACGTTTACTTATTGTTCTATGTAAATAAAAAGAAGTTCCGAGACAAATTTTGATTCTAAGAAAATTTACAAATACAAAAAATATTTTTTTCGAACTTACTTTCACAGGAATAAAGAATTTCATTGATATCCAAAACCGTTTTTGTTTTATTTAAAAAAACTTTTGTAGCGCTCTTATTGAAAAACCCGATATTAGCTGGCAAAAAATACTTACCAGCACTCTCAAATTCAATGAATTAACTGCGAGTGAGCTCCATGTTTGCTCTTAAGGCGCATCTAGAGCGTGTAATAAATGAACTTTAAGATTAGCTCCGAAAGCGCTTTTCTAGCTCTTATACAGCTAAAAATGTTTCTTTGGAAGTTTAGCACTCGAAATTTTGTTTTGTACCTTTTATCATTTTTTTTTTTTTGAAAACTCAATATTTTGTAAACTTCATCTTCGATTTCGCTTAAACTTCCTTTTTAACAGTTTTTGAACATTATCTTATAGTTTGGGGAGACAAATTTTCTATTTTCCAAAAAAAAAATGTTTTTTTTTTTTTGAAAACTCAATATTATTCGATCCATGGCGATCCATTAATCCATTAACTTACTTTAAGTATTTCCACTAAGTTTTAAAAATAATAATATTTTATTTTATTTAAGAACAATTTATCAATCGTTCATTATAATAATTTATTAAGTTCTAATTAAGAATTCAAAGAGTTAACTTCTTACCTTCAAGAATTAACTACATTGGTGACCCCGAGTTAAAATTGTTGGATTAATTCTTATTCTCCGATAAGTATTACGGTCCGCCAACAGGTCACACATTTTTTTCTTCATATTCAGTGCGCTCCATCGCCACAGTGACATTACCCTTGTCGGCAGATAGAATGATGATGTTTTTGTGCTGCTTGAGAAAAGAAATAGCTTGCTTGTTGACGTTGACGTTGAGCACGTATTTGGCAAAAAGATCATTGTGTTGGTAACGTTGAAAAGAGTGCAACATATTACTATATTGTGCTCTGATCGATTCTTGATCTCTTTCATCTTGTACGTTGCATATGATTTCTCCTCCGTCAGCTATCAACTGAAACAGGGGAAAAGTTTTTTTATCAACGGGAAGTGCAATTTTTTTTCCCATCGATAGAAGCCATTTGATTTCAAGAGGAAAGTCAATATCGGTTCTGTTGTCAAACCATTGCTCATGCATCACGATGTTAAATTTTTTCCAAAGAGATGATTTTAGATGGTCTATTTTGTCTTGAATAATTTGTTGTTTTTTATTAAATGTGTCGCGAAAAACTTGTTTTTGTTTTGTTGTGAATTGTATATACTCATAATCCAATAGATTTTCTTTGATTCTTAGTTCGTGGAAGCAAAGTGAATTGTTGATGCGTTTAATTTTGTGGCGCATTTCACATAATTATTTCTAGGTTAAGAATTTTTTGGTGAAATTTTAATTCTATGTTGTCGTAGATGTCAAAGGATTCTTTGCTGGAAAGAAGTTGTTTAGTGTTGTTTGACGAATTTTTAATGTGATTAGGAATAAGCCCCAATTGTCGGCATATAAGAAGAAACTTGAGGGATTGTTTATGTGAGGCTAGATTTCTCTGGGAAATTATCAAATTAAATACGGCAAATTTATTTCGCATTTGAAACTATTTTGATTATATATGCTGTTAAAAACGCTGTTCACGTTGTAATCTATTTCACAAGACTTTTGATGTTGAAGTTTTCGTTGCTGTTAAAGTTGCTGTTGAAGTTGCTGTGTTAATCTGTTTCTCGCATATTTCTTTTCTCAAGCAGCACAAAACATCATCATTCTATCTGCCGACAAGGGTAATGTCACTGTGGCGATGGAGCGCACTGAATATGAAGAAAAAAATGTGTGACCTGTTGGCGGACCGTAATACTTACCGGAGAATAAGAAATAATCCAACAACAACGCTTCAAACCCGCAATAATGAGTTAGTTAAATGGCTTAACAACAACAACTTCATAGATGATAGAGATAGAGCAAAGATGACAACATACACTGCGCAGCTTCCCTCCATTTATGGCTTGCCGAAAACACAAGCCAAATATGCCTATGCGTCCCATCATATTATCAATGAAATTGCCTTGCTATGCACTTTCAAAATTTGTAGATTTTACAAAGTGTAACGAACAAATCGAGCTACACTGTAAGAAATTCTCTGGAATTTGTAGAAAAGGCAAAGAAAGTTAAACAAAGTGAGAATGATGTGTTGGTTTCTTTTGACGTGGTATCGCTATTTACCAATATCCCAGTACAATTGGCGATAAATATAGTTAAAAATAAATGGGAAATAATTAGCCAAACCACCAATATTAACCAGAAGAAGTTTCTCGAAATTCTCCACTTTTACATAAGAGAAAAAAATTTTCTACAATTTAAAGAGGATATTTTTAAGCAAATTTTTGGAATGTCGATGGGCAACCCACTTTCACCCACCATTGCTGATATTGTTATGGATTATTTGTTGGACGAATGTTTTGCTGTCTCTAATCTAAAGTGAAGCCTATTTTCATCGCAAAATATGTAGATAATTTTTTCGCAGTGGTAGATAAACATAAAATTGATGACGTTTTGCTCATCCTAAACGGATTCAACCCAAAATTACAGTTTACTGTCGAAAAAGAAAATAATAATGTATTAGCTTTTCTTGATGTCAAAATCTTCAGAGAAGAAAACCATCTTTCGTTTGATTGATATCAGAAAACTACAGCTTCAGGGCGACTCATCAACTTTCGTTCTAACCAAGCCAAACACATTATAATGACACGGCTTCCAACTTAATAAATAAAGTTTTTACTTTGAGTGATGAAAAATTTCACTCTGCTAATCGTCAAAAAGTTACTAATATTCTAATCAATAATGGATATCCTGCTGTGGTCATTCGTAATTTGTTGTTAAAATACAACAAAAATAAAACCCTCCACCAAAAACGCAACCCAAATCCTGATGGCTTTTTCAAAAGTGTGGTTTATGTTCCAAAATTAACTGAGAACTTCAAAAAAATTGTTAATAAAAAAGTTAAAGATATTCGGTTAGCGTTTAAATCCAACCGAACATTGACACACCTTTTTACCAAATTAAAGGTTAAACCCGACAAAAACAAACGGGTAAGACTGGTGAATCCTGCAATTTATGCTATATTGGTACAACTAAACAATTTCTGCGTCAGCGTATGTCAAATCACAGATCTGACATCAACACCAATAACCCTGCTAAAACAGCACTCGCTAATCATGCTATTGAATTCTCCAGATTTTGAAGGTCCCAAAATTCTTCAAACTGAAAAAAATACTTCGAAGCGTTATACCCTCGAAACACTTCATACATAAATATTGAACAACAAAAATAACATGAATCGTAAACAGGACACACAAAACATCTCAGCGGTATATTGCTCACTAGTCACATAGACAATATTACTTCCCGCTAACCATCTCTCTATGTTTTCTGTCTTAGTTTTAGTTTAAGACTAACTTCTTTATTAGAAGTGTTATAATTATAATCAATTGTTTCGCAAAAAAAAATGTTGTTTATTTTTTAAAAATTATATTCTCAAAGTGTAAGTTTAACTTTTATTGTTTAATTTTGTTGTATTACATTTGTAAAAATTTGTAATAAGATATTTATATTTTTGTATGCAATAAAAAAATAGTTCCCCTGAAGAAGACAGCAATCCCTGTCGAAACGTCGGGATAAGTATGCAACACACTATGGCCGCGTTCACTTCGTAGACCGATAGGGTATCTAAGATACTTTAGTATCCGATACGTTGGCGAACGACCAAAACCGGATAGGTACCATTTACTGTCAAAGTCAAAAAAAGACGTGAATCGTCCAGGGTTGGCCGATTCAACTACATGCCTAATTTACTACAATCTGTTACGTCTGCTACATACGTAGGTTATTCATTAAAAAAAATAGAATAATGGAAACCAAACAATTTTGCACATTTATGATCTTATAAAGGTTTGTACCAATACTGAAAATGTTTCATTTACCATAAGGATGAGGAATTGTAGGAATTATGCATGATAGATGGGAAGTTTATTTTTGGAGACAAACAATTTTCTTTGGCATAATCAAAGGATTTGGATTATGAACACTAAAGGTCTGCATGAATACATTCATTTACCTTCTCTGAGTAAGCACAGTACTTCAGTGTATTCTGTTCGTTGCATGCATAGAAAGTAGTGTACACTGAAAATGAATACACTATTCTAAAAGAACAAACACTGCACACCATTCGATTCCTTTATAATAAAACGAATACACTGTTTGGTTTCTCTCCTAGGCTTGAATGCTTGAAGCAAATAGAACAGAACAAGCCTAACAGTTATAAACACACCGAATACAGCGAACGCAGCGAGTATAAAAACGAATACACTGTTTGGTGTCTCTCCTAAGTATTTCTGGAATTATAGATAATTTTGTATAGCAAAATCGATAATAATTTACAAATTTTAATTATATGGGCTTATCCGTGCAAATTTTAACTTTTGCCATGCGTCGAAATATATAGACATTATTATTAAATATTCAGGTTTTGGAACTTATAATATTATATATATCATTGAGTTTTAACTATTCAATTTATAAAATGAACCATCGAGATAGTGCGAAAGTGTTTGAAATCGAAAAAATCATCGAATATTGAGACTTTTGGCTGCGTGCGTGGATAAAATTAACGTTTTGTATTATTGCAAAAATAATGTTTAACATAAGATTACTTAGTACAATTTTTGTTTTTTTTTTTCATATAAATGAAGGTCAAAATTAATTAAAATCATTCATTTTGAGTGCGTGCCTTCCTTATAAATAATCCTATATGATATAAATTTTAGAAAAAACTGCCATGCGTGATTTTTCGTAAATCTTTAATTGTCACAAATTTTCGTGTCTATTTTTTTAACATTGATCATGGGGCATTTTTTTTATGGTCTGCATCATTATTTAAGCTATCTAGAGTAAAAAAACTTTGGCTTCAATGCGTGCTTCATTATGTACAAATTTTATGAAGTTAACAAAACGAATGTAAAAAACGTAACTGTTTCAAAAAAGGCACATTTTTTACTAGCACACCAAAGCATTGTTTGATTATACCCTTACAATGAGCGTAATTTAAACAGTAGAAACTATAAAAAAATGGTAAAAGTGTTAAACAAATAAGTTTTAAAAAAGAAGCTGTGAAGATTAACAATAAAAACCAAATCAATTAACTCGGTTCTTAAAATAAATTATTTTAAATTCATTTTTCTATACTTTATACCTTTATACTCTTCAACAAACAATACATAGATATGAGTTATTTTGAAGTTTTTTGTTAATTCGTGGTTTATAATTGAAGAAAACCTCAAATTTACATGCGTGCCTTAGTTGTTTTTTGTTTTTTTTTTCGAACTCAAGAAGTTAAAATTTACAGGGATTAGCCCATATCTTTCTTAAAAATGAAATATGTTCAAGGAAAATGTACTAAAACTTTTTTTGCAAATTTTATAGAACATTATAATACAGTTTCTATGTCATTCATGGTAATGTTTTATATATTTGAATAAGAGCTTATTTGTAGACAAGATAATTTTTCAAAATGCGTTAATAATGTCAAAACTAATGAGTGATATATGTGTACTGGAACAAGCCTTTAAAAAAAAACTTAATTGAAAATACTTTTATATCAGCTTTCCTCTTAGATTTAAGGTTTTGTAATCTTTTACATAATATGTTTATTTAAAGAATAAGCAAACCAATAATATAAAAATATTTACTTTCTCCATTTTTAATTTTGTATACAGATTTTACATTTTTAGTCAATGGAAAAGAAACACTACTTCAATTTCTTTTAATATTATTTTTTCAGATTAATCATGTAGAGTTGGATAATTTCTTTTCACAAATTGTATATTTGCCTTAAAGACAGTATTCTCAGACCTTAATTTTATAGATCTGTTGACGATTTCGGAAGTTAGAAACTAGTTTATGAACCATCTCGTTTGAATTGTTTTATGAAAATTGTTTTTCTTTTTTTCGAATCCTTATGACCAATTTTAGTGTGTAACTTGTTGAATTGATCGTAAAATATTGTTCGGCATTATCTTAGAGCAGGGTTGAAGCAATAAATGAGTTTTAATTTTTGTTCAATATTCAGAAATTTTTCATCAACTTTTGAATTTTTAATTATAAGAACCTATCCCAGTTTTGCTTCACACAGCTTTTTAGTATTAAATTTGGTGTCAGTTTGGAAAAAAATTTAAACAAAAATAAAGATGACCATATTTCATTGAACTATTGACCTCAATCATAAAGACTCGTAATACTCAAGTTAGAATCGATACAGTAAAATCGGCATTTTTTCACGATTTTAATTTTTAATCTTATAGTGAGAAATTAAATAAAGTTCCTCTACCTCGTCTCCCGTTGCATATATCAAGTTATTGCCTCTATGAAACATTATAGAGAATCATTACGATAGTAAATTTGCATCATAAGATTCTTAAAATTATTCAATTTTTCATCAACTTTTGAATTTTTCATAACAAAAGTTGAAATTAAAAAAAACTTTACCCATTCTTTTAATATGGTCAGTTTTGCCCTTTCCCAATAGTTCTTATCAAAATTTAGCTTGAGTTTTCCACTTTCTTTATTGATCTTCACCTTAATAATCGGATAATTTGATTAAAAGTTAAAGTAAAATTTGCCGTGAACAACTTTTCTATTTGTTCACCCTCACATTCTTTAGCAATTGAAAGTTCTCAGTTCGCTTGGTGTACTCGGTGTGTTTAGTGTATTATTTGGTGTATTCGATGTTTTCGATATAAACTCGCTGTATTCGATGCATTTGAGAAAACAAATCAAATGGTGTATTCGTTTCGAGTGAATACACGATTCTTTTGTTTTGGTATGTTGTGATAATTCATTTGTTTTGTTTTAGAAGAAGTGAAAGCAGCAAATAGTGTATTTGAAAGAATATAGAATGGCTTGGAAGTGGTTTCAAGCCATTCGTTGCAGATGTTTAATGATGAACACATGATTTAAAGATATTTTTTAATGCTGAATTTATTGTACAAGGTATGTTGCGACGATTAAGTTGCAGCAAGAGACCATTTGCTAATCCGCAAAACAAACAATTAATATTATACATAATGTACATATGTATACTGGATTACAAATCCTATGAATTTTTTTTTTATTATAATAATTCATTAAATACTTAAGAATATAATATGGTATAGCCCTTATAAATATATACAATACTGACAATGTCTCTTTAAGTTTTTAGTTCAAATTTTTGATAATTTAATCCTGCAATGAGGAAAGGTAAATTGAAAAGGGCAGATTTTTTAACCACAAATTATCTCACGCCAACGAGGTTTCTTTTTTTTTGAGATTTTAATTAGCGGTGACCAGTGAGCTTTAAGCCGACAGAGTTAAGCTACGATTTCTTTTAGTGCTTGTTCGCATTTGGTGAGCAGACGCTGTCGTTTCAAGGTACGTACATATAAATATTACCAAAAAAACTTTTTAAAAATAATAAAAACCAAGAACTGGTAATTATATTGAAACTGTTTATTTTTAAGGAGCGCAGCACACTTGTCGATCATTTTCCATTTTAATTGTGTAGTAAATCAACCTTCAGCCCAATAATTATGTAGATTTTTGACCAGCCATTTTCACTTCGCTTATTAAAAATGAATAAGCCCAACTAACATATGGGTGATTCTCTGTTAAAAGCTCCTTTTTGGCATCGAAAATGGCCCCTACCTAAATTTGGGGAAAAAATTATGCCCAATTAATTGTTGACGTAAATTACGCAAAAATTGATAATTTAAAAGTGCGGCCACTTGTTTTTAAGCGTTTTTACGAATCTTGTCTTGCTACGGAAATGACGACTTCGTTACGGAAATGATAATATCATATACGGAAATTATTGTAGCTTACGGAAATAATTTTTTCTGCTAAAATTAAGAAAAAATAGCATATTTTTAATTCAATAACATATTTTTTTATTAAAGTTTTATTAAAGTTAACAGAACCGGTTGATAGTTTTCCAAGTACAGGCCTTAAATGTGTTCATAGTGCCGCAGGGCCATGTTGCAGGCTTTCAGAAAGTGTAAAGAAACTATCAGTACTCATAATACTCGTACCATTAGGTTTTGTATACACAACTACTGTGTGTAGTGTAATTTGTTGCCTAGAACCGCCAGAGTGAAAGGATTGAGTTTCGTTGGCATACTTTACATTATAATTTTCACTGACATCTCGCGTAAATTGGACTTCAATTTCTTGATGGCGCTATATTGATGCCAAATTCTTCCTTCATGTTCCAAAAATGGCACTATGTCTTTTTCAAATTCAGTGACTATATCTTTCAGTCTTGGAAAAATTTTGTTTAGTTACTGTTTTTGCATATTTTTCTAATTTTAGTGTTACAATTAATACATGTCCTTAAGAGACATTCTTTAGTCATATCTGAACAACAAAAGGTCCTCAAAAGTTTGCTTGTTGAATTTTCAGTTATAACTATTGACTGACGCAAGCTATTAATTAGTAGCTCCATGTTAGCGAGTTTTATACATCGACAAGTATCTCTATCGGTAGCTTTTAGTTCTTTTATCCAAAAAGGACGATAACGCAAAAGAATTGGTAACTTACTTTGTAGTTCGGATGTTGTTCAATAAATTTTGAATGTAAGTTTTTTAATGTGTCCACCAGGTAACGTTTTTGTTTTGTTTGTTTGCCTTTTGAAACAAAATCCTTTTTGCCAGGACATAAATGGCTATTTACGTCTTCCTCAAAAAATACGCAAATTTTCATTTTCTTGTCAGCTTGTAATCTATGTAAGCGTTTTCGCCCCAAAGTTGTAATATTTTTTAGACAATGATTTTTTAAAATGCTTTTCCGGCAAAAAGATTTATATTTTTTCAATATTTTTCCAGCCAAAAGCATGCATAATATGTTTTTCTTTTTTGTTTGCGAAACTTCATAGCTTAATACCACCTGGTCCTTAAGAACTTCACCAAATAGTATTCTTTTAACTATTTCAGGACTTTTTGAAGAAGGATTAGAGTCCAAAATTTGCTGAACCCTTGTTTTGGGTGTCAGTTGATCAGTTGTTGGTATTTTTTTTTTTTTATTTTAGCGTTTTCATGGTTTTTTGACATGCTTTTATTTTTGTTTTTAATGTTTCAATTACCTGGTTTTGCTTCTTCTTTATTTGTTTGCGTAGGTGCCGATTCTTTTTGAAGTAAAACTTTTTTTCCGGCGTTGAGGGTTACAAATTTTCTATGCAGCTGTCAGTGTGACATGTCAAAAGGACACGCTATCAGCGACATGCTTTTAGAATACAAAATGCTTGCACGCTTGAAGGGTAGAATCTTATGGAGACTGAGGGAAACCGCGCGTACGTCAGTACACACAACCTTTTTTTTAAGTAGTTTCACTTCTTGCCTGATATTTGGAACGGGATGTGGCTTCCTTTTTACAGGATTTTCTCTAATTTTCCTTCAAAGCTGCTGCGCTTGAATTTGTTTTATTTTTGCGACCAGCCATTGTTCCTAAAACAATTTCATTGAAAGTAAAAAAAAAATCAACTATTTAGAATTTATCAATGACATATTAAAGGAAAAACACATTGAAATCATTTCCGTAACCATCACGTCATTCCCGTAACTCAACGATAGGATACGGAAATGACGCTACGGAAATGACGAAAATCGATGTTTTTTAATTTTTTAGTCACGCAAAATAGTATGTATTTTTTTGATATTTGGTAATGAAGAATTGTGCAACATAGTGCCACAAAACTATTACAAAATATTTTTTGTTTACTATAAATTAACAAAATTATACTCACTTACGGAAATGACGTAATTAGTGGAACATGAGATGAATACAGACACTCACTTGAAAATTTCACACGAAACTGTTGTATTATCACTTTTCTTGAATATATTTCAAAGAAAACATGATTGGTTTTCTACATTTAGTTTAAATTTTGTTAACTCCCGGTCTTTTATTTGAATTTAAAAGCATTTGATTTTTTTTTACGGAAATGATGCAAATACCTGGAGACACATGTTTGTAAGCTTGTTAGTTAATTGTTATAAATGAATAGGTAAAATTTATTTTAAGGACAATTGAAATTATCTATATTTGTTTGATGCGGGAATCCAATCAAATTATAATATTTTTTTATTTAAAAGCTAAATAAAACACATTTTCTGTGCTAAAACGAGGAGGAGACACGTTACGGAAATGACGTTTGGCCATTTAATGTTACTTTTTTTTTATTAAACATTTGCAAATATCTCAAATTGAGAAGTGGGCCAGTTAGGAACTTTGCTTACGCTGTTATTGACTTTAAAATATTTTTAATTTATTGATGTTTTTTACCATATTTGGTCGGGGCCACGAAAAGGAGCTTTTAGTGGAGAATCACCCATATCTACTCTCCAAAGCTAAACTCTTGAAATATGATAAAAAAATCCCATTGTTATACCTATGAAACTGAACTGGGTTTCATAACATTCTTATTTTAAGAGGTAAACACTTTTGCTGCTTAAAACTACTTAAATCTTATAGCAAAACTATTTTTTCTTCTTGCAATAAGATTATATGTATAAGCTTATAGTCTTAAAAGAATCCTTTTCTGAAAACTCAGCAATAAATATGTCCATATAATCCCATAACAAGTCATGTTTAAGAGTTAAGATCATTTCATATTTCTATGAAAACCCTAAAAGAATTTGAGTTTAATACCAAAGAATAAAAGCTTTGCAGTAGGATCCGAATGAGATCTTTAATGCAACAAACTTTACTTTTCTCAATTAGTAAATTAGTACTAGACGTAACATATGTTAAAAAGTTACAGTTCGGCCAACCCTGTACTCGACACAAAAGAAAATAGATCAGCTGAAATGTCAGCTGTTCTTCAAAATTCCCCTTGGATAGTTAAGTATACCAAAAATTTTTGGATAGCTTTAGATTTCTGCTTGACATCAGCTGTTTCGTTAATCAGTTGTTTTTTCCTATGGGATTACAACAACACCAACAAATCCGGATACCTTTGGATACGTACCCGAACGCGACCTATGTTTCAATACTAAAACTACTGTGACCAAAATAGCCGAAGAAAAACCTTTTCCAATCATCTTACTTATATCCAAATTGGTTAATAATTTAATTCCTCAGACTTTACTGTAGAACAATTTTTTTCTTAGTATATGACCAAGAATCACATCCCAAAGTATATAGTTTATATATACATAGATTTAACCTATCCGGTTTTTGTTGTTCGCCAAAGAAACTAAAGTATCTTAGATACCCTATCGGACTAATGAAACGGTCGCTAAAAACAATAAAGTGAAGTCAAGTTTTTCATTTCCTACTGTTATGTAAAAAATATCTTGATTAAACAATTTAATAAAAGAAAAGTTTCCAGTTAATTATTATTTTTTCATTTGAACTCATTTTACTGTTGAAGTCATTTGAATTAAATTTAAGGTACTCACAACTTATTGCACAAGTCACATTCGTACGGAGTATATTGGATATGAGTCACCAAATGTTCTTCTAAATTAGCCCTTTGTATGAATTTCTTCCCACATTGGTCACACACGAAGTCTTTCATACCTTTAAAGACCAAAGGACAGCAATAAATAAAAAATAAAATTACATTTTAAATATGATTTAAATGTTTACCGGCATGCATCTTTTGATGGAATTTTAAATTGGATGAACTACGGAATTTTTTGTCACAAAGATTACAACTAAATTGTAATCGCATATCATCTGGTAGATGACATTTGCTATGAATCTGCAGAGAATTTGTATTATTGAAACCTTTACCACATTTTGAACAAATCAGCATTTTAAAAAGCACTTCTTCATGCATTGATTGGCGGTGGATATCCAACTCTGCAAAAGATTTACAGTTCTCATTGCAAATATCACAAAATAATGCTAAGTGTTGGCGGTGACGTTGGCGTATGTGATTAATAAGACTATAGTAGCGTGGGAATACTTTTAAGCAGTCGGTGCAAACCCAAACAGCCACCTTTTCCTCAACATTTTCATAATGTTTAGCAAGTTCTTGAGCAGTGGAAAACATTTGCGAACAGTGTACGCATTTCCAAAGGTAATCAAACCATGTGGTGTTCAAATTATCGGGAAGGAAGCCTAAGCAACCAGCATCCCCTTCTTGAAGATAACCAAGATTTCCCGACTCAGAATACGGCGAAATACAAAATGATTCGTTCACCTCTCTCCCATTGCCTTCTTCGTGTTTACTTTGACTATCGTCAGTAACTTCAATCATCTCATATACCCCGTCAGCGACATCAAAATCCTCTCCAACTTCGTCATCTACATATTCTATTTCCGTTTCAAGATCCGAGTCACCGGGACAGATAAATTCTCCAGATTTCCGATCTGTTATCACCTTTTCCCTAGACATGACTACTTCATAGATTTCTTTTTTGGGTTGTTTTGTTTTAATGCAAGGCCTTTCTCCATTTCCAGAGCATATGGTTTCTTGCGATGGATATTCTCTCTTTACTACGATATCTTCATCAACTGAAATATTCTCGTCATCGATTTCGTTCGACCATTCGGATGGCGTCAAGGGGTCAATTGGTATTTCATTCCCAACACTTGGTCCATCAACCTCGGGAGCATTTGCAGCTGTAATCAAATCAAAAGATTTTCGCTCTTCCAGATCTTTTTCATTTTCAGTTTCATTTTTAAATTTTTGTTGAACATTCAAAAGCTTCTCCAATGATTGTTGAGATTCGTGAACCTTACAGTAGAATTCGAAAGAAGCATTCAAATTGCGTACACATTGGGAACACACACCCCGAGGTAATACATTATTTAAATTAAGATTCAATTGGCAGCACTTTAGCAATTTCGTACATAAATCATGGTTGTTGTCTCGAATAAAAGTCAATGTTTCTGATTTTTTCAATGAAGCACATAATCGACAAATTGCAACCATTATAATAACTTTGACTAATATTATTATTTTTCACACTATACTATTGAATTAATGTCTGCTAGTAATAGAAATAATTATTCTCGTTATATTTCCGTGTTAAAATGTAACTAACAACAGTAACAACACTATTTAAATGTTTAGCTCGAACTGTACAGACAGAAGTTTTGTTTTGAGTTTGATTTGATTGACCTGACGCGAAGGAGAACACGATAATCGAAGAAATGACGAACATATAAAAATCAAACTTTGGACATTAGGTATGTTCAATGCAAGGAATCTCAAATCAAATTAACTCAGAGGCTACATAGGCAAGTATCTGCAAGTAAAATGTATATACGATGCAATTTGCTGTGATGTAGGCGGTTCCCAATTTAGCGAAGAAGTTGCACGTAAGTTTTTAAATTCAGCATTTTATTTATACTAGCCGACCCAGCTCTCGAAATTCGAGTGCCAATTTATTTATTATTTATATTATTGGCAGTGTTTTCAAGTAAATTTATTAAATTAAATTTTATTTTATGTAATATGCAAAGTGTTCGACAGTGCAAAAACAAAAATGACCCACAGTGTGTAAATGCGTGTCTCAAGTATATTCTGCACATCTCCGTAACTGTGGCTTTCCAACCATATAAAATTTATCGAAATCGGTTAAATACTTTTGGAGAAAAGTGTACCACAAAAAACATGTTTGCCGTTTTATTATATGATTTATTTATTGATTTCGCTTGAACACACACACCCCCGAAATAAAATATACTTATTTATGAATGTCAACGATACATGAACAATCAAATACTTAAATAATTAATTTTACAAGTGCAGCGTCAAGCAAAATCGCTTCCCAACTTGCCTGGCTACTGGCATCCACACTTCCACGCCCGTTTGGCGAGCAAGTTTTGTAAAGCCTGGTACGCAGATGGTGCTAAGTTTTATCTTCCATACAAAATTCTCTCCAAAATTTAGCCAAGCTAAAGTTATGTCAAGCATTTTAGCCGAGAGGTACACTGCTCCAGCTTAAAAATCAAAATTTCTCATCGAACTGTACATAATTATCTGCAAAATTTTGCGCACGAAATAATTGTCCGGCATATTCATTCTCGAGCTAAATTTCAATTTGAAATTGAATAATATTTAGAAGAATATTTGGTAACGGAAGGCTTAAAGGATTTTGCACAGCAAAAATCATAATTCTCATTTATTCCCATTCATATTTCTTAAAAAAATAGAAATTAACAAATTTTTTTAAATCTTTGAAAAAATTCATTTAGGCTGGTATTTACAGAGCTCTTGTTCAGGCATACCTAAACTGTGAAATGTTGTGGAATGTTGGTCTTGACAGCAAATGGATACTCTTCTACTTGGCATTGCACACATGGTTTCGAGTCAAATGCGTGCGTGGCACACGTCTAAGCGAACAAACTTTTAAAGAGAGCGCTCGTAAGTTACCTTTGGTTCGGTTGCAAAGGCACAAGAGAACCGAATTATCAATAACTAGGAACACCCTAGAAAAAGTCGAAAAGCTCGTGTGTATCTGTATTACGGGAGCACTGCGAACCTGCCCTTCCGCAGCTATGGAGGTTATTGTCCTCCATCTATCCCCTCTACACGAAGTCTTGAGAAATGCGGCAATGCGAGCTATCATAAGATTCTTAAAAGAAGGAACTGGGACAGGCAAAATCATTAGTCTTACGGAAAGGGACAGTAACAAACCTTCTTGACATCCCAAGAGATATTATGATCAAAAAATATAATTTCGACAAAGACTTTCTTTCAGAGCTAAGCAATAGAAAAGATTGTGTAGGAGAAGAAACAAGCAAGAAAAATCAGATTGTTATCGCCTCTGTTGAGTGTTGCCCTTTCATTTTTTTTTCAAATTAAACTAAAACCGGCACAGAATACGTAAAATTCAATTAAAACAGCAATCCAAATCACCCATATAGCCTAGTACGTAGATCGGGAAAAAATTTGTGTCCCATACATTTTTTGTCCTGGGACAAATTTTGTCTTGGATATTTTTCCGAGCAGTACGCAGTTCGTGCGCAAAATTCATACTTTTGTGCATTGCTGTACAAAATGTCTCCACTAAATTTTGACAAGAAAAAGAATGATACAATCATTATTTTGCGTGACATATTTTGACAGCAACCGTATTTCAGAAAGTAATTTTTTCAATGCTGGTTTTATGTAAAAGGTGCTGATGCTTGTCTTGAGAGCATCAAGAGGAGATTCCAAAAAGGTATGAACGACTTTTGTAAGACAACCTGTTCCAGCGTTCCAGAGATACACTAAAAAAACACATTAAATTCGATTTCATCTCTCCAACTTCAAACTTATGCGCGATATTTTTAAAAGTTTTGTAGAGATTAAAATTCTAGAGATAAAATTTGTCTTGTCTCGATCTGCGTACTAGGCTTTAATTAATTAATTACAACAGAATCAAAGAAAAATGGCTAACATTGCCATTGGCGCGAAATTTTAAACAGCCTCTTTTATTAAGGTATTAGTATGATACTACTTAACAATTTGCTAACTTTATAGTAGTTTACTAACTCATTCTTAATTTTAAACATTCTCTAACTAGTATCGTACTAAAAGAATTTTCTTAATAAATTGCTTCTGAACACATCTAAAACAATGACATTTCGTGTAAAAAAGTAAGTACACGAACCTTTTTTGATGTTTGCAAATGTCAAAGAGTCATATGAAGATAGCACGATACTAAAAAAATAAAGTAGGTATTCGATGATTTTAACTTTAATAAAAGGGTAGAGAAAGTATGATCCTATATTCGATTAATATTGCAAATTCGTTGTTTTAACCTAGTATCATACTATAACCAGTGGAGGCACCTGTTATGAATGTGACCGTCACACAAACAATCAATGGCCCTTAGTAATAGACATTCATAGAATCGGTTCTAAAGTCACTTTTTGTTAGATGTAGAAAAGTTGCTTTTAAAATTTCGTAGTAACAGATCAAATTTAACAACAGTCTTATTTATACCAATAATTGTGACTCATTTTCATAATTTCGTTATTGTGAACTGATACACAAACAGATTTCTATTAACCAGATTCGTAAAGTTCTATTGTGATTCTATCATTTTAAATTTAACTTAGTTACAGGAAAGCCGCTTTTAAGTATTTATACTTGAAATTTGTTTTATTTCTACGAATGTTTGGTTAAAATCGAATTTAGGCTAGATTCGGATCTATTACTCAGGGCCAATAAATTAATTTTGCAAGTGCAGCTGTGACTCTTCTTTCTTCTCTCCCAACTTGATTGTCCACTGATTTGCCTTGCATTTGCACCTTTCTTACCATTTGCCAGTGCTTGCTCATGTGACCTCCGAGTTAAATACAAAACCTGGATTTCAGCGAAGTAATTGCTGTCACTGTCACTCTTGACAGCTTGAGGAAAATCGAAAATACCACTTTTGCACTTTTGCAACTGGGCAATGTCGATGCCATTTGTATTTGTCATCCCGTTTTAAAATTTAAATTCTTCGGTCGATTATAAATTCAAAAAAGAAAAATTTTAAATATTTTGTAACAAAAATAATGAATCTATCCCAAATCGATGATGATGCAGATGTGTTTTGCAATACCATCACAGATCTAACATGTCGTGTATGCTTAAATGTTGAAGAACTTATGGTGAACATTTACGATGGAATTGAAGATCTTCAATCAAACTTGGTTGAGCTCCTTGAATCTTGTGGTGGATTGGTTGTAAGAAACGAAACACACTCACCGAACTCAAATTAATACTTATATTTGTACGATTACAGGTCGATCGTTTGGACGATTTCCCAAAATATCTTTGTAAGGTTTGTGCCAGCGAGCTATTGGTTGCAGCTAAATTTCGTGAAAAATGTGCCAAGTCCAATGAGCTACTAAATTCAATTATAATCCCAAAAGCTGAACAGAAAGAAAACAAATACAACGATACAAGCTCACAATTGCTTATAATAATGAGTGATGATAGTGATAATACCAATCAAATGGGAACTCAGTCCAGCACTAGTCTAACCGATGATATTCTCAACGAAATTATTGTTGAGGAAGTGGGATTTAAGGAAGGAAACAAATGTGAAAATGAATGTATTGAAGAGAATCTCGATGTTATACATGAAGCGGTTGCTGTTCAGGGTCTGAATGAATTTAACCCAACAAAAAAAGAAAATATACATTTGAACCGAGATATAATTTTTGAAATCCCAAATAATACACTGAAGAAGGACTTTTCAACCGAACTGAATTATATTCCACCAGAGAACTTGATAATTTCTGATTTGGAAGAATCCAATTACTTATTCGTCGAAACGATCCCGAAAAGAAAAAAGGTAAAACCAAATTACATAGGTAGATGAAATGTGTATTGTTTTAATGGAAGGTTGAAAGAATGCATTCTTTTTTTTTTAAAAAACTCACGAAAAAAGAATAAATTAATAATGTAGACTCAATTTAAAATATTGCCATCGAAATTTAGGCTTTGACTCGTTTTGGTCGTCTGGGATAACGAGCTTAAACTCGAACGTTAGACCTATCTAGTGAGCCGAGCTCGGACTCAGTTCCGTATGCAAACAAATAGGATCCCAACAGGTCTGACTTGATCGTTCTTAAAGCTCTGCTTTAATTTCGTCTTTTAGTTCTTATTGAGTTGTTAGATAGGTGGAGATAATAGATTATAAGGCAAGGCCAAGGTTTGAACATCACTTGCATTTAGGAAACTAAACAGCTTTCAGTTCTCTTTATGTGCATCAGAGACCACCTTATTTGCAACGACAACATAAACGACGCTTGTAAGTGTTAAAATTTCCTTCAGCAAAGCTAGACATTTTTCACCCCTTCTGATCTGAACGTTATACATATATAACGAATGACGGTTAATAGACCAATACTTAAAAAAGTCGCATTTTTTTCATTTGTTGTGGCTACATTCAAATAAAAACGTCAAATAAAAGGTCACTTACAGCGAGTTATTAATATGCCACCAAGATACCTTCTAAGGACTAGGGTAACCATAGGGTTCCTGAGGTGTTTCGTGAAGCAGTAACAACCTCGTACTCGGCTAGGGACTGCTCATTTCAATAACAAAAACGAGATTCTTTTTGCACAATCGGGATAAAGAGCAACTTACCGTGGGAACTCAATTCGCTCAACCAGCGGAGGTACGTAAGGTTCGCATTTTCTGTTGACGTTATAGTCGTCGTGTGAATGGTCAGGGCCTTTCTACTTTGTAAATTTCCACCAGCGAGTCCCAAAAGCGATTCCCTTATATGAGCAGAGGAATATTCTACTCGATACATGCATATAACGGAAATGCAAGATTAGATAGGCTTTCAGAAAATGCAAACTTCCGGTATAGTTTTTCTTCATTTAATCGTGCGAATTGCTTATTTAATGAATTTTTATTTATTAAGAATAGGAACCGAAGTTAATTAATAGAAAGTAGATAAAAATTGACAATAGTCGCGTTTAGAGGTTCCGCGCAATATTGGCGCAATATTTTGCCTTCCCCACCGACAAACAGCTCTCTGCAGGTAGAGTTGCCGGGGTTAATTTTTTTCTTTTTTTTTTTGCGGCGGGAGCAAAGACGTCGGTAAGCTAGTTTCAAGGGAATAGGGGGGATCTAGTCCCAAGTAGGACCCGTTCGCAAATTCACTCTCGACCAAACCATTGCGAATTTCAATTTCCAGAATCTGATTCAAAAATATCTGTTTTTAAACCTAAATAGGTTCTTAATCAAATCAAGCCGCAAGGAAAATTAAAAAAATCTAGTTTGTACTTGTTGTATTATTATACTTTTTTTCTATATTTGTTTTTTTTTTTGATTATAAATATTTAGGTTAATGTATTTATTCATTTTCTATTACCATTTCTTTTTATTTTCTTATTAAAGTGTGTTATATCTTGTTTTAGGTTTAAGGGTAATTATTAGTTTTTTTTGTAATCCACTAAAAAAAACTTCGATAAAGAAATATTTTTGGTATGAGGAATTTATGTGAAGAATAAAATGTACATAAATGTATGTAAGTCACGCCAATAGCAATGGAGTTTTACTGGGCTGGTTAAAAGCTCAAAATTAGAATTAGAATTTTCAGGGGGTGCGAAAAGGCTGGTTAAGGCTCCTCGGGGAAGGATGGCTTGACGGAATCCGTAACGTAGGCTCTAAAAGAATGCATTTAATGTAATGTAAGTTGGTATATATAATATATATATATATGTATGTATATCAGTTAATAGGAGCAAATCTATCACTTTTTGTTTTTTGGTGATTGCACAAATGTACATGCTATTCCATATGGGTGGGAGTTCGAGATAAAGCTTGTAAAAATAACTTGCCAAATGCGCTATAATTTACTTTTGTTTTGGTTGTTTTTTAATAATCTACATACACTCAACAGTACCCTTATAATGTGTTTTGATGTAACACAGTGCGAGCGTTTAGGAAAAGTGGATAGGATATTATAGGAGATGTCAATAAACATTAATTTTGAAATCTTCTTCAATAAGGTGGAGAAATCGAGAAGAGCAAAGTATTCCAAATTCTAGTTGTGTTGCTAAAGAAAGAACCTGCATATTTAAAAGTACGTCTTAAGTTAGACTCAAGGATAAACTGATATGTAATATTCAATATAATGTATGTATGTATTCGTTTATTTAGTATAGTTTACTATTTTATAATAGAATTTTTATGAATATAATTTTACATGGTATTTTAAAAATATTTCTAGATAAAACAAAAATAAGATAGAATGTACATATACATATGTATATAATTCATTAAATTTAAATATTTAGTTTAATAAAATCTATCAATAGTCTTTTAAAAACATAAAAATTTGATTCATTTTTAATTTGATTTGGTAATTCATTAAAAAGTTTAACTCCTTTATACATAATCATATTTTGTGTTCTTGTATCTCTGTAATATATGATCATTTCATAAGAGATGGTCAGTAACATACATACAGACAGTAAAAAGCTTTTCGGTTTCTTTAATACAAAGGCCAATCATGAATAATAGTAAGGGCGGTATATTTCACCTGGCCGACAGAAGACAGCTTAGTGTATGAACATAAGGAAGCGTGTCGATAACAAAACGGAGCCTTGGAGCACACCAGCATTTAGTTTTTGCCTATCAGATTTAAAACCGTCCAAAACAACCCGAATTTAAAGGTCAGAAATGTAATTTCTAATCCAAGAAAGGAAAGAATCATTGATAGCAAATGCACGCATTTTCGATAAAAGAGCTTCGTGCCAAACTTTATCAAATGCTTTAGAAATATCAAGTGCTGTAACCTTTGTTTCAGCAAAATGATGTAAATATGAAAGCCGTACTGCCGGTGATTAAAGAGCTTTCGATTTTTGAGATATTTCTTGAAATTATTGTTGATCAGCGTTTCCATGGCCTTGAAAAGAAGGTGCGTTAGTGCAGTTGGTCGGTAGTTGGAGGGGGAAGAAGATTCGCATTTTTTGGGGGTGGCTGGACAAATGCCGTTTTACAGCTTCTTGGAAAAAGCCCCGAGAGGACAGGAAAAGCTTACGTAGTAGTAGTTTTGCCAGCGTAAAAGAACATCTCTTCAAAACGAAAGGGGATATAAAAATCTGGCCCAGCGGATTTGTGCATATTAAGATCCTTAAGGACTCTTGAGTGTTATTGTGAACGAGTGTTGGAATCGATTACTTAGAAGTGCTTTTTTAATATTTTTTACAAAAGACCAAAGGTTTTTAATACGCTAGGCATATTATAGTTATTTAGACCATCCATCTGGACCATCTGGCTTTCTCATATTGCTAAACAATTCTTTTATATTTTTTTCTTTAACTGTGTTGGTGGAGCATGAGAAATTTGCCGATGTGACACAATAGTCAGACGTGCTTAGAGGTGCTATTACACTAAGTATATTTATCGAGCAGGTTAAGCGTATTGGCCAAATGACCTTCAACGTCAGGTATTTGAGTTGGCTCGTCCACAAGCTGAGTTAAATAATTTAACTCAACAAAGATTTCTGTATTCCTTCCTTCGAGTGTTGTCTGGCTAGAATGTCAAATCCAAGAAGAATTAAGGACATTGAAATCCCGAGTACAGTGAGTAACAATTCTTAATATGGATTCAGTCTTTTGCTGCCTAATGTCGGGCTCAAATAAATGCAGCACGTGTAGACGATATGCTTACTTTAAGCCCGATAAAATTAAAGTTCGTATTAGAATAGTGGCCATACTGAAGCTGGTAAGCCACATCATTTCGAATGTAAAGGGTTGGCCAAATGCCTCAACTTTCCTTTAAGGTAGCACGAATTTCCACAAACGGATAGTTTTATTCGTTAGATTTGCACTTTTAAATAACAAATATGACAATTTTAAAATGAGGAAACATTTATAACTATATTTAATTAATTTTTAAAGTTCCTCAATTTCCATACAAAATGCAAAATCTTATTTATCTCGAAAACGGCTCTAACGATTTTGATAAAAAAAATTAGGTGTGATATAATGGACATGGACTATGTTTTGGTAAAAAAAATTGGGGCAAAATGTTATTAACGGTACCTGTCATAGAACCGTTTTTTTTGATTTTCGACTTTCTCATTAACGATTTTAACCAAAATTTTTCAGCAGGAGTCCCCCTAAGTTTAAAATAATATTATATATAAAAATATTCGAAAAATTATTTGTTGGGTTTTTTTCAAAAAAAAAATTTTGAAAAATCAATATCTTCAAAACCTATGAACGATTATTTTTTGAAATTATTTCCTAAAATCAATATTATTAAATACTTAAAATTCGCATCCCACATTTTTTTCTTGAAAAATTTTAAAGAAATTTCTTATATACAAAATTTATTTATTTAATAATAAAACGATTTTTTAAAGATTGTTTGCATAAATTCATACTTTTCTAGAAATCAGACGGCAATTTCGTTTTAAATTCATGTTTTATATTTATAAAATGTATCTTAAATTCCAAAGTACTTTTACATAAGAGCAAGTTCGTGCGATCCAGTCGTGCATTTTATTTTGTTTATTTTGACAATTCTTTTTGTGTAAGTATTACCAGAGTTGGGTTATTTTTGGGATATTATTGGGAATTTTTCCTTTTTTGTTAATTTTGTAAGGGAATTATTTGTTGATTAAAAGGAAGTTTCTGAACCCACAATACTTTTAAGTTAAAACACTGTTGACATTGGCGCCTGCCTGGCGACTTTACATACTCTAAGCGGCCACCCACTGTACTGTTAAGCTAAAAAACTGTTGATATAATATCGAAATCTAGTCACTTTCAGTATACTCTTAGTCAAGAAAACACTAAAAAAATAAACGAAAGTGAGGTTAAAACTGAAAAATAAAACATTTTTTTAATGATTTAACGGTGTTTCCTCACTTTAATATTTTTAATCTGTTCTATTAAGACCACTAGCTAACTGTAAATAAAATCAATACTATACGCGTGCTACCTTAAAGGAAAGTCGCCCCCATTCCCATTTACTATGGAATATAACATCGTTCAAGTGGCTGCCTTAGCGATTTCTGTCACCTTAAGCGAATAATCCGAGATCTTTGTGCAGAATTCTCCTTAGACTAGTGCGTGAAATGTTGAGCTGTTAAGATCGATGGCGAGTTGATGTTCGTGAATTGAGTCTCAAACTCTCGGCTACAGCAGCCCCTTTCTCTGCTGTGCCCACCGTACGACAAACGGGGACCATGAGTGTTGTCCACTAGCATACCAGTCTCACGAACTTTTTGCACAAACTTACGTACTGCAGGCGCGGTGGGTGCTTCATTTCGGCCAAAACTTCTTTTAAAAACACGCACTGTATGGGCTACACAGGGGATCGTTGCATTTTCCCGCAAATCAGTTGCCCGTGTAACGTTTGCCCCCCGATTTTATTGATACTTTTTTGACGTCAATCCCGCAGCACGATATCCCGTCGCATGATATCCCGTAGATTTCTTCACGGGATTGGCAGTACTAAATACTACTTTTAAGATAGTACTTTTTAGATTTATTTAAGCAGTAGTGCTTCCATAAAAATCTTCAGTTCTTGTCAGGTCTCCGTAGAGGCAAGACCTCAAGAAAAGATAGGAACTTTGATTCAGTTGTGTTATGGGGTGATTGTTGGTTGGGCGACTGGCTTGTTGAACGAAGAGCTGGTGGGAGGAATAAAAAGAGAAGTGGTGACATTGAAGGTGCATACGTAAGCGAGTCATCAGCATACAGCAGGTTTTCACCGCCGCCGGTTGGGATGGGTTTTTTGTTTTATTAATTATTTGATAGCCGAAAAAAAATATTTATGTAGTAGTGCTTCCATGAAAGTCCTTACCCAGTAGGAAATTTGCTCCTCAAGGAAAAATAAAGTTGAATTCCTCGTAGAAATCACGAGGCACTTTCATTGAGTAGAAGGTCTGCAATGGTTTAATTCATCGAAAGTCATGCAATGAGTCAGTAGTTTGCAATCCCAGTTGCATCTTGTGCTTTGTTCTCGAAAGAAGGTACAGAAAAAATGAAACAAAGCAATATCCTTCTTACACATCCTGTTAATGAATACAATGCTGAACACGTTGTAATTATTCCTGCATCTTTTCAGTGGTTATTGTAATCCACAATTGAGTGTTTAATGCCTGCGATGTGAAAGAGAAAACAACCCTTTCTTTTCTTTGGAATTGAAAATCAGTAAACAACCTTTCAATAGAGCAAAACTATGGTGATCAGGTGATATTGCTAGTGAAAAGGAATGTATTTTTTCATGAACTTCGTTTACTGGGCAAAATAGTCTGCCTGCTGAGGAAAAAGAGAGAGAGAGATTTTGACCTGCAATAAACAATCCTTTTTTTTGGGTTTTTCCCGCGATGGGTCGGCGTCTCAACGACGCTCAATAGGTCTTTTTTTGTCATGAGTTATTTCTTTTGTTTTGGAATTATTTAGTGTCAATTTTGTGATCAAAGAAAACGGTTGTGCGGGGTTTTCTGTGTTTTCAATCAATTTACTCAAGATTAAATAACAATTATCGAGAAGGAAAACAATTCACCAACGGTAAATTTCCTATATTCTTTTGAATGATTTGCAAAAAGTAATTACATATTCGTCTTTTTCTTAGATCTCAAATGAACAGGAGAATGAAGATGATTAATCCCCAAGCTGCTCCCCAAATGCTACCAAGAGTCAAAGGAGAGTTTTTCGACCAGCTGTTTGCGTTACGTCTTACAACAAGACAAGACAATGTAAGACACATATATCTACTAACTTCTTTAAAATGTATTATAATAGTTAATAAAATAAATACGTACATAACACAAATAAATTTGCCTTTACATTTTAAGCGCTTCTTCTATTGATGAAATAAGAAAAGAAATGGATAATGATTTCATTCATATTCCTTCTCTTAATAAAACATCGCCTAAATGCATTCCTTTTTTCAAAACTGAAAAAACGAGCTTCAAATATGTACACAATTTTGTAGTGAATAATTAGTATTTTCAATGATTCTTTCCCTGAGGCAATTGATTAAATGTTGACTCACTTTTCATTAATTTATTTCCATTGAGGAAAGCATCACATCAATAGAACCAGTTTTTTCAGACACACAAATTACCCATGAAATCGAAGATGCCGTGAGCATAGTGATTTCACAACAAAATATGCATCGAGAAAGTGTGTACCTCCTTCTAATGACAAGCCTGTGTTAAATTCCTCATAGGATTCCGTAGGAAATTCATGGGTGCAGCTCCTTTTCCATGATGAAACACCTACTTCTTCATTAGTGAATTTTTGGAAATTTCCTACTGGGTAGTTCTTGTCAGAACTCTGTAGAGGCAAGACCTCAGGAAGAGGTAGGAACTTTTATTCAGTTGTGTTATGGGGTGATTGCTGGTTGGGCGACTGGCTTGTTGAACGAAGAGCTGGTGGGAGTGTTAACGTTTTTAACGTTAATAAAAAAAGCCTTTTAAGTGTTTTTTTTTTATTTATTATTTCTTATTTATTTAATGAAAACCAACTCTTTACATTTGCTGCCAAACTTCAACTAACTTAAAATAATTTTAATTATATTTAACCCTAGAAAGGTAATCATATTTTTTAGTACGTTAAAGGTAATCATTCGTCGAATCGACGAAGTAAAATTTAAATGCAATTTTTTCGAAAAGTTATTAACAAATTCTTGTAGATGTTAATAATTTATTTTTATCAAACCTTTCTTTTAATAAAAACACACTTTTCATTTTATTTTTTTAGATTTGTGACTTTTTATTCTCCTTAAAGATCTATGAAGAATCTATGAGAAATTTTAAAAAGAAAAAATTATGTTCGTCTAATCGACGAAGATTACCTTTCTAGGGTTAATTGAGATGAAATAATTGATGAGTCGCGAAATGCGAAATTAGGAAATTGTGTGCAAGTGATGCACACAATCAGTCGTGGGTGGAAGGTGTATCTTATGCACTTATAGTTGCGATCGCGACAAAGGGTGACATTTGATATTGTATATCAAAAACATAAAGTCCCTTTTGTATTGGGGAATTGATATCAAAAATGATGAATAGTATGAATGGCCCATTGGGTGGTCATTATAAAGGTTATAAAGGAATATAGGTAATTTTATACTATCGCGGTCCCCTCGTTTTTTGGCTGTAGAAAATCGAAAAATCAACTTTTTTGAGTGTTTTTTTTTTTAATCTTCATTTTTACCGCGGATTGACGAAAAAAATTAAAACTTATATTAGTTTCAGGTCTTCAAAAGTTCATGTAAACGCATTTATTCCCGTATAATTGTTGATAACTTTTTTACAAGCAATCGAATGAAGTTTTTATATTTTTTTCATAATCTTCACAAAAAAAAAAAAACAAATAATTCAAAATAATAACAATTTCTCTTGTATAAAAGGAAGTTTCTGAACCTACAGTACTTTTAAGTTAAAACACTGTTGACATAGGCGCCTGCCTGGCGACTTTACATGCCCTAAGCGGAGCAACGGAGTTGCGTGAGCGGGTGTGAGCCCCAAAAAGGGATTTGAAGTCCTGAGAACCCTTGAAGCGGGCCACCCAAGGTACTATTGCCCAAGAGAACTGCCGCCAGAGACATACCCTAAGTAATTACTAACATAATTACGCTTAAAAAGCTTTTAAAGCTAGAAAAAATAAAAATTAATAATCTTAAACGTTGCTTAGACTTAATAAATGAAAACCCAGACCATCTTAGGGATTACCAAAAAGCTTTAAACGCATTTTAAGCTCTGAGCAAATAAAATTCGCTCTAAACATTAACTGAAACTGAAAAAAATAAAATGCACGACTGGGTCGCACGATCTTACTCCTATGTAATAGACTAGGAATTTTAAAAACGGATGTTTTTAAAGAAAGCTGTTCATAAGGGTAAAATGAATTTTTTAAATTCTTTTAGTAGTAAGAGATAAAAACAGAATGATATGCAAATATGAATTTATGCAAAAACATAAACTATAAGTCCTTGTAGTGGTTTTATAAAAAAATAAGCTTTTATGTACAACATTTTTAAAACATTTTTAAGAAAAAATTTTGGTACGCTAACCTTAAGTTTTTATTATTGTACGAATAAGAGTCTAATTTCCAAAAAAAAAAAAATACAAAGCCGTTCTTGAGATATCGAATTTTTCAAAAAAAATGTTTTTTTTTTCTAAAAATTGAAGAAATATTATTTCTTAAGTTTTTAAATGCAATGTTTTTTAAACTTTTAAGGAGCTTCTTTATAAAAAATTTCATTAAAATCGGTTATGTCGATAATGAGAAATTCAAAATTCAAAAAAATCTTTCTATGCTAGGTACAGTCAGTAATATCTAGATTTCATTTTTTTTTTTATTAAATTATAGATCGTAAAGATTAATCGAAAAAAAAAAGTTTAGCAAAATTCTCGGAACCGTTTTCGAGAAAAATACGATTTTCGAAAACCATTTTTTTAAAATTTGTATGGAAGGTACCGTTAGTTTTAGATAAAACAAATTTTTTTTCTCAAATCTTGTAGATTATGTTAAGAAACTTTTATTTGTAAAGTTTGAAAAAAATCGAGCATGGGGTTTTCGAAATATTGAGTTTCCAAAAAAAAATTTTGAATTTTTTTTTTTAAATCCAAAAAATTAAAAATTTGAATATGTAATAATATTCAAACTTTGGAGGAGCTTTGGCATAAAAAAAATTATTTAAACCGGCCGTACCGTTTTCGAGAAAATCAAAAACAAAAAAAAATAGACCCAGGGGGGCTACCAAAAATAACAATTTGTTGTAAAGTTTTTTCAACCATTAGCTAGTTTTAACCAAATGAAATTTTTCAATTTTTTTTTTAATTCTGTGGGACAGTTTTTGAGAAAAAAAAAATGTTTATAAAATTTCGAAAAAAAATCGTATGGCAGGTACCGTTATTTTTGGTCTTAAAAAAAAAAACAGAAAAAAACGTCCGGGGGGGAAAATTAAAACCCATATCTACCAAGTTTGAAGAAAACCGACCGTTTAGGCTGTAGTCGAACCGACAGACAGACAGACAGACAGAATTGCGTGACCCACTTTTTTGGTCTTCGCTATCATCGTAATGTCAACTTTGATCAAAATCTCGAGTTCGATTTTTTTTACGAATGCATAACTTGCCTTATAGTACCTAAAAGTCGCAAGTAAAAATTCTTAAGCCCTTAAATAAATGTATTTATCTGTGCATTCTTTTGTTTATTGTTTATAAATTTATCTGTTATTTATTTATTTAAACCTCTATTTATGTTTTTATTTATCTGTTCATGTATTTATTTTTGTTCATTTATTTATTTATTTTCTTTCCTTGCTTTTATTTATTTATTTGACTTTTATTTTCAATGTTTATTTATTTGTTTATTTTGCAATCATTTATATAAACTTATTCACTTCAAATAAAATATTTACTATTAAATAATAAACAAATTAATTATCTGCCAAATTCCATTATTTTTCTTCATACCTAGTTAACAGACTTTTTAAAAGAAGTCCATGTCATAAATTTAAAAATATCAAATGAAGGTTTTCTACGTAGTTGTTTATTCAAAAATAAATTCCTTTTTCGTTTTGTAAATCCTTATTATTATTTTGAATTTATTTTTCAGTTATAAGATAGGTATAAACTTAGTATCCGTGTGCAAGCTGTGTATGCACAAAATCATTGTAAATTGTAAAGCCTTTATTCTACGATAATTAATATACATCTATCTATTATAGCCTTAAAATGTATTGCAATCCAGGAAGAAAATTTCTCTATAACAATATTGCAAGCGATCGCCACAAACACCATCATCGTCGCACTTCATCCACCAACCACACCATCCATCAACCATCCCGGGCACCAATTACCATGTCCACCACGTCAGTCAATCCACCAACTTCACCGTCACGTACAACAACCATGTACTCGGTACCAAGCACCCCAAACCTCTAGCAAGACATCTCTCATCTTTCAATGTCTTTCTTCTATGCAGGTCTAAGAAGAACTGAAATTTTTTTTCTAAATCTCTCCTGCATTTTATTGTGCAACTTATTTGGTCCTGCTTCCTCCGTGATCTCTCATGTTAGTGTGAGCGTGTGAGGTATTGCAATCGTTCTCATTCTCATTGCTCAGTTCACCAAATGATGATTAAAAAAACCCTCGCGGCGCGTATCAAAGAGTGTATCAGTGAAGACTACCACAGTGAGCGGTAATTTTTCCTTCTTTCTCCTTCACTCATCACCCACAGTTTGCTTTGGTTCCGTCGTTGCACATACATTATGGGTCACGTCATAGTTGTGTGTAACTGATTGAACTGAAGGAACATCAGATTGGTGGCTGTTATTTATTTTGTAGTCAAGGAGCGGATCAATACATTTACTATTGAGGCATAACACTAATAGTAATTAAATTATTGTATTTTGAAGTTACTTTGGGGTCTAAACTCAATATCAGCGAAGTTTATTGCCTGATTTTTTGTATGTCTGTTTTTTGTAATGTTAGGTGATTTAGAGTTGCTTGTAGCAACATTCGGGGACTCAGAAAGAATTTTTGTGATGCAATGTCCATACTGTTAAAAACAGGCCAGCTGTTTTGCACTTAGCGCAACCCAAGTGGGTGAAAATTCTGATCACACGGTTGCATCTTAGTGCCTCTATTCTTTCCTCACCATGGCCTCGCCATATATTATGTACGTAATGATGTTGCTTCAACCATAATACGGCATTTGTTTGAATACAAATTTTAATTTTATGTGGTTTAGATTCACAGTCCATAAGCGTATCATTCATACATGCTTTATTTATAGCAGCCCAAGTTCGTACAGTTGCAAGAGTACTGAAAAATCTCGATATAAACAAATCCGCTGGCCCGGATAGTATCGTTCCAATTATTGTTCTGAAGAGGTTCTCTTCAACGCTGGCAAAACCATTGCGTAAGCTTTTCCATCTGTCCTACTCTACTGGTCTCTTTTCGAGTGGAAGGAAAACAGCATTTGTCCATACTGTCCCTAAAAAAAGGCGAATCTTTTTCCCCCTCTAACTATCATCATCATCATCATCGGCTCGACAACCGGGTTCCGGTCCTGGCCTCTTTCAACAAGTCTCTCCACCTATCCCGGTCTCTAGCCGACGCCATCCAGTTGCGCACCCCAAGGCTTCGGGCGTCCTGGTCTACGCCATCTCTCCAGCGCAAGCATGGTCTACCACGCTGTCGTCTACCATAGAATGTACGACAAAGAACTTTCCGAGCAGGTTCCTCTTCGCTCATGCGAGCTAGGTGCCCTGCCCACCGGAGTCTACCGAGCTTAATTTTTGTCACGATATCTGCTTCAAGGTAGATTGCGTACAGTTCATGATTGTACCGTCTCCGGAATCGTCCTTCCTCACATACGGGGCCAACAATTCTCCTTAAGACTTTTCTCTCGAACGCAGCTAAGAGGTCGGAGTGCCTTTTGCTAAGCACCCAAGTCTCGGATCCATATGTGAGTACTGGCAGGACCATGGTCCTATACAGCAGCAGTTTTGAAGTTATGGTGAGATTTCTGGATTTGAAGAGCTTTGACAGACTATAGTAGGCTCTGTTGGATTTGAGAAGCCGCCCGCGTATTTCTTCTTCTATATTGTTATCGGCTGCTACTATTGACCCAAGGTATTTAAAGGATTGCACCACTTCAAATTCGTGCTCCGCAACCTTGATTGTTTGACCAACTGTTCCTCTCGCATTCGACGCCACCATGTACTTTGTTTTACCTTCACTAATGTGCAGCCCCAGATTTAGTGCCGCCTGCTCAATCTGGATGAAGGAATCGTGTACAGCTTGTTCGGTTCTTCCGATGATGTCAATGTCGTCTGCGTAAGCTAGTAACTGGCTGGACCTGTTGACGATGGTCCCTCTTGTTGCCGTGCCAGAGTCACGGATTGCTTTCTCCAACGCCAGGTTGAAGAGGAGGCAGGCCAAACCGTCCCCTTGTCGGAGTCCATTAAAGATGTTGATTGGTCTGGATAGCAATCCGGCTATTTTTACTTGGCTTGTTACGTTGGTCATGGTCAACCTACATAGTCGTGTCAATTTATTTGGGATGCCGAATTCTCTCATGGCTTTGTAAAGTTCTACCCTGGCTATGCTATCATAGGCGGCCTTAAAGTCTATAAACAGATGGTATGTTGGGATGTTAAATTCTAGACATTTTTCCATCGCCTGCCTAAGGGTAAAGATCTGATCAGTTGTTGATTTGCCTGGAATGAAACCACACTGATATTGTCCGATGACGGTTTTAGCGTATGGGGTTATCCGGTCTTGTAGGATAGAGGAGAATATCTTATAAGCGGTACTCAACAACGTGATACCTCTATAATTGCTGCACGTTGTGACATCTCCCTTCTTATGTATGGGGCATATTATGCCTTTTCGCCAGTCTTCTGGCATTTCTTCCTGCTCCCATACGTGCACTATAATGTCATGAATTGCTTGACGTAAGGCTGGCCCGCCGTGATGAAATAATTCGGCTGGTATGCCATCGGCTCCCGGGGATTTGTTCTGATTAAGCCGGCCTATAGCCTTCTCAACCTCTTCTATGCTTGGTGGCGGCAACATAGGGTATTCTTCTTGAAGTAGTGGAGCCTCCACTTCTGCAGTGATCTGACCATTTAGCAATTCATTGAAGTACACTTCCCATCGCTCCAGTATGCTTTCAGGATCGGTGATCAGATTTCCCTCTCCGTCCTTGCAGTATGTGCAGCGTGGTGTGTACTGCGTCATGTTTCGGACGGATTGGTAGAACTTCCGCGCCTGGTGCGGACCTCGCTCTCGGCTGTTTTCTATTTCACAGATTAGGTTCTTCTCCCAGGCTGATTTCTTTTGTCTGTGAAGCCGTTTTTCTGTTCTTCTGAGCTCTTTATATTCCTCTTCGCGTGCCCGCGTTCTATGAGATTGTTGCATTGCTCGGTACGCAACATTCTTACGTTCAGTCGCTAGCTTGCATTCATCATCAAACCAGTCGTTCCGATTTTTACGACTGCTGCCTAAGATGGAGTTGGCAGTACTAATGACAGTATTTTTAAGACGTGTCCACTTTTCATTTACGCCCAGCATACTGGCTCCAGGACTTACTCTCCCTAAGTCAGGTGTTTCTAGGGCGAGTCCTAACGCATTACCAAAGGTGTTACTGGTGTTTTCATTGCGCAGGGCAGCCGTGTTGATTCGAACCTGATCGGCGGATGCAATGCGTCTTCGCAAGGCAATCCGCCCTCGGAAAACTATACCAACAAGATAGTGATCCGAGTCGATATTGGCACCTCGGTACGTTCGTACCGTCATCAAGTTCGAGTAGTGGCGACGGTCTATCAACACGTGGTCTATTTGGTTACGAGTGACTCCATCAGGTGATACCCAGGTGGCTTTGTAGATATCTTTACGCGGGAACCTGGTACTCGCAACGACCATGTTTTTCGATGCTGCCAATTCTAAGACTTGAAGTCCATTGTCATTAGTGTTCTCATGCAAACTATGGGTGCCTGCGTAATGCCTGAATACCGGCTCCCGACCTATTTTTGCGTTCAAATCGCCAAGGATGATTTTAACATCATACCTTGGACAGGCATTGAGGGCCCTCTCGACTTGTTCGTAGTAAGTCTCTTTTTCTTCGTCTGAGGACTCCTCCGTAGGTCCGTGAACGTTAATGAGGCTGATGTTCGTAAATTTGCCTCGCACGCGAAGGGTGCATAGCCTTTCGCTTATAGCGTTAACTCTAACTATCGTCTTTCTAAAATCATGGAAACTCTGATAAACTATCAGCTCAAGAAATATCTTGAAGAACGAAAGTTTCTTAATGACCGGCAGTATGGCTTTCGTAGCCATAGGTCCATTGCTAATTGGATGGTTTTAAATCTGAAGTCTATAAAATAAATGCTGGTGTGCTACAGGCTCCGTTTTGTCTTCGAATCTCTTTCTGATATTCATCAATGATCTTTTGTCCGAAATTTCTTATCCATTAAATTGTTTTCCTGATGACAGTACATTCAGCTTCTCATATTCGTTTCCAGATATAAGTCCTTGTTCTTCGGATGTGGATCTAGAACGGCAGCGTATGATAAGCTGATTAAATTCTGATCTCGATAGCATTGTCAAATGGGGAACAAAAAACCGTGTAGAATTTATTGCTTCAAAACATCAATGATGTCTCCTGTCGTTAAAGCGAAACCCACCCTCCATGCCGCTATCCATGAGCGGCACTTGCACTGATGAAACCGAACATCTCTCAGTTCTCGGCATGTGCATCACAAACCACCTTGTGAGGAATGAGCATATATATGACGTCGTTTTTTACCCCTTCTGATCTGGCTGTAATCTATAAGGCTTATATTCGTCCAAAGCTCGAGTACAATTCCCATATTTGGGATAAAAAATATAACAGGTGATAAAAGTATAACAGAAAAATTTGAAACTCTTGAGTACCGTCACAATGTTTCTTGTCTTTACCGCTATTTTTATAAACACTGTTCTAGTGAATTACTCCACTCAAACAATTTAACCGTAATACTCGCGCTTCAATGAATGCCCATCAGTTTACCCTTGATTCAGAGATTCTTTCTTTAGCCGCACTGCACGAATGTGGAATGCCTTACCCGACTCTATATTTCTCTCCCATCATAATGTTCGGACAATCAAAACCAATGTGCATCGGTATCTCCTCTTAAATCCTCACCCACTTTCCTAAAACGCTCGCACTGAAAAAAACTAAACTAAAAATCTAAGCCTAAAACTACTAGTCCTTACTACTTACTCTAATGTCCAATGTCTCGCTCAGACAGTAGTTCCCCAAGTTATGAATGGCCTTGATGACATCGTAAAGATTAAGTCTACCCACCCCTGTATCTTAAAATAAAACCGCCATGCCTGTGTTTTTTGGAGGCATCCCCTGTCTCTGCTTACAATCGTCTGTAACACAGTTAACATTCTTTTAGTGCCATCCCTAGTCCAATAGTTCGTAAAAACCTCTCATGTCATACCCCCATGACTTCACATTTTAGTTAAGATGGAGTTTCGGATGTTGAAACATAGGAGGTGTTTAGATATTGTCCGAAAAAATATATGTTGGCATTCTTGAGGGGGTCTTCACTAGTCTAAAGTGTGATCGCTCCGCAATTAATAGAATTTGAATTCTTTATTGAGACTTTTAAAATCTTTTACAATGTGTGTTCTTAACGATGATATCTTATGTTAAACTGCGGCTATAATGTATTGCCTGCTTTGACGATTATTTTTATGAAATGCCTCGTGGCTGTCTTTTATCTATCGTTTGACTACTCTTGCTCATGAGAGTATGATATACATTTGAATTGACGGAAGGTCATTAACACTAATACGAATGTACAATATATACAGGAGACTAATACTAACTTAAAAACTAAATAACGAGAGGTAACAAACGCCAGAGGAATATTTTATTTTATACATTATTTCGAGAATATGAGCGAGAACGCTCTATTATATTTTGTCTCATTTAGAAAAGTTACAATATGTTTTGTGTCGAAAAGTGTATGAAATGAGATAGAAAATTACATTGAGATGCCACTTTTATTCGAAGTGTTTTATTTTTTTTTTTCTCTCTTAGTTTGAGTTTACGACATTCATGAATACATATGGAAATATATACATATTGTAATATTTTTCCAAGGTTCGTTAAATAAAACTTATTACTCTTTCTAATATTTCTTCTTTATTTTTACTTTCCAAATCACAACAATAAATCTCAATTTATAATCAACTCAAATACTTTATTCAAATTAAAATCACACTTGTTTTACACAATCCAATAAGCAGAATTTTGCACACTTCCGTAATCAAAAATCAACTGTGTCGTGCTCACCGCGAGCACTCCCTTTTATACTCATGTTAGTTGTTCTCGAAAATTCGCGAAGCTTCTCGTCTTGGAATGTTCTAGATGGTTGGAATAAGGGGAAATACATTTGACATTGGAAAAGAGCTTTTTGTTTCTTCAATAAATTAGATATGTAATTTTCCAACAGATGGCGCTGTAGTAGTATAAAGCTCTGTTCACAACATTGCCCCCTTCTTAAGATTGTTCGTCCCGAACAATTCTATCTCCAGCTTCGCCACTGTATCGGTGCAGTCGATCACTATGCACAACTTTTAACTTCCCTCGTGACCCTCTTTGAATTCGGTAAACGACATCATTGATTTTCGTGACGACAGCATAAGGGCCTTCCCAGTTTTGTTGAAGCTTCGGCGACAATCCCTTTTGACGATGTGGATTATACAGCCATACACGATCTCCTACTTGGAATCCTGTCGTGTTTGCTCTTGTGTCGTACCTTGTCTTCATTCGATCGCTGTAAGCGCTCATTCTATTCCTGGTCCTTTCGTGGATGTCGATTAGCCTTTCTTTTAGGTCACTCACGTAATCCCCAGTTTCCTGAGACTCTTCTGATGGGTGTCCAAACCTTATCTCACTAGGCAGCCGTATGCTTCTTCCGAAGAGGATTTCAGATGGTGTTTGTCCTGTTGAGCTATGTATTGCACTTCGGTAGGCCATCAAAAATAGTGGTATGTGCCTATCCCAGTTTCTTTGGTAGTCGCCTACGACCTTAGTGAGGTGCTCTTTTAAGGTACTGTTGAATCTTTCAACCATTCCATCAGATTGAGGGTGAAGTGGTGTGGTTCTCGTTTTCTTAATGCCAAGGAACGCGCACACCTCTTGGAATATGTTCGACTCAAAGTTCCTTCCTTGGTCAGAATGGAGCTCCATAGGCACACCGAACCTGCTTACCCAGTTAGACACAATCTGGTCGGCCACGGTCTTGGCTTCTTGGTTCGGGATAGCGTATGCCTCAGGCCATTTGCTGAAGTAATCCATTACCACCAGAATGTATTTGTTTTCATCATTCGTTTCCGGAAATGGGCCAGCTACGTCAATAGCAATCCTTTCAAACGGTGAGCCAACATTATATTGCATCATTTTTCCTTGCAGTTTTCTACCAGGGCCTTTGGTTGCAGTACAAGCTTCACAATTTCGGCACCACTTTTCAACGTCGTCTCTTGCATGCAACCAGTAGAATCGTTGTCTCACTTTTTCTAACGTCTTATTGACTCCCAAATGGCCTCCTGAAGGTCCATCATGCATCTCTCGAAGAACCTCTTTGATTTTCGATTGAGGTAACACAAGCTGCATTACATAGGATTTACCATCAGCGGACTCCCATTTTCGCCGAAGAACACCTTCTTGCACATGAAGTGAGTCCCATTGTGCCCAATAGGCCTTTAAAATTGGACTCTTATCGGAAATGTCATTCCATGCGGGTTTTTCTTCATGTTCCTTCCATGCGAAAAGAGGTTCAATGTCGGGGTCTTCTTGTTGAGCAGATCGTATTTCTTCATTGCTCCATCCGCTGAATGCTCTTATTCGCTGAATGTTGATGGATTCCTTTTCTTCTTGTCGCCTGCAATGCTTGCAATCTATTTTACAAGGTCTTCGGGATAGTGCGTCGGCATTTGAGTGCAGCTTTCCCCTTCGGTGTTGAATTTCGTAATCGTAAGTCTGCAGTCTTTCTATCCACCTTGCGACTTGTCCTTCTGGGTTCTTGAAGTTCAACAACCAGTTAAGAGCACCATGATCGGTTCGTAGAAGAAACTTCTGTCCATAGACGTATTTGTGGAAGTGTTTCGTTGCCAAGATGAGTGCCAAGAGTTCTCTTCTGGTCACACAGTAGTTTCTTTCGGTCTTCGACAGTACTTTTCTGAAATAGGCGACAACCTTTTCTTCGCCATTGTGCACTTGTGACAGAACAGCGCCGACTCCCACGTTGCTTGCATCAGCATCGATGACAAAAGGCTTGCCTGGAGTCGGATAGATCAGCACCGGAGCATTGCATAGACGGTATTTCAGTTCTTGGAAGGCTTTTTCACACTCATCTGACCATCTAAACTGCTTGTTCTTTTCCGTAAGCTGATGCAAACTCTTCGCAATTCCGGCAAAGTTCTTTACAAAACGTCTGTAATAAGTAGCAAGACCAAGAAAACTTCGTAGTTGATGTTTGTCCTGCGGTGTTGGCCAATTTTTGACGGTGTCAACTTTTTCAGGATCGGTCTTGACTCCTTGGGATGAGATGATATGTCCCAAATACTTTACTTCAGTCTGGAACAGTGCACATTTTTCTGGGTTCAGTTTAAGGTTAGCCTCTCGAAGTCTCTGAAACACACCCTTTAGGTTCTTACAGTGTTGGTCGTATGTTTTTCCATAAACGATAACATCATCCAAGTAGACAAGGCAAGTTTTCCACGTCAGGCCTTGAAGGACGCACTCCATCAAACGCTCAAATGTTGCCGGAGCGTTGCAAAGACCAAACGGCATCACGTTGAACTGCCACAGCCCATTACCTGTGGAGAACGCTGTCTTTTCTCGATCTTCAGGGTGAATTTCAACTTGCCAATATCCACTTTTCAAGTCCAGTGTTGAAAACCAGTGTGCTCCTTCCATCGCATCTAAGGTGTCACTAATTCTTGGCAGGGGGTAGCTGTCTTTCTTGGTTACGTCATTCAACCTTCGGTAGTCAACACAAAACCGTGTACTTCCGTCCTTCTTTTTGACTAGGACCACTGGTGACGCCCAAGGACTTTTGGAGTTTTCAATCAAACCATCCTTCTTCATGGTGGTAATCATTTCCTCAGCTTCACCTTGTTTGGCGAGTGGCAGACGTCTTGCGGGCTGACGAATGGGCCTTGCATCTCCTGTATTTATTCGATGCTGAACCATTTGTGTCCTTCCATATTTTCCGTTTGGTGAAGCGAAAATGTCAGCATACTCGTTCAGAAGGATTTCTGCCGTTTTAACCTGATGTTGGTCTAGGTTAGATGAATTGAGTATCTTTGCCTTGATGCTATTGAGCTCCTCAGGGTTTAATGTCGTTCTCGGTGTTTCAGCCTCAATTCGTGTTATGGCTGCGACAGATTCGCACTTACCGATAACTTCTCCTTTTGCTAACTTTACATCGTACGGTTTGGTGTTGAGTATCCGTACGGGGACCATATTGTTCTTTGGAGCCACAAGTGTCTTCCCAATGATGACGTTTTGGGAAGAACAATCTGGGCCTGGTTCCACCATTAGGTATCGATGGCGTCCACACTCACCTTCTACTTTTGTCCAAACGAATACCTCAGGAGAAGTAGGAATAATCACGTCTTCTTTGATGACAGTCCTTAGAGTTGTTGTTTCTTCGTGCCCATAGATCATTGGAATCTCTGTATTCTGGTATTTGAGTACCTGGTTGCCAATATCCAAAATTACTCTATGTTCTTTCATGAAGTCCATGCCTATGATGCATTCGTCACATATATCTGCCACCAAAAATTTGTGTGAGAATTCTAGATCTGCGATTCGAATTCTAAGTCGGATTTCCCCATAAACCCTAGCTGCTTCTCCTGTGGCAGTTCTTAGACGGTAACTATTAGTGTTGTGTAGCCAATTCAGGTGAACTAGGTCTTGACGCACAATGGAGGCTGTGGCACCGGTGTCGATGGTGACCACACGTTTGTTGCCATTTAAAGTTGCCTCGACAGTCAGACTTCTATTGTCTCGCTTAGTTTGAGAGACCTGGATGGTTTTTCTGGGGCCATCGATACCAGAAACCAGCTTCTGCCCCTCGAAGTTGGTTCTTACTCGTTTCCCTGTTGGGAAACTGTTCGGGAAGTAACACTGGTGTTATGGTTACCTTGTTCTGAGTTCGAAACTCCGTGTCCACAATGTTGACAAGCTCTTCTTGGTGGTAACCGACATTGACGCTGTAAATGTCCAGTCTTATTGCAATTCCAGCACTTTGCAAGTCCGTTTCGTTGGTTCCTTTGGACATCAGTTCTTTGACATGAGCATTCTTCGACGACGGCTTCTCTAAGTCGATGTACTCCGTGAGAAGCTTGCTCAGCTGCTTCCATTGTCAAGGCAAACGCTAATGTTTCCGAAAGCGTTCGTTTTCCAGCAGTTCGTACGGCCCTTTGAAGATGTATGTCAGAAATGGCGCGAACAAATGCCTCAACTGCGAACTGGTTACAAATTTCCTCTCCAACATCTGGATATGCAAGATGAACAAGCCTTTCAATGTCCGCTTGCAGTTGTTGTAGAGTTTCGATCCTCTTCTGAACTCTGGAATTGAGTTGCATTTTGAAGACTTCTTTCATGTGGCTGTTACCAAAGCGTTTGTCTATAGCCAAAACCAAGGAATTGAAATCGCCGCTCTTATCTGCTGGTATGGTTTGCAACAACTCAGCAGCTGCTCCTCTAAGAGCAAGAGTTAAGGCTATATACTTGTCAGCCTCATCCCAGCCATTTGTTGTGGAGGCTGCCTCGAATTGCTTCTTGTATATAGACCAAGAAGTTTGTCCATCAAAGGTTGGAGGTTGCATCTCCTTTTTCCTCAAGGTTTCTCCAGAACTTTCCCGAATCTTTATATTTCGAATGCGATCTAGCTCTTTCGAAAACGTCTCCATTTTGTTGTCGACTTGATTCTCCAATAATGAAACACGTTCGGCTTGATTCTCCAACAATGAAACACGTTCATTAAGTGCAGATACATTCTTCTCGATGTTAACAAGCTTGCCTTCTAGCATGTTTCTCTGCTCTTCGAGAAGGTCTTTTTGTTCGCTATGCTGTTTCTCCAGGCATTCGAGAATATTCTTTTGTTCGTTTTTCTGTTCCTCAAAATGTTTCTCCTGTTCTTTCCTTTGTTCATTTCGTTGCTCTTTGAGACGTTCGAGAACATTCTTTTGTTCGTTTTTCTGCTCATTTCGTTGTTCTTCGAAACGTTGAAGCAGAAGACTAATCATATTTGAAACATCTACATTTTTACTCACGTCTGCTTCCTCAGCGTCAGCTTCAAAGACGAAAATATCCGGGTCTTCATTTTGTTGTTTCAAATATTCGGCCAAACGCAGAACCAGCTCATTTTTTGATCCAGCTCTAGAAAGTTCTCGCTTGCCTAATTCACTTTTCAGCTCATTACAGTTGAGCTCTTTCAGTAACTTGCTCATTTTTTATTTATTTTTTTTTTCGTACACTTCACCGCACAATAAGTTTTATTCCACTTTTCTAACACCAATGTAATATTTTTCCAAGGTTCGTTAAATAAAACTTATTACTCTTTCTAATATTTCTTCTTTATTTTTACTTTCCAAATCACAACAATAAATCTCAATTTATAATCAACTCAAATACTTTATTCAAATTAAAATCACACTTGTTTTACACAATCCAATAAGCAGAGTTTTGCACACTTCCGTAATCAAAAATCAACTGTGTCGTGCTCACCGCGAGTACTCCCTTTTATACTCATGTTATTTGTTCTCGAAAATTCGCGAAGCTTCTCGTCTTGGAATGTTCTAGATGGTTGGAATAAGGGGAAATACATTTGACATTGGAAAAGAGCTTTTTGTTTCTTCAATAAATTAGATATGTAATTTTCCAACAGATGGCGCTGTAGTAGTATAAATCTCTGTTCACAACAATATGTACGAAACAAAACATGTATATGACAGAATTTACACATGTATAAATACATTTTGAAAGGAGGTTATATTAAAGTATAAATATGAGTACTTAAATATTATTTGCGTTTGTACCATAGTATTATCACAATGAGGTAATTATTCAGTCTGTTAATCTGGCAGTAAATGATACTAATAATACTAGGTAGGATCGAATCCATAAAAACAATCTTATACTAACTTAGTGTAAGTACTGTCCACCATAAACAGTAGTGTAAAATTACTTTTCTTATGTTTATATAAAGGTATATAATATTTTTTTTCTTTTTTTGTTTAAATAACTGATGGTTTTGAGGAGATCAGTGTAATCCCCGTAAGTTAGTCGAGAACAGAGGAGAATTATCACAGCAAAAGTTTATCTCGTAGGAAGATATTGAGATTGAAAAAGATTAGCCACGATTTTGGCCAGATATGGCCTTAGTGTAGAACACGGGCGTGGATGTTAATGAAGAATCCAGATTTAAAGATAGAATACCGAGTGGAGATAAGTAACTATTGTTGTCCCAGGAGGACCCTGTCTGAGACTGTATGACTTGACTAATCAAGCCGTTTTCTGAGGTCAAGATTATTAATTTTTTTTTTCATGAGTGAAAGATTATATCTCAACAGCGGAATGGTCCTGGTGATGTTATAAATGTAGTTGTTAGAAAAACGTTTTGTCGGCGTCTCAAAATTCTTACCAGCACAAAATCTAAGTACATATTTTCCTTTTCAAAATCTCCATAGACTGTGCTACAGTGGGGGAGATGGAAAACCAAATTGGGAAGGCATAATTCAGAACGGGCCTGATCAGAGTTTTGTAAAAGAGTAGCTTGGTTTTAGAATTGAGATCTCTATGTCAGAAAAAAGGCATGAACATATTAGAGATTTTCCAAGCTTTTTCAGTTGTTATTTTGGCATGTGGGTTGAATTTCAATAAATGATTAAAGTTCACACCTAGGTATTTAAGTATTTAAGTTAGGTTAATATCATTAAGATGTTTCTCCAAGAATCGAGACGCAATTAATAGAACAAATATATGTTCAAATGCAAAACTGTAATCCATACCATAATTCCATTTTTATACTACTGACTCTGCCATTAATTTTGTCACAAAATATTGAATCAATTTACACTAAGGCGAATAGTTAGTAAGGGTATTCATGTAACGAGATAATTTTCCGCTTTGTAGAAAGATATAACTTTCCGCAGCATGTTTTCATGAACACCCCCTAAGGAATACTTGCGTAAATGTGGGAAATATTTTGTGAAATGTCAAATTAAAAGTCAGAATCCATACTTCTTTAGTTTACGAGGTTTATTTCTGCACTTTCCGCAGCAAATTTGTGAGATAATTTTATGCGATTTGCAGAAACTTTTTCCCATACAAATTTTGAAAGCTCGTTTCTGCGGAGATAAAATTATCTGGTTTACGAGGTTTACGAGGGTTTTCCGCGCTTACATGAATAACCCTCGTATGTTTTATCAGTACACTGGCATCTGTTCAGAAATCTCGTGTAACTTGGGCATTATACTGAATTTATATAACAACTGACAAAATTTTTTTATATTAAATATTGTGTTTTTTCTTTCTCCAATATTCAAAAGAAATCCAGTATTTCTTACAAATGTTCAAAGAAATACAATAGTAAAATAAGCATAATTTTACACACTTGACGTAAAATTCCAAAGAGTTAATGCAAATTTAATAGTAAGAAAAACTCTAAATCAACTCGATCTGCATTTTCATGAATATTTGAACTCTATCTGCATTTTCATGAGTATTTCAACTCCAGCTTAAAAACGAGATACAAATCTTTCGAACACATCCGTGTAAGTTAATTCAACAAGTAGTCAGGTTTTGACACATAATACACTGATACCAACTTTGAAAGTTTATGAAGAGTGAGTTTTAAAGAGTGAATAAAATTTTTGTTTGTGCTTGTATTACTGCGCTAGCTATAGATTACCAATAAAATACGGCTATCCTATAGGCACCTTGCCACAATCTCACACACCATCGAAGCTATGTTTAGCTATTCATCAGGAACAAAAAAAATTCAACGCTTATATATAAATAAAGGAAAAATTATTTATACAAACTTGGCCATTGACCGTTTTTTATAGAAAATAAAACCCATGAATTAAAAAAAAAATGTTACAATCTACGAGAAACAAAGTAAAAAAAACACCGACACCGAGCTTTATTATCCTATAGCGCCATCTGTTGGAAAATAGCATATCTACTTTATAAAAGGAACAAAACAAGCTCTTTTCCAGTGTCACATGTATTACCATTTATTCCAAACAACTAGAACATTCTAAGACGAGAACCTTCTCGATTTATTTTCGAGAACAACCAATTTGAGTATATAAGGGAGTGTTCACGGTGGGCGGAGAACAGTTGATTTTTGATTATTAAAGTGTGCAAAAGTTTTGCTTATTGGATTGTGGAAAGTGTTTTTTTTTTTTTTTTTTTTTTATAATCTACCCGCGATCAAGGGATTAGATTACCCTTTAAATGTTTCAACACAGCGCGGGCGTGAAGTGAAGAAGAGAAAGAAGGATAGGAAAGATGTGTGACACGATGTTCTGAGACTGAAGGTTGTTGTCTCAGATATTTTATCTCCAGCAGGGATGGCGGCTGAACTAAAGCGGAGAATGCCGTGTCTTATTTCTATGTCGCTTATAATTCACATTATTTTATTCGTGTTCATCCTTGTTGGGCATACTAGTTTAACTCAATTACATGTTGTTAGTGATAGGCCTAAACAACATGTAATGAGTAAACCAGCAACCCATTGATGACAATTTTAGAAGGTTTTTAATGGAATTAAAACGACATAGAAGACGGCAGGGATTGAACCTGTGATCATGAGGTTCACAGGCGAGCACACATCCACGCCTTAAAAATTGGCGTGTTCTATTCTCATTTGAAAATAGTATAACATTTTTGCAAATATTCAATAAATAACGGAAACAAAAATGTTTTTCTCAAGTAACCCGGTTTTAAGATAATTCTTTATCCATTAAAAAAAACTTTGAATGCACTCTGGGCTTTCTCATGTCTAAGTTTAAGTTCGAGGGGGGTGAACAGTATTTTATAAGTAACTACTAACAGGCCCAGAGTACCGCGGGCTATCAGATAGTCATTCATTTTATTATTTTAGTTTAAGTTTTAAATAAAATTCAATTTTTCAACAACAATTACATCAAAAATTTATTTAGATTAGCTATAACAATTGTTCAAATTGTTTGCCTTCAACAGCATTGCAAGATCTACATCTTCTCAAAGGAAAGTCGCCCTTAATTGTTTAATAAGTTTCTAAATATCTTAACCAAATAAATTTATTGTTTGGGAAACTTTGGCACAATTTATTTGTATAAATGAGATGACAATAAAAAGTTTACACTGTCCATAAAAATATGACCATTACTGTATGGTCGCGTTCGGGTACGTATCCAAAGGTATCCGGATTTGTTAGTGTTGTTGTAATCCCATAGGAAAAAACAACTGATTAACGAAACAGCTGATGTCAAGCAGAAATCTAAAGCTATCCAAAAATGTTTGGTATACTTAACTATCCAAGCTGACATTTCAGCTGATCTATTTTCTTTTGTGTCGAGTACAGGGTTGGCCGAACTGTAACTTTTTAACATTTGTTACGTCTAGTACTAATTTACTAATTGAGAAAAGTAAAGTTTGTTGCATTAAAGATCTCATTCGGATCCTACTACAAAGCTTTTATTCTTTGAACTTCAGATTGTTTCTTGATATAGGAGGTATTAAACTCAAATTCTTTTAGGGTTTTCATAGAAATATGAAATGATCTTAACTCTTAAACATGACTTGTTATGGGATTATATGGACGTATTTAGAGCTGGGTTTAGAAACGGATTCTTTTAAGACTATAAGCTTATATAATCTTATTGCAAGAAGAGTAAATAGTTTAGCTATAAGATTTAAGTAGATTTAAGTAGTTCTAAGCTGCAAAAGTGTTTACCTCTTAAAATAAAAATGTTATGAAACCCAGTTCAGTTTCATAACAAGATATTAATACTTAGGTATAACAATGGGATATAAGAGAGTTGTATGGGAGTTTTTTTTTGTCAGATTTCAAGAGTTTAGCTCTGGAGAGTATGTTAGTTGGGCTTATTCATTTTTAATAAGCGAAGTGAAAATGGCTGTTTAAAAAGCTACATAATTATTGGGCTGAAGGTGGATTTACTCCAATTAAAATGGAAAATGATCGTACTGGAGCTCTCTTCGACAAGTGTGCTGCGCTCCTTAAAAATAAACAGTTTCAATTTACTTACCAGTTCATGGTTTTTATTATTTTTAAAAAGTTTTTTTTGATAATATTTATATATACGTACCTTGAAACGACAGCGTCTGCTCACCAAATGCGAACAAGCACTAAAAGAAATCGTAGCTTAACTCTGTCGGCTTAAAGCTCACCGCTAATTTAAATCACAAAAAAAAGAAATCTCGATTGCGTGAGATAATTTGTGGTTAAAAAATCTGCCCTTTTCAATTTACATTTCCTCATTGCAGGATTAAACTATCAAAAATTTGATATATATTCTTAAATATTTAATGAATTATTATAATAAAAAAAATTTATAGGATTTGTAATCCAGTATACATACATATGTATAATATTAATTGTTTGTTTTGCGGATTAGCAAATGGTCTCTTGCTGCAACTTAATCGTCACAACATACCTTGTACAATAAATTCAGCATTAAAAAATATTATTAAATCATGTGTTCATAATCCAAATCCTTTGATTATGCCAAAGAAAATTGTTTGTCTCCAAAAATAAACTTCCCATCTATCATGTATAATTTCTACAATTCCTCATCCTACAAAACCTTCATTAGAACATAAATGTGCAAAATTGTTTGGTTTCCATTATTATTTCTATTTTTCTTATGAATTAACTACGTATGTAGCAGACGTAACAAATTGTAGTAAATTAGGCATGTAGTTGAATCGGCCAACCCTGGACGATTCACGTCTTTTTTTACTTTGACAGTAAATGTTACCTATCCGGTTTTGGTCGTTCGCCAACGTATCGGATACTAAAGTATCTTAGATACCCTATCGGTCTACGAAGTGAACGCGGCCTATATTAGAAAATACGAAATCCGTTCCTTATAAGTTTCTTTTTATATTTTTCTTTCTTCTCAACATTCACACCATATCAAAACCCAAAAACGGAAGAATGGTATATGCAGGTACATTTGCTTTGTCTCTATCTGCGATTGCTACTTGTGTTTTTTTCTTTCTTGTGTGTGATTCTGCCTCTGCGTCTTCGTCTGCTTTAAAATCGTATTACAAAGATAAAAAGGACATAAAGAAAGAGAAAAATAATGAATTACAAAAATAAAAAAGTATCAATTTTACCAAATTTAAATAAATAGCTCCAACAAGATTAAGATTGAATTTTATCAATTAAATCAAATGCTGAATTTAGCGAAGAGAGGTTACTAACGCATTTGATTTGATTTGACTGCTTTTTGTTCAATAAAACTGTGCCATTTGCTTATGTTAGTACAATCTTGTATATATAACCTAAAGTATTATCATGGAGCTTGATTTTGTACTGCGAACGCTATCCTGGTGGTGGCGCTGAAATTAGCGCAGGATTTTACAGTGGAGAGAATATTCGTTCGTACAAAGGTACAATGCAATTTGTTTTTTAGCTTAAAATGCAATTTAAACTGAAACACACCTGAAAAAACTCCAGCATTATGTCGGGGGGGGGGGGGGGGGGCTTGCCCAAAGGTTCGACTCACTGTAACTTCTTAACATTTATTACGTATAGTACTAATTTAGAAAGTAAAGTTTTGTGAGTAGTTGTGCTTGTTGCATCAAAGATCTCATTAGGATCCTACTGGCTTTCATTCTTTCAACTTCAGATTGTTTCTTTTAGGGTTTTCATTAGAGCTCTCTATTACACGGATAATGAAATACACGGATACACGTGTAATTATTGGACCGGGATTTGAATCCGTGTAATTATAATTACACGTGTTATTATAATAACAGGTATAATTAAATACACGTGCATCCGTGCATTTAATTATACGTGTTACTAAAATATACGTTACCATTTCTAGCGTTAAGTAAGTCGAAGTTAGTAAACTAGAGATACTAAATTGGTAATTTATAAGAGAAATATAAACTAAAATTTAAAAAGGAATACTTCACAATTTAGAATACGACTCAAGCTTTGCACGTTTGCAGTGAACACTCAACTGTTACTAACCGTCTCATTAAACAAAAGCTTAGGTAGAACGGGTGACTATTGACAAACAATAATTTTGCACAATGCAAAAATAACGGAAATAATTTAAGCAAGTTGCTGTTGTTTTGCACTTGATAACGGTCTAGGTATACCTAGTTGTTCAATTATTACTAATTACGTATAAAATGTGAGATAAAATAGCAAATCAAAGACCAATTATAATTTCAGCCTCATCCGTGTACTAAGGATTCGCTTACACGGATAATAAAGTGAATAATTACACGTGTTTTAAAAACACGGATTTGAAGTTGGTATATATTTCCTACACGGATTCCGTGTACACGTGTTTCTTAAATACACGTTCAAAAACGTAGGATCTAGTTTTCATAGAAGTATAAAATGACCTTAACTCCTAAACATGGTTTGTTATGGGATTATATGAACATATTTAGAGCTGAGCTTTCAGAACAGGAAGAACAGAAAACTAACACTTAACCTTTCTTTATTATAAAATATGACTATCCCAGTTTCGCTCAGAAAAAAAAAAACAGAAAAAGGGAAATCCCCATAATTTATTATTTGAAATGCACAATATATCCAATGTACTTATTTTTTAATTTTCAATTTAAAACTGTTATAAGCAATAGTTCGTTATAGTTATAGGTCGGGACTTAGAGATTAGTTCGCAATAACCGATATTTCGTTATAACCGATTTTGACTGTAGTTCTTGGTTTCCATTATTTTTAAAAAGTTTTTCGGTACTATTTATATGTATGCGCCTTGTACAGTAAATTGAGCACTAAAAAAATATCTTTAAGTCATGTGTTCATAATCCAATTCCTTTGATTATGCCAAAGAAAATTGTTTGTCTCCAAAAATAAACTTCCCATCTATCATGTATAATTTCTACAATTCTTCATCCTTATGGTAATTTTTTTTTTTTTTTATAATCTACTCACGCTCAAGGGATTATGATTACCCTTTAAATGTTTCAACACAGCGTGGGCGTGAAGTTACGGAAGAGAAAGAAGGATAGGAAAGATGTGTGGCAAGATGTTCTGAGACTGAAGGTGGTTGTCTCAGATTTTTTATCTCCAGGCATGGCGGCTGAACTAAAGCGGAGAATTGCCGTGTCTTATTTCTATGTCCCTTATAATTCGCATTATTTTATTCGTTTTGTTTTTCATCCTTGTTGGACATACTAGTTTAACTCAATCACATGTTGTTAGTGTTATGCCTGAACAACATGTAATGAGTAAACCAGCAACCCATTGATGACAATTTATAGAAGGTTTTAATGGAATTAAAGACGACATAGACGACGGCAGGGATCGATCCTGTGATATTGAGGTTAACAGGCGAGCACACAACCATCGCACCACGGCCACCCCCATTTTTAGGTTTTTTTTTACAAACCTTCATAAGATCATAAATTTGCAAAATTATTCTATTTTTTTTTATGAATTAACTACGTACATACGTAGCAGACGTAACAAATTGTAGTAAATTAGGCATGTAGTTGATTCAACCAACCCTGATCGAGTCATGCAGTTTTTTTGACTTTGACAGTAAATGTTACCTATCCGGTTTTGGTCGTTCGCCAACGTATCGGATACTAAAGTATCTTAGATACCCTATCGGACTACGAGGTGAACGCGACCGCTGATCTGTTATATATATGTACCCCTAACACACACCACGAACTACTTTATCGAAGCATATTGTCGATAAGGTTTTTGGGTCGTGTGAAATGAATATGTGTCGACATAGTAGTGCGAACTCTGGGAATCGAAGTAGTATGCCGACATGGCGTGTAAAATGGACCGAACTAGTTCGTCGAAACAATTTTTTATGATGTTATTCGGTTTTAGTTGTTAAAATTAAAAATCGCCTGAAAAAGCAAGAATAGAATTCAATCTCCTTAAGCAACAATTTAATAAAGCTCTGATCAACACAAAAAAGTGGTTCTGGAGCATTAAAATTCAAATATTTTTCGGTCATTTTCACTTTTCATTTAAAATTTTACAAGTCTACCATTTAACAACTGATTTTGGCATGTACTTCTACGTCGGCGTATTGGTGTGTAAATGCCCATACAAAACCGAAGTACTTTGTCGATTAGGTTGATCGATGTGGCGTGTGTGAGGGCGAGGGGTAATGGAGGATAAACTGATATAGGGCGATGCCTCGTCATAGTCGTGTGAACTGCAGTAACTTGAAATAAATGGGAAATGGGTTTACACATATAGTCATAACTTACATAATTCTTGTTTTTTTTCTTTTGTTATGCGCTGATATTTGTTTTTCTTCAAATTTTAATATCTTGTTTTTTTGCCCAGAAATAATAAATTATTTGATATAAAAATAATTTGAAAATAATGTGTTATAGATGAGGTAAAAAAAAAACATTCTAGATTTTCGCTTTCGAGATTTAAAATTCGCTTTTACGATTTTCTTTTCATTTGTGATAAAGTCCCTTTCTTCCCAACAAATTTAATAAAGCTTCATTAAAAAATCATTATTTTTTTCAGATGAAAACAATTAAAAATAAAAAATTTAAGAAAGCGGCTCCCCTTATTTTCGATTGCGAAGAATGCGGAGCAGCGTTTAGTAACCACGAGAACTTAAACCGTCATTATCATCGCAACCACAAAGAATTCGAAGGAAAGTTAAAAAATTGTACAAATTGTATGCAAGCATTCACAAAGCAAGAATCTCTTGAAAATCATCTACAAACTGCACATGGTGATGTTGCATCAAATCCAAAAAACGATTGGAACTTAAAAATAAATGGTCGTAAGGAGACATGTAGGATCTGCGGTAGAATTTGCATATCGGAGTCAAGTCTTAAGATTCATATGCGCTCCCATACAGGAGATCGGCCATTTGAATGTTCAGAATGTCATAAAACATTTAAAACTAAAGTCGCCGTAACACTCCATTTAAAAAGGTAAATCGGAGAACCAAAATTTAAATAACGAAAGGCGGTTCACACACACTACCAAAAGATCCCTTAATTCGTGCATAATATTTTAGGGTGTGATTCTTGGGTATATTCTAAGAAAAAATTGTTTATTTATTATATATCCCATGTTAACGTAATTAAAATTAGCATGGGCAGGAAAAATGGAACATACTGGATATCTTAAGACGGAGATAAGATATCAATTTCTTCCGATATTTCTTATAGGCCTTTCATTAGTATTAAGAACAGCGCAATTACTGTTATGATGGGTCAGGGTACACCAAAGTAAGCATTTTTTGAATCCCCGATTTATGATAAAAAATTAGAGATAGGCGCTTACTGTTAAACGATTTTTTTCTTAGAATATACCTAAGAATCACACCCTAAAATATTATGCACGAATCAAAGGACATCCTGTAGATACTGTGTACATTCGTACGTACACTCATCCTACATTTGAATGCACCGATACGAGAGATATCTGTATGGGCTGCTAAGAAACCTTACCTGAGATTTCCTATAATATTTTCTTTACAGACACATGGGTCAATTCGACTGGGAGTGTGAGGTGTGCGGAAAGGGTTTCGTTGAATCGAGCAACCTTAAGGTGCACATGCGGACACATACTGGAGAAAAACCACATTTGTGTAAAATATGCGGAAAAAAGTTCTCGCGCGTGTTTTTACTGCAACTGCATTTACGGACTCATACCGGCGAGAAACCCTACAAGTGTGCAGTGTGCACAAAAGCTTACAGTCAAAAATGTGATTTGGATATTCACTTTAGAAGTCACACAGGAGTGCGACCGTACGTGTGTCAGATATGTTTTAAGGGTTTCAATCGAAATTATGCCTTGCAGAAACACGAACGACAGCATATTGAATAGAAATAGCTACTTATATACAGTGTTGGACAAAACTAAAGCACTAAAAAATATCACATTGGAAACATACGAATAAAAAGTGAAAACACTCCTGATACTTTTATATATTTTATTTTTTCTTAATCACAACATTGTTGCTGGTTACTGGGATAGGAAAAGAGATGAAGGGATTTAGGAAAAGAAGGATTTAAGGATACGGATAGGTAAGCTGGTAGGAAACGTTCAGGCTGAAAAGAAAAGGTTAAAAGGTGATGGAAGTTGAAGAAGAGGTAAGTATAGAAAAGAGGCTGACATGATAAAAAAAGCGAATTGATGAAAATGGGAAAAGTAGAAGATGAGAATTTTAAATTTTAGGAGAATTGCATCTCGGATTACCAAAAAAGAAGGGAACGAAAAATCCTGAAAGGGGAAAGAGTGTCTGGCCACGGAACTGGCACGCTTGCACGGCTCAGCTCGCCGGGTAAGGGGGGGATCTTGTTCCGAAAACCAGACGAAACCATCAACAAAGTATAAATCGTGCCGCACTACACAATTACAACCAGCGGCGACGCGTGCCTAAAAAATGTAGTCGTTCAGTTTCAAAATACTTATTTGCAATGCCAAGAAGTCAAACAAGTCTTTTTTTTATATAAAGGTACATTACCTATAATGTTTTTATTTTTATGTCAATAATAAATAGGTATGTGTTGATTAACCTTGTAGCTTGTAATTTTGTTGTCGCCAGCAACAAGATACATATATTGGTATCCTTCAAACACCCCACACATACTTACACATATTTGTTGCTTCTTACAAGCTACATGGTTAAGATACTAAATTGTAAGCTTTCCTAAGTTTTTAAATCATGAATATCTTGACTCCCGTTTGTCGTAATGGACTATTTTTTTTTTTAATTTGAACAAAATTAGCAAAAGACAAAAATCCAAAACTGAAAAATAGTTACCGTGAAATACAGTTTTTTCTCAATAACTATGAAAAAAAGGTATTAAAAACAAGAAAAAAAACCTTGAAACCAACGGTAACTTTTTATGTTTTTGCTCAAAGATATTAAATTAAATGCAAGTTGATAGAAAATATTGTTGTTAGCAATACAATTTTTTTATTTTCACTTTGCGACATACTGGGGCTGAGATATTAATTAAAACATAAAATCATAAAATGCGTGGGTGCACTGACTTACCTATGTTCAATAATTTATTACTCGGCTTTCGTTCCTCGTAGAGTGCTGATTTTTTTTTTTAAATTGTAGGGAATTACAAGAACTTAAAAAATAAAAAATAAAAATTTCATCAATAAATGATCTTTTTTCTTAATAATCACGAAAAAGTGATTTTTAAACAACAAAAAATTATTTCAACTTACTATAACTTTTTTTTAATTTGTTTAAACAAATGTTTTTTTTATGACATAATAGATAATGTTATTAGGAATAAATACATGTTTAATTTTTGTTTGTACGAGATAGTGGAGCTGAGATATTCGCAAATGACCAAAAAATGACACAAAACACATTTTTACCAATAACTTTAGTAAAAAAGGTTGTCATGTGGTGCAAATTTGGTTTTAAGCCTTTCTCATAAGCACCTATCGATCCATGAAAAAAAAATAGACCATGCCTCTGCGCGCAAGGTCAAATGACGCTTTGACCGGACTAAAACCGTCCCTATGAACGACGCGCGTCTCATTTCTCATATTCGAAAAAATACAAAAATTAAATATTGGAATATGTAACTAAATAAATAAATAAACTACTTACTTACCTACGCCCTAGCTACCCGTTTTCCTCATTTCCATCATTCTATATATTAAAAAAAAGCTCTACTCGTTCAAAACAGATTTGCACGAAATGCTCCCTACAACGAGCGAATTGTTTTTTTTTTCTTGTATGCTTTCTATGGGTTCGTTTCGTTGCCAAATCGTATGAACGACTTGGGTAGATACTGATCGGTTGAGTGAAAACAAATCCGTAGCAGGTAGCTAGTTCGTTTTGTTTTATTTGGGTAGTTCACAGAAGGAATGCACGAGTTGGAAAATGAACGAACAGTATGAGTATGAGGTGTGGGTTAATTAGATAGAAATTAAAATAATGTCACCTGTAAGCTAGTCGTTCATGCACGACTTGAACAATATGACGCCTCGCCACTGATTACAACACAAACGGATTTGGTACTACCACATACGAATATTTGGTTTAGCGATCGAATCTTACCATCGTACCGCTGGTGTTGTGCAGGTATGCCGCCCTCCCTACCGTGAGTCCGTGGCAGGAGTTTTCGGACTCCCCTATCTTGGCGTCGGAAGTCACCTTCAGATCATCTCCTCAACCGTGCTTATCCATCTCTGTCCACCCCCTGAAAAGTTTCGCTTACAAACCCATTAAGCCGCTTTTGCCGCTCAGTAAAAGATTAATGGATTTGCTTGATTTACAACCATTTATTAATTAAAGAAAAATTTTGAGTATTTTAACCAGAACAAAAAAAAAAATGCAATGAAAATTCGCATACATTTACACTATAAAAAAATCGACAATCGAAATAAATTTAAACAATTAATCGGAAAAATTAAAAATTATCAAAAAAAAACAGATTTAGCCAAAAAATTAATTTATGGAAATGAAAATATTAATTTACACAGAAAAAAATGAAAAATTATACAAAAAAAAACTGTACCTACAAAATTGCCCAATCAAATGAAATAATACAGAAAAAGTTTAAAATTGTTTTTTTTTTGTTGAATAAAATTAGATTTCTCGTAATTTATTTAATTTTTTTTTTTTATAAAAAAACAGATGAAACAAACAAGGGAAGGATTTCGCCCCAGCCCTTCTTTCTTCGGGCCGCCTAGCTACCGTACGACCTCCTATCTGAGGTATCGTATGCCCTAAACGATTAAGTCTTTGGAGACCCTACCTACATAGAGCTCTATCCAGGTCTACGACTACCAAAGGTATAAGCCAGAAGCTTTTTTGACCGTAGGCGACGCGCAAAAAAAAACGAGGAGAGATAACGCCCTAACCTTTGGTTTTTTTACGTTTTAGACGTGGGCTCAATTATAAAAATTCTCTAACACAAAGAAATCAAAAATATCACGCAAAAAAAAAAAATATTTTTGTTCAGTCAAAAAAAATCTCCCAATGTGGTGGAAAAGTCCCACTGTAGGGTGAGGATAATCGTAATAGGATCGTTGTCATGTTGGAAGATCCATCGCAACGGTATATTCTCCTCCGCATAAGGAAGCATGACGTTTTGAAGGCTTTCCTGGTACATGAAACGATCTATTATACCACTTTTCTTATGAAGTGACCCGATGCCTTAACTGGAAAAACATCCCCAGACAATAATGTTCCCCCCACAGTGCATCACAGTTGCCTTGGTGAATCGAGGATTGAGGCGTTCACCTTTCGGGCTTCGTACAGTACGAAATCTGTCCAATCCTTTTAAATTAAATTACGATTCATCCGAGAATGGAACCGTCTTCCATTTTTCCCTAGTCCAGCTAAGGTGCGTTTTGGCAAATTCTAGTCTTGCACGTCTATTTTTAAGGGAAATAAATGGCTTTTTTACAGCATGACGAGCTTTCAAGCCTTTATCAATCGCTCTTCGCTGGATCGTTCTGCAAAAGATTTATAAGTCTAGTTCTTTTTACTTGCGATATAGGTACTATAGGGCAAGTTCTGCATTTGGAAAAAAAATCGAGCTTGAGATTTTGATCAAAGTTGACATTACGATGAAAGCGAAGACGAAAAAAGTGGGTCCGACAATTCCGTCTGTCTGTCTGTATGTCTGTACCTTGAACTACCGGAGGTATTTTCTTCAAACTCGGTAGTTAAGGGTCTTCGGTGATTCCCTAGAGGAAAAATTCAAATTTTTTTTCGCTCCCAAACTAACGGTACCCCCCATACACCCGTAATGCAAAATCTTATTTATCTCGAAAACGGCTCTAACGATTTTGATAAAAAAAATTAAGTGTGATATTATGGACATGGACTACATTTTGGTCAAAAAAAATTTGGGGTAAAATGTTATTGGGGGTACCTGCCATAGACCCGTTTTTTTTATTTTCGACTTTTTCATTAACGGCTCTACGGATTTTAACCCAAAATTTTCAGCAGGAGTCCCCTTAAGATTAAAATAATATTGTATATAAAAATATTCGAAAAAAGTATTTGTTGGGTTTTTTTGAAAAAAAAAAATTTTTTTAAATCATCTTAAAACCTATGAACGATTATTTTTTGAAATTATTTCCTAAAATCAATATTATTTAATACTTAAAATTCGCATCCCACAATTTTTTCTTGAAATATTTTAGAGAAATTTCTTATATAAAAATTTATAAAACGATTTTTTAAAGTTTGTTTGTATAAATTCTTACTTTTCTAGAAATCAGACAGCAATTTTATGCATTTGAACATTATTATTTTATTAAATCCATGTTTAATATTTATAAAATGTATCTTAAATTCCAAAGTACTTTTACATAAGAGCAAGTTCGTGCGATCCAGTCGTGCATTTTATTTTTTTATGTTTTTAGAGGTAGGTAATATAAGGATCCTTTCTGATTAACCTTATTATTCTTTTATCGCAATGCGACGTGATTTTTCGAGGTCTACCACAATTGTGCACTGTTTGAACACTACCCCGAGCACGAAATCGAGCTATTCATACTTATTTTGACATTCTCATGAATAGTCTATTCGTTAGAATGATTCTATTCCTTCGAATGAACTTTCTTAATTTTGAGATTCGAACGAATAACATTCATTTGCGAAAGATAGTATAAAATGAGCTTCAAAAAAGATTGATTTTCATTATCAGCTGTTTGATATTTACTATATTTCTATTTGAATTAGTATGACAGTTTTACATTTTTTTTGTTTCTAAACATTTTATAGATGTTGGATAAAGAATCAAGAAACAAAATAAATAATACACTTTTTCATTATAAAGTAAAGTTTAACCATAAAGAACTACATAATCATTACATTTTTTGTGTCAACTCAGCTGTTTTGAAACTATTCTTAAACAAAAAAAGTTGTTCATGACGCGTTCTAAATTTTTATTTTTTTTTTGTATACACTTGGTCAGACTAAAATATCAAAAACAAGAGAAGTGTTAAGAAATGTCAAAACCAAAAAGTGAAATGTTTGTTTATTTGTAATTGTTTTGTTTATTGTTTAATAATTTAAATTTCTTTGATAAAAACATAAAATAAAAATATGGCATTTGTGTTGTTTATAAATGAAGATGGTGTTGAAGAAGTGCAGAGGAGAAGGAGGGTGGTTTCCTTCCAAAATCATTGCGTATCAACGCGGGTGGTAAAAAAAAACTCTGCTACCTCCGGGTTTTCTTCCATTGTTTTGATTAACTTTTCCTTTTGTTCGCGGTTTGTCCAGTTGGAACAAAAAAAATAATAAAAGTAATTTATTTTCTATGAAATAATTAAAAACTTACATGTTTTGTTGCTTACTCGACAAAAAAATTCAAACGACACAAAAATTACATTTAATTCTATTCTTTCGAATTTCAAAATTGAATTAGCTTTCGCAAATGAACTTTCGATTTGTTCGATTAACACTCTAATCGCCGAGTCTCAAAATTAAGTTTCAACGAATTCGACTCACTTTCGAACGAAAGAGAATGTCAAAATAAGCACCATTATCCGAGAAATAAACGTTTGGCTTATATCTACCATATTTTTTTTTTTTTTTATAATCTACCCGTGCTCAAGGGATTATGATTACCCTTTAAATGTTTCAACACAGCGCGGGCGTGAAGTTAATGAAGAGAAAGAAGGATAGGAAAGATGTACGGCACGATGTTCTGAGACTGTTGGTGGTTGTCTCAGATATTTTTATCTCCGGGGATGGCGGCTTTGCTAAAGCGGAGAAATGCCGTGTCTTATTTCTATGTCGTTTATAATTCACATTATTTTTTATTCATGTTCATCCTTGTTGGGCATACTAGTTTAACTCAATTACATGTTGTTAGTGTTATGCCTGAACAACATGTTATGAGTAAGCCAGCAACCCATGGATGACAATTTTAGAAGGTTTTAATGGAATTAAAACGACATAGAACACGGCAGGGATCGAACCTGTGATGATGAGGTTGACAGGCGAACACAACATCGTGCCACGGCCAAACCCATTATTGCTAAGAAATGTAATTGATTCACCGCTTTGAAAGTCGGACACTATTTTTACTTGCGATATAGGTACTATAGGGCAGGTTCTGCATTTTAATGATTTTAACCAAAAATTTTCAGCAGGAGCCCCCTTGAGTTTAAAATAATATTGTATATAAAAATATTCGAAAAAATATTTGTTGGTTTTTTTTGAAAATTTTTTTTTTTTGAAAAATCAATATCTTCGAAACCTGAACGATTATTTTTTGAAATTATTTCCTAAAATCAATATTATTAAATACTTAAAATTCGCATCCCACATTTTTTTCTTGAACATTTTTAAAGAAATTTCTTATATAAAAAATGTATTTAATAATAAAACGATTTTTTAAAGATTGTTTGTATAAATTCTTACTTTTCTAGAAATCAGACAGCAATTTTATGCATTTGAACATTATTATTTTATTAAATCCATGTTTAATATTTATAAAATGTATCTTAAATTCCAAAGTACTTTTACATAAGAGCAAGTTCGTGCGATCCAGTCGTGCATTTAATTTTTTTATGTTTTTAGAGGTAGGTAATATAAGGATCCTTTCTGATTAACCTTATTATTCTTTTATCGCAATGCGACGTGATTTTTCGAGGTCTACCACAATTTTGCACTGTTTGAACACTACCCCGAGCACGAAATCGAGCTATTCATACTTATTTTGACATTCTCATGAATAGTCTATTCGTTAGAATGATTCTATTCCTTCGAATGAACTTTCTTAATTTTGAGATTCGAACGAATAACATTCATTTGCGAAAGATAGTATAAAATGAGCTTCAAAAAAGATTGATTTTCATTATCAGCTGTTTGATATTTACTATATTTCTATTTGAATTAGTATGACAGTTTTACATTTTTTTTGTTTCTAAACATTTTATAGATGTTGGATAAAGAATCAAGAAACAAAATAAATAATACACTTTTTCATTATAAAGTAAAGTTTAACCATAAAGAACTACATAATCATTACATTTTTTGTGTCAACTCAGCTGTTTTGAAACTATTCTTAAACAAAAAAAGTTGTTCATGACGCGTTCTAAATTTTTATTTTTTTTTTTGTATACACTTGGTCAGACTAAAATATCAAAAACAAGAGAAGTGTTAAGAAATGTCAAAACCAAAAAGTGAAATGTTTGTTTATTTGTAATTGTTTTGTTTATTGTTTAATAATTTAAATTTCTTTGATAAAAACATAAAATAAAAATATGGCATTTGTGTTGTTTATAAATGAAGATGGTGTTGAAGAAGTGCAGAGGAGAAGGAGGGTGGTTTCCTTCCAAAATCATTGCGTATCAACGCGGGTGGTAAAAAAAAAACCCTTTGCTACCTCCGGGTTTTCTTCCATTGTTTTGATTAACTTTTCCTTTTGTTCGCGGTTTGTCCAGTTGGAACAAAAAAATAATAAAAGTAATTTATTTTCTATGAAATAATTAAAAACTTACATGTTTTGTTGCTTACTCGACAAAAAAATTCAAACGACACAAAAATTACATTTAATTCTATTCTTTCGAATTTCAAAATTGAATTAGCTTTCGCAAATGAACTTTCGATTTGTTCGATTAACACTCTAATCGCCGAGTCTCAAAATTAAGTTTCAACGAATTCGACTCACTTTCGAACGAAAGAGAATGTCAAAATAAGCACCATTATCCGAGAAATAAACGTTTGGCTTATATCTACCATATTTTTTTTTTTTTTATAATCTACCCGTGCTCAAGGGATTATGATTACCCTTTAAATGTTTCAACACAGCGCGGGCGTGAAGTTAATGAAGAGAAAGAAGGATAGAGGAAAGATGTGCGGCACGATGTTCTGAGACTGTTGGTGGTTGTCTCAGATATTTTTATCTCCGGGGATGGCGGCTTTGCTAAAGCGGAGAAATGCCGTGTCTTATTTCTATGTCGTTTATAATTCACATTCTTTTTTATTCATGTTCATCCTTGTTGGGCATACTAGTTTAACTCAATTACATGTTGTTAGTGTTATGCCTGAACAACATGTTATGAGTAAGCCAGCAACCCATGGATGACAATTTTAGAAGGTTTTAATGGAATTAAAACGACATAGACGACGGCAGGGATCGAACCTGTGATGATGAGGTTGACAGGCGAGCACACAACCATCGTGCCACGGCCAAACCCATTATTGCTAAGAAATGTAATTGATTCACCGCTTTGAAAGTCGGACACTATTTTTACTTGCGATATAGGTACTATAGGGCAAGTTCTGCATTTTAATGATTTTAACCAAAAATTTTCAGCAGGAGCCCCCTTGAGTTTAAAATAATATTGTATATAAAAATATTCGAAAAAACATTTGTTGGTTTTTTTTGAAAATTTTTTTTTTGAAAAATCAATATCTTCGAAATCTGAACGATTATTTTTTGAAATTATTTCCTAAAATCAATATTATTAAATACTTAAAATTCGCATCCCACATTTTTTTCTTGAACATTTTTAAAGAAATTTCTTATATAAAAAATGTATTTAATAATAAAACGATTTTTTAAAGTTTGTTTGTATAAATTCTTACTTTTCTAGAAATCAGACAGCAATTTTATGCATTTGAACATTATTATTTTATTAAATCCATGTTTAATATTTATAAAATGTATCTTAAATTCCAAAGTACTTTTACATAAGAGCAAGTTCGTGCGATCCAGTCGTGCATTTTATTTCTTTTAATTTTTAGGAATATTTATTCCACGCCATTTTAACAATTTCTATTTAAATTGTTCATTAGCTTTGACCGTTAGCATGGTGCAAAGATCCGCGATTAACTTTTTTTGTCTTGCCTAGAACATGCTTGACAAAATAACAATTGAAGGTAGTAGCATTTAAGAAGTATGCGGTAAAATTCGATAACTGTAAACAGAAATATGGTACATGTGCTTTAGTTTTGTCGCGCTACTATTTAATGAGTTTTTAACTATTTTTTTATAGAAATATGTTAAAATTTAAAACAAGTTAAAAGCTGTAAAATATAGAATAATATGTTGTGATTAAGAAAAAATAAAATATATAAAAGTTTCACGAGTGTTTTCACTTTTATTCGTATGTTTCCAATGTGATATTTTTTAGTGCTTTAGTTTTGTCCAACACTGTATGTATTTTATAAATGTCACTAAAAATATTTAAATTTATTCTTGTCAAATGTCAAATCGAGGAATATGTTCCCAAATTTAAGTATTCCTCTTATTAATGAAGCTTATCGGTACGTTTTTCAAAAGTTGAATAGAACTACACTGCAGGCCAAAAGCTTGAGCCCAACATAGTCAACTGACTTCATTAATGCCTGGGGGTTGATTTTTTGAATTAAAGATTGGGTTTTTTACAATACGCAACACCTTCAGGTATTAAAAGTTGGATTTTTAATCCAGATTTTTTTAAAAAGTTTTTTTTTTTAATAAATGTGGAAAAAACGATTATATGGATTATTGAGACGTATTTGGGTTTTTCATAATTATAAATTTTTATGACTTTTGGTTTTGATTCAGCACTTTATGACGCCCAACATCAAAAAGGTTTTCAAAACCGAACAATTTTAGACCTGGATTGCAAGTTTTTTATATAAAACCCACGTTTTGAAGTCATAAGCATTTATTTGAGATTCTTCATCTTTTGAGTAAACAACAAGTTTAAAATGGGAAAAGTTTTAGTATTTGTGTTAAAGTATGTATCGGAAATAAATTCATTTACATAATAAATATGTACATTCCTCCAAAAAGCCCATTGGAAATATATAATATTGCTTCAAATGCCAATAACTATATTTCTGATACTTGCGATCCTCTTGACGATGTTCTTCTTGCAGGAGACTTTAATCTTCCTGACCTAGAATGGACTCTTTCTGATGACGAAATATGTTTAATACCCACAACGTCTCCTCTCCGCAGGAAGCGTTTGTTGACAATGTGATATCTTGTGACTTACAGCAAGTGAGCTGTATAAAAAATAGTATTTCTCGACAGTTAGATCTGATATTCGTTACTAACCCTTGTAATTGTGTTGTTGAACTATGTCCAATTCCCATGACGAAAGTTGATAGCTAACATCCCCCACTTTCTGTTTTGATTTCCCATGCTCACACAACTGATTATGACTTTGATAGTGGCTCTCTTGAATTTGACTTCAAGAAAACGAACTTCCCTTTACTCAATGAACTAATTACAAACATTGACTTTGACTTACTTTTGAATGGCAGCATTGATGTGATGGTTTCCAATTTCTACTTAAGTATCTTTGAATGTTTCATTGCATCTGTACCTGTAAAAAAATCGAGGCCCTAACAACACCCCCCCTGGTACATCCATGAGCTTCGTAGTCTACGTAACTTAAGAAATAGAACAGAAAAGTACCTAATATCTAATAAATTGGATGATTACAACAGTTATTTATCGTTATATGAAGAATTCCAATCATTATGCAGAATCCTCTATGATTGTTGACCCCAAACTTTTTTGGAAATTTGTTAATAGCAAGAAAAAATCTGACGGAAATCCATCTACTATGAAGTACTTGGATGAAACCAACAACAACCCTCTTGTTATTTTAAACTTTCGTTTTGTGATGATGATTTTGAACCTTGTGAGAGTAATTTTACTCATTTGAATAGCTTTTCTCAAAGCTCAATGAGTGATATTGTTATCACAGTTGAGGATGTATTAGACCATCGTTCGGGCTTAGACCACGACACGTCCAGTGGACCTGATGGAACTCCGGCGTACATTTTAAAAAAATGTTGCAAGACCCCTAACGTTTTTATTTCAAAACTTCCTAAAACAAGCTGTTTTCCCTAAAATTTGGAAAAACTCATTCATTATACCTATTCACAAAAAAGGAAATCGCGGTGATATTTCTAATTATAGACCAATAGACAAACATTCTTGCTTACCGAAACTATTCGAAGCTATCATATTTAAGAGTTTTTATTTCAGCTGCAAACCTTTCCTTGCGAGCGAGCAACATGGGTTTATGAAAAAGAAATCTACTGTTACTAATCTCGTTGAATTCACATCGTTTACAAATAATACTATCGAGGATGGTCATCAAGTTGACTGTATTTATACAGATTTCAGTAAGGCCTTCGACAAGTTGTCTCATAGTCTAATTTTATTTAAGCTTTCATCTCTTGGATTCCCTTCTGAATTCGTTCAATGGATCAGGTCTTATTTGAAGGGAAGGACATACCAAGTTCTTTTTAGAGGAATCGTTTCTGATCCAATTAATGCTGACTCTGGTGTTCCACAAGGTAGTCACCTTGGAGCACTTCTTTTCATAGTATCAATCAATGATGTTGTTTCAATTGTAAAATCATGTAGGGTTCTTATCTACGCAGATGATATTAAATTATTTAAAATCATCAGAAGCCAATCCGATTGTGTTTCTCTTCAAAATGACATAAATATGTTTTCTGAATGGTGCTCATAACAATCTTTTTCTAAATGTTTCAAAGTGCCAATCAATGTCCTTCTTTAGAAGAAAAAACCCAACATGTTACAATTACAGCATAAATCAAACCATTCTAAGTAAGGTAGAAACAACATGCGACCTGGGCGTTCACTTCTCGCAAAATCTAGACTTTTCACTCGACATTGAGAAAATTGTCAGTAAAGCAAACTCAATGCTTGGATTTATTAAGCGTTGGAGTAAGGAATTTTCTTGTAGTCTTGTAACATCTTCGTTGTACAACACCTTTGTTCGTCCCCAATTAGAATATGCTAGTTCTGTATAGTCGCCACTTTACTCAATACACATTGATCGAATCGAATCTGTCCAACGTAAATATGTACGCTTCGCATTAAGTCATCTTAATTGGAGTGACCCAAATCATCTTCCTCCATACAGCAGTCGCCTTCTTCTTTTAAACATGAATTCTCTAGAAAAACGCCGGAAATTTTTTACACCAGCTCTTGGTTGGTTCCATAGATTCACCGGTTCTTCTAGAACAAATTCATTTTAAAGCTAGAAGCCACAGTTCTCGGAACTCTGAAATTTTTCATATAGACTTCCACCGTACCAATTATGGTCTCAATGAGCCTTTGACACGTATGAAACATGAGGCTAATATAAACCATGATGTATTCGATTTAAGTTGCTCAAAACTTACACTTAAGCACAGGTTGTATGGGCGTTCTCATTAAGTATTCGAAACTACTCGTAACGTTATTGTTTTTATAGCAAGTAGTATTTGACTTGTAGTTATTTTTGTAGCTACAGATAGTAGATTAATATTTATTATTTCTTTGTTTGTCATATTTGTTCGTTTTTTAGAAGAGTGTTAGGCTATATGTATGTATATTTATTTACTTACAACTAACACCACGCTAAATGATGACTGTGACAAGCTGATGTTTCCCAGTATCTAAACGTGAAAAAACCCGAAGAGAAAGAAATATTGTTACAAATGCTTACATTAAGCAGTACTGATGGCGTTTAAAAGTTGCGGAAACTACTATTGAAAAACATTCTGCAATCATCATTCTTATTAAAGAAGGCAAATCGCAGCTGGAAGTAGCTTCGCAGTTGAAGATATCGAAGTGCTGCGTTCAATGTGCCATTGAGCGGCACGCTCAAACCGGACTTCTTGGGGATAAACCACGGTCAGGACGGCCTAGATCTATAAGAGTTTTATGGAGCGATGAATCAAATTTCGAGGTATTTAGCCCAAAACGTAGGATTTTCGTTCGACGCAGCGCTTAACAAAGGATGCTACCCGACTGTATAGTTCCTAAGGTCAAGCATGGAGGTGGTTCTGTGATGGTCTGGGGATGTTTTTCTTCAAGTGGAGTGGTAGATTTGACTCGAATTATTGGAAAAATTAACAAGGAGGCGTATAAGAAGATACTTGAAGAAAACGCTTTGATCTCTGGACTAAGATTGATTGGTGAAGGATTCGTATTCCAACAGGACAATGACGCTAAACACATCGAGACTTTGCCAGAATTACCTAAAGCAGAGAGAAGACGAAGAAATTTTAAAAGTTATGACGTGGCCGCCGCAATCACCGGATATAAACCCTATAGAGTTATTGTGGGAGGAGCTGGATAGAAGGGTCCGGGATCAATGCCCTTCATCGGAATCTGCGTTGTGGAATACATTACAGGATTGCTGGAACAATATACCAAATGAAAAAATTCAAAAAACTTACAGGTGGATTGCCACGAATTGAAAAAAAAATAATCCAGTGTAAAGGAGGCTTTTTCGACGAAAAATCGGTTTAAATCATTTTTTATTTTTTTTTAATAAATTGCTATTTGTAAACAACATAATGAAAATATTTTTCTCCTTATTTTGTTTTTATTTATGCTCCTCATAAATTCTACATTTCCTTCGAAAAATGAGAGTGCACTCAAACTTTTGGCCTAAAGTGTACTCTTCGACTCTTTTGAACCTGCTGATATTAATTTATTATTAGGTTCCTTTGTTTTTAAGAAAAATAAAAAAGATGGTTCAAGGCTAAATTATCTAACAGATGTTTATTTTAAAGATTCAACGATTTTGTATGAAGGTTTTTTATAATACAAACTCTATATACTACTGAAATTAATCAGCCAAGTAGAAGACTTATCACTATTATTGGACTTGTTGAATTATTGATTCAAAATAGCTTTTATGGCCTTTAGTTCACAAAAATTGGCGTTTCGTCCCGGCGCACAGTGGTCAATTTATGGTCATTAGCTGGACTTAATTCTGATTTTTTTTGTTTTGATTGAAAACGTGTTTTATAAATCATTTAAAATCATTTCCATAACTTCAGGGGGTGGTATCTTGTGTTCTTGGGTTGGTAGATGTCGAAATTCACTTATCTTTGGGTCAGAAGATGTTAACATGCTATGGAGCACATCAGTATTTGTTGCAATTCGGGACATCTTTCTTGAAAACCCGCTTCGAAAAGTTCTGTAATCTTTTTGACGAGCTTCTAAGACATCTTCCGAAAAAAAAGATGGGATACAAAAGTTTTGCTGTATTCGATGCATTTCTTATGATGAACGGTTATTGACTTTGTTGACAACACGTACTGCAAAACAGCACTTGAACAAACCGTTACTGATGACTTCAAAAGATTTTCACTCTGAATGAATGAAAAAATTTCTCGACGCAAGGGAAACGGATTGACCTGTAAGAGAAGAAAAAAAAAGTTGCGCTGAGTTGCGGGCCTTAAATTCACCAAATCACGATGTCACTCTATCGCACTTCTTTTTTATGGACCAAGAAACGAAAAAAAGTTAGCTTGCCACTACTAAAAAATGTATCACTACATTTAGTTCATTTCGACAGAGTCTTACTTATTTTTTCAATAATAATTCACTGAATTTTAAAATACTTACAAGTAGCATACTCTGCCATATTTGGTTCAAATAATTATCTCACATTTATTTCACTATAACACTTTATAAACACTTGTTAACGCACGAAAGGCAAAATCGAAAGTGAGAAAAGTTTTATGCATTGTATTGATAGGCTTCCTATTGATAAACTAACGGCATTAAATTTTCTTTTTGTTGGTTCTTGTTATTTGGTTGTTTGACTGTAATCCTACCGTTATTTTTTTTTTTATAGAAAAACCTTTTTTTTACTTATGTCCAGCTAGCGTTGTACTAAATGGACCACTGTGGGGCGATCTCACATGGACTCATCAGTTGACTGTGAGGTCCTTGCCAATACGCAATTTTTTGTTAATTTCAGAAAAAGTTTTAATTCATTTGAATTAATTTTGTGTTTAAAAATTAGTTTTTTTTTTTAAATTCACTCAGTTTGTTTATTTTTTGTTAACTACATTTAGTGTTGGTAATGTAAAGTAAACCTTTAGTTCTTACATTATTATATACGCCATCTATTATTTCTACATTGTAATACTGTATCCTCTTTTCCTCTTGAGTATTACAATCAAACAGACCTTTTTATACTTTCAATAAAGCATTACGTTGTAACTAAAGTCTTTGGTGTCGGCTATTATATTTTTTTTTTAAAAAAAACTGGGCTTTAATAATAAGGGAAAAAAATTAATACTCATTAACGTGTTTTTTGAATAAAATGATATCAAAGTGAAAAAACAACTTAAAAACGAAAAAAATTGGGTTTGATGCAAAATTGCGGAAAATCCGCAGAAAAAAAAGTTTTAGGACAAACTAAAACTGTAATAAATTTTTGATTGGTTATGAATCGGACGTAGTTTGGCAAAGTTAACTGAAAAGAGAGCAATAATACTCTTAAGTTTTTCGACTTAAAATGACCTCAGGAATCCATGGTTTTCATTTGGGGCGGTGACTTTGGGACACCCTGTATAATTGATAGGCTTCATACCCCAAAAAATAAAAACAAAATTTTCAATGATGATTTTTAATGATAGCTATAACTAGGGCCTAAGATAAAACTATCGATACTATCGATAGATTTTTTTTTTCATTTTCAAAGCCCTAGCCGTTGGTATGTAATTTATCCATACGAATACGAATCTGAATCTTATTTAACTTACCACGTAGAACAATAACCACAGGTTATACCACTTTCTACCGGATTCTTTTATGAGGATCTCGTAAAATAAAACTTAATGAAAATATTTGGTCTAATATTTTTCATTTAAAAACGAAAACATAACATAACGTAAATAAATTACTACTTCAATAAAACAAAACATTTATAAATTAGTAGTTAGGTACTTCAAAAACAAAACAAAGTTTTCTTAAAAAAAAAGAAAAAATATGTTTTTTGAATACCTCTCAGACAAATGTAAGTATTTATACATGTATGTATTTTTTTTTTTTTATAATTTACTCGCGCTCAAGGGATTATGATTACCCTTTTAAATGTTTCAACACAGCGCGGGCGTGAAGTTACGGAAGAGAAAGAAGGATAGGAAAGATGTGTGGCATGATGTTGAGACTGAAGGTGGTTGTCTCAGATTTTTTTTTTATCTCCAGGGATGGCGGCTGAACTAAAGCGGAGAACTGCCGTGTCTTATTTCTATTTCCCTTATAATTCGCATTATTTTTTATTCTTATTCATCCTTGTTGTGCATACTAGTTTAACTCAATCACATGTTGTTAGTGTTATGCCTAAACAACATGTGATGAGTAAACCAGCAGCCCATTGATGACAATAAATTTTAGAAGGTTTTTTTAATGGAATTAAAGAAGACATAGACGACGGCAGGGATCGAACCTGTGATAATTAGGTTGACAAGCGAGCACACAACCATCGCGCCACGGCCACATGAATATGAATCAAACATATCACAATTGGAGCAAAATTTTAAACAACCTATTATTAAGGGCTTAACATTTTACTAGTTAGAAATTTGTTAAACTTTTACAGCGTTATTTACTAACTTGTTTTACCGACGGAGTAAAGTTAATTATTAGAAAAAATAAACAAAACACTTTAAATTGATCACACAATGAGTCGGTTTCAATTATTAATTTTAACTTAAAAATTATAAAACGAATTCAAATTAAAATTTAAAGATTGAAAGCTTACTTGGATGCATTTCGAGACGACCGGCGCGTCGTGTGAATGCGTTTACAGCCCAGAATTTGAGAAAAGCAATGAAACAAGGAAGATTCAAATTGGCGGCCCTGATCTGTTGTCAATCGCTGAGGGCAACCGAATCGAGCTACCCAGTTGAAGAGAAATGCATCATCCACAGAGGCGGCTGTGATGTCAGCAATTGGAATGGCTTCTGGTCAGCGTGTTGCTCGATCGATGCACGAGAGCTGAAGCCGTTGCAGGTTGTCAAAGGGCCGACGATATCGATGTGTACGTGCTCCAGTCTGTTAGCCGCACAGGCGGGTTTGTATGCCTGTGCACTTTGCTACTTTAGCACTCATGACAACTCCGTGCCCATTCTCCGATGTCTGCATTCATTGATGGCCAGAAGAAGCGAAGTGCAATTGTTCTACGAGACACTCTTACTCCGGGGTGGCTGAGGTTATGTACGCTCTCAATAGCTGCTCGCCGGAATGGTTTTGGTATATACGGTCTGGCTCTTCCCGAAGTTGTTTCACAGACTACTTCTGTTTCGCTACCAGGAAGGACAAAGCTAGCAAAAACAAGTTTTTGACTTAACGATTTTAACTTTTCCAGCTCCGTGTCTGTTTTCTGCAATTTGGCGATCGAGTTATAGTCCATACAAAGAGGACTGTCAATGGATGCGATCCTGGAAAGAGCATCTGCTGCTGAGTTGTCTGATTCGCTAACATGACGTATATCTGTGGAGAATTGGGAGATAAATTCCAAATAACATAACGATGTCGCTGGGGTGTTTCCGATGCCGAAGGTGGATTGCGAATGGCGAAAGTCAGCGGCCTGTGATCGGTGAATATAGTACAAGATCGCCCCTCGATGTAACGGTGAATGTGTTCAATTGCCAGCTTGATTGCTATTAATTCACGATCGAAAGTGCTGTACTTCGCTTGCCTCGCTGACAAAGCCTTGGAAAAGAAACCAAGAGGTGGACTTTCCACCGACGACTTGAAGAAGCACTCACCCGACTGCTGTGTTGGAAGCGTCGGTCATGAGGCGTAATTCGGAGTCTGGGAGGATATGTGCCAACGTGGCGACTTCGGCAAGCGACGGACGACAGCGAAGAAAAGCTGCTTCGGTCGAAGGTGACCAGGCTAGTGGGGTTTGGTCGTTTTTCTTCGCCCCGTGAAGCATTTACAGAGCGGGGCTTGCTGCGATGCCGCCTGTAATAGGCTAAGCCTAAAAAAATTGAGAGCACCGGGAAAACGACGAAGTTCCGTCACTGTTGTTGGCTTCGGGAATTCTGCCATCGACTTCACTACATCTTGAGGTGGTCTAATGCATTTCGAGTCTACTTGATATCCGAGGAATATGATCGATGACTTACCGAATTCGCATTTGTCTCTATTTAGGCTGATGCCGTTGTTGCTGAATCGTTTGAAAATTTCCTCCAAGTGCTTCATATGTTCTTCTTGTGAGGTTGACGCAATTAGCATGTCGTCTATGTAAGTGAACACAAAGTCCAAATCACCGAATATGGAGTTCGACGAAGCGTTGTTGCGTTTGGGCGGCATTGCGAAGTCCGAACGTCATTCGCACAAATCCGTTAAGTCCAAAAGGTGTCTTTATTGCCGTTTATGGGATGTCCTCGCCTCTTCGGGTGCCATAGGTATCTGGTGGTACGCTCGAGCCAAATCTAGGCGAGAAAAAATTGATTTATTTGGCAGCATCAGCTGGAAATCCGTGAGACGTGGCAGAGGGTACCTATCGGGTAGCGTAACCGCATTTAGGTGCCTGTAGTCACCGCAGCAGGGGCGTATTTACCCTAGGGCTAAAAGGGCTACAGCCCGGGGGGGTAAGGCTGCTAGGGGCGGCGCAAGCCGCTTCTAGCAATTGGCCAATTTATAATATTGCTTTGAAGCTTTTGAACTTTCAAAACATTTAAACAGGTCGCCCCTAGCAATTGGCCAACTTATAATATTTTTTTGAAGCGATTGAACTTTCAAAACATTCAAGCAGAAGGACGCAAGTCGCCCCTAGCATATGGCCAATTTATAACATACAAGCCAAAGATGGCAAGCCGCCCCTAACAATTGTGTAATTTACAAATAGTTTTGAAGGATAAACATAAAAGCATGACAATTTTTTCAGTGCCGTAAGCAGCGTTACCACTTCGGGAAAAAAAGTCGAAGTAGATTTGAAGAAAAAAGGGAAAAAAAATCGAAGTAAATTTGAAAATGACTTTTTACTTGCTTTTAGAAAAAATTGAACTTGAGATTTTCATTAGTTGACATTACAACACGAAAAAGTAGTAATTCTGTCTGTCTGCAAGTCTATACCTGAACCTAGAGAAGAAATTGCAATGGTTGGTTTTTTTTAGCTCGGTTCCTTCCATACAGCCATTATGAAATATCATAATTTGTTTCAAAAACGACTCTTATGATTTTTATAAAAAAAAATATGTGTAGACCATACCAAAAATGGGATCTATTTTTTTGGTAAAAAAAAAAATGTTATTAACGGTACCTGTGATAGAACCTTTTTTTGATTTTCTAATTTCTCATTTCCGACTCTACCGAGTCGGAGTTTCTTTCATTTGGAAATAATATAGTATATGTACAAGCAATTTTTTCCCTAAATGTCTATTTTTAATTACTTAAAATTTTCAATGCATTTCTTTTAATTTTAAAGAATTAATTTATAAATAAAACTTTCTTTTATAAAAATTAACATTAAAAACACACACGCAAGCGAAATTTTCATTAGATTCGTATATGTACTTCTATGCTTTAAAAATTACTAATTTGTGTATTTATTGTCTTGACATTTTAATTCTTTTACTAATTCTGGTGCTACATACTACCTAGAGTGAAATAGGGAAAAAGAAGTAGATTTGGGCTTATTTTTGTAAAATTGAAGTAAGGTGAAACGGGGATTTTCAAAATTAAGTAGATTTCAGTATTTTGCTGATGTTGCGAAGTAGGAAGTAGATTTTAAAACATTTTGAAAAAAAGAAGTAGATCTAATTCAATTGAAGTAAAGTGGTACCACTGGCCGTGAGTGTCCGGCTGTGAGAGAGTTCACTGTAACATGTCAGTCACTTTTTTCACCATTTACTATTCTTTTTTTTTAAAAACGATTTTTTATAATGAAAATTCATAGTAAAAATATTTACAGACATGTACTTATTCTTCGGAACAAATTCCAATGAAACGAAAACATTATCAAAAAAAAAATACACTTATTGTTATGTAGCTCTAAAAAAATGGGCTAGAAAAATTTTGGCTGGATTAATTTTTGTTTCTAAACAAACTACAAAGAGTCCCTTTTTAAAAAAAAATATAAAAATCCATCAAGCCGGATTGTAGATATAAGGTCACACACAAAATTTTATTCTTTTTATATACCTAGCAAAACATGCCTCAATTTTTTTTTAGTTTTGGCTGACTCGTGTCCCTATATATACAAATACCCTTCCCTTCGTCAATAGTTTTGAAAGACTTAAGAAACAATATAGTGATTGTAATGATAGGCAGGTATTATTTTAAAAACTATTCGCGCAAAATTTTAGTCGAATTAGTACGACGTTAAAACTATTTTAGTAGGTATAATACTAGGTTAAAAAGACGATTATGCTAATTTTAATCAAATCTACATCATGCTATCTTTAACATTTTGCTAAAGTTAAAATCGTCGAATACCTATTGTATCTTTTTAGTATCTTGCTAACTTCATATGCCTCTTGCATACTTCCAGATGTCAAAAAAGGTTTGCTTACTTAGTTTTTTGCACAAACTGTCATTGTTTTAGATGTGTTTCAGAAGCAATTTAAACAAACTGTAAATTTGCACACATCAACAAACCGGCCGACACCAAAAACCAAAACATTTTGGTTTTGCTCCCACCGAGACTCACACGAAAAATCGGTGCACAAACCAGCCAGCACACATTTCAATACACCGTCACCGGTTCGTGCGCATCTGTAGTGCTAATGGCCGGCTTAAGGGTGGTTGCTTTTGAAACAAAGGGTGATACGTTGACAAAGCGATTAATTGAAAACACAGGATGTAGATATAAATGTCGTTTTCCATTGGAGCGTATGTTATTATCTAGACAGACTGAATGATCAAAAAACGTTCCATTGGCTGTCTAAAATTAAGGGGGTGGCCGTGGCGCGATGGTTGTGTGCTCGCCTGTCAACCTCAGTATCACAGGTTCGATCCCTGTCGTCGTCTATGTCGTCTTTAATTCCATTAAAACCTTCTAAAAATTGTCATCAATGGGTTGCTGGTTTACTCATTACATGTTGTTTAGGCATAACACTAACAACATGTGATGGAGTTAAGCTAGCATGCCCAACAAGGATGAAAAACGAATAAAATAATGCGAATTATAAGGGACATAAAAATAAGACACGGCAATTCTCCGCTTTAGTTCAGCCGCCATCCCTGGAGATAAAAAGTCTGAGACAACCACCTTCAGTCTCAGAACATCGTGCCACACATCTTTCCTATCCTTCTTTCTCTTCCGTAAACTCACGCCCGCGCTGTGTTAAAACATTTAAAGGGTAATCCTAATCATATTCCCTTGAGCGTGAGTTAATTATAAAAAAAAAAAAAATTGGTTCGGTGCAGAAAGATCGTTTTCCGTATTGAAACGAATAAAAACCTATTTAAGGTCTCGCATTAGTGAAGAACGCCTTAAAAGTTTAGCTTTATTAAATATGGAAGCTGAACTGACAAAAAAATTAGATAACGAATTTTGTAATCAATACACACACAGAAAAAAATATGAAAACATCAAATATTATGCATTTTGTGTTTTTTTATTATTATTTTTTATTACTTTATTTTTATTGTTCTAAAGGGCGTCAAAATTTAACAGCCCGGGGCGCCAAATCCTTAAATACGCCTCTGCACAGCAGGGTCGAATTATACCATCTTTCTTTGGAACGATGTGTAAGGGGCTACGTGAATGTCGACAAATGCCCTCTCTCACCATGCGTTGAAACTCTTCTTTTGCTTTCATGTGGAATCGGTCTTGTATTGCAAAAAACGGGTGGGCCAACTGTTTCTAGATGATGGCGAACTGAATTTTGTGTATTTTGGAGTGCACTAACTGGCAGAGTGATGGTAGGGAAGCGTTTAAGCAAATTCATGTAGACGTCGTCGTGGTTGATTGCGTTTAATGAGCCTTCATCCGATGACGTAAGGAGACGAGAGGTGCTGCAATTGGAACGCTGTTCGACGAGTCTACGGCCATGAATATCGACGAGTAGACGGAAGAAACTCTGGAAGTCTGCTCCCAAGATTAAGTGTGGAATTGCAGCACGTATAAAACTCCATAGATAAATGCGTCCCGTGCCGAAGTCCAAGCGGAGTGTTGTCCCAAAAGTCCTTATTTTGGTTCGATTTGTAGGATCAGGCTATAATCTTGTAGCGTTTTTAACGCATAAAGTTGATATGGAGGCTCCGCTGTCTATATATAGGAAAACGGTGGCCATTGACTTACGGTGGGATTTGACTTACCAGCAACTGAAGAAGCCTCACCTAAAGTTGCTGATGGGCGTTTCCCTGCTTGAAATTACATGGTGGATTGCACTTTTTGGCTTTCGCGCCGTATCGGCGGTGAAACCAACAATGGCCCGGAGTGGCGTGACGTTGCCTATCTTCTGACTTCGACCATTTGCAGCTGTCTGGTAATTAGCCTTGGATTGATCTTTGAGTTGTTTTTCTATCGTGTGTAACCTCTTTTCATATTGTCTTTGTCTGAATATGAAGTTGACACGGTTGGTGGTAACGCTGCGATTGAATTAGGTGAAGATGCATGACTCATGATTTTTTCAGCCACTTCCGCGAGCGAGTTGAGGTCTCCAGTAACGAATGAAAGTATCGCCCTCACATTTGAAGGTAAACGTAACACCCACATGACTTTTATAACCGCATCTGGGGTGCCCGAAGTGCCTGAGAGGTTGCGAATGTGCCGAAGAAGTTGAGAGGGTTGTGACTCGCCAAGGTCTAGACCTTCGATGAGGCGTTGCATTCGTTGTTCCTCATTTTCTTCGTACTTGTAGTTTTGCTATCGCCGACGCCTATGCCATCACCCGCCATACTTTATTCGTGCAACGTTGTTATGTGAATAAAGAATCTTCTTGAAAAATAATGATTCTGGCACAAATGTGAAAGCAAAACGTTGACCGAACTTAATTGTCCCACGATTCCAATGATAACGAATAAAAATACGGTGGATGTTTTAGATTTTTCGAGATTATGTTGACGTTGTGAAGAATGGCAGACAGTGGATGTATAAGAGGTTGAGATATATATTTGTTTAATGCAAAAAAATAAATTTAAAACGCGGGGTCACCAATGTAATGAAACGCTTAACTATTCATTAACTTTAATTAATAATATTTATTATACAAGTATACTAAACTAATGACTTAAAAATTTAATTGCACCCACTGCGGCTGCCGATCGACCAGACCTCTCGAAGGATAAGAAAAGAAGAGAGCTTCCAAAGCTCTCAAATGGATGTCGATGCCGGTGATTTCGGCTGTAAGAAAGATGACAGGTGACGGGCAGTCAGCTGTGGAGCTCGTTCAGTTGCGTGGTTATTGTAGTGCGTTCAGTTTTTGATATCGCTACAAATTCAACCGCAATACACGCACTTCTAGGAATGCCCATTAGTTTACCCTCGAGCTTAACTTCGGTCGTACTGTGAAGTACAGAGATTCGTTTTTTAGCCGTACTACGCGAATGTGGAATTCCTTACCACGCTCTGTCTTTCCCAGTTATTGCAATGTTCAAGAATTCAAAACCAATGTACACCTACACCTCCTTTCTAACCCCTCACTTTTTTCCTAATGCTCACGCTGTGTCTCTGACATATTAAGGGAATACAAAAAACCTTGAGTGTGTGCTAATTATAACAAAAAACTACTCTCAGTTCGAGAGACAGGGCTCTTTTAAAGAAACATAGAAAATTGATAAAGAACTATGAAAGTCAGTTGGCAAAGGCTGCCACTGTACCCATTGCTTCCTCCCAACAACAGAGCGACAAAAAACCGGACAGCGAAAGAGTAATTGATGCCACATCTAAGTCTATTCCTAAAAAGATAAACCGAGAACAGGCCAACATCAACTCTACAGCTCGTACCGGCTCAGATACGAATATGTCGTCTTCCAGCAAGAAACAGCCAGCCATCGCTACATCGGACCTGAAAGGGAACGAGAAAGCAAAGGTAGGTAACTCTTCTGGGACAAAGTCAGTTTCGTCCAAGAGGGCAAGATCGGAGGAGACAGCCATGACTGATAGTTCTAAAAAGCTTAAAACCAACAGCTTTGACAACACCCCGATCGATCTGCAGGTGGCCATTGTTAGTCGAAATGATCCAGATGGAAAAATCACCGCTAAGAATTGGTTACTGGTGGAGAATGAAATTCTTAAAGCCATGATGGTGACATCTGAAGATGATAGTTCTGGGGACTACACCTTCGATGGAGCTGGTTGGCGAAAAGGAGTAAAAGTGGTTTGCTGTGGAGACCAGAAATCCCTGGAGTTTTTCACTCACACAATCGCTAATATTGGTGAACTTCGCCAGCAGGTTAAGATATGGATTCCTCATCCTGCCACGCACGAAGACTCATCCATTATTAGACTGATGGCAAAACAGAATAAGGAGTTCCTCATATTAGAATGGAAGCTCCTGAATTCCAGCAAGAGTCTTAATGGGGAAGGTAAGGACCTCTTGTTCGTAATTGACAAGAGGTTTGACCTCCTCCTGAAATAGAAAGCAGACGTGTTGAGATATGGTCTCGGAACCGTAAAGGTAAAGAGGCATGAAGGCAAAGGGGAGTCAAAAGCTGCTGCTGGTGCAAATTAATTTGCAGCATGCTAAAGCAGCAACGCACAACCTAATGCTCTACATGTCTCAGGATAACGTGGATGTGGCCTTAATCCAAGAACTTTGAATACGTTAGAACTAGGTACGAGGGTTGAGGTAAAAAAAACTACAACCTTTTCCACTCCACGTCAGAAGGTAATATTAGAAGTTGTATTCTAGCCAATTAACGCTTTCTTTTTATTTAGGTACAGCAACAGGGATAACGTGGCAATCAGCGTTGAATCCAAGGAAGGCAACTTCGTCTTGGCGTCAGCGTACATGTCGGGAGATGAAGAAGATCCTCTATCAAAAACGGTCCGCGATCTTGTGGATTACACCACAGCAAGAGGGACACCTTTGGTGATTGGATGTGAGGCTAACGCCCATCACACATAATCGGGTAGCAAAGATATCAGCAAAAGGGGTGAGTCAATTTTTGAATACATTCTCCGTTCTAATTTTATACTACGAAATAGAAGCGATCACCCAACATTTCGTAATAAAAACAGGGAAGAAATTCTAGACCTCGCTCTTATGAGTAACAATGATAAAATCTCTGTAGGGAATTGGAGAGTCTCTCCTGAGGAATCCTTTTCGGATTACTTTAGGATACTCTTTACCTTAGATAGAAAACTAAATGATATAAAGCCTTTTAAGAACCCAACTAGAACAAATTGGATAGAGTACACAAAATGGTTGAACGAACGGATTGAACCTCTAGAGGAGGAAACGCTTTCAACAACCTCAATCATTGACACAGCTGTTCAAAACCTTACTAGTAAAATGAAAACGGCATTTGAAAAACACTGCCGCATATCTCGTAACATTAAACCCACTAACTCACCATGGTGGAACAGTGATCTTAAGAAACGAAGAACAGGGGTCAGAAAACTTTTCTACAGAGCCAGACTGTATAACTTTTAAGGTTTTCGCGGTTGTTGGACATAATAAATAAATATTTTTCGGATTATCCGCGTTATTGTAACGTGGCTGGATAGAGCATTCATAATAAAACTTAAATATCTACTTATAATTAATATGTGAATCTAGGCATCTACCATAATATGTAAAAATAAATAAATATAATAAAAACTAAGCATACTACTCGTACAACTAACTTTTTACCCATAATACCTAGTCAGTAAAAAGGTGATCATGCACACCTTCTCAACCGTCTGGGAACATTTTTTGGTCGTATTTTGTACGACTGCAAGTACCAAGAAACATTTCCGTGGCATCAATATGCATGTATGTAGCCTTGTCTATTCGTCTGCTACTGAAAAAAAAGATAGATTATTCAATATAAATTAAAGTATATAAAAATATATGAAATATAAACTTTTACCTCAGCCTCAGCTATGGCGGCTGAGACTGAGAATATTTGTTTACATCTACTTGATGATAAACTACATATACTTACCTTTTTAGGCACCTTAGAGACAAAATGATCAACAAGGTCTGTAATAATGAAAAAAAAATGAAAAGTAAGCATTTATAAAGATTCGTTTTGTATATAAATCAAATAAAATAATAAAACTTACCAAAAAACCTGTCCAATCACTTTCATGTTCTTATGAGTTTTACACTTTCTTTGCACAAACAACTTTGACATAAGATTATAATAGTTTTATCTCACTCTTAAAAGAGTAAGAAAATATTAACATCTTTGCGACGACACTATACCTTTTGCGGCGAATTCATTATAAGAAATATAATATGAATTGGTGAAATAAATCATACAAGTAATAGATTTTTTTAGGAGTATATTAAATTTCAGGAAACATTAAACTCAATGTCGGTTACTTTCAAAAAAATAATAAAAGGAACAAAAAAAGTAATAAGTGCAAGGGTAGTTGCAAAAATGATTAAAGGTAGAAATATGATTCAAAACAATACTGTGATATTAGATATACATAAGATAGAAATAGATTAGTAGTATAATTTTTGTTAAAAGCTATACTTAGACAATAGTAGTGAATGCTAACTTTACATAAAAAGCGTAGAAGAGGAAATGAGACAGAAGAAAAAAATTAATTAAACGTTAATCATATTTGATTAAAATACCTACCTTTGCAGTTATAGACTTATTTACCTGGTTAAAACAAAGAAGTATGAAATACATAAAAGGGGTCTTGGCAGAAAAAGAAAAAAAAGACAAAGGGATGGGAGATGACTTGCGATTTTCATAGAGTGAAGTTCGAGATTAATTTTTTTTAAAAGTTTTTTTTTACCAGTATAAAAGTATTCATTTTTTTTGAAATAAAGTTTAAAATTTCACAAAAAAAAAGAATTTCCGATTATAAATACAAAAAAAAAAAATTATAAATATAAATATAAGAACAAACGAGCAATAAAGAAAAAAAAAAAAAACATATATCAGAGGCGCTCCGCACCTACAGTGGTCTCAATAAGTGCTTCTGCCCCCATAAGGTCCAAGGTGCTCTGTCCAAAATCAAACCTATTGGAGAGGATACCTATGTGCAAAATTAGACACTATTGTATTGAAAAGTTTATTATCCTAACAATCAGGAGTGGTGAAAATTCTAATAATTAAAGAATATAAGATAGTCATATCGCAAAGGCCCCTACCTATTGATATATATATATACATACATATATATTCGGAGGATCTTGAACACAAGAAGAAGAAGAGAGAGATAAAACTGGAACCCAAGACTAAAAATAAAGTGAAATCCTTAATCAAAAATAAATTTTTTTATACTTATTAATTTTACTCAAAAAAATTAAATTTTTTTATTAAATAACGTAAATTTCTTTTCGAATTAATTCAACACTGTGTAAAAACCAATCTGTTTTTAAAGAGTGTGTTTCAAATTGCCGCGGAAACTAATATTTTAGTAACAACCAATTCTCCAGTTCCTGATTTGTGCTGCCGGCAGCACGTCGAGGGACGAGTTAAAAAAAAAAAATCGTAAGTAATCATAAATATATGTAAAATTTGTCCTGGGATGAACAAAGCAAATCCCCAACGTAAGCTTTTACTGTTAAAGACAGATATCGGTTCCTTTTTTTTTATTTGCCTTCAATTTTAATTTTCATTTTTGTATTCCGAAAATTTAGATTTTTCTTTTGCTCTACAAGAGATTTGTTAAATAAAGATTTTAAGATTTTTTTTGAAATTGAATGAAACCTGATTTTTATAATTTAATAAGAAGTAGGTAGTTGAAATACATCATGATGATGCAGTGTTAAAACTAAAGCGTGTGATGTGTGAAGAGACGTGTGAGGCCGTCTAAAAAGGTAACTATCGTGACAGGACATGGTTAGACGATAAATTTATATAGCTGAAAAGCAATTTAGGGGCTATCTTCCATAACTTAGGCCAAGGAAGTTAGCGAAGGATGTGTCTCAAACATATGGGAGTGATGGCCAAGCTGTACCAACAACATCAGGTAAAACCTTACTGATTAGAGCGAACCATTGTCTTGGAGAGATGATGGATTGAGGATGTTATGCTCTTGATAAGCTAGGTAGGAAACAAATTAGGTTTAAGTAATTTAGAATTAGATGGGGGGTTAGTTTTACTTACTAGGTCATAGGTTAGTTATAGTTTAGGTTGTAATAGTTAGGTTTCTATCCAACTTTAAGGATGTGCAACATTCAGAATTATGCGTCCTTTCTCCAAGGCAGTGGCAAAGGTGAGTGAGTATGCATCTTTTCATTTCCTTTTTTTTTTCTTTTCATCGTCCGATCAATTGTCCGTCTGATTTTTTTTATAAGTTTACTTCCTTCTTCTATTAACAATGGCATGAACAATAGTGAAGTTGAGCTGAAGTTGTTTTAGTTGAGACAAGAACTCCCCCGTCCGACGAGCTTAGCTGAGCCGAGACAAGCATGCCACTGTCTTAAAAATAAAGCAACAAAGTCGCCCCTGTGGCAAATAAAGGTTCATTTCATTATTTGAAATTTAAATATGAGTGCAATTTAGGACTCACCGGTGACCACGCTTAATGTAATTTGATGCGAAACGTTCGGGGTGAGTCCTAAATTGCACTCATATTTAAATTTCAAATAACGCGGATAATCCGAAAAATATTTATTTATTAAAGCCAGACTGAGCAAATCAAGACTGGAATTCATATAGAGCCAAACTTAACTCATACACCAAAGAGTTAAGAAGGGCCAAAAAGGATTCATGGGCTAGACACTGTGAATCTATTGAGAACACAAGTGAGGTGGCGAGACAGACTTCGAAAGATCCTTGCATTCAATCCTACGTCTCCGGGATTTATTAAGTATCCCGATGGATTGTGGTCGAACTCGAGCCAAGAAACACTTTAACTCTTTATGGAAACGCATTTCTCTGGCTGTAAGAGTTATGAAGGATCAGGTTTTACACAACCAGACACCTTATATATTTTACAATCAGTACTAGTATTGGAACAGGTTATCACAGAGCTGAAGATTATGTGGGCAATAAACTCGTTCAAACCCTATAAATCGGCTGGACCAGGTGAGATTATTCCGGCATTTCTTCAACATGCTCTACAGATAATCACACCATGTCTTATGGTAGTCTTCAAAAGTTGTATTAAATGGAGATACCTCCCTTTCTGGAGAAAGGTTAATTTAGTAAGCTAAATATCTTGGAATCAAGGATTATTCCAAGATATTTAGCCTAGTTAGCCTAGACGACGATTCCGGAGACGGTACAATCATGAACTGTACGCAATCTACCTTGAAGCAGATATCGTGACAAAAATTAAGCTTGGTAGACTCCGGTGGGCAGGCACCTAGCTCGCATGAGCGAAGAGGAACCTGCTCGGAAAGTTCTTTGTGGTACATTCTATGGTAAACGACAGCGTGGTAGACCATGATTGCGCTGGAGAGATGGCGTAGACCAGGACGCCCGAAGCCTTGGGGTGCGCAACTGGATGGCGTCGGCTAAAGACCGGGATAGGTAGAGAGACTTGTTGAAAGAGGCCAGGACCGGAACCCGGTTGTCGAGCCGATTGTTACGGTTGCCTCGTTGGCTAAAGGACTGAGCGCTGACGTGCGGCAGCAGAGCGCGTCGCAGGCGCAGAATTAGTACCTGAAAGAAAAAAAAAAGGAAGTAATTAGAAATTATTAAGGAATCTAAGAGTAGTTTATACTCACGATATTTATTGCTCGCTGCCGAGCCAACGTTTGTCGTCATCCCCTTGCCGCCAGGTTTTTAATTGGCAGCAAAGCGCGTCGCAGACTCAGAAGTTGTGCCTGAAAGAGAAAAAAAAAGAAGTGATTAAAAATTATCAATGAATCAAAGAAAAATACTTACGATACTTATTGCTCGCTGCCGAGCTGAAGTTGGACATCATCCCCTTGACGCATGTTGTTTTGTCGGCAGCAGAGGCGTCGCTGGCGCTAAAATTAGAAGCTGAAAATAAAGATAAGAAATGTTATTTTCGTAATCTGAAAACGGATGGCACAAATAATAAAGGATTAGGTAGATACTTACCGATATTTTTCTTCTTTTCACAGCCGTACTAGGGGTCACCGCCGCCATCACCATCGTCCTCATCTTCATTGCTGGTCATTACCAGCAGGGAGAGGTAATCTGAAAGGAAAACAAACAATATAGTAAAATAATAAATAAAATTGAATAATAAATCTGAAATTTGAAAATTGAAATATTACATGAAACTTACCAGAATTTTTTTTGTGGCGATGACGTCGTCTCCGCTTGCTTGGTGGTGGGTTCTGGGTCCATCAATGGCCGGCGCTGAAATAGTAAAAGGAAATAGTATATTAAAAAGATGAATGAACGTAAAAAGAAGGAAGTGGAAAGAATTCCTGGAATGTGGATGACAAGTGGCTGGAAATGGTTATCTAGAGTGGAATTTAGATTATTAAATCGTAAGGGTAGGCGTACACTAGATTTTATATAAGTTCTTACGTATTGAAGTTGCGCCGGTGGTTCATTTTTGTGATGATTGATGACCATCGTCAACAAATTGAAACAAATTATTTTTTTTTGTGTAAATGAGAATTTTATTTTTATTATGTTTTTTTTTTTGAAATAAACAAAACTTAAATACTAACTAAAACTACAATAAAAGGTTCAAAGATTAGAGAAATTACAAAATAAAGGTAAATAATAAGGGGCATAGAAAAAAAAATAATGTTTACATTGTAATCCCTATATTAGATATCTGAAACGAACTCTAATTAGGGTAGTGAAATTGCCGACGGCAAATTGCATGACATTCGCTCGGCAACGAACAAACGCAGCAAGAAAGAAAGCAATACGTGTAGACAGGCTAATAGCTAAGTTTGACAAGTGCATCGGCTAAAAATGGCCGAGTGCATGACGATGCATTTTACGGACGAATGAAAAAGTGCATCGAGAACAATCAAGCTGAGGTTAGAGAGGGGTTTTATGTAATTGAAGACGGCATTTGAAGTTCAACCGTGGCAGTATAAAGCAGGTGCAAAAAAAAAAAAAAACATTTCGAGATAATGTTTTTTAGAAAAGTGTACTGTAGAGTCCGGATTATATATATCATCTATATAAATATATATATATGTTTCATAATAGACAAGAAGTCAAACGCGAGGATTTTTTTTGTGTGAATTTTGTGATTTTTTTTATGAAAGCGGTGATCTTGGCTGGAGAAAAATACTGTGGAATTATCTGTGGCCATTGCCAGAACCGGCACAGCAAAAAAGGTTGAGCGTAAGCCCGTGATTCTCCGGGTGCCAACGGGAGCCGAAGAGGCGTCACCCCTTTTGTAATCTTGCGGACCTTTCCGTAACCTTGCGGATCCTTTTTCGTAACCTTGCGTATCCCTTTTGTAATCTTGCGGACCTTTCCGTAATCTTGCGGATCTTTCTGTAACATTGCGGACCTTTCCGCAACCGTCCCATAATATTTTTGTAACCTTGCGGAACTTGCGGTAACCGTTCCGTAAACTCGCACAACTGTCCGTAACTGGCCAGAATAAGCGGTTATCGCTAAAGCGAAGACGAGAAGATAAGGAACAAGAGTCTTGGTCAGGCCGTCTCGAGAGATTCCGCCCGACAGAAGTTGCTGAGTTCCTGAACACCTTTTTTTTGTCAGATGATATATATGTATATATGTGAACCTTTATTCAGGCTATTATAAGTGAAATTTTATAATTTCGGGAATCAAGTTCCGTGAATATTGAGACAAATTTTAAATAGTTTTTTTTTTGATATTTTCTAAGTGCCGCCCCCAAAAGAGTTTGGAAAATGCGACACCGGCAATTTAGATAAGACTCCGCGGTGGGATTCTGTCCAGGTCGCGTATTGCCAAACTGTATATCAGCACAGATCTCCTTAGTCTGTGCTCAGCCATTTTCTGCTCACCGAATTTGAAAGTATTGTAGAGCAAACTGTATGCTACCACAGAGCGCTCTGTGGTCACATGCAGTTTGCTTGTAAAATATTAAAAAAGCTGAAGCAAACTATATATCTACTATTACAGATCGAGCAAAGTACCTGTGATTGAGCCATCGTTCACGTTGGTGTGGTTATTGTGTGTGGTGTGTGGTGCCGTGACATAAGGCCAAGTGACAAAAGGCCAAATTTGTTTGTGACTTAAGGCCAAACATAAAATGTTTTGTCTTGAGCAACAGTACCTTGGGTGGCCCGCTTCGCGGGTTTTCAAAATTTTAACTCCCTTTTCGGGGCTCACACCCGCTCACGCAACTCCGTTGCTCCGCTTAGGGTATGTTCAGTCGCCAGGCAGGCGCCTGTAGCAACAGTTTTGTATTTTATGTTAATTGGAGTAAACAACTAACAGTTATGTACTGCTGCTCAGGAAAACCACACACAATAACCACACCAACGTGAACGATGGCTCTGTAATCACAGGTACTTTGCTCTTAGTTTCCTGAGCAAAATGTATACCAACACAGAAAAATCTGCTTTTGATTTGACACAGTATATAGTATGCTCTTAATTTGAATGAGCATTCTGTAGTCTATTATAGAGCGTCGGAGCTCTGTACTGATATACAGTTTGGCAATACGCGTCCAGGTCTCGTTCGCGGGCTGCAAGATTTTGTCCCTTTTAGAATCACTATAGATAGAGCTCTATATATAGGAAGGATAAAGGGTTTGGCGTTTGTCTGTTTTTATAGCGGGCGTGAACTGATACGCTTAGCGCATAGTTGCGAGACGGTGGGGAGGGCTTCCGCCGAGGAAAACCGGTTGTTCGTCCAGGTTTTTTTTTGTCGTGAACGGTACATACATACTTTTGGTCATAAATTTTTTTTTTGTAAATTTTTGATCTTGAATGTTTTTTTTTTTATAAATGTTGATCAATTTATAATTTCTAATAATCATATTATAATATATCGTTTCGGCATGAGAATAATTGTCTAAGTTTCTCCTTTAAGTTTATTATGCTTGTAGCTGGTAATGTGTTGGAAATTTTCGCTATTTTTTGATAAAATTTATAACAAATGAATGAAGGTTGAAATATTGTTCATGTATTATAAGTTGAAAACAAAAATTTGGTTGTCTTATTTTTGTGATCGGGCCGATAGCTCGATGGCAGAGTAGAAAGGATTCCTAGGAGGTGATAAGGGTAAGCGAAGGGGAGTGACGATGAGTATGCTGAAGATGGATTGGATGGTGAACTAAAGGAGTCCAACAAAGGGGAATCCGTATTCGTGAGCGGCCTACCGGATTCCACGGAGGGGTGGGAAAATTTTAAGGCCAAGCTGTAGCGTCATCAACAGCATCGAGTGTGGTGAAACCAAAGTAAGTGGTGGTATCGCATTTTTCGTTTAATATCTTTCAGGCATGATTTATGTTTTTGAAAATGGAGTGATCCGTCTGTGAGGGCAAGATCCCCCCCCACCAACCGGTGAGTCATAGCCGAGCCGAGCAAGCATGCCGCGACCCCCACAGCGGACATCGTGCGTCTTTTCTCTCCTTCTCCTTAGGTCGTGATTCTATCTTTTCAGGTTTCTTCATCTTATTCCTTCTTCTTTTCTTCCTTCTTTCCTGACTCCTATCCTTCTCTCTATCTCACCTTCTCCCTACTTCTTTTCTGTCAACCTTTTTCCTTTCTTTTCTTTTAGTTCCGGCCTGAAAAGAGGTGCTGCCAACAAAACATTCAATTGACAGCGAGAAGCGGCAGCACGGCGGCCTGCCAAACGTCATCTGGCACTGAGCCGCATTGAAGACACCCGTCATCCATCTAAATTCCTTCTGCATTTTAAATGACGCAATGTCCTCAACCAAAACTTTAAACTACCATCCATCCATTTTTCAAATGGCGCCCAACGTGTTGTCCCAAGTGTTTTCCTTCAATCTTCCGACCTTGGCGTTAAATACATCAAATCGAGGCGTAAGTCTTAATAACGATTGCTCATTAGAAAGCGTTTTAATTGCGACGTGTCGATTTGGGCGTATGAGGCGAAAACGGTCGAAACATCTATTTGTCTTGTCATTTGCGTTCCTTCGATTTTAGGTTTTCATATCTTCAAAGGTAGAGTTTTTACATAACCTTTGAATCGCGGTTAACAGGTCGGAGTTTAAAGAAGCCGCAATTGGCGTTCTCAGTTTGTTGTGACCGCCCGGTTTGCTTTTTAGCGTCATTTACACGATAAAATCTATGAATGAAATAAGTGGACGTGTAAACCAAGTGTAATCGGGGTAGTAAGGTGGAACAGCGCCATCTATGGGTTGACAATAATAAAGGTCTAGCAGAGACTGAAAGTGACAGATGAGGCTTGGCGAAATGTCAACGTCAGATTATCTGGTAGAAAGGAACTAATACTATGACGTAGAATACATCATGTATACGTACAAATGATGAGGGTGTATGTTATATCGGGTGATACAAACAGTGTGGGAGGAGTACCATACGAAAGTGGCCTGTTTCTTTACTAATTTAATAGCTGTATATCCGTATGTTTTTTTTTGTAATTCCATCGACCGACATCCCCAGTTTGACTCTTGACAGCCGACTTTTATTGAAGTTTTATTCGTATAATAATGAAAAAAAAAGTTATAAATTAATTATAAAGATTTCTTGAGTGGTGCAGTACATTCTTCACTAATTAAAAAAAAAAAAGAAAAAAAAAACTTATCTGGTGTGTTATCAAAATAATTTTTTTATTTTTTTTGGGATATTCCGATTATATTTCCTGTTTTTTTGACTCAAGATTGCTTGAAGTATCGGACAAGCTTACCCTTTTTCTGAGATGCTCATCGCAAACCAAAAATTAACAAAATAATATTAAATAAAACGACATAATAAGGTGAGAACTAAAAAGAAAGTTTAATGAAAAAAAAGAAAGGTTTTAAAGTAAAAACAATTTCTCTACGTTGCGTATTTGCCGAATTTGCTTTTTTGGCGGTCGAAGGCTGCCAGTGAAAGTCTCGGCCGCCACATCAATTTTTTTGGTTGGAACCTCTTTTCTTGGTATTCGTCTTGAAACTTTTCTGGGATATCTGGATTATTCCTGTGTTCTGTCCTTTCTCTGGTGCTGTGTTTTTTTTTGGTGGTGACATAGTGACGGAACACAACACCCCGACTCGCCTGCAGTCTACCGGAGCACCACAGATGTTCACTGGAATCCCCAGCAGAAAAAAAAAACTAGTGGACAATAGTAAAAGAAAAAGTTCAAATATAAAAAAAAACAACAAAACAATAATAAGTAAAGTCCAACGCAGTGAGTCCTAAAAGAATAAGATAGAGAAAAAAAAAATAAAATATTTATAAATATAAAAATTGAATCGCCTACGTACGTCACGGGGTTAATTTTTCAAGAGGGTGCTTCTGATGACTTTTGCGCCAAAGCACCAGAATAAAGATATTTCCGCAAAGGAATCCTGCTACAGTTAAAAATTAATTAATTTAGTAATTTTCTTGCGGGTTTATTTTAAGTTTTTTTTTATTTTTTTTGGCGTTGAAGTTAAAAAAATTATTATTCGTTATTAAATTTTTTTTATTAAATAATCCTGGGGCCTGTTTCAGCGATACTACATCAAGTACAATGTATCATTTTGACTGTTGTAATACATCAATTCTGTTTCATAGGTACTTTCGATTTTCAGTTGTAGTACATCAGTGTAGATATGGATGATACACTGGAATTATTGGAAAAATGTATGATTCTGTTTCACAGCTTTTTGAGCTACATTGTTGTAATACAACTAGCAGTAAAATCTTGCTACATTGATACACTATAAATGTTTGATGTAGAAGCAGTTGGAAAGAGTTTAAAGGATAGTAGATACGTTATTAGAAAACAAAAATTTTAAAACATTATTTACGCAACGACATACAGATGCCTTTGAGACACCATGAATGGTCCCAACACCTATCGGCTTCCATTTCCAAGCCAATGAAGAGTTAATGAATTTGTTGCAGGGGTGACATCGTAAATTGGTTGCAATCAATTGGGTGAGCAATAAATGCTCCCAAGCGTTCAACCAAAAATTCAATACAATTTCTTGGCATTCGAAATCGCTCCACAAAATATGGATCTTCCGAATCAAAATTGATTCTTTGTAAAAATACATTACTTCTTTTTCATCGCGTATATCAAATTCAAAGTCATCATCGAAAATATTTACATATTTTTGTTAAATTAATTTTGTTTTTCACGAGATTTGAATTAAACAATAAACATGAAAACGTAGCTCAGATCAAATAAAAATATACAGAAGAAATGTCAAATGAACTACATCAACTATGTTTTCCAGGTACATCATACAACACTTTCGGTTTTATGTGTGAAACAGAAAAATGTAACTGATGTAGTTGTAGGATGTAGTTGTAAGATGTAGTTGATGTAGTTGATGTAATAGCGCTGAAACAGGCCCCTGGTTGTTCCTGGTGTAAAGATTGATGTAAGTGAAAAGGTTGTGTTTCCGGATCTGTCAATTTAGTGTCTTTTCTTGCGTCGTAAACCTCCTTCAAAGAGCTCTATGAGGGTAGGGAGTTATTCCAAAAGTCATCCATCTCTAAGTACCAAAAAGGGTACCTTTGTTTTTGATGCTGGTGAATAGGCCTATAAAGAAATACTTCTTCGTCACACTGCTTCGTTTGTCATCTTTGTTGTTTGTTATTTTGGGTTTCAATATTATAATCGGTTATCAATTAAAGTTTTTTGTGTAAAGATAACGAAAATAATAATATTCGTTTATGATAACTTTAGCCTACCTTTTATTATGGTTTTTTTTTTGTATTTATATGCCTACCGATACTTAAGAATAAACTTCAAATGAACGCCTCTTTTGTTGAACTTTCCGTGTTTGTTTGTTTCCGCTGAACGAAACATGAATTTTTGAAGTTACAACTTTCAGGGGTGTCTAAGGTAGCCCAATTCTTTTGGTGAAGATGGTATGATCTGAACCCGATCATCCCCCATGTTGGGGAAATCTAAACATGGCCACGGATTTCTATGGTTGGGAGGGTTAAGGCCACGCTGCAATGTCACCAGCAGCGCCTTGGTGTGGTGATAGTCCGTCCGCTGTCGTTTGATAGTTTTCTCAGGCCTGATTTGTGTTTTTTGTTGTAGGTGAGGTTGAATTTCAGGGGCAAGATCCCTCCCGTCCGACGAGCTAACTGCCGTGCGTAGCAAGCAGGCCGCGCCCCCTGAAATTTGACATTCCATCCTTTTTCTGACCTCTTCCTTTTCCATTTTCCTATCCTATCCTTTTTCCTACCTATCCCTAATACCAACGATCCTCACATCCTCTTGCCTCGCAACAAGTTCAAGTCGTCTTTGCTGACGGGATCGAACCTTCGACCTCGACAGCAAGAACAATTCGAAATTGTCTTCGTGTCGTTTCAATGTTTTTTTTTGTTTGTTCACCACACTCAGAGTAAAACAATTTCTCCTGGAACACCATCATAATTCTGTATATGAGTCATACAATTTCGTCAATACAATTCAGAGCAAGTCACTTCCCTAGCTACCCTAAACACCCCCAAATTACCAATACAAAATACAACAACAATAATTCAAGATTTCAAGCAACGTTTATATTTTTTATACATGGTTTTTTCTTTGAAAGAATTTTTTTTTAGAGTTTTCGTTAGAGAGATTTTTTTTTTTGAGTTTATACAATTTGTAAGCGAGTAAAAAGATTTCGTCATCTGTTTTTTTTGTCAAGTCTCAGTTTTTAGTTCAGTTCTAGGTTAGTTATTTATTTTTATATTTTAGTTTTTAGTCATTTAGGTGGTTGGTAGTCATAAGTTTTAGGTCATAAGTCAAAAAAAAAAAAAAACACAAAAAAAAAACACAAAAAAATATATAGCATTAGGTTTAGATATTAGTTTTTATAATTTTTTTGGTTGGTTAGTCAGTTTTGATGGTCAAAAGTTGTTATAGATAGATTTTTTTTTATTTATTTAGATTTTAGGATTTTTAGTTCATAATTCATTTTCGTTATCAATTCATTTTTTTTTCTTGTTATTTATCATTTATTTTTTTTTCTCGTCATTTTGGGAAAATTTACATAATTTCATCAAAGTTTCATATATATTTTTTTTCTTTTTCGTTAAAGTTTTCATTTTTTTTTATTTTTTAGTTCATTAGTCTTAATTTTTGTTCTTTTTTTTTCATCAATCTTATTTAATTCCATTCGTCAAAATTTCATTTTCCTTTATTTACTTATTTTCATATTTCATATTTTGTTATCAAATTTTATATATTTCGTTATCAAAATTTCATATTGCGTCAACAGAATTTCATATTATTGATTTCGTCAAAGTACATATTTCAACATAAACTTTTTTTTTATTTATTTCGTCAAATTTCATATTCCGTTAACAGAATTTCATATTATTGATTTCGTCAAATTCCATATTTCAACATCAACGTTTTATTTTATTTATTTTCGTCAAATTCCATATTCCGTCAACAAAATTCCATATTCATAGGCAAATTTCCAATTTCGTAAGCGAAATACATTTTTCTGAGTAAAAGTTAGCTCAAGTAAAATTTAATTTCAAATCTCGTTCAGTACGTTCATTAATCGGTCAATCAGTTACATACATAGTTTGTTATTTATTTTTGTTGGTCTATTCAAGAATCAACTAGTTTTTATCCCAATTAGTACAATTTTTGATAACTTAAACAGTCTTGTCATAAGTAAAATCTTTTGTGAGATAGGTAATGAGTAATAAGTCTCAAAGCAAAGAACCCAACACTCCACGCAAAGATAAATTTTTCCACAGACCAGTCACTCGTAGTCAATTCAAGTTAGTGGGAAATACCGAGAAAATGCCCACAGTACATTCACCCCCACGTGGATCTGGTGATTCACCGACCATGCAAGAGCCACCACCAGCAAGTAAGCCGAGTGGCACAAAGAATCAGGTCGTGGGTGAGACTACGACGACAGAACCGCCTACGCAGCCTTCATCTCACGGCACAAGCGGGTCCGACGAAGCCGTCGAAACAGTTTCAACACCTCCTTACAGCACTATAACGTCTGCAGATGAGAGAAGTCATACTAGAGACCCTAGGCTACTAGTTGACGCTCAAGGAGACCGCGCTGTCGGCGTTAGCCCAATGGATGATTTCCAAGCGAACCCTCAGCGAGGTGAAGCAGCGTCGGAACAGGCAATTCCAGATCAGAATAACCCAGTACAAGAAGTTACCGCGAGCAGTGTATCAGCAGAGTTAAGGACACTCATTAACTTAGCCGTAGTGAACGCTTATGAGACATACACCGGTTCAATAAGTGGAAATGTTTCCGAATCCGTCAGAAGCGAAGTTGAGCGGGGATTCTTAGATTTCATGAAAGAAATCAACTACGCTACGCGAGCAATTCCACCACTTGAGGAGAGGATTCGTCCACCGAAGGTTACTCGGACATCAGCTCCCAGAGTTACACCAGAGATGCCATTAGCAGCAGCAAACCAATTTCCTACGAGAAACATACCACAATTGCCGTCGATCAACCCACAACGAGCGATTCCTGAACATCGTCAAGCACCAACAAACCATTTCTCGAACGGACATGTACCGCCACCGAACCATTCTGGTCGAGGCTTTCAGGAGCCATCGCACTTTGAGAGAAACCAGTCTTACGGAAATGACAACAACAGCCATAGGATGCCATATCCACCGGATGGTTACTATCCCGTAGAAAACCGGTATCCAGAACCACCATTTACGACACCACCCTCTTATCATACTAGAGCAGCAAGACCGCCGATACGTATCGATAAGTGGGGAATACTGTTCGAATTTAAACCGGATCGACTAACTGTTGAAGATTTCATCTTTCGAGTCGAAGTGCTTCAACGACAGCATGGATGTTCTTGGGCGGAGATCCTGAGGGACTTCCACTTATTACTGTCAGGAGCAGCCTACGAATGGTACTGGCAGTATCAACGAACTAGCTATCGCCCAGACTGGCCAGGACTTAGAGACGCCTTAATGCGTCAGTTCAGAAACATTAAATCAGATTTAGAGATAATGCGAGACATTATGGACCGACGTCAAGGAGCCTGGGAGCCTATCGATACCTATTTCGCGGCCATATACAAATTGAAGAGTCAGCTCGGGATACAGATCTCCGAGGAAGAATTAGTCCGAATTTTAAAGCGAAATTTGAACGACCGCATCGGAAAGTTGGTATACCCTCAAGCGCTCTTCAATCTCGACCAACTGAGAAGAGCATGTAAGGAACTGGCATTCGAAAGTCCAGAGTACGAAGAAGACCACGTCGACGCTTTCCAACAATCTAACAGCAGACCTCGTACGTCCCGGAATAACAACGAGCCGAGGCAGTTGAAATGTTGGAATTGTCACGAAGTAGGACACAGTTACGTAGATTGTCCGTCTCCAAGTCATAGAATCTATTGTTTTGGATGCGGTAAAGAAGACGTCATCAAACCCAATTGTCCGCAGTGTCGAACGGGAAACGCCAGATCGAACGCGAGAAGTCTGGGGGAGTCGCGTTCGACACAGACACCCCACGAACCACCTCGATCGTCATAGACGCTCAAACACAAATTAATCAAAACAATAAACCAATTACAATATTACAAGGAAATAATTCAAATAATAAGTTAAATGATAAGTCGAAAAATAGTAGAATAAGTAAACTTCAATTCATTCCCTTACATATCCGTCTCAAAGAATATATAGAAACAAGAGAACGAATCTTCAATGATAAAATAAACGCGATATCAAGTCGAATTTTGAAAACACGTCAAAGATACCGTCTGAGGAAGAATACAAGAAATTGCATATCAGCGACAACGGTTTTTACCAGTTCAGATCCTCGCCCTTATGCAAAAATAAAAATAGGTCATAAAGAGTTATATGGTTTATTAGATAGCGGAGCAAGTATCAGTATACTGGGGAAAAACTGTTCGAAATTCGTGAAAGATGTAGGATTAAAAGTTATGCCATATAAATCGGGAGTTAAAACTGCCGATGGTAAAAACCAACAAATAGTAGGAAAAATAAAATGTAAATTTCAGTATAATGGTGTAGAAGATGAAATTTTATTTTATTTAGTTCCAGGCATCGACCAAGAATGTTATCTGGGAGTCGACTTTTGGAGAACCTTTCGTGTAGCTCCAAACATAATTAGTTCCATTACGGAACCTGAAAATACTCCACATCCCAATGCACATGTTTTGTCTTTCGAACAACAGTCTCGATTAGAAGCCGTCAAGATGAAGTTCCTAGACTATGAACGTCATGGTCTTGGTAAGACTTCATTAATGAGTCATGTTATTGACACCGGCGACGCGATCCCGGTAAAGCAACGTCACTACCCGGTTTCTTCAGCGGTACAAGCTTTGATATATGAAGAACTAGATAGAATGCTTAAAATAGGAGTAATAGAGGAAAGTGAGAGCCCGTGGTGCTCACCGGTAGTCTTAATTAAGAAAGCAGGAGAAAATGGTGTTATATAATATAGATTTTGTTTAGATTCGCGTAGAGTTAATGCCGTTACGAAAAAAGATGCAAATCCACTGCCTCACATAGAGGGTCTACTTAGTCGCTTGCCCGACACATATTATATAAGCAGCATTGACTTAAAGGAAGCCTTCTGGCAAATACCGCTAGAGGAAGCCAGTAGGGAAAAGATAGCGTTTTCGGTGCCAGGGAGACCCTTGTACCAGTTCACCGTCATGCCCTTTGGGTTGTCTAACGCGGCTCAAAGGTTATGTCGGTTAATGGACAAGGTAATCCCTGCACGATTACGGGATCACTTCTTCGTATACCTGGACGACCTGTTGATAATCGCTCCAGATTTTGATTCTCACCTAAAGTTGTTAGATGAAGTAGCCACCTGTCTAAGGCAGGCGAATCTCACCATCAACGTCTAGGTTTTGTTTCAAGGAACTAAAATACCTAGGTTTTATCGTTGGTGGTGGGAAATTAAAAACAGATCCCGAAAAGGTAGAAGCAGTAGCAAATTTCCCTATACCGAAAAATCCCAGGCAAGTTCGGAGATTTTTAGGCCTAGCGGGGTGGTATAGGCGATTTGTGAAAGATTTTTCCACCTTAACAGCGCCTTTGACGGATACTTTAAAGAAATCAAAAACGAAATTCGTAATGACTAAAGAAGCCTGTGCAGCATTCGAAGCACTTAAAAGAACTTTAACTTGAGCTCCTGTGCTAACACACCCCGATTTCAAGAAACCATTTTTCATCCAGTGCGATGCGTCCGATTCTGGAATAGGTGCACTTCTGTTCCAGAAAAATGATGATGAAAGCGAACTGCCAATATCATTCTTCTCACAAAAGCTGAACTCTTGTCAAAAGAACTACAGTGTGACAGAGAAAGAGTGCATGGCAGCAGTGATGGCAGTAAAACGATTCAGACCCTATGTTGAAGGTATGAACTTCACGATCATAACCGATCACTCTAGCCTGAAGTGGCTTATGACCATAGAACTCCAATCATATGCCTTCAACATAGAGCACCGCAAAGGATCGCTAAACGTTGTGCCAGACACGCTTTCTCGCACACTTAGATGTAGTTTCGTTGGAGCAAGTAAGTCCATTGATAGACTTAGATTCAGAGATTCAGAAGAGCTTAAGTCTGATGAGTATGTTGAACTCATTAAAACAATTCAACTTCGACAAGATGAACTTCCAGACTTAAAAATCGTAGATGGTTTCATTTACAAACGTAGCTTTCCAACAAATAGTGATGTTCTAAATGAACATGAGTGGTGTTTGTGGGTTCCTTCAAACCTAACACAAGACTTAATTGAAAAAGCTCATGATCCACCACGATCATCACACGGTGGCATAGCCAAAACGTTACACCGAATACGACAATTTTTCTATTGGCCAAACATGACCATTCAAGTTCGTCAGTATATATCTAATTGTAAAATATGTAAAGAGTCAAAAGCGTCCAATGTAGTGTCACGTCCACCAATTACCAGTAATTACTATACCGATAGACCATTCCAAAAACTATACATAGATTTTATAGGTCCGTATCAGCGTTCCAAAAATGGTAATGCTTATGTATTTGTTGTCCTCGACCACTTGACCAAGTTTGTGTTCTTGAAACCTTTGCGTGCAGCAAAAGCTTCAAGTGTCTTCCGTTTCTTGCGAGATGAATTGTTTAACACTTTTGGAGTACCGCAGCTAATCCATTCGGATAACGGCAAACAATTCCTCTCTAAAGAATTTCAAAATCTCTTGTCCACTTACGGCATAAGGCATTTCAAGACAGCTAATTATGCACCGCAATCCAACGCCTCAGAGCGAGTGAATAGAACTTTGCTGTCAGCCATTCGTTCCTATCTGAAAACTGATCAGCGCGATTGGGATAAACATCTATGCGAGATAGCGGCGGCTCTTAGAAGTTCTGTTCACTCAGCTACTGGCACAACACCGTACTACGCCTTGTTCGGTATAAACATGATGATGCATGGCACCAGCTATGAACTCGCGAACAAGTTGAGTAACTTAGCCGATGGAGAAGTGTCGACACTACCCAGGCAAACCTTTACGAACTAGAAAATCTAGTTGGTAAAAGCATCGGTATCTTTCATGCGAAAGATATGAAACAGTAAAAATTGTCCTTTTGTTGCGTATCCATGTTTAATTCTCTTCAGCTCATAGCCAATTCTAGTCAGTAAAAAGATATTTAGCCTACTAAAAGAACTTTACACTATTCTAGTCAAATCAGTCAGTAATCATATTAAATATTATATAGCTTAAAGCAATGTACAATAAACACCATGTGTTGCAAAAACATTATTTAATGTCTGTGATAACAACAATGCACGTCCAGACTGATGTCCATAAGTACCTGTACTCATCGACAAACAATATCCACCACCGTACCTGATTAGCTTTAAGTTTAGCGTTAAGTTAGATTTAAGTGCTAACCTGTGATACGAGATAAGATATTTCATAAAGACTGACTAGGATAATAAGCATTAACTGTGATATAAAAACAAAAATTTTAAAAGACTGACTAGGATAAGAGCAACAACTGTGATAAGTAAAAGTGAATATCGAAAGACTGATTAGAATTTAGAATAGTAAGAATCCAACTTATGTTAGGATAACAAACATTTAAAAGACTGACTAGAATAATAAGCATCATCTGTGATAGGTAAACATAATATTCATAAGGCTGAATAGAATGGTAGAAATCCCAATCGGTTGAATTATATATAGCAAAACCCGTTAGGTACTTGAGTTAATATATGTCCACAAAACCCCGTTTATAAACGAACAAAAACAAGAAAACCTTTCAAAAGCATCACCAATTATGCAGTCTTGAAATGATTATTAATTCAGTTGATCACGAATAAGAATTCAAAAACAAATAAAACAATTACAGAAACTTAAAATCAAAATCACTTTATGTAGAGTATCAACTCTGCAAATCGTGCAATCACACGTTTAAAATTTATTAAAGCTGGGATATGGTCCAGGCATCCGTACCCTTTGACCAATGCTCGATCTGTGATATTTTTTTTTTTGTAGTTTTAATTAGTTATAAGTACCCATCTGTGATATTTTAACTTTGAGTCTGTCCAACTTTTGTTTTTGTTAAATTATTTGAAATAGTTTTATAATTCAACTCGAAAGAGAAAAAATAAAACAATTGCCTACAGTGTTCCAAACCATAGGTATACCGCTTCGGCATGCTATACAACCGGCAGCACTGCCTATCAATGCAATTCTTAATCAGCCCTTTCGATTAAAACCAGCACACTTCAATAAAACCAGATTAAAACCAGAACCCTTCAATAAAAACAAAGAGTATATCGACCCACAATAGCAGCCCACAAGTAAAAAAACGCTCTTATATAAGTAAAATCGCTCATTTAATCGTGATACAAAACGAAGGATTTAAACCCCGTAGAATTCGTTTCAGATTCCGTTAACGGAAATTCCGTCAATAAAATTATAAACACTGAAAATTTTTTTTTACAAAACGAAAAGAGTACATACGATTCATAATAATATATTCATACTATAAATAATCTTAAAACTATTCGTACCTGGATCTATGAGGACGATGATGATGACAAACAAATCCGACGAACACACAAAATCTTTTAATTTTTCCCAGCTTCAGAGTGTTATTGGTTCTTGATTGAAAGTGGTTGTTCACATGTTCTTGCGAGTCACGATCTTAATTAATTTTTATCCATGAGAAAAACCGATAAATTGAACAATTCTCAAAAATAAAAATTCCCGACTAATTTTTGGTGGAATCCTTAATTTTTTTTTGAGTAACAAGAAACACCATGGCGAAATATTTTTTTGTCGTATCTCGTTTTTCACTTTAGCATTTACACCTTTTCGATTGTTTCACTATAGTGTACGGCTCTTTAATCGTTCCCTTTTGGGACAAGAAAGTTCGCAAAAGTGTGGTCAGCGAGCGAGGGGAAAAGAAAAAAAGAAAAAAACACTGTGCACTGTCGTCAAAAATTTACAATTCGATTTCATTTCTTCTAACGACTTGAATTTTGTAATTCTATTACATTATGTAATGATTTTCACTTTCTTTGAGTAATCAATCACTTCAAATAGGAGTATAGGAGTTAAGCACATAAATGTATGTTTTTAAATAAAAATTTATATGACGGAAAAATAGGGATTTTGTTTCAGCATAATAATTCTGCAATGATGTTGCTGATAATGAGATCGATGACCACGACAATAAGGGATGTAGCAAATGGATTCCTGTTGATCGCATGGTGAATAAAATTTTTTTTGCTCCGCATACTGATGAGGAGCTGCCTTGTTGGGGGTTGACCAGAGGCAGAATTACAAACTGTAAAGAAAAGAAATTAAATAAATAATTAGTCCAGCCAGCTAAAGCCTAGTATACAGTTCTTCTAAAAAAAAAAAACCAATGCATTTCTTATGGTAGAGTTTTTTCCCGAAAAAAAACTTTTTTCATTTCACCAAACTGTAAACCAAAATCGAAAAAAAAATTTATACTCACCACGATTTTTTTTCACGCAAAACAATGTGCATCCCATTGTTTTGACGGAAAAAACTTACAGAAATTTTTTCATGAGAACAAAATTTTTTTTTCACCACTCATTTTTTTTTCCTCAAAAAGAACTGTATACTAGGCTTAAGGGAATAAAATTTCAAAAAAAAAAAAAAAAAAATACATACCTGCATTGGTAACGTTATAAGTCATTATGAATGGCCCGGCTATGGGATGTGGGTTCTTCCCCACAGGCACATAATAATTCAACGGCAGCAGTCATCGTCACTGTGCCTCAATATGCCCTCGTCTCAGCACCGATGTTTTGTTACGGCTGCCTCGTTGGCTAAAGGTCTGAGCGCTGACGTGCGGCAGCAGAGCGCGTCGCAGCATAAAACTAAATCAACCGAATAAGTCATGCTATTGTGGATGGACACAAAATTGTGAGTGCAAACAAAGAGAACATAAAGCTTTTAAAGCAGGTGAACGATGCTCGTCGACTTGATGCGTATGAAGCTTACTACATACAGAAAGACAAAGAGGCACTGAACCTAGACAACGGCAATTTAATTTCTAATTTGCTTAGCCGCATACAAATCCATCGGTAGTTGTCGCTCTTTTTATTTATGTATGTACGTGTATGTGTTGTCAGGTTTGCAATCAGCTATGAAGTCAAACTAAAAGCTAACTTCTCACTGCAGTCGTGAATGCTGATGATGTGACGCCGGTCGTCTCGAAATGCATCCAAGTAAGCTTTCAATCGTTAAATTTTAATTTGAATTCGTTTTATAATTTTTAACTTAAAATTAATAATTGAAACCGACTCATTGTGTGATCGATTTAAAGTGTTTTGTTTGTTTTTTCTAATAATTATTCACGGATCACATAATGAATAATATTTAATAATATTTATTCGAATTGTGTAATAACAAAAGGTAATTTATTTTTTAAGTTAAAAATAGTTTTTTTTTTAATTCATTTTATTGTCATATATGGTACATATATGAATAAAGTTAAAAAAATAAAAAGTATTTTAAAATTAATTAATTTATTATAAATATAATTAAGAATAAAAGTTATATTTTCAAACTCCTTTTTTTTAAAGGGCCACTGAAAATAAATTTAACAACTGACATTCAAAATCTTCCGAAAAAAATTTTGTCTTACATTAAAATTCTTTTAGTTAAAATTCCCACATATGTATGTATGCTCTGCTGCTTCTTGATGCTGTATGTTAAACATAAAATAGGTTACCACCTCGTCTTTTCGATGTTGATCTGGTCCTCAAGATTTGTGTCTTGAATTTACAAGATTATTAATTAATTCAGACCCACTGGAGCAAAACCACGTTTCAAAGTGTTGACCAATGGAATACATTTAATTTTTAGAGCTGAACAAATACTATTTTTTTACTCATGACTAGTAAATAATACTAATGCACTTCATGAAAATACGAAGTTATTAGTAAATTCTACGCATAATGCGTACGGTGCACCTGCGAATGAATTCTGTCTGTGTCTTTCAGGCTGAGATTTACGCTATTGAAAAGGCGGCAGAATTGGTACGTATGAAAAAACTGAGCTCGTTGGAGATCAGAGTTTTCGTGGAGAGCCAAGCTGCCATTAAAGCTTAAGCCAGTTAGACTATAACATCCAAGACCGTAACAAAATTCCGATGCATGCTGAACAATATTTTTAACACTAAATAAGTGAAGCTCTGTTGATTAAAACCATTAAACGTTTTGAAGGTGGCTTTCTTAGTGCAAGAAGTAGTCTATTCTTATCGCGTCTGGCAAGCAGAAGGCTGTCTGTAAAACGTCGTTTGAGTGACGACATCAAGAAAAAACGGCCGCATTTGGCGAAAAAGAAAGTTTTGTTTCATCAAGACAATGCCACCAGTTCATACATCCGTTATCACGATGGCCTGCAAGATCAATGAGTTAAAGTTCGAATTGCTTCCTCACGCACTCTATTCGCCAGATTTAGTCCCCTCGGATTATTTTATGTTTCCAAACTTGGAAAAATGGCTCGGTGGTAAATGATTTGCCAACAATGAAGAGGTGGAGTCTGCGGTTGATGGCTATTTTGAGGAGCTCGAAGGTTTTCTTAATAAATTGCCTCTGAGCACACCTGAAATACCTTCCCGTGAATTTGACCTTGACGCGGTGGGAAGGCTTACGTCCTGTTTTCTACCCCAGCAATCCAGCTGCGGTAGCAGAGACAACAAACAAAATTCAAAACAACTAATGAACCATGAATAAAGCTACAGAAAAAGAAAAAATTCGAACGGGGATATACGTTCAATTGTCGGCAGGAGTCGCAACTGCCGGCACGGGCTTGGCCTCTAACGAGGATAAGTCGCCAGCGACTATGACAGCTTTAGCAGGTGAAGCGGCTATCAAGCCTGACACAGTTTGCGGAACAACTGTTAAGACAGGGTCCGCGGGCTGTGGCGGGACTGATAAGCTACGGTCTATTGGTAGTGCTACCAACAAACCCAAACCCCACTTCAGTGGTAAGGCACCCTTGAGAAAAGGGTCTGCTGCAACCACTACGGCCAGGGACAGTACGTCCAGTAAGCCCCACTTCAGTGGTAAGGCGCCCTTGAGAAAAGGGTCTGCTGTAACCACTATGGTCAGTGGTAGTACTACCAATAAACCTCATTTCAGTGGTAAGGCGCCCTTGGAAAAAGGGTCTGCTATAACCACTACGAGACATCCCCCATCGCAAAGCGTTCGCGAATTGCGGAATGCTAAGAGGATCATCAAAAGACTAGGTGATAAACTAGAAACTAATGGTGACTCTAAGCAGGAAGCATCGCTAGCATGGGCCAAAAGCGTCATTGCTAGACAGCAAGATGCTGAGACCAGCGGTGACTCCACGTCAAAGCGACAAAGGTCCATTGAGGGAACCACTTCGGAACCCAAGCGCCCGAAAGTGCAGAAGACCAGCACGGTATCAACTGCGTTAAGGAAGGATGATCTTTCTTTTAGCGATGCGCTAAAATCCAATATAATAGTTGCAGTCATCGACAGAAGCGATATCGATGGCAAGATCTCAGTAGATCGCTGGGCAGTGGTAACAAGAGAGCTCTCGGTACGCTACCTGGACATCATGAAAGCCAATCCAGGACCACCCCCAGTTATTAGAGATAACGGCTGGCACCGAGGTCAAGTAAAGCTTATCTCTTGTGGAGATCAGAGATCTTGCGATCTATATAAGCTTGCTGTCAGCAAGTTAGGTGAGATCTGGACAGGCGCGAAGCTTGAGGTTGTTGCTAGAGAGCAAATCCCTACAAGGCCAAGGGCTCGCACCTGGATTCCAGAGGAACCTTCTCGACCGGATACAATCCTTAAAATCATACAAAGCAGTAATCCAGACCTACCCACTCATAACTGGAAAGTTGCGAAAGTGGAGGAACCAAAGGGCGCTTCAAGATCTGCAATTATTGTAGTGAATAAAGAGTCCTTGGCTCCTCTGCTGGCAACCAAAGGTGTGATTGGGTATGGATTTTCTTCGATTACTTTGAAAGTATATAAAAAAGACGAGGGTAACACCGTTCCTCCACAACAAATAGGTACTTCCACAGTCGAAGAATCTGCGGTAGACATCGACCCAGCAATGGAAATTGATGCTCCCAGCAGCTCTGAGACTGAAGTGAAGACCACAAACATCGCCGAAAAGGCTCCAGAAAATGTCGACAGTCTCTCCGAGAAGGAAGCTGAAGACTCCGTGAGGAAGGTCCATCTGAGTGAAGACGAACCCATTGGCTCGGACTCTGAAGCCGAGCTACTGGATTAGTCCTCTGAATCGGAAGACCTGAATCTAACCATGTTGGGGGTTGGTCTGGATGAGTGTAGCCAAAATGCTGCAACTACTTCAGATTAACCTTCAACATTCCATCAAGGCTTCGGCCTCACTTCTTCTCCGTCTGCACAAGAACCGAGAGGATATAGTCCTGATCCAAGAACCATGGATTGCCAAATCTGGAATTCAGGGACTCAGGACTCCTGGTTACTACTTGCATATTACTACCTGCATATTAGTTAAAAGTAGTTCTAATGTATATTTACTCCCTGATTTCAGCGATCGAGATATAACCGCCGCCAGAATGCACACCAATAATGGAACGTACTGGATAGTGTCGGCATATCTTGGCCACGACAACCCTGGCCCTCCTGGCGATACGATCAAGAGGATCATCGCTGAGGCAAAAAGGCAAAATATCAGCCTCCTTATTGGTTGTGATGCTAATGCCCATCACACTGTTTGGGGAAGTACGGACATAAACGATAGAGGTGAGTCTCTTTTTGATTATATTCTTAGTACTAACCTTGTAGTCAGTAACATCGGTAATGAACCTACCTTTGTTACCAGAAACCGACAAGAAGTGCTAGACATCACTCTTGTCTCTGACACTATATATCAAATGATAACGAATTGGAAAGTATCAGAGGAACACTCATTCTCAGACCATAAATACATTCAATTCAGTTTAACTGATGTACCCACCACACGGCCAGTTTTTCGTAATTATAGGAAAACAAACTGGCAAACGTATAGAGATATACTGGAAAGATCGCTTACAGCCGAATCTCTAGATATCCCCTCCAACACCTCAGATCTAGATAACAAAGTCAAGGATCTGACACTAATCCTGAACAATGCAATGAATATTTCTTGTCCTCTTCTTCAAGTTAGAGGAAAAAAGAAACCTTATTGGTGGAATTCAGGATTAGAACCGCTCAGGAAAAGTTGCAGAAAACTCTTCAATCGAGCTAAATACACAAAAGAATCCTCAGATTGGGACTTATATAAAGAATCCTTAAAGATTTATAAGAAACAATTGAGGACAAGCAAAAGATCTTCATGGCGGAACTTCTGTAATAAAATAGAAGACACTTCTGAAGCATCCAGATTGAGGAAAATCCTCTCAACAAATCCAGTCATGCCAAGCTCTTTGAAAATGTCAAATGGCTCCTGGACAAATTCATGTGAAGAATCACTCAATTTGCTACTTGACATTCACTTCCCAGGTAGCTCGCAAAACATTTGCAACATTATCTCATTAGAGTCAAATAACAAAGGAAGATCCGAGGGTTAATAACAAGGGACAAACTAAAATGGGCAATTAACAGCTTCGATCCATACAAATCGGCAGGACCAGACGACATAATACCAGCCGAACTACAAGTTGCTTTAGACATTATCTTACCCACTTTAGAGATAATAATGAACAGTTGTCTAAACCTGGTTCATATTCCCCGTTTATGGAGAGAAGTCAAAGTAGTCTTTATACCCAAAGCTGGTAAATGCTCCCACGTTACGCCCAAGGACCTAAGACCTATCAGTCTATCGTCATTTCTTCTCAAGACACTGGAACGATTGATTGACATTCATCTGCGTAGTGCTATAAAACCAAACCTTTTTTCTACAGCACAACACGCTTACTGCAAGGGAAAATCAGTAGAAACTGCGCTACACACCTTGGTACGCGCAATCGAATACTCCCTAGATCACAAAGAATACACTCTAGTTGCATTCCTAGATATAGAAGGCGCCTTCAACAATGTCGACAGCGCCGCAATAGCGAAGACACTGCAGAATCTCAATGTGGATAGCTCACTTGGTAACCTCATAAATTTCATGCTGAAAAGCAGAATTATAAATGCGGAACTAGGTAGTTTTACTACAAGAAGGTCAGTCAGTAGAGGAACTCCACAAGGTGGAGTCCTATCCCCACTTCTATGGAACATGGTAGTTAATGATCTGCTAATAGACCTAGAAGAAGAGGGATTCAAAGTGATTGCATACGCTGACGATATTGCCATTGCCGTATCAGGAAAGCACCCTCAAGTTTTAACAGAACTTATACAAACCGCTCTCAACAAGCTACTAAAATGGACAGATCGATGTGGCTTAGGTGTTAACCCCCACAAGACTGAACTAGTCCTCTTCACAAGGAAATACAAAATTCCTCAACTAGACAATCCATCGATTAAAGGTGTTCCACTCACTTTCTCAGATCAAGCTAAATACCTGGGTCTTATTTTAGACAAAAAGTTAAGTTGGAAACCTAATATACAGGAAAGAGTAAAGAAAGCCACGGTAGCTCTCTTTTCTTGCAAAAAAGCCGTAGGGAACAAGTGGGGCCTGTCTCCACAAATTACTCACTGGCTATACACTGCGGTCATCAGACCGATACTTACTTACGGGGTGACCGTATGGTGGACGGCCTTAGATAAAGCGACTAATCGCGATAAACTAAGCAGAGTTCAACGTTCAGCGTGTATGTGCATCAGCGGAGCTCTCCGTTCGACACCTTCCGCTGCACTAGACATACTACTCAACCTGACACCCCTAGATATTTACAGTAAACAAATAGCCGCGAGCACAGCCATACGTCTCAAAGCCATCTCTCAATGGGCCAATAACTCTATTGGCCACACCACCATTCTGAATTTATTCGGAACTCTACCAAGTCACTCTGACTACATCACTCCCTCTTTGGTCTTCGATAAAAACTTTGAAGTCACCATTCCCTCAAGGTCAGCTTGGGAGGAAGGGACTTTGGCAGATAATAATAAATCAGTAAACTTTTTTACAGATGGATCGAAGACTGAAAACGGAGTGGGTGGTGGAGTGTACTCAGATGGACTAAATCTTAGTCTCTCCTTCCGCCTACCAAACCATTGTAGCGTATTCCAAGCGGAAATTCTGGCGATAAAGGAAGTATTGTCCTGGCTTAAAGAAAACGTGATATCTAACACGGATATCCGTATCTTCTCAGACAGTCAGGCTGCTTTGAAATCCCTAGCATCAGTCTCTGTAAACTCCATTACGGCCCAAGACTGTCGTTCGTCTCTAATGGAGATGGCCAAACAGTTTAACATTCACCTATTCTGGGTGCCGGGTCACAGGGACATTCCGGGGAATTGTAAAGCCGACGAACTCGCCAGAATTGGAACGGAAATGCCTATCTTACCCGAAAAGGCAAATATAGGCATGCCCATAGCTACAAGTAAACTTATGCTGAAACGAATCGCTCTGGAACAATCGAATACAAGATGGCTTAATACTACCACTTGTATGGTGACCAAGCGGATCTGGCCTAAACTGGATCTGAAATGGTCAAAATGTCTATTGTCCCTCAGTAGATCTCAGATCAGCTCCGTCATAGGTGTCATAACTGGACACTGTCTCATAGGTAGACACGCCGTACGTCTCGGTGTGCTATCAAACGATTTCTGCAGGAGTTGCTTGGACGAAGAGGAAGAGGAGACAATCCCACACGCCACACCTTCTTTGTACATGCCCTGCTCTCTCTTACAGACGCAAACTTCATCTAGGAGAACATTTCTATAATGAACCAAGCGATCTCATAGACAAAGACATTAAAAGTCTCCTTCGCTTCATCAGAAGCTCCAAATGGTTTTAACTAATAGGAAACCTTTTTTGTTCCCTATTAGATCGTGGTATCACAATGGACCTCCAATGGTCTAAGTGTGTCAGACGCTTTAATGACAGCCACTTTAACCTAACCTAAAACCTGAAATAATGACAGTTTGGACAAAAAAATAAGTAAACAGACCTGTTGTGGCGATTGTAAATTGCATGATACTAAAAAAATAAAATAGGTATTCGATGATTTTAACTTTAATAAATTTGGATTAAAATTTGCAAAATATTTGTTTTAACCCAGTTTCATACTAAAGCAGCTTTAACATCGTACTAATTCAACTAAAATTGTGTGCCAATGTATTTTATCACTTATTTTTATCGCACACGTCTGCATTGTTGTGAGATTAGCCCGACCGATCTGCCCAACCTCACTGAGACCTCACAAGTCAAAACAACCTCACAAGGTGAGGTAAATATGATTGTGTGAGGTTTTCGTATTCTAACAGCACACTCACAACTTGTGAGCCTCACAAGAACTATTGATATTGTGATCTCCTTCAGAGTAGATCACAACTCATAAATTACTAAAGTACATTAATTTGACTTTTAATATATATTATGAAAAAAAGACTAGGCATTTTATTCACATTACACATTACCCACAAAAATGGAAATAGGATTCGTGCTGGTGCATCTTATGGCAGAAATTGCATCCGAAAATGAAAAGTAAGATTTTTTCAATAGCCGACGGCTTCTAATATCCTTAAGAGACACTCATGATCCATTTGCTCTCCAAAATTGTATCGCTTGAAACCCTGACAATCTCCAACTAAAATATTTAATCAATATTTATTTATAAATCGTGTTTTTTTTTCTTTAAAAATACAAAATTTCGTTCCATTATTTGATTTGTTTCTTGGATTCCTCTTGAATTTGATAATTGTTTTTTTTTTTTAATTTTATAATCAGCTGTTGAGATTCATAGCCCGATTCTCCCCAAAGTCAGTGATGCCTCACAAGTCACAAGAAGAAGTGAAATTGATTTTGTGACTTTTTCGAATTCTGCCGCTCAGTCACAACTTGTGAGAGTCACAAAAACAATCGAAACTGTGATCTCCTTCAGAGCAGGTCACAACTCATAAATTTTGGATTGACATTCAGTATATTTTGTAAGAAAATTTTTTAGGTTTGTGAATAATTGTGAGTACACAAAAATGGAAGTGGACTTTGTTTTAGTGAATATTATTTCCCACGAAAATGAAAAGTAATATTTTTAGGTACATAAACAAATTTTTTTTAAAGAAACTAATCGTATCAAGAAGTTTGCAGCGCCGATGGCTTTTAAAAACTTTGAGAGATACAAATGATCCATTCGCTCTCCAAAACAATACATTTATAAAGTAATTTCTTTTTTTTTTTTTTATAATCTACCCGGGCTCAAGGGATTAGATTACCCTTTAAATGTTTCAACACAACGCGGGCGTGAAGTTAAGAAGAGAAAGCAGGATTGGAAAGATGTCTGGCACGATGGTCTGAGACTGAAGGTTGTTGTCTCAGATATTTTATCTCCAGGGATGGCGGCTGAACTAAAGCGGAGAATGCCGTGTCTTATTTCTATGTAGCTTATAATTCACATTATTTTATTCGTGTTCATCCTTGTTGGGCATACTAGTTTAACTCAATTACATGTTGTTAGTGTTATGCCTGAACAACATGTAATGAGTAAACCAGCAACCCATTGATGACAATTTTAGAAGGTTTTTAATGGAATTAAAACGACATAGACGACGGCAGGGATGGAACCTGTGATCATGAGGTTGACAGGCGAGCACACATTCATCGCGCCACGGCCACCCCCTTAGTTTTGAATAATCAGCTATTCAAACAATAGGTGCGTTTTATTATCCACAAATCTATCTGGATCCGGATCAGGATCTTGCCTTGAAAATAAAACGATACGGATCTTAGGTAGGTAGGTAGAGATGGTAGTCGCCAGCCCTGGGCCTGCGACTCAATTAGCGCTGGGGTGCGCCGTTTTGATACCATTAACTCGTGTCAACCTAATAAGGATTTAGTACGGAAGAGAGTGGCTTTTTATGTACTTTAGCAGAGCATTGCTAAAGCCATTTTGTCGCATTCAGAAAGATAATCAGATCTTTGATTGAAAGTTCGCTGGGGTCATCGAGGAAGGTTTTCCCAAAGGAAGTCATCCTGTAATTTGCTAAGGCGGGGCAATAGCAAAGAAAATGAACCACAGTTTCTTTTTCTTGTGGATCTCCACAACTACGGCAGTGTGGGTTGTAGGGGAAGCCTAGCTTTCTTGCATGTTCACCTATGGGCCAGTGCCCGGTGCATATTGCTGTGATCCTGGCTATGTCGCGCCTGGGTCTGCATATTAAATCGTTAGAACGTGAGTTGTTGTAAGTAGGCCATATCTTTCTTGATATAACACAGTTTGTGAGACTGCTCCACCTACGGTTGGATTCATTGAGAAAAATCGAAAAGATTTTTCTCTTCATAGCACCAAGAGGAATATTTACGTTTTCCGCTAGTGAGCTATGTAAGGCCGAGCCTTGCCGAGCTAAAGCGTCAGCCTGTTCATTACCCTCTATGTCACTGTGACCTGGAACCCAAATGAGAGTGACCTGTAGGTCAATGTTCAGACTCGTCAGTTCGTCCCGACATTGCTGGACAAGTACTGAGGTAGATGTAGATGATTTAATGGCCTTAATGGCCGCCTGGCTATCTGAGCAGATAGCTATATTTCTGAATTGGTTTTGGTTGGATTGGAGCAACTTGCATGCCTCCTTGATTGCTAGTATTTCAGCTTGAAATACACTCGCAAAGTCTGGTAGTCTGAAGGACTTGGAGATGTTAAATGACTCGGAAAAAATTCCTGAACCAACACCGCACTCCATCTTAGATCCATCAGTGAAGATTATGGAATCGAAATCTTTTGTGACAACATCATTTTTCCAATCCTCTCTGGTGGGAAAAATGGCTTTGAAATCCCTGCTTGGGCCAAGAGGAGGTACGCAGTAGTCGGTGTTCGATAGGAAGATATCCGGAGGGATCAATTTTGTTATGTTTCCATGACCATAGGGTTTGGAGAACCAACAGTTAGATTCTTTAAGTCTTACAGCACTGCATGCCGCTAGGTATTTTATATGAAGGTCGAGTGGTAAAAGGTTCAGGATAACGCTCAGGGCATCTGTTGGGCATGATCTGAGAGCCCCTGTAGTGCCGACGCTAGCCGTTCTTTGAACCCTTTTAAGTTTTCCGACGTTATATTGCTTGCTAAGTGCAGGCCACCAAACAATCGATCCGTAAGACAAAATTGGCCGTACCACTGCAGTGTACGTCCACAAAATCATCTTCGACTGAAGGCCCCACTTCTTACCAAAGGTCTTTCTGCAGGCATAGAAAGCTATACAGGCTTTCTTAACCCGTTCTTCAATATTTATCTTCCAGTTCAATTTGGGGTCGAGAATAACTCCAAGGTATTTAGCTTTGGAAGATAAGGAAAGAGTTTGACCGTTAAGTCGAGGTAGGGTGAATGTAGGTATTTTAGTCCTGGTAGTAAAGAGCATCAGTTCCGTCTTACTCTAATTAACTCCTAGTCCACTACTAGTGGCCCAATTGCTAACTCTTTTCAGAGCCAATTCAGTGATTTCACTAATCACAGTGGTAAACTTACCTGATACCAATAAAACCAGATCGTCAGCATACGCTACAGCTTTCACACCACTACCTCTGAGCTTGACGAGAATTTTGTCCATGACTAAAAGCCATAGAAGAGGGGAGAGAACACCCCTCTGGGGAGTTCCCCTACTAACATGCTTAGTAGAAATTGTGTTTCCTAACGTTGCGTGGATCCTTCTGTCACTGAGCATAGATACAATCCATTTAGATATGAAACTTTCTACACCAAAGTGAGCAAGTGATTCGCGAATGGATTCAGTTAGGACGTTATTAAAAGCACCCTCCACGTCTAGGAAGGTTGCTAGGGTATATTCTTTGTAGTGAATCGTCTTCTCTATTGTACGCACTACTTCATGCAGGGCAGTCTCCGTAGACTTGCCTTTAAGGTATGCATGTTGCGATTCATCAAGAGGACGACCCTCTAGTAGAACTCTGATGTGAGTATCAAGGATGCGCTCTAGTGTCTTTAATACAAAAGATGTCAGACTAATTGGCCTAAAGTCCTTCGCGGATTCATGACCTCGTTTGCCGACCTTCGGAATAAAGACCACTCTTACATGTCTCCATGACTCGGGTACATGATTGAGATAGAGACAGCCTTTGAAGATCATTTCTAGCCATGGTACTGCCAAGTCTTGCAGTTTCTGCAGCATAATTGGAATTATGCCATCAGGGCCAGGTGATTTGTAAGGGGAGAAAGTATTAATCGCACATGAAATACTTTCTCCTGTTATAACAGAATTAATTTGCTCCCTATGAGCAATAATGGTATTTGTAGTGCTAAGCGTTTCGGGGTGGCTATTCTCACAACCCGGGAAATGTGTTGTCATAAGCAGTTCCAAGGACTCAGCTGGAGAGGCTGTCCAGATACCGTCACATTTTCTCAGAAATGAAGGGCTGCAATGTTCTGCCTGACAGCAGTGTTATAAGCCCGTCTCTTTTTATCCTTGGATTTGGAAATTTTAAATTATATCTTGTCTTTTTTCTTTACACTAGGCGTGTTTTTTTTGCAAGTCCATATAGAATTGTAAAAAAAACGACATCGGGACTAAACGCTTTACACGCAAATGCAACAACTACTTAAATCTATACAGAGTTAGCTAAGACCAGATAATTTTCGAGAGTTAGGTCGGTATTCACCGAGCGCTCATAACTTAAGAAGCTCATAAACCTATTCACCAAGCAATATTAGTGAAGATCTACGAGCGCTCTTAAAAGTTAGGAGTGGTCCCGACCACTCCTAACTTACGAGCGCTCTCTTCGAAAGTTTGTTCGCTTGTGCGTGTGCCACGCACGCATTTGACTCAAAAACATGTGAGCAATGCCAAGTAGAAGAGTATCCATTTGCTGTCAAGACCAACATTCCACAACATTTCACAGTTTGGGTATGCCTGAACAAAAGAGAGTGGCTCTCATTTTCGAACTTCGAAAAACACTTGCGAGTGGTTGGTGAATACCCCACAGAAATTTCAAGTTAAGGCTCGTATTCACCGAGCGCTTCTAAACGGCTCTTAACTTTACGAGGCTCTTAACTTGAAATTTCTGTGGGGTATTCACCAACCACTCGCAAGTGTTTTTCGAAGTTCGAAAATGAGAGCCACTCTCTCTTGTTCAGGCATACCCAAACTGTGAAATGTTGTGGAATGTTGGTCTTGACAGCAAATGGATACTCTTCTACTTGACATTGCTCACATGGATTAGAGTCAAATGCGTGCGTGGCACACGCACAAGCGAACAAACTTTCGAAGAGAGCGCTCGTAAGTTAGGAGTGGTCGGGACCACTCCTAACTTTTAAGAGCGCTCGTAGTTCTTCACTAATATTGCTTGGTGAATAGGTTTATGAGCTTCTTAAGTTATGAGCGCTCGGTGAATACCGGCCTAAGAGCCTCGTAAAGTTAAGAGCCGTTTAGGAGCGCTTGGTGAATACGAGCCTTAATCTAAGACCTGATAAAAATGGTGATGCCAAAATAGTATTATCTATATGTTATCGATAATTTGCTCAGAGACGTCAAAAGTGACGTTTTTGGATGCTGGTTGATGCTAGTCGTCAATATAGCTGACAAATGTCAGCGTACACAGTGCTTCCAGCTATGTGGAAAAAAGCTCCTAAATCCCGATGTCGTTTTTGAAGTAAAACTTCTTTTCCGGCGTTGGGGGTAAAAAAATTTCTATGTAGCTGTCAGTGACATGTCAAACCGTCACGCCATCCGTCAAAGACAGCGACATGTTTTTAGCATGTGCAAAGTAAAACATGAAGTTGGATACGATTTAGAATTTACATATTTCAAATGGCTGCATTCAAAGATAAACATAAAACTATAGGTTCAGACGCGCAATGGCTATGCAACCGAATAATTATTGACAAGCATATTGCAATCCAAATAAATTTTACCAACACCTAACCCTCGCATACAAAGTACTGGCTTGCTTTCATAGACGGCATGCCATATGACCATCAGGTTGCCTGAAAGTTTTGAAATTATACTTTTTAATAATATATATTCGCTTAATCGCACACGCCACCGACATTTGTTTTGGTATTTATAAATTTGAACGTCACCCGACTAATCAATCAAATACTTTAATAATTAATTTTACAAGAGTGCCGCTGTCAGTGTACTTGCTTTCCAAGTTGCCTGGATACTGAATTAATGCCAGGTGACTACTAAGTTGCTCGGGTTTGTACGGATTAATAAGATATGCTTGTGTACATTACAAGATTACAACATGCTTGCCAATACTTGCACGTGCAGCCCTAGGGTAATACAAACAAAGCGAGGCAACTTGCTTGTCAAGTGGCATGGGAGTTTTGTACTTTTCTTCTCGATTTCATTTAAGGCTAGGCGCGCACATTCAATTTTTTGAAGTAAAACTTCTTTTTCGGCGTTGGTGGTAAAAAATTCTCTATGCAGCTGTCAGTGACATGTCAAACCGTCACGTTATCAGTCAAAGACAGCGACATGTTTTTAGAATACAAAATGTTTGTTCGTAGGTTATAATCTTACAGAAGCTTTGCTTGAGGAAAAAGATGTTTTACTTCAACCGCGCGTACGTCAGTACACACAATCTTTTTTTTTTACAAATCTATATGGACTTGCAAAAAAAACACACCTACTATAACTTACACTACCTTATCATAAAAGCCATCTACTCGCCAGTGTTATAACTAATTTTTGGATCTTTGAAATAGATCCCGATAGAAAACAGGATCCCAAATTGTTTTTTGTAATACATGTTAAAACTTAATCCAGATCCGGATCCAGATAGATTTGTGAATAATAAAACGCACCTAATGACACTTAAGAATCTCACCATGCTGTGGTGAGTTTCGTTGTGAGTTTTCTTGTGACGATTAGGGGGAGAATACCAAAATGTTATCAAATCACAACAATCCTCACAAGGAATACTCACAAGAGCTTGTGACTTGTGACTCCTCACAAGGGTCCATAGAACTCATTTATATTAATTCTTAATATGAAATCCTTTGCAATTTGATCCATTAAAATTATTCACTATACTAAAAAAGTATGCGATGAAATGCCCAGCCACAAAAATCTGACAGTTATTCTGCTCTCTGCTTTGGCTATTGCGATTGCGATGGATTTATCGCTAGTGGGGACGGCGTCTTATGGACTAGCAAAAAAAACACACCTTATGTTGCTTATTATGTGTTTCACCACTAATAAACTTGTGTTGTGAGGTTGTGACGTGAAAAACTATCGATAGTATTTTTCCAACTATCGATGTTTAAGCAACCCTATCCAGAAATTCAGATTTATAATTACGGACACGGGCACGGTAGAGGCGTTCTCGAATGTCAGGAGTTTGACTTAATAAAATAAAAATTTTATTTATTTATTTAAATTTAATCACATATTAGTTTAAAGTCGTAAACAAAAAACGATGTCATTTGCAATAACAAAAATCTGTCGAACCTGTCTAGCGTTGGACGGTATTTTGCTTTCCATATATGATAGCAAAGGCTCAAATGGCAGTGGACGTATTGCTGACATGTTAAGAGACATAATTAATATGGAAGTGAGTTTTGTAAAGTAATTTATGTGTTTATGCTTTAAGAATAAAATAATTTGTCTACTAGGCTAAAAAGTCGGATGGAATGCCAGAGAAAGTGTGTCTTATGTGCATCAGCGAAATAAATCGTTGTTATTCCTTTAAAATGAAATGCGATAACTCGGATAGAACCTTAAGGCAACTTCTCAATATCCCCAAAGAATCAATACTCTTGGCATTGCCAAAAGGCAAAACAGATCAACCTTCTAAGTACACGACTGAATCAAACTCTTTGCTCAAAGATTGTGATGAAGAAGATAAAAAACTAACAAAGCGGAAATTGGCACAAGAAAATCAAAATGAAGACATCAAGGAAGAATGCTCTTCCTTAGTGGTTGCAAGAAATATAATATTGTCCGATCAGATCGAGGACGAAGGATCTCCCTTTTTCACTGTTCATTCAGAGGACAATGAAGTAATGGAAGACGAAAATAAAAACGAAGAAAATCTAGATGATGACCAACATTCCGGCGATTACAGCATCATTTTTACTAAATTTGTCCACGAAACGCAAGATGAGGCGCAAATGGTTGATGAAGAGGAAGATCTTCAAAAGAATTCGCATCCTATAATACTTGACTGTTCTACGAAAGAAGCAAAGTTGGAATCAAAATGCTCCATGTGTCCAATGTCTTTTGTTCATACCAGAAATCTTAAAAAACACATGATCAAAGTTCACAATGCAAGAGAGCTAACATCCACAGATATCTCAAAAGAAGATAATGTTGTACCCTTCGATGATGAAGAGCTTGAATTTTCCCCAGAAGAATTAGAAAATAGAGAAGATGAAGAATATGACTTGCAGTTGATTGAAGAAATCGAAGAAAGCGTTGTCAAGCAGGAACCTCAGCCTGTTAGCCAGAATGTAGAAACCCAGGTAAACGAGTTACGTTGTCCACGCTGTAGAGCTCTCTTTGCAATGCATTCTTCCCTGAACATTCACATTAAACTAAACAAATGCACAAAGCCGCAATTTTCGTGTGGAGATTGCAAGAAGGTGTTCATCTCACTGATTTCTTTGAAGGAACATATGAAGACACATAAATTCTTCTGTGAGACCTGCGGCGAAAATTTGCAGAGCAAACTTGAATTGGCTAAACACCTTGAGGAACATCGATGTGTCAATCCGAAACACCAATGTGCTTATTGCAAAAAAGGTGAGTAATCGTTCGGAGAAGCTTTTTTCTGTAGCTGTGAAGAATTTTGTAGCACATTAATATGAAAATTACATATTTTATCGATTCTCAAATATATTTTCTATACTAGCGTACCCGTGCGGGTACTCCCGCAAGGAAATTTTTTTTTTTCAACTGAAGTTTTTCAAAATAAATCATGTGTCCAAAAGTTTCTGTAGATACGCTCAGTTTTTCTTGCATTGGAAGTCTTGTGTAAATGGAAATCTTGTGTGAAGTACGGAATGTTGTTTTTGGGTGTTTATTTTACTTCTGTGTGTCATCGTTAAACAGCTCTATTTGAAAAAGACGACTTACCACTGAAATAATAAATACGTTTAGCTTAGCCAAGAACTGTCACAACTGATCTCCTGTTCAACATGAGAAGTTGAAAGCGTACGAATTATTTTTATTTAACGTATGCATGTACCTGGATTAAAACAAAACAGCAAACCAATAAATCCAATCAAGTCCTTTTCTTAAAGGTAATGGAGCCAAGCGAAGGATAACTAACAAACAATGAGCAAATCACAAACACTTATTGACAAAAGTCTGCGTACACTTGTAGTTTTTGGTAAAAACACGATTTTTTTATTGTATTCACATCTGCTTAATTCAACTCAATTTTAATTCAAAAATTAATAAACAAATTAAATCATTAAGAAAAAAAGTAAAAACTAAATAACAAATTCAATTTTTACAAATTCTTAAAAAAATTAAGATGACAAAAGTCTGCGTACATTAAGATATTATTATTTGAGTTTTAAAAATAAGCTTCTTATTAATAAGAAGTTGTATTTCCAGTTGTATTGCCAGTAACACAGCTTTCATCCTTCTTGGCATAGATTCCACAAGTTTTTTTGTGATAGAAGGCTCAATTAAGGCCCATTCTTCTTCAAGTGCTTGCTTTAAGAGCTTCTTGTTGGTGATGAGTCTTTTCCTCAGACGCCTCTTCAGTTCTTAGAGAACCAGGGCCAACCAACTGCAACGCACTAAGCACTACATTTTTTTTGAGGTTCCACTTTATTATTTTTCTTAAATATCTATTTGCAATCTTAAGTTGAATGTTGTTGCGTAGCAAGAGGAATATTAGGATGTCGGTAAGGTGGTAGGGTAGGAAAAATAAGGAAAGGAAAGGAAATTGGAAAAGGAACAGTTCAGAGAAGGGTAGGAGTGCTAAGTTTCGAGCGACACGGCCTGCTTGCGATGCACAGCTTAGCTCGCCGGAATGGGGGGGATCTTGTCACCGAAACTCAACTTCACCAGCAACAAAAACACAAATCAGGCCTATGAATAAAACAAAATTCATTGAAAGTGACAGCGGACGGACGATTACCACTTCTAGGCACTGCTGATGTTGACGCAGTGTGGCCAAACCCACCCAACCATAGGAATCCGGTGGCCATTTTTGGATTCCCCCAAACATAGGACGATGCTTGCGTTCCGGTCACTCCATCTTCACCTCGATAGCTTAGTTACCATCCACACCCCTGAAATTCACTTATCTCATTCAATCATGATTTCTTTTTAGAAATCAAAGAAAACAAAAAAATCATTTCATTTGAACGAGACGTCGTTTTTGACCAACTTTATTATTTATAGTATTTAGGATTATGCTATACAGAGATTCTATTTATCTGAACACCAATTTAATTAAAGGAAAAAAAAAATGAAAAGTAAAAACAAAATTAATAGAATTTAATCTTATGCTCAGTAAACCCAAACGAAATAAAAAAAAATCTAATTATTTCTGTTTTTTTTTTTTTTTTTAAGCAACCGAACAAAATTACTGGAACCAAATAAAACATCGTGAAGAAATTCGATTCTCAAAAAAGGACGATCATACCAACTCCAAAAGTAGCCTTTTTAACCCGCAGGACTACTTGAAGAACCCAATAACTTCCTACCTTCTTAGAGCTCTATGGAGGTATACAACAAGACACAAAAACGATAGTGGTTAAAACGGAGTAATCTCTAATGACCGACCTTGACAACCGACCTTCTCACTTACACTTTCAGTTTTAATTATAATAAATTTAAAGAATTTAAAGAAAAGGTATATATAAAAATAACGAAAAATAAATAAAGAAAATATTTTAACAAAAAACTGACGTCTCTTTTTTTTTCTTCAGGACAATCACAAACACAAAACAGCACGGCAATGGTTTTTTAAAATAGGGGGACGTAAACGGTCCTTTTCTAACTCGAGGTTAAACCAAGTTATGCTTTTCGATTTTAATAAAAACCTGGGACCCCACTAGAGAGGGTATTCTGCTGAAAGACTATCCCAATCCACTGGTTTTATCGTTGGTGTCGCAGTTCACCCTTCCGCTTATGTCTCAAGACAAAACTGTCAAACGGATTTGTTGCTGTCTTAGGATACTGCCAATGCGGTTGTAGTGGTTGTTCCAGTGAAGACGCTCACAAAAATCAGCAACACAAAAAAAATTGCACCAACAAAAATTTTTTGAGGCGGCGGCCCAGCGCTCCGCTGGCAAGCTGGTACCGCCAGAACAGCACAACGGGATGTGTATTTATCCTAAATTAAAGTACCGCGTTTAGGCACATATTCTTAAGTCAAGTTGGTCACTTAAAACTCACCTCGCTATTAGTTCTATCCCAAAAGGAAATAATTTTAGATACAGCAACTTGCCGCACTCAGAAAATCGATGGAAAGCAATTTCAAAACACACTGTATTTTATATTGAAAACTTTAATTCTAAATTTTAGAAAAAATATGGATTATTTCCACCAAAAAAAACAATTTCTTCCGACCAACAAGAAAAACTCCGTGTCATCCGTCTTTAACCTAATACAGCAATATGACATTTAACTTTTGAAGTACTAGCCAACGAACAGGCCACTTTTTTCCTCGTCAAATTTCTCCTCCCACATCTATAGCATCGTATGATTCCATATGCCCGCTAGATTGCTGGTTTTAGTTTTTTAGAGATGTCATTGTATTTGTTATCAGACTACTCTCTTTTCGCTTCAACTCTCATTTTTACTCTTGGCAAACCATCTCCTCCGCCATATTTGTCAAATTCGCTCATTCCACTCCCTAACAGATGGCGTGACTTGAAATTTGTCTACACATGACATCAGCAATTTGCTCAACACATTTCCTTCCATTTATTTTCCTAAAATTCTTCTAAAAATTCTTTAAGTGTTTTGTGGGACCAAAAATCATACGGCTTATTCGATAGTTTTCCAAACTATTTGTCTTTAATTATAATAACCTCACCAAATGACATAAAACACCTACCTCACCCAATAATAGTCAACTGTCAATCTCTACACAAACTAGTTATCTCTCCTATGTTGACGTTTACAAGAGAATTAAAAAGTTGAGAGATCGAGACTGGGTTGAAAAGTTAGTCATCTCTTTTTAATTCGTCTTTGTGATATGCCATTCACAAGTCAGAATTACCACCAACTACCCACAGCAACAGCAGCAGCAGAAAATTTAATATATAATTGGTAAGTTTAGTTTATTATTATTATTTTTTTTTCTCTATTGTTCCTATTGTACCATTTGCTAATCTTTTTAAATATTTTCAGGTCCTCGCCATGACACGGCGGTACGCAACAACATTTGTTTGTTTATTGGATATATTCCAAAAAAACAAACAAACAAAAAAAAGGACGCCGTCGCGATGTTCCTCTTGCCTCTTGTTACGCAAGGGACGTGGGGAGTCAACCCACCGTATACAATGCCGGGCAAAAAAAAACATTTGGTTTGGTTCTCATCCAGAAGGTGGAATAGGTATGTATCATATTACATGCAATATAGGTTGAGTGCGTAATCGCTTGGTAATTATTGTTTTGTTTTTATATTTCAGAAAGAGTTCGCTTTATTTTGTTTGCGACTGGATAACCCCAGGTGTTTATTTGGAAATCGGCACCTCACTGATGCATAAGTACACTAAGGTACGTAAGGTGCAATTTATGCTAGTTCCCCTATTAAACTTTCAATTATTTTAGGTGGTTTGCGAAACTGAGGTTTGACGATACCCCTTCTGATAAAACGACCAGTATGTAGGCTGGCGGCTTATGACACCTGGGTGAGGAAAAGCTGTTGGTTGTACGAAAACCATCGGACAAGAACCCGGGCAAAAGCAGTCATTATACTTTCACCAGCTAGTCTACCGTCGCTCGGTGAGTGAACATTTAAGGAAAAGTATTTTTATAATCAATTAGAGTATAAATAAAATAAATTAACGATTATTAGACTAAGAGAAGTAAAATATCACAGTTAGGGAATTTGTTTTTATTAGTAAACTAATTGTAAATATCACAGAGGTTCGTAGTTTTTTATCATTGCAGATAGTTTATCACAGTTATTACTAAAACTAAAGAAAAAAAATATCACAGATGTTTCTAATAAAGCTAATTATAATTAGGTTGTAAATATCACAGATAATTTATAGTTTATAATCATTACGGATTCTTATTATTAGTATCACAGGTGTAAATAATTCATAGTTAATAAATAAATAAATAACATTTAAGACAAAAGCATGCGATAAAGAGATACTAAAAAAATAAATAAATTTGTTTTATTCTATAAAGGAATTTTCAGGTACAAAGTAAACAAATAAGAAAATAGAAGATTTATAGTGCAGGTACTATGTGCATTTTAGTTTTTTCTTCTAAAACAAAATATAAAGGCTATCGTTAATTTTCTAAAGTTGTTTAACGTGAAGAAATACATTTAAACATATTAAAATACGGATCTACGGATGTGGTTAAGTGAAGATTGTGACTTTTTCCTTGACTTTGCGTCTCATTTTAAAATATTTTATCCTTTGGTATGGAATATTTTCGCGGGAGGAATTATTCAATGTTTTAAATCTTTTGCGTGAAAAATACCGATTTTTCTTCCGGCTAAATTCTCTAATTCATACATCTGGTTGCCCACTTGCTTTGAAATACGGCATTTGATGTATTTTGGAGATAGTTTAGCGGACAAATATTTCGAGGAATCACTCAATATGAAATTCTTTCGGTAGACTTCCTGTCCGGGTCGAAAAATCACTTTTTTAGTTCGAGTGTTATACATTTTCGCCGATCTTTCATTGGCTTTAGAAATATTTTCGCGAATTTGGTTCCGTATACACTGCAGTCTGTTTTGTCGGGGGACGGTTAGCAGTTCGCTATCATCTACTGCGTTTAATTTCCGCGCCAGTTCATAGCTAGAACCATGAGTAATCATGTTCATACCGAACAAGGCATAATATGGGGATAATCCCGTAGAGCTATGAACTGAGCTTCTAAGTGCACACGCAATATCACTAAGGTGTACGTCCCATTCGCGTTGGTCGTTTTTCAAGTATGAGCGAATCGCTGCTAACAAAGAGCGATTAACCCTCTCCGACGCATTCGATTGCGGAGCATAATTGGCGGTTCTAAAATGTCTTATTCCATATTTACACAACAAATTTTGAAATTCTTTCGCCATAAACTGCTTGCCGTTATCGGAGTGTATAATGTTTGGAACTCCAAACATATTGAAAACATCTTGTTGGAGAAATTGAATAACGCTTGAAGTATTGGCATTTCGTAATGCTTTTAATAAAACAAACTTAGACAAATGGTCTAAAACTACAAAAACATAGGCATTTCCTGATTTTGACCGTGGATATGGTCCTAAAAAGTCGACATATAACTTTTCAAAAGGACGATTAGAACAATACGACGTGACGATAGGTGGACGAGAGACTTGGTTGGACGCTTTACTCTGTTTACATACAGAACAATTAGACACATATTCTCGAATTTGCACTGTCATATTTGGCCAATGGAAGTATTGCCGGATTCGGTGAAGAGTTTTGGCTATACCACCATGTGCTACTTGAGGAGGGTTGTGAGCTTTACTAATAATTTCTTCTGTCAACCCAGAAGGAACCCAAAGAAGCCAAGTATGTTCTAAGAAGACTTCTTCACCTTCACTTCTAAACGCTCGCTTGTACACAAAGCCATCTTCCACTTTCAAATCTGGCAGCTTGTCTGGATGTGCCTTGATAGTTTCTCTTAAACTCGTGTACTCTTCTGAGTGGAACTCATCGGACTTCAAATCGATCATCGGTGCGACTTCTTCAATAGCCAGAGACTCTACATGTACCCGAGAAAGAGTGTCAGGTACGACATTAAGTGCGCCTTTTCTGTGCTGTATGTCGAAGGCAAACGATTGTAGTAACAGACTCCATCTGGCGAGCTTTCCACTAAGGTCCTTCATGCTCATTAACCAGCGAAGGCTAGAGTGGTCTGTTATTATGGTAAAGTCCATGCCCTCGACATACGGCCTGAACTTTTGCACTGCCATCACCGCGGCCATGCACTCCCTCTCGGTCACACTATAGTTTCTCTGGCTCTTGTTAAATTTTTGTGAGAAGTACGCGATCGGAACTTCTTCGTCTTCGGTATTCTTTTGGAATAGTACCGCACCTATTCCTGTATCCGATGCATCGCATTGAATGTAAAATTTTTTTGTGAAATCCGGGTGTGAGAGGACGGGAGCTGTGGTTAATGCTTTCTTTAGGTTCTCGAACGCTTCCAGTGCCTCTTCCGTCATTTTAAATTTATCATTCCTCTTTTTCAGCAGGTCTGTCAGGGGCGCAGTCAAACTCGAAAAATTCTTTATAAACTTCCGATACCACCCTGCTAAACCAAGCAACCTCCGAACCTGCCTTGGGGTTTTGGGAAGTGGAAAATCCACTATCGCTTCCACCTTAGCAGGGTCGGTTTTAAGCTTCCCACCACCAACTATGAAGCCCAAATATTTTAACTCCTTGAAGCCAAACTTTGATTTCTTCAAGTTGATGGTGAGGTTAGCTTTGCGTAAGCAATCGGCTACTTCGCTCAACAGGGCAATATGGGTCTCGAAGTCTGACGCCATGACCAGAAGATCGTCAAGATACACAAATACTCGCTCCCTGAGTCGTGCAGGAATCACCTTGTCCATTAACTGGCACAACCTTTGGGCGGCATTACACAACCCAAAGGGCATGACAGTAAAATGGTACAAGGGTCTTCCCGGTACCGTAAATGCAGTCTTTTCTCTACTCTGTCTCTCCAGAGGTATCTGCCAGAATGCTTCCTTTAGATCTATACTACTAATGTAGTATGCATTCGGTAGTCGGCTGATGAGCCCCTCGATATGAGGGAGCGGGTTAGCATTTTTCTTAGTGAGTGAGTTCACCTTGCGAGAATCCAGACATAGTCGGTTTTTGCCGGGTTTTCGCAAGAGAACCACTGGTGAGCACCACGGGCTCTCGCTCTCCTCAATAACGCCGAGACTCAACATCCGATCTAACTCCTCGTATAATATGGCTTGTATCGCCGGAGAGACAGGATAGTGACGCTGCTTTACAGGGAGCGCATCTCCTGTATCAATAACGTGCTCCATCAGCGTCGTCCTTCCAAGACCATCGCGGTCGTAACAAAGAAATCTTCGCTTGACCGCATCCAACCTGGCCTGCTGATCAGAGGTCAACTGATGAGCGTTCGATAAATCCAAATCATCATTAACCGCAACACAACTTATTATATTAGGGGCTAACTCGAAAGCTCTCCAGAAGTCTACCCCAAGGTAAACCTCCTGGTCCAAATTTGGAACGAGGTAAAACGTTAGCTCTTCAACTTTTCCCTTATATCCTACTTTAACATCTATTTTTCCTACAATGGATTGACTTTTGCCATCAGCTGTCTTGACTCCAGAATGAAACGGAACAATTTTTCTTTGGAGTTCATTCGCTAGTCGCATACAATTTTTCCCTAGAATGCTAACACTAGCGCCGCTGTCTAGTAAACCCAAAACTTCTTTTTCACCTATTCTGATTTTTGCGTAAGGTCTAGGATCAGATGCCAAATTCACGACCGTAGAAGAAATTCGCTTTCGAGTTTCCTTTCTGGATTTGAATCGGATTCTAGCCTTGAGTACTTTCTTTGAAGGAAAATAAATCTCGCTGTTGAAAATTCTCTTTCGTGCTTTGTTATATTCTTCAATTCTTATGTGTAAGGGCTTAATCTGAAATTCGTATAATTTTACATTTTCTTTAACTTTATTTACTTCGGTTTCGCGTTTTAAAATCTTAAATTTTGGTTCGCCCTCTTCCGTAAGAGGACTTTTTAATATTTCTTTTTTTGCATTTTCAGAAAATTCTAGGCTTAAAGGGGGATCTGACTCAGATTGGTACGCGATTCCCCCTGAGTCTTCGCGTCCCGCGACCGGTTTCCCTGACTACATCGTTCGCAACGTGGAGTTATCACACCTTCTTGACCACATTTGTAACAAAACACGTTACGCACCTCAGACTCACAGTCGAAGTATGTATGGCCCTGCACCTTGCAGTTCCAGCACACTAGGGTTGCAGCATCTGCGTATTTCCGAGGAGGATTTTTCGGACGAATCCCACTGAACTGGTAAGCGGCCAGATGTTCTTCCCCCGGCTGGCTTATCTCTTCATAATCCAGCTCGTTTGCTCTGAATTTCACTTGGGGTTTAGCAACACTTCTTGCTACGTCCTGTTCTCTCCTCGGAAATGCTAATTCTGCCTCCTTGCAGGCAGTCCTCAGCTGATCCAAGGAGAAAATTGGTTGTGGAAATACTAATTTTCCTATGCGGTCATTCAAATTTCTTTTCAGGATTTTCACCATCTCTATCTCTGCAATTGGAGTTCTCAACTGGAATCTCAACTTATTTATGGCCATGAAGAAATCTTCACTACTCTCCCAGGAATTCTGCCTACGATCCATAATATCGCGGATAATTTCAAAGTCTGATCGAATGTTCTTGAACTGTCGCATCAATCCGTCTTTCAAGGTTGGCCAGTCAGGCCGATAATTATTCATATTGAATTGCCAGAACCATTCGAGAGCAGATCCTGAGAGAAGCAGATGGAAATCTCGCAAAATTTCCGTCCATGGGCAGGCATATCTATTCTGTAGTGTTTCAAGCCGAAACACGAAATCTTCTGCCGTCATCGTCGTTGACTGACCATCGAACTTCAAGGCCCATTTGTCGACCCTAATCGGAGGTTTGAATCTCGACGACAGTACCGGGTTGTTATACTCTGGCTGGTAGTCGAGCTGATTGGGATAATGTATTGGATTGAAGTTACCCCTAGGAATGTTTGCCTCATGGAACGCGCTAGGATGATATGTTCTATCATAACTTGGTTGCGGTTGTCTCCTACGCGGTTGACCAGAATGAACGAAAGAATTTCTCCCTGAATCAGCTGGGGGATTTGACGGCACTGGCGGCTGGGTTGCCGGTGCAGGGTCACTCAAACTTTCAAGTGGTCTCTGTGTCTGAACGGTTGCTGATGGATTATTATTTCCTAGATTTAAATTTCTAAGAAACCCTCCCAGTTGATTATGGATTTCTTCCTTCAAGGTATTTGTTAAATCTTTTTGAATGGCTTGTTTCGTTGTAGAAAAACCTTCTACTAAAGCCAGATTAATATATGCTTTTAAATCTTCCGGAATTAACCTTCTTTCTTTACCTGTGCTTACAGGAGGTGGGGGTATTTGCATCAAACTTTCTAAGATACTCCTAGAACTACCTACATGGACTTGATTGGTTGCGGCTGGTCTTGCATCAAAAGTTTGCCTAACTGTAGCATTCATTGACTCAATACTATCGCGTGGAGTCGCTAGCCCAGCTCCCATCCCACTAAGGTTACTAAAGTCAGGAGCAGAAATTGACTCCGAAGAAGTATTGGTGCGACTATCAGTGATCGGAATGCCAGAGGGAAGGACTGGATTGGAAGTGGTTCTGAGATGTCTTTCAGATATAAGCGGTGAATACATCGCTTGCTGTCTAGCGGTAGGGTCCAGATTTTTTGAAATCGACCTAGTTAATCTCACTTCTTCTATTTCAGCATCTCTTATCAGCCGATTAATTCTATCCTCTTCTTCTTTGTTGCTGTAAGCCATCTTTACAAACTTTAACGGAACTCGCGAAAAAAACAACAAAACTATAAATTACGAAATAAGGTGAGTTTTGCAACAACTATTTTTGTGTTTTCTAACAAAACGTCGAACAAAAGAACACAAAACTAACAAGCTTTTTTCTTTGATAATTTGTCGAAACAAAATTTGGCTGTCTCAAATTAGATAAATAACGAAAAAAAAGTAATTAATAAATAAATAACGAAAAAAGTAATTAATAAATAAATAACGAAAGAGTTAACGAACTATCAAAAAAAAACTATATGACTCAGAAAGATCTAACGAAATAAATAAATAAGTTAATAAGTAACGAAAAAAAAATATTTTGATAAACAAACAAATAACTAAAAGTAACGAATGGTGTTTCAAAAAAATAAGTAAATAAAGAAATAACGAAACAAGAATTGAAAAAAATTAAGAAAACAAAAGATGTTTCTTACGAAACCTAATCAAAAACGAGATAAACTTATAACAAAAACTTTTCTAAAACTTATATTTTAGAAAATTTTGTACGTTTATATTTGAAGTTATTTCCTACCAAATTGAAGTATCTTTTCCTTCTCGAAAAAAAAGAACTAAATCAAATAAGAAAACCTTAAACGTTTTATAACAAATTAACCAAAATAAATAACAGAAAAAAAAAATGTTTGTTAACGAAATATATCGGTTTCGTTAAAACGAAAAATGAACAAATGAATTAGAATATAAGAATCGTAGAACTAAAGTAGTGTAGGCTTTAGAAAATTTAGTATTAGTTTGAGTACTAATAAATTAAAGTATGTTTTAAGAAAAAAACTTAAGTATTCCTAAAACGATAATATAAATATATAATATTAGGTATGAAACGATTATATGAGGAAACTTTCACCAAATAATTTAACAAAAAAAAAATAACAAAAAAAAAAGGATTTTTCTTCTTTGAAAGCAATTTTTTACGTTGTTTGTAATTTGTTTTTAATGAGCATACGGGGTGCTTCAGGTAGCGTCTTCAGTGGTTTTCTTTTGACGAAATGTTGTGACCTTACTTGCAGCATCTTTGAATAGTTAGACTTCAGACGGACAAAAATAAAATCCCTTGAAGTGGTAATGTAGAAGGGAATACATATAGTAGAACGACTAACACTTGTAGAAACAAAAACTATAAGAAGTTTGAACGGTGCATCGATGTTCGACGGCTCGTCAAACACGGTCACTGCGTTCAAGTACCTTAGCTTAATTGACTGGACAAAAAGGATCAGAAATTGAAAATATAGTAGATAGAAAAGTAAAAAAATTAAGTAAGGAATAGGAAAAAGGAAAACGATACCAAAACGTTGTTTATTGCTACTGCAAGTTTATGCTAAATGACGTCGCAAATACACCTAAGTACGTCAGGGACCTTCTTGATGCAGACATACGCATTTTTCAAAACCTTGCAGAAACCCTAAGGAAAACGTTAAACAAACACTAACCGCAGTCATTATGAATTTTCAAGAAATCGTCGCAATACATCTAGGTATGTCCTAGACTTTCCTGATGCAGACATACGATCCTTAAAAATTCATAATAAGTTTGGTTGAGGACTTGCACAAAAACGAAACTACAAAAATCTTAACATTAAAGCTAAGACGTTGGGCGCCATAATTTGTTGCGTAGCAAGAGGAATATTAGGATGTCGGTAAGGTGGTAGGGTAGGAAAAATAAGGAAAGGAAAGGAAATTGGAAAAGGAACAGTTCAGAGAAGGGTAGGAGTGCTAAGTTTCGAGCGACACGGCCTGCTTGCGATGCACAGCTTAGCTCGCCGGAATGGGGGGGATCTTGTCACCGAAACTCAACTTCACCAGCAACAAAAACACAAATCAGGCCTATGAATAAAACAAAATTCATTGAAAGTGACAGCGGACGGACGATTACCACTTCTAGGCACTGCTGATGTTGACGCAGTGTGGCCAAACCCACCCAACCATAGGAATCCGGTGGCCATTTTTGGATTCCCCCAAACATAGGACGATGCTTGCGTTCCGGTCACTCCATCTTCACCTCGATAGCTTAGTTACCATCCACACCCCTGAAATTCACTTATCTCATTCAATCATGATTTCTTTTTAGAAATCAAAGAAAACAAAAAAATCATTTCATTTGAACGAGACGTCGTTTTTGACCAACTTTATTATTTATAGTATTTAGGATTATGCTATACAGAGATTCTATTTATCTGAACACCAATTTAATTAAAGGAAAAAAAAAATGAAAAGTAAAAACAAAATTAATAGAATTTAATCTTATGCTCAGTAAACCCAAACGAAATAAAAAAAAATCTAATTATTTCTGTTTTTTTTTTTTTTTTTAAGCAACCGAACAAAATTACTGGAACCAAATAAAACATCGTGAAGAAATTCGATTCTCAAAAAAGGACGATCATACCAACTCCAAAAGTAGCCTTTTTAACCCGCAGGACTACTTGAAGAACCCAATAACTTCCTACCTTCTTAGAGCTCTATGGAGGTATACAACAAGACACAAAAACGATAGTGGTTAAAACGGAGTAATCTCTAATGACCGACCTTGACAACCGACCTTCTCACTTACACTTTCAGTTTTAATTATAATAAATTTAAAGAATTTAAAGAAAAGGTATATATAAAAATAACGAAAAATAAATAAAGAAAATATTTTAACAAAAAACTGACGTCTCTTTTTTTTTCTTCAGGACAATCACAAACACAAAACAGCACGGCAATGGTTTTTTAAAATAGGGGGACGTAAACGGTCCTTTTCTAACTCGAGGTTAAACCAAGTTATGCTTTTCGATTTTAATAAAAACCTGGGACCCCACTAGAGAGGGTATTCTGCTGAAAGACTATCCCAATCCACTGGTTTTATCGTTGGTGTCGCAGTTCACCCTTCCGCTTATGTCTCAAGACAAAACTGTCAAACGGATTTGTTGCTGTCTTAGGATACTGCCAATGCGGTTGTAGTGGTTGTTCCAGTGAAGACGCTCACAAAAATCAGCAACACAAAAAAAATTGCACCAACAAAAATTTTTTGAGGCGGCGGCCCAGCGCTCCGCTGGCAAGCTGGTACCGCCAGAACAGCACAACGGGATGTGTATTTATCCTAAATTAAAGTACCGCGTTTAGGCACATATTCTTAAGTCAAGTTGGTCACTTAAAACTCACCTCGCTATTAGTTCTATCCCAAAAGGAAATAATTTTAGATACAGCAACTTGCCGCACTCAGAAAATCGATGGAAAGCAATTTCAAAACACACTGTATTTTATATTGAAAACTTTAATTCTAAATTTTAGAAAAAATATGGATTATTTCCACCAAAAAAAACAATTTCTTCCGACCAACAAGAAAAACTCCGTGTCATCCGTCTTTAACCTAATACAGCAATATGACATTTAACTTTTGAAGTACTAGCCAACGAACAGGCCACTTTTTTCCTCGTCAAATTTCTCCTCCCACATCTATAGCATCGTATGATTCCATATGCCCGCTAGATTGCTGGTTTTAGTTTTTTAGAGATGTCATTGTATTTGTTATCAGACTACTCTCTTTTCGCTTCAACTCTCATTTTTACTCTTGGCAAACCATCTCCTCCGCCATATTTGTCAAATTCGCTCATTCCACTCCCTAACAGATGGCGTGACTTGAAATTTGTCTACACATGACATCAGCAATTTGCTCAACACATTTCCTTCCATTTATTTTCCTAAAATTCTTCTAAAAATTCTTTAAGTGTTTTGTGGGACCAAAAATCATACGGCTTATTCGATAGTTTTCCAAACTATTTGTCTTTAATTATAATAACCTCACCAAATGACATAAAACACCTACCTCACCCAATAATAGTCAACTGTCAATCTCTACACAAACTAGTTATCTCTCCTATGTTGACGTTTACAAGAGAATTAAAAAGTTGAGAGATCGAGACTGGGTTGAAAAGTTAGTCATCTCTTTTTAATTCGTCTTTGTGATATGCCATTCACAAGTCAGAATTACCACCAACTACCCACAGCAACAGCAGCAGCAGAAAATTTAATATATAATTGGTAAGTTTAGTTTATTATTATTATTTTTTTTTCTCTATTGTTCCTATTGTACCATTTGCTAATCTTTTTAAATATTTTCAGGTCCTCGCCATGACACGGCGGTACGCAACAATGTATAAACCGCATTTTCATGAGACCCACCATTTCAAGGGTAGGGTTGAAGTTAAAGTACGTAACTCATTTTTGCCTTAAATCTGAAGTACATATTTGGTTTCATATTGTTTAGAATTATCAAAAATAAAAAAATCTATTCAAATTACGTTATACGGCATGTACTTTTTTCATAATTGTTTTTATGAAAATCAAAAGGTCTTAGTATAATTTCAATATTTTTATTTTATTAATGAAAGTAATAGTCCAGTCAAAGCGTCATGCGACCTTGCGCGCAGAGGCATGGTCTATTTTTTTTTTCATAGATCGATAGGGACTTACGAGAAAGGCTTAAAACCAAATTTACACCACCTGACAAGTTTTTGTTGCCAAAGTTATTGGTAAAAATGTGTTTTGTGTCATTTTTTGATCTTTCGCGAATATCTCGGCTCCAGTATTTCGTACAGAAAAAAATAAAACATATATTTATTCATAATAACATTAACTATTATGTTATAGAACAAAAAAATTGTTTAAACAAATTAGAAAGAAGTTAAAGTAAGTTAAAATAATTTTTTGTTGTTTGAAAATCACTTTTTCATGATTATTAAGAAAAAAGCTCGTCTAACGATGCAATTTTTATTTTTAAAGTCCTTGTAATTCCCTACAATTTAAAATAAAAATTAACCTTCTACGACTAACAGAAGCCGAGAAATAAATTAATGAACATAGGTAAGTCAGCGCACCCATTCAATTTTATGTTTTTACGTTTTAATTAATGTCTCAGACCCAGTATGTCGCAAAGTAAAGAATTAAAAACTTTATTGTTTATAACAATATTTTCTATCAACTTGCGTTTAATTCAATTTGTTCAAACAAAAGGATAAAAATTACCGTCGGTTTAAACGTTTTTTTCTTGCTTTTGATACCTTTTTTCATAATTAGGAAAAATAACTGTATTTAAAGGTACATTTTTCTTAGTTTCGGATTTTTTTTATAGTCCTGCTAATTTTCAATAAATTACAAAAAATAGTCCATTACGACAAACGGGAGCCGAGATATTCATGAATTAAAAATGACATCAGTTTACTGACGCATAACAACTATGTCTTTTTTTTGTGAATATCTCGGCTTCTGTGTATATAACATTAAGAAATATGAATTTTTATTGTTTTTAATAATAACTATTATCGTCCTAACGGAATATTATTTTCTTTAAGTAGATTCATATAAAAGTTATAGAAAGTAAAAGTTAGTTAGCCTTATTCCGCACTTTTTTCTAATTATTTATAAGAAAAACTTAAGAAACGTTACAATCTTGTATCATAGCCTTGAAGCCTTATAATTTTTTTACCATTTAAAAAAAAATAGTCCTTTTAAACAATGGTAATTTAAATCGTAGCATAGAGTAGCGTAGAGTAGAGTTTCAGGCGCGTTTTGTCTTTGACAGAACTTCGTAGCCATATAGCGAAAACACACGATGCCGATGATTGGCTTTCCATTCTGCTCAAAAACAGCAATATTCTCTCCATATTTCACATTCAGACGAGATAAAATTGTGCGGCCTTGTGGCCTCGAATTTTCGAGATTAAATCACTTCATATTCGCATTCACAAGGATTATCGTTGACGTACTGGTTGTTACGACCGCCAAGTTGGATGTAGCCCAGCTGTTGAAGGCGCGCACATTCAATTTTTGGGTTACTTGGAGAAAACAGATGAACTATTTGTGTGAATGTCCGCGCAAGTGCATATAATTATATGTTACATAAAATAGCGAAGTCATTTTAGGCAATCATTTATTTTCTGTCAAACCACACACTTTTTACTTGCACGAACCAAACAGTTGCTAAGAAAAAGATGGTATTTGCGCGAATGATAATCAAATTTATGTCGTGAAAAATTTACAACGCCACCTGTCGACAAAATAGAAGAAACTTCTGGTGGGACAAAAGTCTTTGAACGTGCCCGTCGCAGAATTTCGAAGATAGATGTCAAATTTGTTGTGTTCACCCATACATATGCAGGGTGTATTTTTGTTATTATTTTTTTTGTATACACTACAGTCCAGAGATGTGGATCGGATGATGTTTTGCAGTTAGAGGAAAGTCATTCGATGTTGTTTTTTTTTGTATGGGTAACTGAAGGCTGGACACTGGTAAATAAGAATTTGACTTGTCATTCTGGTTTGTTTTTCGGCATTACCTGTTGCCGGATCGGATATTAATATACGAATAGTTTGAAAAAAAAGGTGTTAAGATTAAAAAGAAAAATTGTGCGGAAACGTATTTTTCGAAAATTTTGATTTTTGTAATTATTGAAAATTCGGTTATTTGAATTTTTTTGGGTGCGTTATACTGAAATTTTTAACCTAGTCCGGTGAAAAAAAAAATTTAAAGATAAAGTTGTGTTTTTTTTATATAGAATTACCACCCTCCACCCTATCGCCAAGCTCCAGTCTTCAATCATTTCTTATTCTATAATTTGTATTAATAAATCGTTCAAAGTGGTGAGTTTTCAGAAACTAATTTTTATTGAACAGTGAGTAAGGAGTTTTAAAATTTCAGGTAAATTCTCGGCGGCCCCTGATAAGTACCTACTACAGTACGGGCCGCCGCATAAGTTTTTCTTCAGTTTTTTTTGTGGTTCTTCAAAGGTTGTTTCCGAAGATTGTTCCAGCTATTATTGTTCTGTGTGAAACCCACAATCTAATTGTTCCGGTGTTAGTTGATCCGGATATTGAAGTACCGCAGTGCCTTATTGTTCCGGGGATAAGATATTTCGCTGCTGATACCTTGGCATTCATACCGAGTACAGTGAGTCCCTCTGAATGAAAAACAGAAAAAAAAAACAAACAAACAAATCAACATTAGCACAGGTACGAAATTACGTTAAATAATATACACGAAGAAAACAATAAAGAAAGAAAAACAAAAGAACGAGATAATTCACATTAAACATAAAAATTCGTCATCCTTACCGTTGTTGTTCCTGTTGTTCCGGCCGTTCCTGTTTTTTTTTTGGTTAATTTTTGTCATTTTGGCGTTAAGGTCAAATATACGCGCTGAAGTTTTTAATTTTATTTATTAGTCTGTTTAATAACGTTTTTTTTTATATATTTCCTTGATTATTTAATTTCTTTTCTAAATTTATAATTGTAAGTGGAACTCTGGTTTTTTCCAATATTGTTTTTTAATTTTTGGCCGCGTTTCGGGTACGGTAAGCCAATCATTTTATGGTTATTTTGTGTGTTTTTGTTACTACCCCCTCCACAGAGCTCTATCGAGGTAGGGAAAAATCTCGAGCCGCCAATTAAGGATTGTTGTAGTGCACCAAAAAGGGTGTTTGATAAATTTTTTTTGTTGGAAAGGGACCAGGTCCATATTTGTTATTGTGTTTCTTATTTTTCGAGTTTTTAATTTTGAGTTCAAGCCTTTCTGTTTGCGTCAAGGCATTTATCTCTAAAATTATAAATAAAATTAAACGTTTATCTATAGGTTCCATGGCTAAATTTAAAGTTTCATAACAATAAAAAGTGACTTCATACCGCCTAAAAAAATGAAAAAAATCGTCTTTTGTTGTTTTGTGTAAACAAAACATGAACTTTTGAAGAAACTTTTTTTCAGGGGTGCCAAGGGTAGCTGAGTTTTCGGTGAAGATGGTTTAACTCGAAACCGACTATCCGCCATCTTGGGGGAATTCAAAAATGGCCACGAATTCCTAAGGTTGGGTGGGTAATGGCCACACTGCGATGACACCTGCAGTGCCCTGATGTGGCAATAGTCCGTCCGTGGTCATAGCTAGTCCGATTTCTTTTTTTTTTTCCTAGTTCCCTCAGGCCTGATTTGTGTTTTTGGCTGCAGGCGAGGTTAAGTTTCCGGGGGCAAGATCCCCCCCGTCCGACGAGCTGACGCCGTGCATGTGCAAGCAGGCCGCGTCCCCGGGACTTGACATTCTACCCTTTTCTAACCTATTCCTATCCCAGTTTCCTAACCTTTCCTTTTTCCTACCTAACCCCGATACCGACACTCCTCCGCTCCTCTTGCCTCGCAACATGGTAGATGTCTTGCATTGATTTTTCGACATCATCAGTAAACCCAATTTTGTTCTCCACAGTTTTGTTCGGTGAAATACGTTTAAGGATGAAATTAGTTTTGCATTAAATCTGCGACCTTCTCGATTCGTTCTTTTAAGTCCTTATTTTCAACACTTTCGCTGGTTCCCTAACTGCATACAGTTTTTCAGGATCGTCTGGATATTTTTCGGCACAAGTAAAACAGCAATTATTCTTAAAATTAAAACTCACCTGGCGACTCACGTAGGTCAATATTTAGCTTTTATGCGGCCAAAAGTCGATTTTGTAAACTTACGGTAAACAAAAAAAAAACAGTTTGTCGATCGTTAGGAGAATAATCCCAGTTTTTAATTTTACTCTTTTTACCTCACAAAAGCACACCGTTTGCAAATACGTGTAATTGTAACTTGATCTCTAACCGCAGTACACGTTTTCCTTAGCATATAGTTTACAAGACGAATAAAGTTGTTAGTTCAATATTTCTATTTCTGTGTGTGTTATTTATAATATAGTGATGGATTTCGATAACTCAGGTATGATTTCTTATTTTAATTATAATTTGCTCCGCTGAAATGCATGATGATAAAAATTTAGTGCTGTTAAACTTTGGGTATTTTTTTGGCTATATTTTTACCATATTTTACTTTTCAAAATTGAATTTGTTATATTTCCGCGTTAGATCGGATGATAATTCTTTTTGAATTGTGAAGTATAACCTTTTCATCTACAAATGTAATAAAAATTGGCTGCGGAAGCCTGCAGAGGACAAAAATATTGACATTTTTAACAGCACAGATTTTTCGGTAAAAAAAATTAAAATTCAGAATAGTGAAACAATCATTGTGTTTTCTTGCTGTTGGAACTCCGAGCACATCAGGAGTGAAAATTGTTAGTCGGAGGTACCTCTATGAGTTTAAGAAAGAACAAAATTTACCAGATTTTGAAGCTAAAATTAATTATTTAGAAAATCGCTTACTGTCAAACTATGGCAGTACTGTGGATGATAAAAACGTTTGAAACATAGATTTTCCTTATTTAAATCGATTTTGAAGGAAAAATGGGCAAAATGTTATAGAAAAGAAGAGGCGTTTTTGAAAAATAATGAGTCGTTTCTCAACGGAACCTTCGAACTTCCTTTAAAATTTCTTTCGTACAAGCACCAATATCACACAACCTACCACTCTAGAAGCCAACAGCTAAGTAAACAAGAAACTAACATTTAAATAATTTAAAAAAAACCGTTAGATTTTACAGGTGCATTTTCATTCATTGAGATATCGTTTCTAATTAGTTGCTCGTAGCTGTAGATTAAAAGTCATATTGGAAACCATTTCAAGTGGACACAAAATTGATTCACAAAAATATGACCAATTTGTCAAAGATACAGGTCAGCTATACATCATCAATCTTTATAATTGGCACCCAATGACTCCGACAATGCACAAGATATTGATACACTGTGCAATCATAATCGAAAACTCGTTGTTGCCAATAAGCCAATTACCAGAGAAAGCTGCACAGGCCCACAATAAACATTTTCGCTTATATCGCGAAAATTTTTCAAGGACATTTTCAAGAGAACAGTGCAATTTGAATGTATATATTACTTAGTTCCGATCCACTCATAAGCAGCCTTAGGCCAAAAAAGCGAACCATTTTAAAATCATTTTGCCCTGAAGCAAGAAATATGCTTGTGCCAGCAGATTCTAACACCGAACCCGATTCAGGCATTGAACCACTAGACGAATTTGTTATTGAATTATCATGAATTAAGTTTAAATAATTATTGTTTTTATTATTTTTTGTAAGCTGAAAAATTGTTTAAAAAAGTAAAAAAATGAAGTTAAAAAAAAATTATTTTTTTTTTAATAAATAATTATAAATATCTAAATGTTATCATTATAAATTAAAGAACCTCAAAATATTTCTAAATTTACCTCAAAATAGTTTTTTTTATTAAAATTATATTTTTTTTCGTCATATAAAACCCAATAGAAAGAATATAAGTGAATGAATGTTTTTGGCCGCATAAATGTGAAAAATTGACCTATGTGCGACTGGGACTGTACTTTAGTGACGAGCTGTCTCCCTAAAGCTTTTTGGATAAACTTTTTCTGCAAATTTGGTGAAGTTTTACCGTAGCTACATTTTGCAAAATTGCTTTGTTGTTTTTACGCCCTCGTTTAACACTTCTGGCAAGCAATGTACGAAATCCATCGTTCTTTGACCTTCACACTTTCACCAACATTTAGAAAAATTTTACAAATAAGACACGTGCTCAAAAAACAGGTTTTTGCAGATTGTATATTATAACGGGAAAGAGCTTAATAACTAACACCTAACAGATATTTCTTACACAAAAAAACACACGCATATGATCTTTTACGTGGGTTTAGAAAAAATAAACCGTACCTACTCGAAAAAAGCTATATGCGCAAAGTTTAAGTTGAACTAGTACGATGGTTATAACGACGATTTTGACAATTTTAATTACTCGTACTTTCTCCACCCTTTTATTAAGAGTTAAAATCATCGAATACCTATTTTATTTTTTAAGTATCGTGCTAACTTTACATGACACTTTGACATTTAGGTGTGTTCAGAAGCACTTTATTACAATAATAACCTTAGCACGATAATAGTTAGAAAATCGTCACCTGAGTTCTATCTTGTTCAAAGTCCATTTTGGAAAATGTTGGGAAAACGATTTTTTAACTTCAGAAGCAAAATTTTTGCTTAAATTTGAAAGGAAATACTGTGGAGTTTTTTCTCCATTAAACTCAATAAATTTAGTTTGCAAAATGATTTATAAATCTAGGTTTTATTAAATCCTGAAATAATTAAAAATTAAAATCAAGTGGGATGTAATTTTGGATATTGAACAACGTTGTATGGGCTGTAAACAAGTTGATTAAATTGGTAGATATAGAACAAAAAAGCTAAGTATTGAACAAAATAGAAGCACTTAATAATTAAATCATTGAAACTACGTGAATACTATGAAAATAGAACAAAAAATTCTAACTCTTTTTTGAGTTAAGCACTAGAATATAATGGGTAATCAGAAAAAATATTGCCGCTGCTCGGTAGGTAATGAAATTCAAAATTTGTTATAAATACATGTGTTTTTATTATTTTCATTAATTATAAAACCAAAATAACTCAAATAAATATCTTTTCAAAATAAAATTCATTAATGGAAAAACATTTTTTTGAATTCACTTCTTACCCTCCTTTTTTCAAATAAATACATTATTTATTTTACATACAATTTTTAATTTAAATTTTGTAATTGTTTTAAACATACTGGTGCAAAATTTTAATTGAATTAGTACGATGCTAAAGCTGTTTTAGTATGATACTAGGTTAAAACAACGAATTTGCAAATTGTAATCGAATATAGCATCATACTTTCTCTACGCCTTTTATTAAAGTTAAAATCGTCGAATACCTATATTAGTTTTTTAGTATCGTGCTAGCTATTTACAAACGCCACACAATGTCTGTTTACTTAGTTTTTTGCACGAACTTTCATTGCTTTAGGTGTCTTCAAATGCAATTTATTAAGAAAATTGCCTTAGTACGATACTAGTTAGAAAATTAAATTAAATTAAATTAAATAAAAATTAAGTTAGTAAACTACTTTAAAGTTAGCAAATTATTAAGAATTATAATACTAATACCTTAATAACAGACTGTTTAGAATTTTGCGCCACTGAGTTTTATTGTAATTGGTTTCTTATTATGTTTTCATAAAAATCGTTGTTTTAACGTAGTTTCATACTAAAACAGCTTTAACATCGTACTAATTCAACTAAAATTTTGCGCCATTATGATTTTATTTATAATGCATTGAAAGAAGATCAGATTGTCGATATTGTATTTGTCTAAATTGAAAGTAAACTTTTTTCTTGAAAGTACTTTAGCTACTCTCTTTCACTTTGGTTCCGATCTTATTACAAATTTAAAATAAAACTGTCCTTTTTCAGAATCTTTTAAGGTCCAAAATGAATCAAATATTTTCTCACGTTCATCATAAGAAAATTTGGTGAAACAATTATGACTTCAACTAACGTCGCAAGCGGATGTCATTTGAATATTGCTTACCACCTTGACGCATCCGTTTTTGTATATTTTGTTTCCACAAAAATGGTTTTTGATTTTTTTACTCGATCCAGGTGTAAAGATGAAACGGAACCTTCTGCTGGTACTACATTTTCCAATGAAGGTACTGTAATGACTTCTTCAGAAGAAGGAGCTATTTCTGAATCATAGAATTCTGAAATATCAGATCCTGGATGAGCTGGATTTATCATACTGTAAGCGACAAGTATTGTATTCAAAAACTGTCTAAAGATGAAAGGGTTTCTCAAAATACCTTAAAAGCGTTTGAATATTACGCTCCAAGTTTTCGCTTACATCGCATTGTGCTTACAGCTTCAAATGTTATATGAGTATTAATTTTGTGTGGTACATTACAGTACAGTGATATTGAACAAAAACGCGGTTTTCCGTCCGCAAAACTTTTTTAATAGCATTTTGTTCAATAACATACAAAACTAAATGGATTAGATATGGATATTGAACAACAAAGAAATACATGGTAGTTTTTTTTTTTAAGTTAATATAAAATTGTTTAATTCCATACAAAAACATAAAGCAGTGGTTAATTGAATAAAAAAGACACTAAAAATATTTAATAAAGTGGTTTATTGAACAAAATAGTTCTTCATAACTTAAAAACTAAAAGAGATAGAACAAAATGGAGTACGCCATTCGAAAGAGCATGTTCGATTTATAAAAACTGCATTTCTAACTCAATTTCGCCAAAAATGGTCTTTTGAACAAGATAGAACTCAGGCGACGAAATGTTTAAAATTAAGAAAGAGCTAGCAAACTGTTGAGTAGTATCATACTTATTCCTTAATACTAAGCTGTTTAAAATTTTACGCCATAGTTTTTAAGATTATAAAAGATATCAAAGGGCTAAGCTAGTCAGGCACAGGCGCCTCACCAAATTTCAATTTTCTAGCATAAGCGGTTCCTGATAGGCCTCAAAAATCAAAGACTGACTGACAGATCATCAAAATTATGGAGCCCTTCACGACATCGTAGAATCTTGTAATTTTGCACAACGGTAGGTCTTGTCATGCAAGCAGCGGAGAAAATTTTAAGTTTTCCATTCAGAGGGCGTGGTATCCGCCCACTTTCTCCGAATTAGTGTTGGTTGAATGGAGCACTTCCGACTGCTGTAAAACGATGAAATTTGGCAAAACGGTAGGGCTCAAATTGCATATAAAGGAACAAAAATAAAAATTGAGGTTTTCCATTCAGGGGGCGTGGTATCCGCCCACTTTCTCCGAATTGGTGTTGGTTGAATGGAGCACTTTCGAGTGCTATAAAACTATGAAATTTGGTAAAGTGGCAGGGCTTAAATTGCATACTAAGAAAAAAATATAAAATTTGAGGTTTTCCATTCAGGAGCGTGGTATCCGGCCACTTCCTTAGAACTGATGTAAATTATATGGCACACTTCCGATTGCAGTAGAACAATGAAATTTGGTAGAACGGTAGGGCTCAAATTGCATATAAAGGACCAAAAATAAAAATTGAGGTTTTCCATTCAGGAGACGTGGTATCCGCCCATATTCTGAGAAAATGTTTAATTTATATGGAGCATTTGGTAGAGTGGTAAAGCTTAATGTACATTCAAAGCGAAAAATAGAAAATCTAAGATTTTTCATTCGAAGTGTCTTTTTATTGTCATTTTGAAACTATACATGCATTTTGAAAATGTATGACTTTTCTTAGAACTAGAGTGCTCGATTTGGTACTCTTTGTTATTTCAACATGAATGAAAAAAGAAAACATTTGCATACCTGAAAAAATTATTAGCTTACATAAGAAAAATCTTAACTGTGAAGTGAACTATAATCAAACCACTAATTAGGCTATTAATTGGTGGGCAACCTTCATTTAAAAAAAGGAGTTAAAATTGCAACAAAAACATTATCGCATCCTCAACAATTATTGCTTTTTTATGACTTTGATCGGATGCAGGTACTAGTATTTATAATTAATGAAGGTATGTTAGTGTTAGGTATCTTGCCAGGACAAGAAAAAACAATTCAAGCGCAAATCAAAACAACCAATAACAAAAAGAAAATATACCAAAAGAAATCGGAAGCTATAAACTTTCCGTATCTTTCGAGATTTTGACATATTGATTTTGAAATATTAAAATCTTTGCAAAAAGGAGTGAGATCAGACCAAAAACATAAATGTTAAAAAAAGAGCCAAGTTCTTCTATACAAAAACCTTTGTGTAAAAAGTCAACCCTGAAAAGTACTGAGATCTAAAAGTACGCCAAGTTCTTACTTCATGAAGGTTTAATATCGAATATTTAAAGTAGCGTAATATTGAAACACATATTGAAGCACATCAAATTTTAGTCAGTAATCATTAAATAATAAAATTTCTTTATTACATTGTAGCTGTTTCAATATTACTCTACTTTAAATATTCGATATTAAACCTTCATGAAGTAAGAACTTGGCGTACTTTTAGATCTCAGTACTTTTCACGGCTGACTTGTTAGACAAAGGTTTTTGTATAGAAAAACTTGTTTTTTTTTAACATTTATGTTTTTGGTTTGATATGATGTTACGTGGTCAAATAAAAAGCTTTTACTGAGAACAATAGGAACCATACTCCAAATAAACGCATCGTTTCAAACTTGCATACAAAAATCGTGTTCGCTCCTGTTTCAGTTATATGGGATTGAGCTGATACTTCAAACACCCCACAAATACTTACACATATTTGTTGCTGGCAACACCAAAATGAAAAATTAACAAGCTACAAGGTTATGATAAACAATTTAAACCTTTCCTAAGTTTTTAATTCATAAATATCTGGGCTCCCGTTTGTCGTAATGAACTATTTTTCTTTGTAATTTAGAGAAAATTAGCAGAACTATGGAAAAAATATCAAAACTAAGAAAAAATGTACCGTTAAATACAGTTTTTTTTTCCTAATAATTACGAAAAAGGGTATTAAAAGCAAGAAAAAAACTTTTTGTTTGAGCATATTGAATTAAACGCAAGTTGATAGAAAATATTGTTATAAACAATAAAGTTTATAATTTTTTACTTTGCGACATACTGGGGCTGAGATAATAATCAAAATGTAAAAAAAATTGCGTGGGTGCGCTGACTTACCTATGTTCATAAATTTATGGCTTCCGTTAGTAGTAGAAGGTTAATTTTTGTCTTAAATTTTAGGGAATTACAAGGACTTTAAAAATAAAAAATAAAAATTGCATCGTTAGATGAGCTTTTTTCTTAATGATCATGAAAAACTGATTTTTAAACAACAAACAATTATTTTAACTTACTATAACAAAGGAGGTGTCGATGAACATTGGTTTTGAGTTTTGAATCTTTGCAAATTGAAATGTCAAGGAAAAACCGTACCGGGTAAGTTATTCCGTAATCGTGTTGTGCGACTAAAGAACGAATCTCTATATTGGACCGTACGACGAAAATTAGGCTCCAGGGTGAACTGATGAGCATTTCTGTCGAAGCGGGTAACTGATTAAGGGGAGGAATGAAACTTTCTACTTCGAGTGAGAATTGCTTGTGAAAGAAGCGATAAAACAAGGAAATACATACATGAGTCATTCAAACGATGTTCAAGTGATGGGAATGAATCCACGATAACTGTGTTTCCTTTCAGTTTTAACGCTAATAAGTGAGTAATACTATGTTTTGGACGTATGCATAACATCTTATGAATGATAGCCAGATCGTAACGTTTCCGATGTGGTTACACCCTTCTTCAGACTTATTTATGAACAAAATTGTAATTAAAAGCATATATACAATAAAATTCAAAAAGATTACGAACTGTAACAAATATGAATGTATGAAAATACTTCTTATTTGTTTGTGGTTCTTTCTATCGTTTTTTTTAAGTCATGAAAAAACTACAAAATTATGCTTCTATCTTTATTTTTTTCTTTTCTATTTGTTTGAGATTCATTTTCATCAAATTCGTCGATGAAGTTTTCTGTATTATTGGACGTATAAATCACTTTTATATACATACATATTATCTGTAGTTCATTTTAATTTTGATTTGTTTGTCTAACTTAAATGCTAAATAAAAAGAAACAACGTACAAAATGTGTTTTTAAAAAATAATGGTTTATTTTAAAACTTTTAAGTAACAATTAAAATGAAAAAATTCATTCTTTGGATGTAAGGAAAAGAAAACACAGAAAAAATTGCAGTTTAAGTGTAGTTTTTAACATCACAAAATTATTGGGTCAAAATACTTAAATATTATTTGGACACTATAATTTAGATATAATTTTAATGTTCAGTACTCTGTTGGATTTCCCTTTACTATAAATAACACTTTTAAGCCTTCTTTGCATAGATTCAACCAAGTTTTGTGTTGTTGAAGACCTAATTTTACTGCATTCTTCAAATAAAACTTTTTTAAGACCCGTTTTGTTCGAAATGGTATATTTTTTGACTCCGCAATCTAGAAATTCTCATAATTTCTCTACAGAGCTGAAGTCTGGGCTTTGAGGTGGTGTTTGGATTACTTTTCGGCAAAAATAAAGCAACCATTCTTTTAAAATTCTAGATTTATGCTTGGGGTCGATATCTTGTTGGAATTGAAATGTGCTTAGAATACCCATTGATTCAGCACTTTGCCGTAAATTTTGTTTTAAATGTTTAAATAGACCATTCGGTCCATGATTCCGTCTATGAAAACCAAATAACCAACCCCCACCTGTGACATACCATGTTTTACGGTTGGTAACAGGTTTTCATTGTTTAGCTCTGTAATGACCTTGCGCCATACCTTACCTTGACCATCTGATCCAAATACATTAAATTTACTTTCGTCCGCAAAAAAATAATGTTTTCCAGTAGTCTAGTTCCTTATCTTTTACATTTTTAGCAAACTATAGTCTCTTTTTTAGATTTTGTTTATTTATGAATGGTTTTTTTTCTGGCCACTCTGCCTTTATAGCCATTTTTTCTGAAAACGCAGCGTATGGTTTCTGGGGCAACAGTTTTTCCACAATAACTTTGTAATTCAGTGGCCATTTTTGAGACGTTTATGTGCCTATTTTTTCTAACGTTTTGTTAAATCCACCTTTGATCATGGTTGTTTAAGATACTTGAGCGTCGAGAGTTAGTCTTGAATTATATTTTAATTTTAATTTTTTGTCCTCCGAATTGTAATTTCAACAAAACTCCTTAGATTATTTAACAAATCTGCAATTTCCCTTTAAGTTTTCCCTTTGGTATAATGGAAGATTATAAGTTGCATCTTGTCAAAAGATGTTTTACCTTTTCGAATGGAGAATGGAGTAAAATTAGTTTTTCAACAACACAAAACTTGGTTGAATCTATGCAAAGAAGGCTTAAAAGTGTTATTCATAGGAAGGGAAATCCAACAGAGTACTTAACATTAAAATTATATCTAAATTATAGTGTCCAAATAATTTTTAAGTATTTTCACCCAATAATTTTGTGATGTTAAAAACTACACTTAAAATGCAATTTTTCTATTTTTTCTTTTCCTTACATCCAAAGAATGGATTTTTTCATTTTAATTGTTACTTACAAGTTTTAAAATAAACCATTATTTTTTAAAAACTTGTTTCTTTTTGATTTAACATTTAAGTCAGGAAAGAAATTTGGCCCAATAATTTTGTGAGTAACTGTAGTTGTTAATAAATGATTTGTTCCAATGTTTTTTTTTTTTTTTTTTGTAGAAATGGAATATCGCTATTGACTAAAACCCTATTGATGAAATTTTTAGCTGTATTAATAATAATAATAATTAATAATTACTAGTTTTGGGTTGTTTCGTACTAAAATTGATCAAATGACCTGAAGAGTATGGTTTTTTATACCAACCAAAAATTAGGTGTATATTTTTATAATTATAACTTTAATATAAAGATAGAGAAGTATTTTTTTCTTTTTCAAATTCAAATGAAAATTTAATTTTGGGATGAGAAAAATTTAGTGCTATTAAAGTTGAATTGACCTCATTTGATTTGATAATTAAAAATAAATCATCGAAATATTTTTTAATAACGACGAAGACAATAGATTTTTCTAAAGCATAATCAAGTAAATTTTCACTCACTATATCAGCTAAAACTAGGTACACCTTGTTTTCGTTGATAAGTTTTTTTTCAACTATGGAAAAATGTTTTTGTGTATTTTCTTTGACAGTATTCCAATTTTTTCAACAATTTCTATTGCCATTTGTACCGTAGTATATCATTTTCTTCCTGAAAACTGTTTCAATAATTTTTTTAGCACTTTTAGCATTATATTTTAAATTCTCAGTTATCTTGTTAAGAATTTTAACAATATGTTTTGAAAGTTGATAGCAGGGGACATTTGTAAAAGAGCATATTGGTCGTAAAGGCCAATTAAAATTTTATAATTATATTTATTTTGTTTGAAATTTTACCACATACATTCATTACAAGTATTTTTACTTACCTACTTACTTAAGGTGGCGCTACACTCCGGGGTGGACCAGGGCCTCAACTAAGAAGTTTCTCCAGCTAGCTCGGTCCCTAGCTAGCTGTATCAAGTTTCGCACGTCAAGTTGGTTGAAGTCCTCTCCCAATTGTGAGCGCCATCTGAATCTTCCTCAACTGCGCCGTCCCTCGGGGTTGGGTTCGAAGACTTTCCGGGCCGGAGCATTAGGGTACATTCGCTCTAAATGACCAAGCCATCATGACAAGGTCAGTTTCATATCAGTTCATTGTTATATCTTTTCCTCCACTCTATGCAGACGGGACCAAAGATCACACGGAGAATTTTCCTCTCGAAACATCCTAAAGCGTTCTCATCCACTTTCTACTAAGTCCATGTCTCTGCACTATAGACAAGGACGGGATGATGAGAGTTTTATAGAGAGACAATTTAGTTGCTCCAGAGAGGACTTTGCTACTCAATTGCCTTCTTAGTCCAAAGAAGCAGCGATTGGCAAGAGTTATTTTCTGTTTGATTTCAGCGTTGCTGTTATTGTCTGAATTTATAGCGGCGCCTAGGTATACAAAGTCCTTAACTACCTAATCATTATTATAGCTGTCTATGGTGACGTATGGTGACGTTCTCTCCAAGACGTCGGAGAGAAAAAAATGCGCCACTTTGATCACGTTTTGTTCTTCCTATAATGTCAAGGTCGTCGGCATATCCGAGTAATTTGACAGACTTTTGAAAGATTGTGCCTCCAGTGTTGACGCGTGAATTTTGCACTGTTCTTTCAAGAACGATGTTAAAGACGTCGCGCTGCAGAGTATAGCCTAAACCTTAAACCTTTTTTGACATCAAATGCATCGGTGAGATCAGGGATGCCAAAACTAGACATTGCTCTATATAGTTCGTTCCTATAAATGCTATCATCCGCGGCCCTGGTTTTTTTCCAAGATCTGCCGTAATGTGAATATTTGATTACATAATACGGCAGAAAGGATCTTGTAAGCGGTGTTCAGGAGACTTATTCCTCTGTAGTTGGCGCAGTTCAGATGGCCTCCTTTCTTGAGGATCGGACAGACAATGCTGAGGTTCTATTCATCGAGCATGCTTTCTTCCGACCATATTTTGCAGATGAGGTGCATACTCCCAACCAAGTCATCGCCTGCCGATTTGAACAGTTCGGCAGCGAGGCCGTCAGCTCCAGTGGCTTTGTTGGACTTGAGACATAAATATTTTTAATTATGATTTCAGTTAGTATTAATTTTAAAATTTGATTTGATTTGTAGGTATTTCGATAGCAAATATAAGCAATTCATTGTTATTAATTTTTAACAAAATACTTCTACTTAAACTACTGTATTCCTCTTTATATTTTTAAGCGTTCATTGATTTTAAGTTTTTTATTATTATTATATTATAATAAGTTTATTAACAATAGAAAAAATAACATTGTCAATAATATAAGTTAATAGCTGCTAGGACTTTCAGCTAGTTGAAAATACAGTACAAATGTATATAAGGTTTTCTAAATTAAGTACTGACATCCGCTTACATGTGGGCTTATCCGTGCAAATTTTAACTTTTGCCATGCGTCGAAATATATCAATTAACTCGGTGCTTAAAATAAATTATTTTAAATTCATTTTTCTATACGTTATACCTTTATACTCTTTAACAAACAATACATATGAGTTATTTTGAAGTTTTTTATTTATTCGTGGTCTATAATTGAAGAAAAACTCAAATTTACATGCGTGCCTTAATTTTTTGTTTGTTTTTTTTTTTTAAACTCAAGAAGTTAAAATTTACAGGAATAAGCCCATATATTTCTTTTATAATTACTACTACCTTTAAATTATTTTCACAGTACGAGCGTCATGAAAGCAAGGAGGGGTTTAAAAGGAGATACCGATGCACATAAGTTTTAAATTCTTGAATATTACAATGGGAAGGAAAAATAGAGCTGGGTAGAGCATTCCACATTCGTGAAGTGCGGCTAGAGAAAGAATATCTGTATTTCACAGCACGTCCGAAGTTGGACTCAAGGGTAAACTGATGATCATTCCTAAAAGCGCGAGTATTACGGATAAATTGTTTAAGGGGAGAAATGCAGCTGGCTATTTCACTAGAACAGTGTTTATAAAAATAACGGTAAAATAATGATAGACATGAAACATTGCGGCTGTACTCGAAAGATGCAAATGTTTCCGTTATTGTAAAGTAACTTTTAAATTTAACACTTAAAAGATTGGAACCAAATTTGTGGTCTAGAGTTAAATAAGTATTCTTCAAATTTAAAGTTCCTTTATTGACCACAAAATTTATTAATTATTTTATTAAAAGACCAAAAATAAATAACTTTTAATACAAAAAATTTTTTAATTTTATTCGTCAAGTAACAAAAAATTATATACCGAATGCATTTCGGGCAGACAAGCTGCTCATCATCAGCGATTAACACGATATACTCACATAAAATAGATAAAACAAAATAAAATAAAGTAAGAAAATTACAAAAATGAAAAAGAAAAAGACAGTAAAGAGACAATTTGAAAATTAAGCTTTAAGTAATAAATTTAAAGAGAACAAAATTAAATAAGAGAAAATAGAGGAGACACAATATTTCCGTTGTCGGTGTTCATGACATTTGTTGTTTTATGGATGTACAGCGATTCGTAGGCATCTAATTTTCTTTCATTGCGTACATGTTTTAGAAGACGAACACTGATCGAAGTTTCCAATTTTGTGTGGAGGATTGTTGTCATCACACGTTGCATATACATGGGCTGCTACTGCTGATCGAGTCATTTGTTTATGTTTAACACAGCTGATGTGCTCTTTGAAACGAGTCTCAATCCCTCGTCGCGTTTGGCCTACGTACTTAGCTGAGCAGTCTAGGCAGCTTACTTCGTAAATTCCACTCTTCGAAGCTTTCGTCGTCTCATCTTTAGTTGAACCAAGAAGGTTTTTTAGTTTTCCGCTGTTGTTGTAAACTATTTGTATGTTTTCTTTCTCCATTGTTTTTCTTAGTTGGTTGGTGATAGCTGGGATGTAAGAAAAGGAAACCCGATGTGTGTTATTTGTTTTTTTTGTTTCATTCTGTGTAAATAATGTGGTGCTCTCATTTCGTTTTATTTTGTTTGATTGTTTTTTGATTATTTTCTCAACGAGTGTCTTCTTAAACCCATTGACGTTAGCTAGGTGTACAATATAATCAAACTCTGTTTTGAAGCTGTGGAGGGATAAGGGAAGCTTGCATAGCCGATAAGCCATGGAATGGAAAGCTGTAATCTTGTGTTGATGTGAACAAAAAGAGTCTATTGTTATGTAGCGATCTGTGGTAGTGGATTTTCGGTATACCTCCAATTCGATTTTGTTGTTAACCTTTTTGCACATTACATCGAGGAAGGGGATGCAATTGTTTTTGTCTTCTTCTTGGAAGGTGAACTTGATACTTTCATATTGACTATTTATTATGCTTATGACATTCTCGGCTGTATTTTTCTTTATCACACTGAAAACGTCGTCTACGTACCGTAGCCATATACGAGGTAGAAGTTCTTTTGCTTGTAAATCTTTTTCAAACTTTGACATAAAAGCTTCTGCAATCAGAGGTGATAATGGGTTACCCATAGTGCAACCAAATTCACTAAAATAAAATTTGTTGCGAAAAGCAAAACAATTGTGCGACATACAAATTTTGGCTGTTCTCAAATATACATTAATTTTTTCTATATGTACATTATGTGCTTCAAGGTGTAATTTTAATGATTCAATCGCTACATCTATTGGTATGTTAGGAAAAAGAGCTTGAACGTCGAAGGATATGATTGTTTCGTCATCTTTCAACACAATATCTTTTGTTTTTTCCACAAAATCATATGTATTTAGTACACTTGAGCTGTCAAACTTTCCAAACTGTTTCATTTCATCGACCAGCCATTTAGAGACTTTTACTAAAGGTGATTTTACGTTGGAGACTATTTTTCGCATTTTTTTTTCCCCGTTTTATGTACTTTTGGCAAACCGTACATTTTTGGTACCTCGGGGTTGGAAACTAATAATTTAAACTTGTTTACGTTGAAAGTGTTGCAAATGTCTTTGATTATTAATTTAGCATCGCTTATCATTTTGTTCAAAGGCGATTTGTTTAGAGTTTTGTAACCATCTTCTGCAATCGATATTTGCATTCTCTCTTCGTAATCAGTTTTATTCATTATTACTATTTGATTTCCTTTGTCCGCTTTTATGTAGAAGACATCCTTCTCTTTTAAATTTTTGATTACTTCAACGCTATTTTTTGCTTGTTGTTCTTTCGGTTTGTGTGTGGATTTTACTTTTTTGATGACTTTTTTTGCTGTTCCTCGAATTTTCGCTTTTGTTTCAATTGATTTGAACTGAATAGCACTTTCAATGTCAACAATTGCTTGCTCGATGTTCACGGAACTTATGTTTGGTGTAAAGTTAAGTCCTTTATTTAATAAATCCAATTCATTTGAGTTAAATTCGGCGTTTGATAAATTGATAACAAGATTTTCAACAGTTTTTGGTGTTGCTTTTTTTGTCTCTTTCGTCTGGTTCGTTCTCATCAGTTTTTGTAATTTATGTTTATGTACTTCGCGTTTCGTTTTGAAAGTTTTGTTCGTCATATCAATAATTTGGTTTTGTCTTAAGATGAAATCATCAAACTCGTAGTCGTTTAAATTTTTTGTTAATTCCAAATGAATGGCATATAACTCTAACTGCATGTTATTCAGAATACCATAATGATATTGTATTTCGCTCTTTAGCCAAAACTTTTCGGCCATTTTGATAACCTTCATAGTTCTTGAATTGGAAACGCAAGTTTTTATTTTAATAAATAATAAGAAAAACAATGGAGAAAGAAAACATACAAATAGTTTACAACAACAGCGGAAAACTAAAAAACCTTCTTGGTTCAACTAAAGATGAGACGACGAAAGCTTCGAAGAGTGGAATTTACGAAGTAAGCTGCCTAGACTGTTCAGCTAAGTACGTAGGCCAAACGCGACGAGGGATTGAGACTCGTTTCAAAGAGCACATCAGCTGTGTTAAACATAAACAAATGACTCGATCACCAGTAGCAGCCCATGTATATGCAACGTGTGATGACAACAATCCTCCACACAAAATTGGAAACTTCGATCAAAGTGTTCGTCTTCTAAAACATGTACGCAATGAAAGAAAATTAGATGCCTACGAATCGCTGTACATCCATAAAACAACAAATGTCATGAACACCGACAACGGAAATATTGTGTCTCCTCTATTTTCTCTTATTTAATTTTGTTCTCTTTAAATTTATTACTTAAAGCTTAATTTTCAAATTGTCTCTTTACTGTCTTTTTCTTTTTCATTTTTGTAATTTTCTTACTTTATTTTATTTTGTTTTATCTATTTTATGTGAGTATATCGTGTTAATCGCTGATGATGAGCAGCTTGTCTGCCCGAAATGCATTCGGTATATAATTTTTTGTTACTTGACGAATAAAATTAAAAAATTTTTTGTATTAAAAGTTATTTATTTTTGGTCTTTTAATAAAATAATTAATAATGTGGTCAATAAAGGAACTTTAAATTTGAAGAATACTTGTTTCCGTTATATTTCTATCACCTTTCATTTTTAAAGCCCTTTTTTGAATTCTATCCAAGAGACTTAAGTGGGTTATTGGAGCACCTGCCCAAATATGGGAATTCTACTCGAGCTTTGGGCGAATATAAGCCTTATAGATTACAGCCAGATCAGAAGAGGTAAACATTTTTTCGCAACTTCGAAGGAAACCTAAATACTTAGCAGCATTTTTGGCGACGTCGAATATGTGATCATTCCACACAAGGTGGTCTGTGATACACATACGGAGAACCGAGAGCTGTTCAGTTTTCTCATTGCAAGCGCCCCTCATGAAAAGGGCTTTAACAGTGGTTTTTAAATGTATATCTGGAATCAATTATAATACCAAGTATTTTACCAAAATTAACATTGATTATACATACTAGTATAATTAAATTGTATTGAGATGTTTTTATTACAACTATATTTTGTACATATGTCGAGAAGTTCATATTTTTAATTAAAATCTTTGAACCTGAGTATTGCCCCCATTCTGAAAGGCACGTGGAACGAAGTGTTAAGTTCTTTGATAGGCCGCTTCCACATAGCCTGGCAGCTTCTACTATTGTGCAATTCTCGCGTTCAACACTACTATTCTGCTCTGGAGTATAAGGCACTTTAGTTTTGTGGCGAACGGAGTGCTTGGTCAAGAGTGATTTAACAATTTCACCTACGAACTCTGTTCCATTATTGTACGAAACGTTCTGCCCACATTACCACATTCACAGTCACCGACTAACCTCAGAACCATAAGCATCGTTCGTTCTGCTGTGTGATTCTTTTCTTTTGCTGCCAAGCGCAACAACCGGTATCCCCGTTATACCGTTGATTCTTATCTATTTATTGTTTCTCTGCTAATTTTTTTTTTCTCATCTTGAGTTTTTATATACACGTGAGTGCACTCTCTTTCGAGTGAAAATGACCCTCGGGGAGGGGGGATCGCGCTTCAGGCATCTGCCGCTTGACGTGGATTCCGTCTCTTTTACCCAACCTAATAAAAAACATAAATCCAACCTGACTCCCTTATGCAATTACCCTGATCTTCCAATATTAACAAGTGCAAAAAATCCCAAATTCATTGTTATCTCCCCAAAATCCAATGATAAGCCCATTTCGTCCCTCAGCCCATTCCTCCTGAAAAAAATCAATCGACAAAATTAGCAAAGAATATGAGCAAATATCACAACTACGAGACGGCAATCTTCTCATATTGGTAAAGTCGCAAAAAGCTGCAAACATCTTTCTCAAAGTGAACAATCTAGCAAACACGTGCCCCGTTATTGTCAAACTCCACGACAAACTAAACGAATCTAAGGGGATCGCGTATGCCCCATGTTTGATTAACGTCGCTGAGACTGAAATTGTCACAGAGATGAAATCACAAGGAGTCACCGATATATATAAATTCACCAAAAACGAAGAGGGAAAGCAAAGAGCCACTGGCCTCATGCTTTTTACTTTTAACCTTTACCAGACCCCTAAATCTGTCGAAATCGGATTTTACAACGCAAAAGTCACATATTACATACCCAATCCAATGCGCTGCCGCAACTGCCAACTACTGGGTCACACTAGTAAACGCTGCAACGGCGATACAAAGTGCGATTCATGTAACCAACCGCCCCATACCCCTGAACCATGCAATCGTTTACAGTGTGCCAATTGTTCACTTCCCCACCCCTCTTCTTCCAAATCTTGCCCTGCTTACAAACAATCTAAAGAAATTTTAACAATTAAAACACACAAAAAATGTTCCATGGCCGAGGCCAGAAGAATACGCAAATACCAATATGCTAACTCTTCTCAAAATTGCGCTATTTCAGAATCATTTGCTGATAAAGCGAAACATTCTACCCAACCACCAATCCACCAACTCCCGAAAAGGAATAACGATCAAAACAAAGCGCTGAAGCCCATCAGTAACAATCCTAAACAAAATACAGACACAATAAATAACAATAAAACTAACAACTTAAATACAACAACCCTCAACCCCACTCCAACCAGATCTCAAAACACATTAACCAATACTCCTTCTGTTAATACAACCAAAATGCAACCTACCTACTCGCATGACGAAACAATACGTAACCTCGCTAAAACTTCTAATTTATCCAACATACCATCTATTTTAAATTCAAACAAATCACAAATACTCTGAAACCAATCAATAATCAATCAAACACTTTCCCCGAAACCCACTAATCCAACAAATAAACCAATTCAATCACCTTTATTAAGTGTAACTCAAGCACTCATAGAGAAAAACAACTACTTCATAGAAAATCCCGAACCTAACGATGTCGAAATGTAATAAAAATGATAATCTTCATAATCCCGACTCCGCTGCTCGGGGTTCGAGTCATCCAGGCGCCTCAGGGAGTTAAGTATGCTTATAAAAGAATTTTCCCCCAGTGAGATTTCTCTCCAGGAAACACACTGTCCTTATCTTTACAGCCAAACACTCCCAAACTGTACTCAGGTTATTTCCACAACCTAGATAGCATTACCACAGCCAAACAAGGAATTGCAATTCTGATAAAGAAAGCCATCCCACATAAGAAAATCAATATAAACTCGAATATTTTGACCTTGGCAATTGAAGTTCAATTATCAACCAAATTCACTCTTGTTGCAATGTACATACATCCCGATCAATCAATCTCCACCAAAGACCTTGAAAATATAATCCATCAAATTAATACTCCAGTCATTATAGCAGGTGACGTTAATGCCTGGAGTGTTTTGTGGGGCTCTCCTAAAACTAATGCTAGAGATGCAATCTGGGAAAGGTTTTTAAGTAATTCTAACCTCATAATTCTTAATGATGGCTCCCCTACTCATTTTTCCACTCACCAATCTCTAACGCATATCGACATTACCATCTGCTCCCCCGAATTATATCCAAAGATTTCTTGGAAGACTTTGGACGATCTCTACAACAGTGATCATTTAAAACAGACCTTGCCAACTGGTCCAGCTTCCAAAAACATATATAAAAAAAAAAAAAAAAAAAAAAAAAATAAATGACTTATCATCCAAAAACATCTCGACCAATATTAACCAAGAGGCTGCTCGCCTTACTAAAGCTATTCGATTTGCCGCAAATCTCTCGATACCACAAAGCTCTCCAATACCTGCAAGACACACAGTAGCCTGGTGGAACTCCCAACTCAGCGCCCTCCGAAAAGATAGAAACAAAACATGGAAACTTTTTAAAAAATACCCTAATCAACAAAACTTAATTTCATATAAAAAATCAAACGAGATGTTCCGAAGGGAGGTGAAACTAAGTAAAGCAAAAAGTCCTACTTGGTCAAACCTCTTTAAAAATGAACATTTCTCTAACGAATTTAATATACAAAAAAATAAAATAATATCTACGAGTACAAGCATTCCAATCAACCGCACACTTTTATCTCGACAATCTAAGTATATCGAAACTCCGATCTGATTATTAGAACTTGAAAGTTGTTTGGTTAAATTAAAAGGAAAAACCGCTAGTAGAGACCGGATATCATATCCGATGTTAAAAAATCTTCCACCCTCCACCAAATCTAGATTAATACTGCTCTATAACAACATTCTTGACATCGGCACTATTCCACAAAACTTGAAACTAGCAACAATTCTTCCTTTCCAAAAGCCAAATAAACCAAACAATAATGTGAATGGATATCGACCAATATCACTAATCCCTTGCGTCTCAAAGGTTTTGGAAAAGATAATTGCCAATCGACTCATGTGGTTTATTGAATCGAAAAACCTGACAAGTCCACATCAAGTTGCCTTTAAAGCAAACAAAAGCTGTACTGATGCTCTTCTTCACATCGACCAATACATCACAAAGGTTATATCGGCTCGCAATCACGTAACCATCCTGTCCCTCGACTTCGAAAAGGCTTTTGACAGAATCGGCAGTCATCAAATTCTTGAAAAAATCATAGCTTGGGGCATTGGTCCCAAAATCTTCAATTATATCAAGTCTTTTCTGTCAAATAGAAAAATCTGCGTTAGGGCAAATAACTGCTTTTCTGAATCTTTTTCTCTACAAAATGGCATCCCCCAAGGATCTCCATTATCAGTCGTGCTATTTCTGATTGCCTTCGATGACATAAGCTCTATAATAACTAGATACCCGCAATTAGACCATTGCATCTACGCCGATTATGTATACATCTTATGTAAGCACAACAGTCTCACAGAACAACAAACTCTTTTTGCAAATGTTTTAACAGATATATTGACTTGGGCTGTTACCTCCGGTGCCAAATTATCTGTAGATAAATGTAAAACTATGCATGTGTGCCGTAAAACGTCTTGCACAGAAGTTTCCTTCAACTTCAACAATATTACTATAGAAAATGTAGATAATCTAAGTATTCTAGGTATTTATTTTAATAATAAGTATAATTTTAAAACCCATTGTACAGAACTTAAAAAGAGCTTAGCTGCCAGGGTAAATATAGTAAACTACTTATCTAGTAATAAATCTTTTGCATTATGTAAAATCACAAGATCTCTAGTTTTAAGTAAAATAGATTATGGACTAATAATCTACGGAAACTCTTCTAAGACAACTTTAAACATCATCAAGCTGTGCGCAGTAGCATAAATGCTTTCCCAACCACATCAATACGCAACATTATGGCAGAAGCTGGACTTCCTCTTCTAGAGGAACGTATTCTAGAAAACAAAGCAAAGCTATACGTCAAATTAGCCTTCAGCCATAAATCTATATTCGATGAACAGATCAAAGCTCTCACAAAATCCAGGTGTGTAAAGCGTATACCATCAGCCATTTCTACAGCTATAACCACCGGAAAGTCAATGGAATTCCCTGTTATAAAATACGAGAAATATTATCCAAGATGCCCCCCATGGAGCATCAAAATTTCCTCCTTTATCATGGACATAGCAGAACACGAGAAAAACCTCACGCCTCCTAACATATATCGCTCACTGTATCATGCTATTACTGATCCTTTAAGGTCTAAGGGCTGGAAAATAGTGTTTACAGACGGTTCCAAAATCCATTATAGCACATCTTATGCATCAACTTACGAAGATGGATCCCTTATAGCTACAGGAATACTACATAATACAGTTTCTGTGTTTACCGCCGAAGCAACTCACCACTGCAGCAATAGTAACAAAACTACGAGGCAATTTTGTGATATGTTCTGACAGTTTGGCAGTTTTAAAAGCGTTACAAAACCCCAACAATAACACAATAATTATAGTAAGCAAAATAAGAGACCACCTTATCAAATTTGCTACCAAATTAAAGCTTATGTGGGTTCCGGGACACTCCGGTATTCCAGGAAACGAACATGCAGACAAAGCGGCTAATGCAGCTCATTTATCTCCAGTAAGTGCTATCCATACGCTGACAAAACGGGATCTATTACGTGAAGTTAACCGAAAAGTTAAGGAACATATACTTAACGATTGGCGCAATATGGTTAATAAATTTAATAATAATAATAAATACCACATTCATCCTTTGCTTTACTTAGAAACTGTTCTGCATAAGAATAAGTTTCGGACTGATTCTTTATAAAATGTACCTTAAAAACTGGTCTTTAAACAACAGAAAATACTTACAACCGCCTATTGAACTTTCCTCCATGGGTCCATACACGTCCGCATGAATAAGCTCGCCCTGTTGGGAAGCCTTAAAATAACTGAGGAAAAGGCAATCGATGCTGCTTCCCATAGACGCAGTTATCACAAAAAAAAGTCCTCAGTGTCCTCAAACTGAATGCCTTCTTTCCTCAACTGATTTCGAACTTGGGCAATGTTCTGGTGTTTCATTCGTGTTCGTGCCAGACTTTAATTGATGATACCTGATTTGCCACATTCGCTTCTTTCACATAAGATGGTAGTACTTTCAAAAACATCTTAAAGAGCTGCCCCAGTCGGCATCCTACCGCCATCACTGAACCGTTCTTCTTCACAAACTGAACTGAAGACTGTCTAAAATAATCCAAAGCTCGTGTCTGCGAAAATAGATTCATTGGCACATAAAGAACTTCTGAAAAATGCCTTTCGGACCAGTTTTTCCCAGTTGAAGCGAGAATGTTAATGTCACCAATTCCCTCTGCAAAAGTCTTTTTCTCTACTTCCTATCTGGATACCAAATTGTTTCCCCTTGAACCTCACTTCTGGTTTCAGTCCATCGACTAATGTCTGGCTCACCCAACGAGTCGCGTCGTCTCTGCACCTCACCTGCACTTCCAGTCTATCCTTGATCATAATTTTCTGACCCTAAAGTTAGCGAACTGTTTTTTCTTTGTACCTCACTGAACTTCCAGTCTTCACCTTTTTTCCAACTTTGCATATAAGTACATCGCCCCTTCGAACTTCGCCCTTAGTTCCACTCTTATTTTCACCATTGGACGAACTCGTTGCATGCGATGACATGCGTCAAGGTTTTCTAAGGTTTGCTGGTCTTTTGCAGTTGATTCCCATGCACAGAAGAAATGCTTAAAACTTTCGTTATGATCATGCTTTCTGAGATTGTCTCCCTAATATCTCTTAATTGTCTGACAATGTTTTTTAATCTGGATATATGCGTCGAAACATCTTCATCTGGATCTTTCTTAAATCCACCACCATTTTGCAATTAATGATGTGACGAAGAGGAATAGAACCGACGCACATAGGGGTATTCGACCCAAAAAGGTGATCAAAATTATTTGTTAGTATTTTTAAATGAAAAAGGTTCTTAAAAAGTGTAATTAATAAATACAAACTTTTTTTACCATATTTTATAAATATTTTCATAAGTTTTGCTATCAGGTTTCCTATCTGTGTGAATGTTTTGTTCTAGTTTGTTTTCTTACTTCGATAGTTTTGTAACTTGTTGATTTGGTTATAGTATATTATAGTATAGTAATATCATTAAGTTAATTGCACTTTGAAGTGAAGCATCGATTGTAAATAAAGTAAGACGATATAGAAAAGGTTTGTAACAATTTTGATTATCATTAGGAACCAATAAATAAAATAACGTGGAAATTAGCAATTATTTTGTTTGTTTTTTTTTATTTTAATGGAAGTCTATTATTGATAAGGATGGAAAACGATAAATTATAAATAGCCAGTAGCGTATTTCAGAACATTTGCCTTGAATATTTTAGCAATAAGTGCCATAAAAAGCTTAAAAGTAAATTCATAATTCAATATTTAAAATAAAAAAATTAAATTCAGATACAAAATCACAGAGTTATAAAAATAAGCATAATTTGAATCAAATTACTCAGGTGAAGCAACATTTTCCAAGAAATTATTTTCCTTTTCAGCCTCTTCTAAGTCAATTGGCAAATTAAATTTGAAGGCCTCTTCACAAAATGGTATTTTGTGTCTAGTTTCCCTTGGCCGCAAACAAGGAAAGCGTCCGAGGTCAAGCCTGTTCAAGACATCTGTGTTGCAAGACTTTCTTGAAAACTTTCTCGCAAATTCTTGTCTGTATAGGTGAAAGTGCTTGTTTCGGGCCTCGGCGGCTTCTTCCGAAATTTGACCGATCAGAACTATTGCGTTTGTCCATTGGGTACCACTCATAGAGCTGCACATAAAGTTTTACTGTCTCTTTACAGAACAAAGCGAACATATTTAGTTCTATTCTGTGATCAAAGTAAAGTATTTTTTACCCACTAACCCATGCAGAAAACAAATCATACAACAAAATGGCGGAAGTTGGCGGAACTTTTTATTTTCTTACCTGATAGGAAAAAATACTGTGAAAATTATGTAGTACTAAGTTTTTAGGTACCAAGGGCTACTATATTACTTTTTTGTTAATTTTTCTTTTTCAGCTTTCGCAAAAAAACACTTTGAACTCTCACCTTAAATGATCAAAATTAAAAAAATAAACTTGTTTAATTGAAAAAAATATGCTTTAAATAAAGTAAATACCTTCATTCCTTTTATAAAGGCAAAAAAAAAACTCTTCAAAATAAAAAAAACACAGGAAATCCACCTTATAAAAAAACACCTTTAAACAAAATCGCACAAAAAAAAGTTGATCCTGCAAGTACGAGGGCGGGTCAATAAGTCCGTGACTTTTGGAGTGTTTTATCACATAAAATGACAATAATCCTTATGATGTTTATAATCTTGAACGAATCTTCGTTTTAAACAACATTTTTATCCCGTTTTATTTAAAATATAATAAAATTGGCCTAAGCCAAAATTGCATATCATTGACGTTCGATTGAAGCAAATCAACATAATGTGGAGGCTGCTTTACAGTAAATAAGTTTCTTGTTGGTGTATCGAAAGACTTGCTTTATTGTACTTTCTCTGGGTTAATGTCATGCCCTGCTTAACAAGCTGAAAGCGTGATGTCTGATGTACGAATAAAACACAGATTTTTTGATAAAAAAATAATTTTATTTTTCAACGTAGTCTCCCTTGAGCTCTATACACTTTATCCAACGCGTCTCCAATTTTTGTATCCCTTCCAAAAAAAATGATTTGTCGAGGTCCTCAAAATAGGCCTTTGTTTGCGAGATGACTTCATCATTGGAGTCAAATCTTTTTCCACCAAGCCATTTCTTCAGGTTTGGGAACAAGAAGTAGTCGCTCGGAGCCAAATCTGGAGAATAGGGTGGATGAGGGAGCAATTCATAGCCCAATTCATGGATTTTTGCCATGGCAACTGCACATGTGTGCACCCTTGCATTGTCTTGGTGGAAAAGAACTTTTTTCTTGGCCAAATGAGGTCGGTTTTTTTTCAAATCGTCATTGAATCGGTCCAATAAGTTGGCATAATATTCCCCATTGATTGTTCTTCCCTTTTGAAGGTAGTCAATGTGGATTATCCCGCGTGCATCCCAAAAAACAGTCGCCATAACTTTATTGGCTGACAAACCCACCTTGGCCTTCTTTGGCGCCGATTCACCCTTAGAAACCCACTGTTTTGACTGTTGTTTGGTCTCTGATGTGTTGTGATGGATCCATGTTTCGTCCACGGTTACAAAACGGCGCAAAAACTCCTCCATATTGCGATTAAACAACGCCAAACCTTCCTGTGAAGTTGTTACACGATTGCGTTTGTGGTCGACTGTGAGCAAACGCGGCACCCATCTTGCGGAAAGCTTTCTCATGCCCAAGTGATCACTCAAAATTGAAACCACTGAGCCATGCGAGATCCCTACGGCTTCCACAATCTCTCGCACTATCAATCTTCGGTCGGCCAACACCATATCGTGAATTTTTTCGATTGTTTCGGGTGTAAAGACCTCAACTGGGCATCCAGGACGTTCGGCATCTTCAGTGCTTGTACGGCCACAACGAAATTCAGTAAACCACTTTTTTACCATTGAAATCGATGGTGCAGAGTCCCCATAGTATTTATCAAGCTTAGCCTTGGTCTCGGTAATGGTTTTTTTTTCGCAAGAAATAATGCTTAATAAGCACACGAAATTCACTTTTTTCCATTTTCTCCTCAAATTAGTGAGTAGTCTGATAAAAATAGCTGTCAAACACAAACTAACTGACGCAGCAAGTTTAAATTTTGACAGGAGTCAACTGACAGATGCCTGTTGACAGGAGCAGTGTTGCTGTTTCAGTAAAGAGGTCAGAAATTCAAAAAGTCACGGACTTATTGACCCGCCCTCGTACTAATTTTTGACTTAGAATAAAAGTAACGGATCGACATGGCGTGGTAAATATGGTTGTCACATGATGCAGTGCCTATTTATCTATGACATAACGGATAAACTTTCATGTTATACTTCATTTTGAATGTATTACAGTTTTTGGTCCTTATTCGGAATTCCACCCCCCCCCCCCCACCAAAATGCACCTTTTTTTTAATGAATCGATAAAAAAAAGTGTGCTGTTGATAAAAAACATCCAGCCTTATTTTGACATTCGAACGAATAGCTAATTCGTTAGAATAGATACTTTCATTCGAATGAACTTTCCATATTTTGACATTCGAACGAAAAATGTTCATTGTCGAATGATTGCATAAAATGAACCTCAATTAAATTCATTTTCGAAATCAGCTGTTTGAAATTTACTGACATTTCTATCTGATTTAGTATGACCAAGCTGTTTTTTTTTGATAATAAATTTTTATTTCAAAAAAAATATGGTCTAAAAATAAAACTTTATTATTTAAGAAAAATAAAGTAAAGATAAGTGATGCTAACGGCCCGGTAAAGTTTGAATTTGAATACATCAATAAAAACTGACATTTTCAAATTTTGGAGCATTTAGAAAACAGTATGGTAAGTTTATTGATATCAAAAAGATGTTAAATAAGGGTAAAACTTCCCTGAATAATAAAATAGTTGATTTATGTTTTAATTTTCATGCAAACTAATTTTGTTTTCCAAATTGATAAACAAAAAAAGAAGGCAACTTCAAAGCCACTTAATTTACACAAATCTGGTCACACTTGAATTTTGAACTACCATTTGTAAATTGTTTTATGAAAATAATTGATAAATTGAAGCCAGACGTTAAAAAATCAAAATGGCATTTGTTTTTTGTATGAAAAGAGAAAACGGTGAGGAGCAGTTGTATAGGAGAAGGATAATGGATGCATCACATCCATTTTATGCATCCAATACTACTAACACTATACTAAACTTACATGTTTTATGAATCTATTCGCCAGAAAAAATTGAACGAGAATGAAATGACATTTCTTTCGAACGATTCGAAAGTGAAAATTTGCTTAGTTTTCGAAAGATAAATGAACTTTCCATTGATAAGGTGAACTTTCGAATCGTTCGAATCTCAAAATACAAATTATTCGAATTCGACATACTTTCTAATGAAATCGAATGTCAAAATAAGGCTGATCAAATTATGGAGGAGAAACACTTTTTTATGGTAAAAAAGTGAAGTATAAAAAAATGAATATAGGCCATAGGGTAAATTCAAAGCTTCTTTAAATCCAGATTCTGTAAATGCAAAAGAAACCTTGCATACACCCAACCTCGCACCTACCCCAAATCCTATAGTGTGCCCAAGCAGGGGGGTTGTAGGTGTCTGAATGTGTACTGTGGGTGGTCCGCTTATACTTCACTTTTTTACCATAAAAAAAGATTGTGTGTACTGACGTACGCGCGGTTGAAGTAAAACTTCTTTTTCCTCAAGCAAAGCTTCTGTAAGATTATAACCTACGAACAAACATTTTGTATTCTAAAAACATGTCGCTGTCTTTGACGGATAACGTGACGTTTTGACATGTCACTGACAGCTTTTTTTACCCCTAACGCCGGAAAAGAAGTTTTACTTCAAAAAAACATCAAAAAGATATGTTTGTTTGTTTTTTTTTTTTTAAGGATAGTGGTTTCTGCTTGTTAAATTGGTCGACCACATAATTCACAAACATTTTGTATTTTTAAAACATGTCGCTGTGTTTGACTGATAACGTGACGGTTTGAAATGTCAATGACAGCTGCATAGAGAATTTTTTACCACCAACGCCGGAAAAGAAGTTTTACTTCAAAAAAATTGAATGTGCGCGCCTAGCCTTAAATGAAATCAAGAAGAAAAGTACAAAACTCCCATGCCACTTGACAAGCAAGTTGCCTCGCTTTGTTTGTATTACCCTAGGGCTGCACGTGCAAGTATTGGCAAGCATGTTGTAATCTTGTAATGTACACAAGCATTTCTTATTAACCCGTACAAACCCGAGCAACTTAGTAGTCACCTGGCATTGATTCAGTATCCAGGCAACTTGGAAAGCAAGTACACTGACAGCGGCACTCTTGTAAAATTAATTATTAAAGTATTTGATTGATTAGTCGGGTGACGTTCAAATTTATATTCCGAATAAGGTCCCAGTTTTTTTTTTACAAATATGTAAATGTTTACTTTTATCAGGTGAGATGATGGACCCTGAGTTGGAGCACCATTCGTTTAAATCTGTAAGCACGTTTTCAAAAATTTCTTTAGTACGACTTTTATCGTTACATTTAGAAAGTAAAATTAAGTCGTTCGCGTAAAGGACGTGATTTAAGTTTTTATATTTTAATATAATCTCGCTAATATCGTTATATGCTATGATGAACAAGGTCACTGAGAGGGGTGAGCCTTGGGGTGCCCCGTTTTCTAACTTATATATGGTTGAGTAGAAATTGTTCGATTTGATTCTAAACCTTCCGTCCTCACACATATTTTTTCTTACGCTGTCCTCACACTGGGGTGTGACATACCCCAAACATAAATAATTTAAAAAAAATTGTTTTTAATAAATTAAAATTTGTATTATTATTTTTTTTAAGAGTACATTAATATAGTGTTTAAAAGTCCATTAAGTTATAAAAAAAAATACTTATTAGAAAAAAAAAACACTTAAGAATTAAATTAATAAAAAATTCATAAAAATGTAGCTGTTAAATTAACGTGGGAAGGGTACGAAATGTCGACAAAAAAAATGTCGACTGGACAAATATAAATTTCATCGACTGTTAAAATGTCGACTGAAGTTTGATCGACAAAAAAAAGTCGACAGTTTAAAATCTCGACTGTTAAAATGTCGACTGAAAAATTGTCGGTGAAAATGTCGACTTTTATCCAAAATTGAGTTAAATAAAACAAGAATGCTCTCCTTTAATATGTTAATTCAATTATATAAACTTTGCATACACCCAACCTCGCAACCCACTCCAAATCCTATAGTGTGCCCAAGTAGGGGGGTTGCAGGGGGGCAGCATGCCCCCCCTTACATAGCTCACTGTTTACGCGTCGACATTTTTTGAGTCGACATTTTTGAAATCGAATTTTTGATAGTCGACATTTTGATCAGTCGACATTTTTATCAATCGACTTTTTGAAAATCGACATTTTGAAGATCGATTTTTTTAAATCGACATTTTAAAAATCGGTTAATCGTCCCCAACCCACTAAAGTCGATTTACCTGCTAAAAAAAAAAAATGACATATTCTGTTTGAAATGACATTGAAGCCCTTTGAAACCATTTCAGGGGAATTTCGTTGAAACTTGTTGTTAGCGGAGTGCTTGAATGAGCTTGAAAATGACATTTTTCTGTATATGTAATGACAATTGCTTCCTAGAACAAAAACTTTTTTTCTGACTAAACGAACCTCAAACTAGGTGTATATCTATTTATACGTAAGCTGCGTTAATATTTTGTCTTCAAATGCTGGATTACGACTAAAATACGATAGTATTACAATAAACATATTTATTCACAAACTGTAAAAACAACTTACGCGAACGACACACTGGGGTGTATGATACCCCACACAAACTTTAAAACTGAATTATATAATTCCAAAGAAATCAATTCGCTCAAATCGGCCTCCTACCAACGCCAAAAATATGAAAATGAATTTACATAGGCATGACATGTCTTATATAAAAATGTAACTCATGACCGTTACATTTTTATATAACAGTTTCTAATTTTGTCTGGGGTATCTCACACCCCAGTGTGAGGACGGAAGGTAAATTGTCTGTTTGACAAAAATGATTTTATAAAAGAGAACATTTCAGGTCCAATTTTCCACCGAGTTATCTTATTAAGTATTATATGTATGCCTATTCTATCAAATGCCTTGTGAAAATCGAGTGATAAGACTGAAACATGATTTTTGCATGAGAGCGCTGAGTTAATATATTCGTCTACGTGAAGTAGAGAGTCGATAGTACTACGGCCATGTTTAAAGGCAACTTGGTTTGCACTAATGTAGTTATTTTTTTCTTTGTACCAAAGTAGTCGATTGGATTTTGGATATAATATTTTCTAACAGTTTGCTAGAGCATGGCAGCAACGAAATTGGTCTGTACCCCAAAGGATCTGTCAATTTTTTTGTGGATTTGGGGATTGGTATTACACTGGCGACTTTCCACGTTTGTGGTATTATACTTTGATCCAGAATGCTATTATACAGTTCCAAGATTCTTTGTTTAAGTGGAAATGGGGCATTTTTAAGCATAGGGTATGAGATGCGATCATAACCTGGGGTTTTACCTTTTAGAGAATTAAGACAGGTTTCTAGTTCGAGAAAACTTACTTGTTTTTCAATGTATTTTGCTGATACACTTAGTTTATCAATTAGTGGTTCTCTTTCTATTGCGAGACGTTTAGAGTCGAGAAAATTTGTGGAGGAGTTTGAGTCACTGTTGGGTTAGTTATTATTCCAGAATTCCCTGTAAGGGATTTTATATCAGCCCACATTTTTTTACTCGTTGAATTTGGATTAATGTTGGATGTAAACTTTTGGAAACTTTCTTTTTTTGCCAGTTTTGCCTGCTTTCGGAATAGAGCATTAGCTTTGCGATAGTTAACTAGATTGAGATCGGAGGGAAATTTTTTGAAAATCTTCACAGACTGTTTATTATTTCGTAGTGTTGCCAGTTTAGTATTCCACCATGGAGATATCGATTTATGGGTACGGTTCTTTGTTTGGGGTATGGCTATATTGGCAGCAGATCGCATCGCTTTAGTTATTAAAGCTGCCTCTTTATTTATATTTGAGGATTGTGGTTTATTGTTAACAAATTTTAGTAATTCTTTTTGAAATACATTCCAGTTAGCGCAGTCAATTTTAAATTTAGAAGTCGTTTTTTTGAGAGTAGACTTACAGCCCAAATCTATTTGTGTCAGTATCGGCAAATGGTCGCTACCGTGCAGATCATCCGAAATTTTCTATGAAGTATTGGGTAAAAATTGCGGAGATATAACTGTCACATCTACGTGAGTCCAAGTTTTATGAGTCGAAAAGTGCGTTGGACTACCGTCATTTAAGATGGCAAGGTTGCTGATAGAGAGAAAGTTTTCGAACTCATTACCTCTGGAATTGTTTACTGTGGTACCCCATAATAGGTGCGTTTTATTATTCACAAATCTATCTGGATCCGGATCTGGATTAAGTTTTAACATGTATTACAAAAACAATTTGGGATCCTGTTTTCTATCGGGATCTATTTCAAAGATCCAAAAATTAGTTATTACACTGGCGAGTAGATGGCTTTTTATGGTAAGGTAGTGTAAGCTATAGTGTAAAGAAAAGAGACAAGAAATAATTTGAAATTTACAAACCCAGGGATAAAAAGAGACGGACTTATAACACTGCTGTCACTAAGATCCGTATCGTTTTATTATCAAAGGAAGATCCAGATCCGGATCCAGATAGATTTGTGGATAATAAAACGCACCTAATGTGTTCCAAGAATTTACATCACCTGTTAGTAGAATCGGAGTTTGGATGTTGCTCATAATATTATTTAATTCTGCAGCAGAAAATGCTTGGCAAGGAGGAATGTAAATTGATATAACAGTAATGTTGGTGTTAAGATGTATTTATATTGCTATTATCGATAAGTTGGAGTTGATGCATAAACGGTTGTGGGAGAGGGAATTGTGGATCAGTATACCAGTGCCTTGTTTTGCTGAGGCGTTTGTTGTTAAGTTGTGGAAGTACGCTGTATATTGTTTTGGGGGATGTGGCGAAAAATTAGCTTGAAGATGGGTTTCTTGCAAGGTTATTATAGAAGGGTTGTAGTCATTTATTAATAATTGTAATTCGTGCCAATTATTAAAATAACCATTAAGGTTCCATTGCAGGACCTTCGAGAACGATTTATTTGAGGTATTGGGCTTTTGTCCAATATACGCCGAGTTATATTGTAAAAAGCCTGAGTTGGCGTTGTGGTTCCTGGTGTAAGTTTGTTTGCGACTCCGCTGGTCAGAGACCGGGGCACCCGGGACTCGTGAGGTTCCCGGCTGACTCAGCCCCTGGCGAGCGGGGTCGGCTTTGTTGATACATAGTTTGTTATTATATACTTTCATCGTCTGTTTCTGAGGGATTGATGTAGTATTTTTTTGTGTTTATAAGTGATTGGGTGAACTTTAAAAAAGGTGAGTTGCAATTCGTTGGCATTTGCTCAGTTTAGCGGGGAGGAATATTTGGTGGATTTCCATTTTGTATTAAGATATGGTTTGATTTTTGTGAATATGGGTATTTTGTGGCAAGTGGGAGTCGTTTGAGTGATATTGAGTGTTAGAATTAGATGGGGTGGAAATAGGTGTGATTTGTTGATTCTGTACAATTGCCGAAACTGTATTATTTTTGACTTGAGTGGATGTTGTTACTATTTTCATTGTTTGGCTATTTTGGCTATGAGTTGCGGTTTCCGCTGGCGAAATGGATTTTTGTATTTCGGATGATGAATTATTAACGGGTGTTTGCTTCAATTGAGTTGAATTATTTAAAACTGTTGCATATATTTCAGCAGAAGAGGATTAGGGATTTAAATCTTTGAAAATTTGTTTAGCTTCAATCATGGTACACTTTCTAGTTGTTTTGATTTTAAGAATTTCTTTGTCTTTTAAAAAGCTTTTACAAGATTTTGAGGTGGCGGGATGTTCTTCAGAACAGTTAGCACAAAAGGTGCGCGTGCATGTGTGTGGGTCTGTTGCAGTTTACGCAGGAAGGAACATTTTTGCACCTCTTGGCTGTATGGCCCAGCAGTTGACATTTTTGGCAACGCATGGGATTGGGGAAATATTCTACAACTTTGCAGTTGTACCATCTGATGTTTACAGTACTGGGTTGACGGAATAGATCGAAAGTGAAAAGAATGAGACCAGTTGGAGTTTGGTTGCCGTCAATGTTTTTTCTAAATTTGTAAACTTCTGTAACCTCCTTGTGGTTTCATTCCTTTTACAATTTCATCATCCGGCACATTAATAAGATAAGGCGCGTAGACTGTACCTTTGGAGGCATTCAGATTTGTATGAAGAGACACGTTTATTGGACAGAGGTTTGATAAGGAGTTTTTTGTGAGGAAAATGTCAGCTATTTTTTGCGATTTGACTAAGATTAACAAATTGCCATTCCGGAGTTGGGTTATGTATTCATATCCTGTGCTGATACCGTCTATTGCTTTTTTTAATAGGAACACACTAAAGGAGGATAAGGGTTTTTCATTGTTTGTTGGGAATATCACTATGAATTTAGGGTTGGCATATGTTGAAAAGGTTGGGATTGAGGGACTTTTTTCTTTTTTTTTTTAGTTGTAGGTCCCGCATACGCATCTATTTCTAGAGCGCTAAACCGGTTACCTGAAAGCAAATGTGGCCCGTGGGCCATTATTGCACAGTTCTTATCGATAACCGGATTTTTTTTGTTTGCACTTCTTAACAGAGAAGAAAGAGATACATAATTATAGAAGAGAAAAGAAAAAGAAAAAATAGCTATCGAGATAGCGGGATAAGTACCAACGAAAACAAGCAAGATGCACACTAAATAGCAAAGCGATGTTGTCGGCTTGGAGGTTAGTCGGTGACTACCCATCAACTTACTATGATTGGTTTAATACAAATTTCCCCTCCTAAAAAATACTTGCGTAAATGTGGGAAATATTCAGTTCGTCAAACGTCAAAGTCAAATCATAAAAACTGTTTATCAAAAATGGATTTTATTCGATACTTAAACTTAAAAAGTGATTCTGTTGATTAAAATATGCTAAGAACAAGCAAAAAAAGAAATTTGTTTAAATTGTATGAAGAAATTGCTTTAAATGACTTAGCGCTTTTGTAAAATGTCAAATTAAAAGTCGTAATCGATATTTCTTTAGTTTATCAAGTATATTTCTTCTCTTTCCGCATCAAATATTCGTGAGATAATAAAGGTATTCATGAAACGAGATAACTTTCCGCTTTGTGGAAAGATATAACTTTGCGCAACATGTTTTCATGAACACCCCTTTAAAATACTTGCGTAAATGTGGGAAATATTTTGTGAAATGTGAAATGTGAAATTAAACGTCACAATCGGTATTTCTTTAGTTTATCAGGTTTATTTCTTAACTTTCCGCATCAAGTTTGTGAGATAATTTTATCAAATCTGCAGAAAGTTTTTCCCACACAAATTTTGACAGCTCGTTTCTGCGGATATAAAATTATCTGATTTCCGAGGTTTATCAGGGTTTCCCGCGTTTACACGAATACCCTTAATTTTATCAGATCTGCAGAAAGTTTTTCCCATACTAATTTTGACAGCTCGTTTCTGCGGAGATAAAATTATCTGGTTTCAGACCTCGGTTCCTAGCTGGCTGTCTAAAGTTTCGCACGCCAAGTTGGTTGAGGTCCTCTCCCAATTGTGTGCTCCACCTGAGTGGCGATCTTCCTCTACTTCGCCGTCTCTCGGGCATTGATTCGAAGACTTTCCGGGCCGGAGAATTCGGGTCCATTCGCTCTACATGACCCAGCCATCTCAGTCGCTGGACTTTTATACGTTTGACTAGGTCAGTTTCGCTGTACAACCCGTACAGTTCGTGGTTAAATCTTCTCCTCCACTCCCCGTCTATGCAGACAGGACCAAAGATCACACGAAGAATTTTCCTCTCGAAACAGCCTAAAGCGCTCTCATCCACTTTCGACAAAGTCCATGTCTCTGCACCATAGACAAGGACCGGAATGATGAGGGTCTTATAGAGGGACATTTTAGTTGCTCGAGAGAGGACTTTGCTACTCAATTGCCTTCTTAGTCCGAAGAAGCAGCGATTGGCAAGAGGCGTTCTGCAGAATCAAGAGACGATACACTTTTAAATTTAAGATCTAAGATTAAGCTTTTGTTTACAGAAAAATATTCATTCGATTTCAAAAAAGCACTAGAGTGTTCTAGTTTTTATTTTTGCTTAAATTTAATTACATTTTCTTGGTTATTAATTTCAATACATTTTTCTTTTTACGTTTATATTTTGTTTCCTTAAATCTTGTTTTTGTTTTGTGGATTGAATGTTTTTTGTTTTGGAAAATTTGTACATATGTATATCATATTGTTACGCACACACACAACACAGACACAGAGCTTTATACTCCTAAAGCTCTATCTGTTGGAAAATAGCATATCTACTTTATGGAAGGAACAAAAAACTGAAAAAAATGAGCTTGTTCTGCGTTTGGCCTAATGTTTGAAACAACAAAATGAAGACCCAGACATTTTCGTCTTTGAAGCTGACGCTGAAGAAGTAGACGTGAGTAAAAATGTAGATGTTTCAAATAAGATAAGTCTTGTTCTCGAACGTCTCGAAGAGCAACGAAATGAACAAAAGAATGTTCTCGAAGAGGAACGAAATGAACAAAAGAAAGAACAGAAAAATGTTCTCGAACGTTTCGAGGAACAGAAACACGAACAAAAGAGAAACAGCATAGCGAACAAAAAGACCTTCTCGAAGAGCAGAGAAACATGCTAGAAGGCAAGCTTGTTAACATCGAGAATAATGTATCTGCACTTGATGAACGTGTTTCATTGCTGGAGAATCAAGTCGACAATAAAATGGAGACGTTTTCAAAAGAGTTAGAGTGGGGAAAATTTGAAAAAAAAAGAGATGCAACCTCCTACCTTTGATGGACAAATTTACTGGTCAATATACGAGAAGCAATTCGAGGCAGCTTCCACAACAAATGGCTTGGTTGAGGCTATAGACAAAAGCTTTGGCAATAGCCATATGAAAGAAGTCTTCAAAGTACAACTCAATTCCAGAGTTCAGAAGAGGGGCGAAACTCTACAACTCCAAGCGGACATTATTCATCTTGCTTATCCAGATCCAGATGTTGGAGGAGATATCTGTAACCAGTTTGCAGTTGAGGCATTTGTTCGCGCCATTTCCGACATACATCTTCAAAGGGCCGTGCGAACTGCTGGAAAAGGAACGCTTTCTTAAACATTAGCGTTTGCCCTGAAAATGGAAGCAGCAGAGCAAGCATCTCACGGAGAACATCGACTTAGAGAAGCCATCGTCGAAGAATGCTCATGCCAACGAACTGATGGTTCTGCAAAGTGCAGGAATTGCAACAAGACCGGACATTTACAGCGTCAATGTCGATTACCACCAAGAAGAGCTTGTCAATCATGATAAACGGAAAACAAGGTATGCTCATTACATTCTGACAGTTCTGCTCTGACGTCACATAATCATCATGGGAAATGAGATAGAAGAAAAAAATGCATTTCATGCGATAGTTTTTATTATTTTTCTATTTTTACAGTTTATGTCTCTTAAAAATAAATTGTTTAAATACTTAATCCTAAAATAAAGTTTACATTTAAAAAATAATTTGTTTATACTTATATCTAGAGACACAGCTTCTGCTTTTTTTAAGTGAGTTTCCATAAACTTTCCTTGTGTATATATAACTTCTTTATTATTTATCATAAAAATACTTTCTAGTAATTTAACTCTTTCAAGGAACATAGTGCTTGGTTTTTTAAGTCCTTCTTCAGATTTTTCGTCCACCCAAGTAAAACTTGAAGAAGTATTTTGGTCGTTGGTCACTTTGCACTTCTTTATAAGAAAAATTGTGAGGTATTCAAGGGCATCTTCTTTTAACTCGTCGTATTCAAATTTTGATATTTTCTTCTTCTGTTTTAGATCGACATCCTGATTTTCATCATCGTCAGCTTCCGGGTCCATTCTTGATGCAAAGACTTTGGATAGCATTTGTGCTACAAGTTGATCATTGTTGTAGTGATCCTCGTCCTCGTCTCTCCTCTCAACGTTGCTGTAGTCACTAACTTGTTGCGTTACATCAACTCTATTTAAGAAATTAAAACATAATAGTTAGTATAAGTATATCATCTCTTAACCGTGCCTTATTAACTTACTCTGTCTGAGTACTAATACCATTGGGATATACACAATTCTGATTTTCCTGATCACAATCTTCTTCTGTTGAGGGCCTTATAGAACTGTTTAAAACAAAGTTAATGAATTATAAAGAATAGTACGATTAATTCAATTTATTTACTTTTCAAAAGCATCCAAACATTCATTCACGATCTTTTTGTTTCCTCTGAGTTCTTGTCTCCTGTCTCTAGACGATTGTTTATGCTCAATTGGCAATTTTTTGAATGGAACTAAACCGATCTTCAAAATTCTTTTATCTTCAGGGACATACAAAAGTATATCCTGAAGTCTATAATCACTCTCAACAAAATGTTCCGAGCAAACACGACTATTTATCAAGGAATATCCGTTTTTATTTCCACAAACTTTTATCCATATTTGGCACAATTCTTTGTTCTTTGGAAAGTAGTGAAATCTAAGTTTTTTTTCATTGTTTTTTCTTCCTGGGGAATTATTACAACCCAAAACAGCACATACAACCATTTTAAACTTCTGTTTTCTGTTTATCATGTTTTAAACCTTATTTATTTAACTGCAAACTCACAAAATATAAAATCCAATCCAAATTTTCAACTAAACAAACTCGAATGTCAAAATCGGAGATGATTCCTACGTCATCACTTTTCAAGATGCCGACATGTCAGATACAATAAGCATACCTTGTTTTCTGTTTATCATGTTGTCAACATTGTTTTAAACTCAGAACAAGGTAACAATAACACCAGTGTTTTTCCAACAGGGAAACGAGAAAGAATCAACTTGGAGGGGCAGAAGCTGGTTTCTGTTATCGATGGCCCCAGAAACACCATCCAGGTCTATCAAACTAAGCGAGACAATAGAAGTCTGACTGTCGAGGCAACTTTAAATGGCAACAAACGTGTGGTCACCATCGACACCGGTGCCACAGCCTCCATTGTGCGTCAAGACCTAGTTCACCTGAATTGACTACACAACACCAATACATAGTTACCGTCTAAGAACTGCCACAGGAGAAGCAGCTAGGGTTTATGGTGAAGTCCGACTTAGAATTCGAATTGCAGATCTAGAATTCTCACACAAATTTTTGGTGGCAGATATATGTGACGAATGCATCATAGGCATGGACTTCATGAAAGAACATCGAGTAATTCTGGATATTGGCAACCAGGTACTCAAATACCAGAATACAGAGATTCCAATGATCTATGGGCACGAATGAACAACAACTCTGAGGACTGTCATCAAAGAAGACGTGATTATTCCTACTTCTTCTGAGGCATTCGTTTGGACGAAATTAGAAGGTAAGTGTGGACGCCATCGATACCTAATGGTGGAACCAGGCCCAGATTGTTCTTCCCAAAACGTCATCATTGGGAAGACACTTGTGGCTCCAAAAAACAATATGGTCCCCGTACGAATACTCAACACCAAACCGTACGATGTAAAGTTAGCAAAAGGAGAAGTTATCGGTAAGTGCGAAGCTGTCGCAGCCATAACACGAATTGACGCTGAAACACCGAGAATGACATTAAACCCCGAGGAGCTAAATAGCATCAAGGCAAAGATACTCAATTCATCTAACCTAGACCAACATCAGGTTAAAATGGCAGAAAGCCTTCTGAACGAGTATGCTGACATTTTCGCTTCACCAAACGGAAAATATGGAAGGACACAAATGGTGCAACATCGAATAAATACAGGAGATGCAAGACCCATTCGTCAGCCCGCAAGACGTCTGCCACTGGCCAAACAAGGTGAAGCTGAGGAAATGATTACCACCATGCAGAAGGATGGTTTGATTGAGAACTCCAAGAGTCCTTGGTCGTCACCAGTGGTCCTAGTCAAAAAGAAGGACGGAAGTACACGGTTTTGTGTTGACAACCGAAGGTTGAATGACGTAACCAAGAAAGACAGCTACCCCCTGCCAAGAATTAGTGACACCTTAGATGCGATGGAAGCAGCACACTGGTTTTCAACACTGGACTTGAAAAGTGGATATTGGCAAGTTGAAATTCACCCTGAAGATCGAGAAAAGACAGCGTTTTCCACAGGTAATGGGCTGTGGCAGTTCAACGTGATGCCATTTGGTCTTTGCAACGCTCCGGCAACATTTGAGCGTTTGATGGAGTGTGTCCTTCAAGGTCTGACGTGGAAAACTTGTCTTGTCTACTTGGATGATGTTATCGTTTATGGAAAGACATACGACCAACACTGTAAGAACCTAAAGGGTGTATTCCAGAGACTTCGAGAGGCTAACCTTAAACTGAACCCAGAAAAATGTGCACTGTTCCAGACTGAAGTAAAGTATTTGGGACATATCATCTCGTCCCAAGGAGTCAAGACCGATCCTGAAAAAGTTGACACCGTCAAAAATTGGCCAACACCGCAGGACAAACATCAACTACGAAGTTTTCTTGGTCTTGCTACTTATTACAGACGTTTTGTAAAGAACTTTGCCGGAATTGCGAAGAGTTTGCATCAGCTTACGGAAAAGAACAAGCAGTTTAGATGGTCAGGTTAATTGGGAAAAGCCTTCCAAGAACTGAAATACCGTCTATGCAATGCTCCGGTGCTGATCTATCCGACTCCAGGCAAGCCTTTTATCATCGATGCTGATGCAAGCAACGTGGGAGTCGGCGCTGTTCTGTCACAAGTGCACAATGGCGAAGAAAAGGTTGTCGCCTATTTCAGCAAAGTACTGTCGAAGACCGAAAGGAACTACTGTGTGACCAGAAGAGAACTCTTGGCACTCATCTTGGCAACGAATCACTTCCACAAATACATCTATGGACAGAAGTTTCTTCTACGAACCGATCATGGTGCTCTTAACTGGTTGTTGAACTTCAAGAACCCAGAAGGACAAGTCGCAAGGTGGATAGAAAGACTGCAGACTTACGATTACGAAATTCAACACCGAAGGGGAAAGCTGCATTCAAATGCCGACGCACTATCCCGAAGGCCTTGTAAAATAGATTGCAAGCATTGCATGCGACAAGAAGAAAAGGAATCCATCAACATTCAGCGAATAAGGGCTGACCCCATTTGTGGATGGAGCAATGAATAAATAAGATCTGCTCAACAAGAAGACCCCGACATTGAACTTCTTCTGGCTTGTAAAGAACATGAAGAAAGACCCGCATGGAATGACATTTCCGATAGGAGTCCAATTTTAAAAGCCTATTGGGCACAATGGGACTCACTTCATGTGCAAGAAGGTGTTCTTAGGCGAAAATGGGAGTCCGCTATTGGTAAATCCTATGTGATGCAGCTTGTGTTACCTCAATCAAAAATTAAAGAGGTTCTTCGAGAAATGCACGATGGACCTTCAGGAGGCCATTTGGAAGTCAACAAGACGTTAGAAAAAGTGAGACAACGATTCTACTGGTTGCATGCAAGAGACGACGCACAGTGCGGTATTTTGGTCGAAAACCTGGCCAAAAATATTTGGGCACATTTTTCATATCAAATAGGTACCAAATGACTAAAAAGTTATTAGGAAGGATAAATTTTCATTTTTTAGGTACAGTAAAACCCACTTAAATGCCCATCCCGATTAGCCGAAAGAAAAAAAACTATTAAAAATCAAAAAAAGCTTGTACAACACTGTGCTATATTTTTTTTAAAGCTAATATTTTATTCTTTGTTTTGTTCTTTGATTCAAGTTGTTTAATTGAATAGTTTTTGAGAAATTAAGTTTTAAAGTTGAAATTTAGAAAAAAAAAATTTTTTTTCGGTTTTTAATTAATTTTTTTAAAAAAAATTTGTTTATCAAGGACATTTTTTTTTGTCAATATTCAATGACCTGATATATTTTTTTGTCAAATACTAAAAACCTCATTCCGATAAATGTCATAGTTTATAAGAAATTAGAAAAAAACTGAAAGATACTTCTTCCTAGAAAATCCCTTTTTTCCTTTTTTTATGAGTGACATTTTCTTAATCCGGGTGTTTAAATTTCATTCCAAAATTTTATGTCCCAGTATGCAGGTGACCAAGTCTAAAATACCTGCGACCCTCTTAATCCAAAGTACGAAGAATTCGAGATGTGGATTAGTTGTATATTTTATGAGTACAGGTCAATTATTGAATAAACAGATTAATCCTTTTTTGTTTTTCCTTCCGCAACTTTTGTTTTATAGCAAGTAATAAAAAATGACCAGGATTAATTTAATTTTATAGTTTTTATTTTATTATTTATTCTTCATCTTTCATCACAACCTCCATCACTTATTTTCCGCTGCTCGTTGACTCATCTGTGCTGCGTATGTCAGTTCATCAAAGGACACACTCTTTCGAAGTTCCTCTGTTTTTCGACGTTTTGTTCGGTCACTTGATTCCCCGAACTCTTTGCTTGGGCGACCTTTAGACCTTCCGGGAAGTATGCCAACAGGTAGTGTTACTTCTTCGCTAAGCCACTCTTCATTCTTATCCAAGAAACGCTTTTCTGTGCAGTTGCAGAGTTGCCATCTCCGTTTATAGTTCGCTTTGAACGCCTTGATAATTTTTATAAGTTCATCTATTTTCTCTGGGGGACAGTTTGTGATATCCATACATTTTTTATCCAAATCTTTAAGTTTACCGTCAAGGAGTCTTTGTGAGCTTCCTCTTACCAACTCATGGAGCTGTTTCCTGGTCAGAGACAAGGTGGAATTAGAGTCATCTGGAATAATATAAAAAATGTTTAGTTATGGTCGCTTGAAAAGAGTTTTTTTTCAAATGCTTTGTTTTTTCTTAGGTGAAAACTTGTGAATGGTTCTGAAATGCAGGATTGTTCTACATATCCAGAAGTTAAATAATATATATGACAAACTTTGTTGCGGGGTGTTGCCAATATTCAAAAACACTAATGTTTGGTAAAAACAATGGAAAAAGTGCACATTTTGTAAGTACATTCTTTAACTCATCGATATGAAGAACTTAAGTTGAATATATAAAAATTTCTTTGCTTAAAATATTGTACATACCTTAATTAACGATATCCATACCAAATTTTTTCACAAAAATCACTTTTAAGATTAAAAAAAAACACACACAGAAAATACACTTTTTTTTTTAAATCGCAAACAAACTCGTGCTTATTCAACAAGTGCAAGTTGCAACTGATGGTGTCGCGAACGGGGGTGACGAATTTATAGATCGACTTCACTAAACAGTAGCCTGGTTATATACCTGTTATGGGACACATGCTGAATCCTGAGAGTGAAAGTTGACAAAATTGATTTATGGCCACGTTTCAGGTCAAAATACCACACTGTGCGACGTTGAAAAGTGGTGCCGAAATTGTGACGCTTGTGCTGCAACCAAAGGCCCTGGTAGAAAACTGCAAGGAAAAATGATGCAATATAATGTTGGCTTACCGTTTGAAAGGATTGCTGTTGATGTAGCTGGCCCATTTCCGGAAACGAATGATGGAAACAAATACATTCTGGTGGTAATGGATTACTTCAGCAAATGGCCTGAGGCATACGCTATCCCGAACCAAGAAGCCAAGACCGTGGCCGACCAGATTGTGTCTAACTGGGTAAGCAGGTTCGGTGTGCTTATGGAGCTCCATTCTGACCAAGGAAGGAACTTTGAGTCGAACATATTCCAAGAGGTCTGCGCGTTCCTTGGCATTAAGAAAACGAGAACCACACCACTTCACCCGCAATCTGATGGAATGGTCGAGAGATTCAACAGGACCTTAAAAGAGCACCTCACTAAAGTCGTAGGCGACTACCAAAGAAACTGGGATAGGCACATACCACTATTTTTGATGGCCTATCGAAGTGCAGTACATAGCTCAACAGGACAAACACCATCTGAAATCCTGTTCGGAAAAAGCATACGCCTGCCTAGTGAGATAAGGTTTGGACACCCACCAGAAGAGTCTCAGGAAACAGGGGATTACGTGAGTGACCTAAAAGAGAGGCTAATCGGCATCCACGAAAGGACCAGGACTAGAATGAGCACTTACAGCGATCGAATGAAGACAAGGTACGACACAAGAGCAAACACGACAGGATTCCAAGTAGGAGATCGTGTATGGCTGTATAATCCACATCGTCAAAAGGGATTGTCGCCGAAGCTTCAACAAAACTGGGAAGGCCCTTATACTGTCGTCACGAAAATCAATGATGTCGTTTACCGAATTCAAAGAGGGTTAAGAGGAAAGCTAAAAGTTGTGCATAGCGATCGACTGCACCGATACAGTGCCGAAGCTTGTGATAGAGTTGTTCGGGACGAACAATCTTAAGAAGGCGGCAATGTTGCGAACAGAGCTTTATACTCCTACAGCGCCATCTGTTGGGAATTACATATCTGCTTTATGAAGGAACAAAAAAAAAGCTCTTTTTCCATCGCATCTAAATTTCCCCTTATTCCAAACTACTAGAACATTCTATCTCCATATGAATTTCCCCTTATTCGAAGCAAATAGAATATTCTAGACAAGAACCTTCGAGAACAACTGGTTTGAGTATATAAGGGAGTGTTCACGGTGAGCGGAACACAGTTTATTTTCGATTATGAAAGTGTGCAAAGCTGAACTATTGGATTGTGGAATTAACAAGTGTGATTTAAATTTGAATAAAAGTATTTGAGTTGTTTATAAATTGAGATTTACTGTTTTGAATTGGAAAGTGTGAATAAAGAAGAAATACTAAAAAGAGTAATAAGTTTTATTTAACGAACCTTGGAAAAATATTACAGTATATTAAAATTTGCGTTGTAATTGTTAAAATGAGAGAAATTTGAGAAAATAAATTGGTCGTCGTGAATTGCAATATGATTGCTACGAACTGTCGAACACTATTCGCGTTCCACATACCATCCACACTGCAACGAATGAATTATTCGCACGCGGCTTACTTCAAAATAAAAAAGGAACTACGATAGTTGTCTAAGTAAACGCCATTCGCGACGAATAAAAAAAAATGCATGTGAACGAAATGTCAAAATGGGCGAATGTTCGTTCGTATGTGATTTAAATTTGAGATTTATTGTTTTGATTTGGAAAATGTAAATAAAGAAGAAATACTAAAAAGAATAATAAGTTTTATTTAACGAACCTAGTAAAAATATTACAATATGATTCCAATTCTTCCAAAGCAAGAATACTTGGATGAATAATAAGATTTTTCAAAATGAAATAGAACTTTGATTTAATAATATAAAATGTAGGCTTAAAAAAGTATTGAAATTAAGGCCAATTATTGCCATCATTCATAGCAACAATCATTTGCTTGTAATTAAAAACCTTTGGTCATTGGTAAATTGGGAATGATGGTTCAATCTGCAATTCTAAGTGTGTGTTAATGAATGAGTGATAAGTAAGTACTTATAACCTAACCTACCCAAAATTTAACGAAAATAGAAGAATTCTGAAGATAAGAATTCAATTACGATTCATAACCCTTTCTTATACCGTCAGATATATTATCTAAAGAAGAAGAAATTAAAATGCACGACTGGATCGCACGAACTTGCTCTTGTAAAAGACTAAAAAAAAAATTTAAATGAATGAATGAAACAGTCTAGAATTAAGGTATAAGTATGATACTATTTAACAATTTGCGCAGTTTAATAACTCATTCTAAATTTTAAACATTTTCTAACTAGTATCGTACTAGGGCAATTTTCTTAATAAATTGCTTCTGAAAACTGCACCTAAAACAATGGCAGTTCGTGAAAAAAAACTAAGTAAACAGACTTTTTTTTTTTGACGATACTAAAAAATAAAATAGGTATTCGATGATTTTAACTTTAATAAAAGGGTAGAGAAGGTATATTCGATTAAAATTTGCAAAATAGTTATTTTAACCTAGTTTCATACTAAAACAGCTTTAACATCGTACTAATTTAACTAAAATTTTGCGCAATCGTTACTAAAAAATACGTTCATAACAATGATATTAATTTTTAAAATAACTAAAACAACTCTCTAATAGTTGGAGCTAAAAACAGGTTGCCATGTGATTTCTCAAGCAAACATTAGTTAATGCAAGAACGATTATAAATCATTGTAGAGCGGTTTCTTATGTTTGAAATTCAATGTTTTTCAAGCTTGTCTTTATAAGCATCCCTATACAAAATTTAATTAAAATCCGTTATTCCGATAGTGAGAAATTTAAATTCGAAAAATGGTTCTATGGTAGGTACAGGTACATAATTTCAATTTTTTATTGCGAGACCCACTTTTTTCGTGTTCTCTATCATCGTAATGTCGACTTTGATCAAAATCTCGAGTTCGAATGCATAACTTGCCTTATAGTACCTATTACCAGCACCTTCCCGAGTACGTTCAAAATCTGTACGCTCACAGACAACGTTTAAGAAAACGTCTCCAGCGGATCCATCAAAGTGATCTGAATACAACAAACAGAAACTACCAGATACTTTGGAATGAGCTACAGCAAGTCAACATCATGCTCCGGAACTCTATTCAATACCACAATAATATCCAATATCAGAAAAGATTACAAGCAATCAAGCCAGGACCAGATGCTTTCAAAAACATCAATAGGATCATTGGAAAACAGCCACAAATACCGGAAACCATCATCAGCAATGATACTCAAGCTACCTCGGCCCAAGACAAGGTGGAAGCGTTCGCCGACTACTTCGAAGGAAACTTCACACCGAGCCCACCTACTGACCCAACTTTCTTACAAGAAGTTGAGGCAACAATTCAACAAACACTGCAACCAAATCCGGATAGAATAAATTTTAATATTATCAATCCAGCAAATGATCCCACCGATAGTCCACATTTATGCAATCTAGAGGAGGTTGTAGAAATCATCGGCAATTCTAAGCCAAAAAAGTCTGCTGGACCAGATGGTGTCTCCTACTACATCCTGAAGAGGCTGCCACAGGCGGTAATGATTTTCCTCACAATCATTTTAAACAACTGCATCAACAACTGTTACTTCCCCCAGAAGTGGAAAACAGCGAAGATTGTGCCAATTCCGAAGAAAGGTGCTTCCAACTTAGTTTCCAACTACAGACCAATATCACTTCTCAACAATATCAGCAAATTACTGGAAGAATTAATCTTACGAAGACTGAAGAAATTCTGCTGTGAAAATTCAATCATCCCTGACATGCAATTCGGTTTTCGAGAAAAACACTCAACCCTGCATCCACTGGTTAAATTCCAACACGATATCACCACAGCCCTCAACAGTAATCGTGTCACCGTCGGATGCTTTCTGGATGTCGAGAAAGCATTTGATAGCGTGTGGATAGACGGTCTAATCCACAAACTTCATCTTATGCAAGTACCTCCGCCATTAATAAAAATTCTCTTTTCTTTCCTATCTTGCAGGAAATTTTTTGTTCAAGTAGATAACTGCAAGTCAAACATGAAGACCATCAGAGCTGGAGTCGCCCAAGGCTCAAAACTAGGCCCCTTCCTCTACAACTTGATGACTTCAGACCAACCTTCACCAATTGGATGCGAGAACCTCCTGTATGCTGATGACTCGCTCACCTATGTCACATCAATGTCACCTCTAATCGCTGTCCAAAAAGTAGAAACCCACATTAACAGACTCTTCCAATTCTACCAGAAATGGGGCATCCGAATCAATACTTCCAAATCGGAACTTGTCTGCTTTAGGAGACCTTCAACTGGTAGAGGCCTTCGCACCGCAACAATTTGCAGAAATCTGGCCCTAAAACTCCCTGACGGATCCTCCATAGTGGCAAAACCAAATGTCAAGTACCTGGGAGTGCACTTCAACGAGTTGCTAAGGTTTAACCTGCACTCAAGAAATGTTCTTAAAAAGGCCAGCTGGGCCTTCAGCCGTTTGCACCCATTGCTGAAAAGAAGATCAGGTCTTAGCCAGCCGACAAAGATATTAATCTACAAACAGCTCCTGCGACCAGTGATTAGCTATTCCTTCCCAGTCTGGTTTTCCATCTCAAAGACAGCTATGAAGGAACTTCAACTATTCGAAAGGAAGATACTGAGGATCTGCACTGGACTCTACTTCGACCGTCAACGACAGAAGCACTACAGGAACGAGCATCTCTACACAGAAGCGAATTTAATCCCACTGGACAAATATCTAGTTCATTCAACGAAGAAATTAATGAGGAACATCATCGACCACCCGAATCAGCTTATGAGAAGGATGACCACAGAACAACGACATCCCGAGCCGAGGTACCTCAATGTAATGGAAACTCTGGATGACAACGTAATCATGGACAACGAGGATGTAGTCTCGTTCTACGCTGACATTGGGTCAGCCTACCACCGCGGCTAAAACGCCATCCCTGCCCACAACCCACAAAAATCACCACTGACAACCAGGAATGAACACCCTGAGGACAATACAGTCAACCAACATTTTAAATTAAATTTTTTTTTTTTTGTCATGTAAATTTTATATAAAAATAATTAAACTTAAGTCACTGTATATAGTTAGGCCCCCTATGAGCCAACAAATGTAAATTTTCATGCATATGTAGTATCTTATTAGTTGTAAGCCAAATTGTAAATAGTATGTTCAATAAAACAAAATTGAATTGAAATTGAATTGACTTATAGTACCTATAAGTCGCAAGTAAAAAACAAGAACGAAATATATGAGAGCACCTATGCCATAAATGACATAATGTTTCTTTTTGAAAAGATAACCCGTTAGCGCTAATAATAAAGTAGGCTTCTTAGGAACTGCAAAATATGCTGTATGCGTGTGCCAAGCAATTTTATTGTTAAAAAACGCAAAATACTTAAATCTGTTTGCAAAAATGTATATATAAAACACAAACAAATTAAGAAAACGTTCTTAGACTCTACCTTACCTACAAAAAGAGTGAATATATTGATTTTTTTAATTTGCAATTTTGGGTGTGCAAAGTATATTCATATTTTATTTATTATTCACCTTATTATTGCTACTCAAACTTCGATTTAAAACAAAAATAATTTTTTTTAATATTCACTGCCCCATGCATATATATTTAAAAACAAGCAATTTTTGATTTTGGTCTTTCAACACCTGTAAAACGAATGATTTTTAATGACGTAGCCGAATGCGTATACAGTAGAACGCCGATTATCCGAATTAATTGGGACCGGCGCGCCGTCGATTCGGATAATCGAAAATTCGGATAATCCGACATAAAGAAAAACGAACTGTTACACATATTATAGAATAAATTTTATTAAGTTTAACAAACACAGTTCTACATTATGTAAGTATGTAGTACACTAAAGAAAGAGAGAGAGAGAGAGAGAGAGAGAGCCTTGGCGCGATGGATGTGTGCTCGCCTGTGAACCTCATGATCACAGGTTCGATCCCTGCCCTCGTCTATGTCGTTTTAATTCCATTAAAAACCTTCTAAAAATTGTCATCAATGGGTTGCTGGTTTACTCATTACATGTTGTTCAGGCATAAAACTAACAACATGTAATTGAGTTGAACTAGTATGCCCAACATGGATGAACACGAATAAAATAATGTGAATTATAAGTGACATAGAAATAAGACACGGCATTCTCCGCTTTACTTCAGCCGCCATCCCTGGAGTTAAAATATCTGAGACAACAACCTTCAGTCTCAGAACATCGTGCCACACATCTTTCCTATCCTTCTTTCTCTTCCTTAACTTCACGCCCGCGCTGTGTTCAAACATTTAAAGAGTAATCATAATCCCTTGAGCGCGTGTAGATTATAAAAAAAAAAATCAGCGTCGCGGCAGAAAATAATATACGAAACCCCGTGCGCTCACTTGAACATTTCGATTAGAGTAAGTTGCCTCGACGTTGAAGCTCGTTTCCGTGCGGAAAGGTCACGCAGACGCCCGCCGGACGGCAAGAAGTTGTATACCGTCGCATTCGGGTTGCCGCTCCATCCACTTAAGGGCGTTTTCGAAGCACATAAACGCCTCGCTGTGAGATGGTACACTTTGGTCTTGTGTTTGGTCCTGGTTTTAATTTTTCATATTACGCTTAGGACCGATTCGGATAATTGGCGATTCGATTAATAGGCGTTCGGATAATCGGCGTTCTACTGTACTTACATAAATGTATGTATGTACAATTGTACATTCTATTTACAAATTATAAAATAAAACATTTTAACATTTACGTCCCTAAACGTAAATTCAAGAACATAAAATTCGAGCAATTTAACAATATCTATATTTTTTAATAAATACAAACAGATTTAAACATACATATTTTCGTGTCTTTAAAAAAAAAGAAAACATAATGCCCCACTTTGAAATACAAATGAACTTAAAATCAGTACAAAAGTATCTTTTAAAATGTAAAGGTTATGCAACAATTATTAATTAGTAAACGATTCACCATCAAAATGCTATTGGATCGTAGTGCTAATACCTAACTATTATTTAGATCCTTCTGGTATATTACTCGTATTTTTAATTTTATTTAAATGTATGTATTTAAATTAATAATTTCTTAAAAGTAGAGTTGGCTGTCAGAGCTTTCAACTGGAAAAAAAATTAATATTAAGTAGTAAAGTACGTTATGTGACATAAGGCTGGTGATCCCGTTTATATAGTTATATAGGTTCAATTTTCAACTGTTCTGTATTCAGATCTCCTCTGAAATTATTTAGTTATATTTTGTTTTCTAATATAAAGTATCCTTTACTTTTTGTACAGGAACTCGAAAACTATCAAATTTTCAAGAGTGGGAAAAGAATGCTCCTTAAAATCTCCAAGCTGCGTTGAAGTAATGAAACACAAATTCTCAGTATTCCCTGTTACCTTATGTGAATCACGCATGGAACGATGTTTGATTTGCATTCTTTTACTTATTTCTGTCCAAAATTTTTTTGACGTAAAATCACAGTTAAGAGACATTTTTGTACTCTCTAAAAAGAGCTCTGTTGTTAAAGTCTTACATTTTTTGAGAATAAGTTTTTGAAGTTTCACACAAATAGTAAATGTAGATGTCTATCTTTTGAAATTAATTTCAACAAAATAATATAAAAATCATTTATTTGCCAACAAACCATAGGATTATAGAAGACGAATTAGTTTTGTATTAATTGTATCCATTGAAATGATTATTATCATACTCCAACTAATGACTAAAGGAACGCAGCTGGTGTGTACTTTTTTTTACTTGACTTTTAAATACCTTTAAATACATATTAAATATACTCTTATATACAAATATTAATAAAAAAAAGAAGGTTAAAAGATCATGTTTTACATTTTTTTAGTATTCACTATGCGTTCAACTCTCAACGACCACATGCGCATTCATACTGGAGAAAAGCCATTTGTATGTGATCTGTGTGGCAAGGCCTTCAGTCAGAATGCAAACCTGAAGCAACATGTTATGCGTCACAATAAAACGAAGCCTTTTAAATGTGACCAATGCCATCAATCATTTGTCAGCAAAGGAGAACTCTACGCGCACCTGCGGAGTCACAATGGTGACCAACCATTTAGATGTGACAAATGTCCATCAGCTTTCACAACTTCGAGCTCCTTAGTAAAACATAAACGTATTCACACGGGAGAAAGACCATATTCTTGTGACTTCTGTCCGATGCGTTTCACTGCTCTAAACACCCTTAAGAATCACCGTCGAACCCATACAGGTGAGAAGCCATACAAGTGCAAATTCTGTCCTCGAGCTTTCGCACAAAAAAGCGATTGCAGCATCCATATGCGAACGCACACAGGTGAACGCAGGCATAGTTGTAATATTTGTAATATGAAGTTCCAGCAGTCGGGTACGTTACGAACGCATATGAAAATCCACAAAGAAAAAATCGAGCCTTTACAGCAAGAATTTGAAGAGCATAAAGAACAGCAATCACTTGAATTAAAAATAATTCGTACTGAAGATGACCAAGAGATCCTAGGAGAGCAACATGTGGAAACAAGTGAAACAGCTGCCGATCCGGAAGAAGGTATGGAAATAAGTGGGGAAGAGCTTCTGCATTTCAATATTGAGGAATGTGCTGGCGGTAATAGTGTCTTCAGTGGAGAATGATCAATAACTAAAATTCAAATTTATTTAAATTAAATAAAGTACTAGAAATTAATTAATAATTAATTAATTAATTACTGAAAATAAAAAAAAAACATGAAGTTACACTTCTAATTGCTTTGCTGTTTTAATTTGAATGTTCCTCCTGATTAGATTCCATTTTAAAATAAAATGTACGACTGGATCGCATGAATTTGCATTTATGTAAAAGAAAAAAAATTTTTAAATGAAGGTTACAAGAGAAAAATGTTCATAACTATAAAATTAATTTTTTAAATGATTTAAATAACTCTTAGAGCTTAGTTAGAGGTAAAAACAGGTATGGGCAAGAGTACAATAACTTAGGCGCCAAGAAATTATAACGGTTTTTTGTAGAACAGTTCAATACAAGCCCTTTTTACTACGGGAGGGCGGGAGGGGCAATTTTATAAAAAAGGTACTAAAATGGAAACAAAAATATTAAAAAATAACGGTAATACTTACAATTAAGTGTTATACCTCTTTTTAAAGCCAATGCTCTGATCTATTAGATAATTTTTAAATCAAGTGGAATCTATGCACAGTTTTTGAAAAAACGAGTTTTAAACCAAAATTTTGGGAAAAAAAACAAAAAAAAGTTTAAAGTTTAATTTTTCAAAACTGCAAAGTTATATACATATTATTATTTTTTCCTACAATTCTAATTACTCTAATTTATTTTTATTCAAAAACTGAGAACTAGATGATTTTATGTCGTCTAGTTTTTGAGAAAATTGAAAATAACTAAAACTACTTTTTTATGGGATATTTGTTTTTTTTTTTGCTTGCTTACGCATTACGGCGTATAAACAGTGAGGTATGTATCGGGGGGCATGCTGCCCCCTTGCAACCCTCCTGCTTGGGCAAACTATAGGATTTGGGGTAGGTGCGAGGTTGAGTGTATGCAAGGTTTCTTTTGCATTTACAGAATCTGGATTTAAAGTTGCACAGTTAAAATGTTCAGACATTAAAATTTAATACATTATATGAAAAATTCACATTACTATGTATGTTTATTGTTTGTGTCTAACATTTTTAATGCTAATATGGTACAGGTTATTGTTTACCAAGGTCATTCGTTATTCAACCTTTGTAAGAGTGAAGTGTTTTTTTCTTTGAATTAAGAATGGCGACTAAGCATCCACTACTTCATCCTAAATTAAATAACTTTTTAATATTTCAAAAAAAATATTTCAAAAGCATCGCGTTCTTAGAAGAAATTGGTCCAATTTCAACTAAAACGTCAACTCCCCCACTGTGTTGCAACTTACCGATAAAGGTAGAAAAATATAAAAATGTCAAGTTCGGTTTGATGTGGCGGTGCTCCGAAAAAGCTCTAAAAAAAGGTGACAAAAATTGTAAGAATACAGTAAACCCATCTATCGGCACATTTTTCCATGGGCCTCAATATTGGCTAGAGATTCGGGAGGTGCTTGCTATAATTATCTCTTTTGTGATCAAAATGCCTGTAAACACGGTTTTAATACATTGAACATTGAAAAATTGACTTGACTATTTTTAAGTAACACCTGACTTATTCACAAACTGACTGACTGAGACGCGAAATGCCATGCAATTCTTGGTAACCCTAAATGATTTGCTGTACTTTAATTACAAATGAACCACATTAAAATTAATCCTCATAATGAAATCACCGTAGTTAAATACCAAAAATCAAAAATTTCATAAAAAGTAGTTTTAGTAATTTTCAATTTTCTCAAAAACTAGAAGGGACAAAACAATTCGGTTTTTTGTGTTCGATTCAGAATTAATAGTAGCATTGATCACAAAAAGCCAATTAAGCAATCATTTCTCAATTTAAAAAAAAAAAAAAATTGGTCTAAACTTTATTTTTTCATTTTTTTTAACAAAATTTTGACTTTGCATGCAAATTTTTCAAAAACTATTGACATAAATAATTTAATTTAAATTTAAGATTATAGAACAGACTTTTGGCTTTCAAACCCGGTATAGTACTTTATTATTTATTGTTTAATTATTTTTTTTAATTTAAGTAATTTTTTTCTAAAATCGCCCCTACTTCCTAAACGGGGCGAGATAGACCCCTCCCGTAGTAAAAAAAACGCTTGTATTTGACCCTTCTACAAAAATCCGTTATCAATTTTTGGCGCCTAAGTTATCGTACTCTCCCCCAGGTATGATTTCTGAAACAAATATTAGTGTATGCAAGAACAAAAGTTATAAATTGGTGTACCTGTTGCTTATGTTTGAAATGCAATGTTTTTTTTTTGTTGCATAAAATTGCAGTACTTAAAGTAAAAAGTTTAAGTAAATACTAAAATTTAAGTAGAAGCTCCGATTTTTAGTATTTACATACTCGTATGCGGTATGCATAAAAATAGTTCTTACTTGATTGCAATTACTGAATTCATTCAAGTAAATTCTTGAAATTCATCCAAAAACATAGTTAATACCTATTTTGTTTTTGTATCATTTTGTTTACCGTGAGAATTCAATTTAAACAGTTACAATTACTTCGCTCATATTGTAAACATCCATCACCTTGAGCTGTTAATTCATTCTTAATTCGTTTCTTTAAGTGGAAAGCAGAGTAATTGCAACTAATGGGCATACAATTTTTTCTATCAGCCAAATGCACCTTGTATTTGTGCAAACATTTAAAGTGCATTCGGTTTTATTAAATAAATCTCAGCAACCGTCAATTAAAAGAGCTAAAGCAGAAGCTCTAGAATTATTCATTGATGAATATTAAAACGAAACGGGTGTTAAACTTAACGCAGACCAAATACAAAAAAATTATAATTTCAAGACTGATTTTAAAAACAAATCAGATTTGAAGAAAACAGGAAACAAGCCCATTAAACTAAAAGAATGCAAGAAGGTTTTCTTTCACATTTTTAACGCTGATGAAAATCCAACAATAAATATTGTATTCCTGGTAAGTTTTAAAATCAAAACTATGAATGACTTTTAATTAATATTCGTTTAATAAAGGTGGATTAACTGTTGTAGCAGATGATTATGCAAACCAAGAACGGGCCGAAGAAGATGCCGATGAAGATCTGCAGAAGAAACAGGAGAAGTTCCAGCACCTAAAAAAAAGAAATTTGAACGAAACCGATGAAACGAAAAACCTAACAAATGATGAGCTTCAGCGCTTAGTTCTGCTGGAACAATTAAAACTGATATGGATGCAGGAAGATGAAATTTAAAACAGAAAATAGCAAAATGAAGAACCAATAAGAACTTACTCTTCCCATATAGACTAAGAGCCCACAGCAATTTTTGGGTTTGATTGATGACAAAAAATAATTAGCATAATTAGATAGGCCTTTTATAGTTATTTACAAATGTGAAAGTCTTGCATACTCTAGTGGGAGCAAAAAAGGCCTATCTAATTGATTAAGAATGAATTAATTAAAAGAAACCAAATGCAAAATGATTCTAAGTACGTTATAATTTTCTTTATTTAATTCAAGCTATCAAGACTAATTACAACAACTAGACATAGGATGGTTACCCTATGTCGACCGTCTGAATTGGTGGTTGCTACTAAAGTGATTTATTGATCTTCGTCACAATTCAATTAACCCGTGCTCTACATGCCGAATATCAGTAATTTTGGATCACGTCACCAATGCATTGAATATTGCGGTTAATTGTTTTCATCTTAACAACTGTCTCATTAAGTGCTTATGCCAATGCATTGATGAGGATTTTGACAAAAAAAAATAACTAACAAGATTAAGAGATTATACTAATCCGGTGAAAGCGACATAGGGAATATTCATCCATCATAGGGTAATAACAAAAATGTTTGGCAAAATATTTAAATTTAAAAAATTGAATTTAATTTTAAATTGCAAATTAACTAAACAAATTTAAACAATGAAAATTCTAAAAGAAAAAATTGAAAATAAAATAAAAACATAAAGATAGTAAACTGCGTTCCTCAACATGCCGGCCCCGCTGAAGGAATTCAGGAACATGGCAAAATCGCTAGTTTGGTAATGGGGCGTTTGAACGTTCCACTTTTGGTGCGCAATGTAACCACTCGTACATGTCCGTCTTGACCTGGATGGACTTCTGTTACTCTTCCTAGGAACCATTGGGAGGGTGGTAGATTGGGCTCCTTCAGAACTACCATTTCACCCACTCGAAAATCTCTGGTACCTTCTCTCCATTTTGGCCGCTGTTGCAACGATGTTAAATAATCGGTATGCATATGCATGATACGGTCTTCCTTCTGCAGCCAACTTTTCAGCAACTTTGTTGTTGTGTTCCTCCGATTGCACCAACTTGTTAACCTCCGATAAAACACGAGCGGCTCCTTGGAAGTTTGTCCCGTTGTCGGAGTACATTACGCTGCATTTTCCACGTCTGGCGACGAACCTTTTGAGTGCAGCCAGAAAAGCATCCGTTGTTAGGTCCGAAACCATCTCAAGATGAAGCGCCTTCGTAGTCATACATACAAACAACGAAATATACCCTTTCACCAGCTTCGATTTCCTTCCTTTTGACAAACAAAGAGTTATGGGACCAGCGTAGTCACATCCTGTATGGGCAAAAGCAAAGGATGGGTTCACACGAGACGATGGCAAATTTCCCATAAGCTGTGTTGACGTAGCCTTTCGATGACGAAAACACGTCATGCAATCATGCACCAGTTTCCTTATTAGGTTTCTGCATCCAATGATCCAAAACTCCTGACGAATCAAGCCAAATAGTCCTGAAACGCCGATATGCAGAAAATTTCGGTGTGCATCCGATAAAATCAGCTGGGTAATGCGATGATTTTTGGGCAGAATTATTGGATGTTTAATACCAAATGGAACATTCATAGCGTTGGAAATTCTACCACCAACGCGCAAAAAACCAACATCATCTACAAATGGAGAAAGTGAGCTCAATTTAGACGTTCTAGGCACGCACTGATCAGCTTCAAGAGCCTTGAACTCGTTTTGTGACCACCGGAGACAGTCTTGTTTTGCAAGGCGAAGCTCTGAAAGCGAAAGATGCACATGATTATTTTTATCCTTTTTACGCAAAATATAGACAAATATGAAGCGACGAATATACCCAACAATTCTTACTAGTTTTCTCCAAGTAGATACCTTTTGTGACAGATTTTCTAGAAAATGCTCAACCGGAACGTAAATATGAACTGCAACGAATCTTTTCCTTTCCTCAGGAATTTCAACAGTTTCAACATCACGATTAGTTGGCTACATCTCAAACTCCTGAGACAACCAAATCGGCCCTTTCCACCAAATCTCAAGTTCCATCAGGTCTTTGGGCGCAAGACCCCTAGAAGCACAATCAGCAGGATTTTCAGTAGAAGAGACATGACTCCATGATGAACGAGGCAAAGACGACAATATTTCCGATGTTCGATTCGCGACGAAAGTGTTCCATTTGCGCGGAGGAGACGCGAGCCAGGATAAAACGATTTGGGAATCACAAAAGGCAAATACTCGAACTGGAATGGCATCCAACGACGATCGAATGAGTTCAACTAACCGACACAAGAGAAGAGCTCCACAAAATTCTAAACGTGGAATCGACAATTGTTTAACTGGAGCGACGCGAGTTTTTGCAGCAATCAACTGGACCTCCGCATCACAATCATTTGAACGACTTCGACAATAAACTACCGCAGAATAAGCCTTTTCAGAAGCATCTGAGAATCCTATTAACTCGTAGCTTTTAGAATTTAGCGTAAACCTTCGAGGAATCCCAAAGTTGAAGGTCAAGTTTTCTCGATACAGCTTCCATTGTTCGGCTACTTCAAGAGGCAAGTGTCATCGCACTCTATTTTTGTCTTGGCGATCCATAGCTCCTGAAACAGGATTTTAAGCAAAATAGTGGAAGGAGCCAGAAAGCCCACAGGATCGAAAACCTTTGCAACTTCTGAGAGCAGTTTTCGCTTCGTGGGTAGAAATTGTTCAGGCAAACTAATTTTTTATGTGAAAGTGTCACAATGATTGTTCCAAACCAAACCGAGAACCTTGGTACACTGCGATGAACTGTCCAAATCAAGTGAAACAGCTTCCTTGCAGTCGATCACTCTTAAAATCTCCCAACAGTTTGAACTCCACTTGCTGAGATCTAGACCTCCATAGGACAGCATTACGACGATCTGTTTCTTCAGCTCCCATGTCTCCGACAACGAATCAGCCCCTGTCATAAGGTCGTCGACGTACATATCATTTAAAATGGCATGCGACGCTAAAGGGAACTGGTGTTTGTAATCAAACGCTATTTGACGGAGAACTTTCATCGACAAATAAGGAGCTGGAGAGGTACCATATGTCACAGTGGACAAACGAAAATGCGAAATTAGAGCGTCAGCAGATTCTCTACATACAATTCGCTGAAAGTCACGGTGTTTTGGATGCACCCAAGTTTGCCGAAACATTTTAACGATGTCAGCACAAAAAACAAAACGATGTTGGCGAAAACGTATGCACACATTAATGAAATTTCGTTGGAGCGGAGTTCCTATATGAAGCATTTCATTAAGACTACAATTTTTGGTATCCTTATGAGACCCATCGAAAACAACGCGAATTTTATTGGTGATGACGGCCGGCGTGATGAGGCAAATAAAAAACACTTCCCGAAGTAGGTTCTATTTCATCATCTGGAATACGCTCCATATGACCTAAATCCAAATAAGTTTTCATAAACTTCTGATATTCCCTTTTCAGACCTTCATCACGTAAGAATCGTCGTTCCATAGCGAAGAGTCTAGTCAAAGCTCCAGAAATGGTATTGGCAAATTTAACATTGTCTTGACGAAACGGAAGTTCTACCATGTACTTGCTATCCGGAGTACGACTAAGTGTTTTAGAAAACTTTTCATCTACCTCATCTTCACCTACGGTCAACGAAAATTTATGTGGAACCTCCTCAATTTCCCAAAAGGACTTCAAAATAACATCAAGGTCAACACCTGCGTGCAATGAAACGATAAGTTTTTCTGGCAAACAACCTGTTATAACCCATCCAAAAAGTGTCTCATGTGCAACAACCCTTCCTTCCTCATCTGAACGATGTCCACCTCGCAAAATACTCCAAGCCTTGTCAGCTCCTAACAGTACATCAATGGGCCCTGGGGTATTGAATTCCTCGTCAGCTAAAGGAAGGTCTTCGAGGAAAGAAAAATTGCTACAGTCAAACGAAAGCGATGGAGTTTGTGATGTTATTTTGCTCAGAATATATGCCTCAATGTTAATAGCATGCGAACTTATTCGAGATTTCAAAGTTAAATTCACCGAACCTTGAGTTACGCCAGCTTCAACCGAAGAAATGCCTGATATGGGCAAACGAGCGTGTGTACAAAGAAGACCTAGCCTTCTCACCAAACTATCAGTCATAAACGAAACCTGCGAACCGGTGTCCAATAAAACGCGCGCGAGATGAGTCTTTCCAATTGCATCATACACTTTAACGACAACGGTAGGAAGTATTCCAGAGGAACGCGTTTCATTTCTCATATGGTTGCTGACGACCGAAGCAGCAGAATTCCCATTAGATTTAACGCCACTTGAAGAAGTTGTTGGACTAGGAGATGGATTACTATTATTATCCATGTGTACTAAGCTATGATGACGAGTATTACAAAACGAACAACGCACCTTAACTCGACATCGCATCGAGGAGTGCTTAGTACCGAGGCAATTGTAACATAAACGCTGATCTCTAGCAAAGCTGCGACGCAAACTAACCGGTTTTCAGAGTCAGTTTTATTTATCAATAAGTAAACTAACCACGGGTCCCTACCTACTGCCTTAACAGCTTCTGGGCCACGAATTACCTCATCTGCTTTGTCGACAAACTTACGCAAGTGAGTACCTTCTCCCGAACCAATGCTTGGCAATTTGAGAAATTGTTCAATGAGTGCATTTATTATATAAAGAGGTTTATCATATCGGCGTTCTAATTTCTCCCACGCGAGCTGATAGTTTGAGTCCGAAACATTTACGCCGTTTAAAAGATTGTAAGCGTCATCGCGTAATACTGATTTCAAGTACCGAAACTTTTGAGCACCGGAAAGTTTGGCACTGCAGTCCAGCGTTTGCAAGAACACATCACGGAAGCCTCGCCATTCACGATAATCACCCGAAAACGGAGTTATATGCATTGGCTGAAGAACAACATTCGATTCAACTTTATTGTTAGCATTATTAGCTTGTCCTAACCTATTTAAAAGTTCGGTCTGAGAAGCAACTAAATCTTTTAGCGAACTGTCCTGATTTTCAACGCGAACCGGAGCTAATTCTTTTAAACGTCCTAAAAGAGCACATTTTGAAGCTTCAACGATTCAACGACTTCGAACTCGGCTTCGGGATCTCCGTATCCCTCCTCAGCATGAAAATCAAATAAAGCCGTTTGGCTTTCGCAAATGTCTTTCCATGCCTTCTCCAACCTTTCTAACCGCACTTCCAAATCAGAAACATTGACATCGTCGGGAATGTTATGCGCGAATGCAAAAACCCTAGTGATTGAGCCTTTGTAATGACCGCGTGCTTGCTTCAAAGCTTCCATAGTAAATCTCTAGCCACAATATTGCAAATCACGAGGTTTAGAAATGTTAAGCAAAGTCAAATGTTTACGATTTTTTTATTGAATTCCTCCAACCACTAAGCACCAAATAACGACAAAACAGCAGCAAATCGAGTTCCCAAAATAGCATCCAAAAAACAGCAACAGACAGGAGTGAAAGACAAAATTCAGATTTGTGCTTGATACTTATCTATGTCGGAATCCAAAATCTAGCAAACCAATCAGTAAAAACGAAAAACCGATTCAAAATATCCAAGGATCGAAGGACCAACTTTGATTAAGAATGAATTAATTAAAAGAAACCAAATGCAAAATGATTCTAAGTACGTTATAATTTTCTTTATTTAATTCAAGCTATCAAGACTAATTACAACAACTAGACATAGGATGGTTACCCTATGTCGACCGTCTGAATTGGTGGTTGCTACTAAAGTGATTTATTGATCTTCGTCACAATTCAATTAACCCGTGCTCTACATGCCGAATATCAGTAATTTTGGATCACGTCACCAATGCATTTAATATTGCGGTTAATTGTTTTCATCTTAACAACTGTCTCATTAAGTGCTTATGCCAATGCATTGATGAGGATTTTGACAAAAAAAATAACTAACAAGATTAAGGCTAGCCGCGCACTAGCAATTTTTAGTTGCGAAACTGCTTGGTTCGAGGAACTAAAAAGTTTGTGTTTTGACACAAACTAAACTAAAATAAGTTCGCCATTTTATTGAACATATAATTATCTGCAAATTCACCGACATTCAAACAAACAGTTCATCTGTTTTCTATAAGTAACCAAACAGTTTCGCAACTAAAAATTGCTAGTGCGCGGCTAGCCTAAGAGATTATACTAATCCGGTGAAAGCGACATAGGGAATATTCATCCATCATAGGGTAATAACAAAAATGTTTGGCAAAATATTTAAATTTAAAAAATTGAATTTCATTTTAAATTGCAAATTAACTAAACAAATTTAAACAATGAAAATTTTAAAAGAAAAAAATGAAAATAAAATAAAAACATAAAGATAGTAAACTGCGTTCCTCAACACTAATTATGCTAATTATTTTTTGTTATCAATCACACTTAAAAATTGCTGTGGGCTCTTGGTCTAATATGTAGCTCCACCAGCATCATAACAGATAGTGGATCAACTTTTTTGGATTTGTAATAAAAACATTTTTCGAATTTATGTATACGTGGGAAAAAAATTATTTTTGACAGTTTAATTTTTGTTTAGTTTATGTACAAAAAAAAGCAAATAATTTGAATAATAAATATCAAAATTCTACAAATTAAAATGATTGTATATCATTTCAGCAGATTCGATTTGTACGCAGTTTTGAAGAATCGAAAATCTCTTTAACTGCTTAAAACATCTTTCTATGTATTAAGACTCTCTCCTTAAGACTAGTACTCAGTTCAAGTGAAAATGAAAATTTCATATAAATGTGGCGGCTGGTACACTCGCATGAAATCCCCAACGAGAGGTGAGTACCAAAACGTGGATTGGAAAAACAATTATGTTCCACTACTTTTTCCACGTCAAATTTTCATTTCTCAATGTACAACCATCAGGAAAAAGTTTAAATCAGCGTGGAAAACTGTGACATTTGTCAGTTAATATAAACATTTTGTTTCAAAATAAAAAATTAAAAATTTTTTTTCGAGTTTACTTAATGAAAGCAAAAAATATGAGCCGAAGGCTAAAAAAAGGAAAACCAAACCAGTTTAACAATTTATTGTCAATTTTTTTTTCATTCAAAGTGAGTATTCAGTATTTCAGGTGAGTATCAAAAATTCACGTGGAAATGTTTATTCTATTTTCATTTTTATTCTCCGCGTGTAATTTGGAACGTATTTATTTTTCATTTCACGCTAGGTGAGTACTTGGCTTTAGAGTGTAGTTTATTGAATGCTTTTTCCTGATTCGTCCTTGCATTTTTAAAAGGGGTCATAAGCAACGGTGTAATTCCATAGCCATCATCTCCGAGCAAAACAACGTCTGTTGAATTTCGCATAATTGATGCCACGGCGCTATTACTCCAAATTCAGTGCATGACCCTGGCGACTGGAAATCAACGCTTGTAAAATATTCCACCGGCATTGCACGTTGCTTGAATGTTCTGAAAATGTTTGAAATTATTAAAATAATACAAATAATAGTTATATGAAGGTTTTTATAATTTATTTTATTTATTTATTTATTCGTTAAATACCAACGGTACATATTTTTGAAATTATAATTATAACAAAAAAAAAAGAGAAACTTACATCTAATGTACATTTATGGGTTATTTAGAATAAAAAATATTTTCCTTAAGTTAATTGATTTTACATTGTCATTGCTGGAATTGATTAAATAAGAATTTTTATTGTAAATATTAATTAAAAGATTTAAAGGACTATTAGCACCGTAATTTGATCTACTGAAAATGTTACATATTGGCAACTGTCTTCTAAAACTAAATCGACTAGCAATGAAATTCAATCGACATAGGATCAATGGAGCTGAAATCGACCCATTGATAATCCCGAAAATAAAACAAAAATTGTAGATACGCTCTGTGGCTTGTTAGAGATGGAAGATTTATTAGTTCAATACGTTGAGTGTAAGGTGGCAATGTGATTCGATTCGACCACGGTAGAAATCTTAAGCAAAATCTCATAAATCTTCTTTGAACGGACTCCGATCTATTTATATGAACAGCATAATATGGCGTCCATACAACACAACCATACTCTAATATGGATCTTACGAATGAGACATAAAGAGTTTTTAATACATAAGGATCACGAAATTCTCGAGCAAATCTTGTTGCGTAGGCGATCGTTATCCGTATCCGAAAGAAATGCAACACCCCAAATAAGTCACTTTTATATAATGAGTATAAGTATAGGTATATCTCATAGATAATCGTATCTGCCCAAAATGTATAATGGATTAATAACCATTCCAACCCCCTTACAACAAACCATAAACAAAAGAAAAGACAAAAAAAAAAAGAAACAAACAGCAATACGGTGTAGATAACTCATTTTAATGGAGGAAACAAAATTCACTTTTCACATTTCATAAACACTATGAAATAACAAAGAAAAAAAAAAATGTTCACAATATGAAGCAATGGGATAAGTAACACGTATTGATTCCTTTAATCCCCATCGTCCATGTAAATTGATAAAGATGTCTAGCGTTGTGTTAAAACCTGGTTGGGGTAGGTTTTCCACTTAACCCTGGAAAGTCTCGAAACCACGATCGGAAGCCCAATGATGAATGTGCAAACAGCCTGAAATAAAAAAAAAAAAAAAAAATTGATAAACCTATAGATACTATTTCTATCCATTGACTACTTAATGTAAGATAGTATCCTCCGTTGGAGAAATAAGTATACTTACTTGATTCCAAGGTGTAATGCTTGAATGTCTGTTGAATAATGAATTAGGTATTCTAAAAAGAAAAGAAAGATTAAAGCAAACAAAATGACAGATGTTATTAAGACCACTGAGACAAACTTACCTATGTTCGCAATGTTGCTTCTGTAATGTAGCATATTTGGAAGAGTATTACTTTTATTTTATTTTTTTTAGTTTTAGTTTAGTTTTTACAAATTTCTTTTTTTTGTTTTGTTTTATATTTCAATTTCATTTCCAAATTTTGTTTATCACTGGCAAACGTTGAAAGGAGAATGAAAGTTTCACAAAGTGACAGCTGACACTTGTTGAGGTGAGGGTTCAATGTTCCGAACAGGGCATGGCCATGCAAACAGAAGCTATGATAAGAGCTTTAAAGACTTTCACATACAGGAAATAAAAATTTCTTTACGTGAGCTTTTGATGTGATCGGTTGAATTCAAAAGTGTTAAGATTTTTAAATTAAGGGTAGTGCAATATTAGTATTTTTAAGATATTATAAGTAGATTTGATTGTAGAGTATTTGTTTAGTTTATAGATTTATTTATTACTATTAATTATTATTATTTATTATTTTTATTTATTATTTTTTTAAGTTTGTTGCTGCAACAAAATTTTGTAAGCTTAGGCTCCACACCCATACACTTACGTTACCAGGTACAACAAAGGTAAACAGTGCAGATTTAGATTAGACAGATGATTGTAAGTGGGGAACATCTGTAGAAGTTATGTAAGAATAAATATATAGGCCACAGGGCAACGACCGATGATGATGCAATAAAAAGCTTCATTAGATATTTCGAAAGCAAAAAGAAAAGTTGTTGTGCTTTTACCGCAAAAGCAAATTTAAATTGAAGTTTTTTTTCTGTGAAGCAAAAAGAAAAATCCAAAGTGATTGTTATATAGTTTTTTTTTGATAAGAAAAACCTGTGGATTAAAAAATCGATATAAAAACAGGAAGGTGAGGAATTTGTATAAGTGACAAAAGGAAAAGAAGTTTTTTTTATATAAAAATCATTTTTAAATCAAATAGGTATTCAGATATCAGCCAAAGAAGCAAAAGTGGTGTAGTCGAGATATTGCCATAAGAAAATCTGGGAAATTTGAAACTCCGTTCCAATAAAGCAGAGGTAGGAATTCATTTAGTGTATTAAAGTGTGGAAAAATTAATTTAAAAATATATAAATTTATAGGTTTAAGTCGAACTAAAGGAAGTTACGCCTCAAAGGCATCCGATACGGATATATATATATACTTATATATGATAGTATATATATATAGTCGGAAAACAAAGGAGCCGGTCTACGCTCACGATTTGAGCCTCTGCTAAGATTTTTTTTTGTTGTTTTGAGGACATTTGGAATTCTTGGACAAAAGGGTGAAAATACATAAATATTCCAAGAAGGATTTATTTGGTAAAGGATTGATTTGGAGGACTGGCCTATTGAAATCGGTTGGCTGGTGGGCTGCAGGGTGCAAAGTCTGTGCTTTTGCTCTAAAAAAATTAATCCGTTTAAGGAAGCTCATACCGGTCGTAGCGCCTTGCTGAAATTTCGTTTCTTTTCTTTTTTTCTTTTTTTGATTAGTCGTGAATTTTGCTTGATTGTTTTTTTTTTGATAAATAATTTTAGTAGTTTAACTTAAATTTTTTTGAATTTTCATTTCCCTTTAATTATTTTGATTTTTAAATAGTTTTCTTTAAGATTTAAAACTTTAATTTTTTTATGAATTTTGTTACCATAAAGTAAGAAAAAAAAAAAGGAAAGAAAGAATTTATTATAGTGAAAGTAAAGATAAATTTAAAGTGTAAAGTGCAACGTAAAGTGTGTCTCTCTGGACTCTCAGAACATATGTATATGTATATATATGTACATATAGTAAATTGAGCCCTAATCATTTATATATAAAGGAAGGATTTGAACTTGATCCGATTGTACCTGAGAATTACTGCCGGCAGAACATCAAAGGACAACAGAGAAGTAAAAACCAATATGAAAAAGTAAGTTTTTTTAACAAAAAAAAAAAAATACCTATTTTTATGTATACATACACTTATATATACATGTGTATATTCTTACTTATATGAATAAATCGAAGAAAGAGGTATTCACACTCGGGTTGTGCAGATTTAAGCCAAATTTTTTTTTTTAATTTTTGTTTCTTCATGAAAAGTGAGTCTCATTCTGAGATAAATCACTGAAGAACAATTCAAAGAAAACAAGAATTCTTAATTTTCATTTTTTTTTCTTACGAATAATTTTTCTATTGAAATAGTTTTATTGTTTATATAATTTTTATAATTTTTGAAAGTGAATAGGATTTTCTTGAGTTAAATAAATAAATGTATATTTCCTTATTTGATACAAGTTGAGAATTTTCTTTGAGAGAGTGAAGTAAATAATTTCATGATGTGCTAAACGTATAGATAGGTGTGTGGAGGATCGGCTGGGCCGGCGATAAAAGGGGAAACGATGACGAGAACGTAACTAACAATACAGACAAGGAATGATACGACAACTTACGAACAGTGACCTTACTTTGAAATCTATTTTTGAAGAAAATTTATTACATTCATGACAGCATATTTACATTCATACTTACTATATACTTACGAACTAACTTATCTATACACATTTAACTACATACTTACCTACAAACTTACTGACATCCCTACCTAAATACCTACCTACGAACTTACTTACATATCTACTTAAATACTTACCTACAGACTTACTGAACATATCACTATAATACTTACCTCTATATTTACTTACAAACCTACATACATACATGAACGTACCGACATTCTTAGATCATTGTTGATGATGATTTCAAGTTGTAGCTAGAGCTTTCGGATTAGGGGCTATCTCCAATAGACTCATGGCCCAGGAGATAGTATTGGTTGTATCTATGATACAAGGGAGGGTAGGCCAAGCTTTTGCCATCAACATCAGGCAAGGCCTTTGAGACTCGGCGAACTACTGTGTTGGTGAGACAGTGGGGACGATACGGATTTTCGGTCAGCAGGGAAAGAAGGAAGAAAAAAAAAAGGAAAACTTTTTTTTTTGATTAGGTTAGTTAGATTTAGATTTATGATCGTATCCTTCAGATATGAAATTATAATTAGGGGTTTAGTTGTAGATTAGGGTTAAGTTTCATTTTCTTTTATTTTACTCTTCTTTTTTTTTTTTTTTTCTTTTGCTGAGAGATCTGATTAGTATCTCACCCTTTCACTAATGCAGTAGCATAGGTAACTAGGTTTGTGCTCTACCTTTTTTTTAGTCCCAAACACCTATCCTATAATCCCATACCCCCTTCCTATCCTCATCCTTTGATCAAGGCATGACTTTATTTTGTTTGCGAAACGGGATGAGTCTGGAAAATGGCAAGAACCACCCCCAATCCTTCGAGCTTAGCCGAGCTAGAGCAAGCATGCCATCGCCTTTTTCCAATCTCATGAAGAAACACCCCTGTGGTACCCCGATACGCAACAATGGCGCCCAACGATAACGAACGGCTTTCGAGATCCATTGGGACTCCAAAGTGATGATTTTTATTTTAAGATCATCCCCTTGGATTCACAATAATCTCAACCAATTTTATCATTTTTTTTATCCCTTTCCCTATTTGTACAAGCTTAGAGACCGTAGAGGCTCTTTACAAGATAAAGGAAGAAGTTTGGCTGTCCAATCCGACAGGTTTTGAACCAGTGGATTCAGTGAGGTAAAATGGATTCTTTTACCAAGTAAGGAGCGGAATAGTATTGAGTGGCAGGACACTTGCTACCAGCCATAATGGTCAGGGTAATCCAGACTGTTAGAGCGGTGGTAAGTGGTCAGTCTCGCAATTCTATTCGTGTTGAGGGTTGTCTCAGTTTCCTAGCCAACCGTCTTTTCAGGTTGATCACCAGAAAAACGAAGTGGATGGATAATTTGAGATAATCCAAAACACTCGCCGAGTCACAGAGGTATCAGTTACAACTTTGACTGACTTGTGACATCTACTAAGACAACATATTACGACAGAAACTTACTATGGGACGTTTAACTAGCGACAATACTTTTCCCTTTCTATCGTTTCGAATACTCAGTTTTACCTTCACACACCTTACATGAATTATATAAATCTCTTAAGAAAATTTATTTCATATTTAATTTAGGTTTCAAAAACTCAAATATTTTTGAATCACTTTATTATTTTCGAATTTTAGTTTATCTTTTTTCACCTAATTTCTTTTGGATTTTTTTTTGAAGTTTTGGTGGATAGATTTTTGATTTTTTTTTTTTTGAAAAGAAAAGAGGAAAAGCTAATTTTTTTTTATTTTGCTATTCCTTGTTTGAATTTTGAAATTTATAAATTTACTTTTACTAATTTTTTTAGTTGAAGATTTTTTTTTAGGATTATTTTCGTTTTTTTTTGAAAGATACATTTCTGATTTGAAATTTAAATTTAAAAATCAATTTTCTTAAAATTTATTTGGATTTTTTTTTATTTTCGAAACTTGAAGTTTTTTTTTAAATAAATAGTGGGTTTCCTTATTTTTTTTATAATAAACTTTATAAATGGAAAAAAGGCAAACGGGTGCTGTAAAAAGGAGCACTATGTCTAAACGGGGTAGAAGCAAAGGTCGAAACACCCGACAGACCACCAGATCTAACCATAGCCCAACTCCATCAGAAGAAGAGCTTAATCAAAGTTTGTTACCGAATCCATTTGACGATTTGCTTAGGGAAAATAGTAACGACTTTGAAAGTGGGTTAGATGGTGATGGAGCAGCGGCAGTTCCATTACCAATTTCAATTCCATGTGATTCGAGTCAGGTTAAGATACCTAATGTTTTGATTCCTATAGGAGGAGATGAAGATGAATCTAGGGATACAATTAATAGATTAACACAGGAATTAGAAAGAGAGAGAATACGATTAGAACAGGTAGATAAAGAAAGGCAGAGAAAAGAAGAACACGAGATCAATTTGGGGGGAGAAAGTTTGAAAAAGGCCATAGATTGTGCGGTCTCACGTTCAATAAACGAGGCCCAAAACAAAACCATTTCACTTCTAGCAGAACAAACTAAAAATATGAAGGTGATGCAAAAGATGGTGCAAGTGATGGCTGGGAGCGTGACGACTTTGAGTGAACGAATAGGTATAGTGGAAAAATCTATTAGCTCGGCCTATGCTCGAAAAGAGCAACAAGAAGAAATCCTCTTATCTGATCCGGAGATAAGTCCTCCAAGGATTCCTTCTCGTACTTGCCCTCAGCCCAGTTGTCACTCGAATAGTGCTTGTCACGAACAGGGGAAGCGAGTAGATATTTATAAATGGGCAATCAAATTCGATGGTACTCCAAAAAGCATGACTGTGGAGAGTTTTATATTTAGGATAGAGACATTGCAGAAAAAGAATAGAGTCTCCAATGAGCAAATCTTTGCAAATTTTCATCACCTTGTAACAGGTGCAGCCGAACGTTGGTACTGGCAATATCTCGAAGAAAACCAGGGAGACGAATATCTAAATTTTTATGATTTGAAAGCTGAATTGTTAAGGCAATTCAGAAATAGAAAAACCGACCATGAGATCCTCAGGGCCATGATGGACAGACGTCAACAGCCACATGAGTCGTTTGACGATTTCTATGAAGAAATTAGGAGTTTGATGCTTCAAATGAAGAATAAGCCAAGCGAAAGAGACTTAGTGTCCATGATTAGGCAAAATATAAAGGATAAGGTAGCTACTCTCATTTTTGGTTGTAACATTAAAGATGTAAGAGATCTTAGAGAGGAGTGCAGACGAGCAGAGAAACATATAGAAACAAGGGATTGGAAATCAAAAAAACAAATAAATGAAATTGATGATCGCGATGTGTATCGCAGTAGAGTTCCGCCAAAAGATTCTGAGGATGAATGGGAGGAGCAGATTGCTGCCGTCCAATATAACCGGACAGACAAAGTACAAACTAACACTAAAACCGACAAAAGACAACATAAGTATAGAGACTACGAAAATGACAAAAAGAACGAACTAACGAAAGACAAAAACTCGACGTCAGCAACATGTCCCTCCACATTTCATGCCCTCACATGTTTTAGTTGTGGTCAATGTAACCTATCTCTTAAGTGTGCTTCCTGTCAGGGAAACCTGAATGTCGGCAGTGCCCCCGGGTCTACTCAACCGGCGACGACAGTAATCCCGGGGAACCAGAACTTAGAAAAATAAAAATTTTGAAAAGAGAACACAAGCCAAATGATAAAACGGTAGGGACACAAGTGCAATATAAATCTCTTCATCAACGTATTCAAGACTATTATATAGCAAGGAAGAGGATTTTTAACGAAGAAATTAGCTGTGATATAGGTATTAAGAGTAGGAATTTTAAGAAGATTTATAGGCTTAGGGAGAAAATTGCAATTAAAAAGAACAGGAAGCATAAAATTGAAGCGTCAGTGTTAGCGGTCAATGATGATAATAGACCTTACGCAAAAGTCAAAATAGAAGGAGAAGAGTTTTTGGGATTACTAGATAGTGGAGCTTCAGTCAGTTGTATGGGTCGTGGAGCAATAGAATTTGTTAGTAAGCATGGTTTGAAAATGAAATCTATGAAAGAGGACATACGTACAGCAGACGGACAACAACAAGAAATTAACGGACGAATTACAACAAAAGTCTCATGGGGTAATAATACCCAAGACATGGAGCTGTATGTTGTTCCAAGCCTACAGCAGCAGTTGTATTTGGGTGTAGACTTCTGGAAGAACTTTAGAGTTGCTCCAAACATAATCAGTTCTCTTGACACTCCATCCTCAACGGAACAGAACGAGTCTAATCCTATGCGTCAGCTTTCTCCAACACAATCTGAAGAGCTGGAGCGGGTCAAGCATACATTTCCTTCATTTTCTCTTTTGGGATTGGGGAAAACAAGTCTAGAAGAACATGTCATTGAGATGGAAGACGAAACAATTCCCATCAAACAAAGACACTACCCAATCTCACCTGTAGTGCAGAAGTTGATGTATGCTGAGCTGGACCGGATGCTCGAGTTGGGAGTCATCGAGGAAAGCAATAGCGCATACAGTTCTCCAGTTGTGTTGGTCCGAAAGCCAGGCAAAAACAGGCTTTGCTTAGACTCGCGGAAGATTAATGCAGCCACGAAGAAATTTGCATACCCTCTTCCACATATAGAAGGTATCTTGAGTAGGCTTCACGATACGCACTTCATCTCGTCAATCGATTTGAAAGACGCCTTTTGGCAGATTCCTCTGGAGAGGAAATCAAGAGAGAAGACAGCTTTCACAGTCCCTGGGCGACCGTTGTATCAGTTCACGGTAATGCCGTTCGGATTGTGCAACGCCGCCCAGAGAATGTGTAAGCTAATGGATAAAGTCATTCCCACTCGATTAAGGGAAAATGTCTTTGTATATCTGGATGATCTCTTGATTTGCTCTCCGGATTTTGAAACCCATATGGGCGTCTTAAAAGAGGTGGCGGGATGTTTGCGGGCAGCAGGTCTTACTATAAACGTGGAAAAGAGCAAGTTTTGTTTTAAAGAGATTAAGTACTTAGGCTATTTCGTTGGCGATGGGTGTCTGAGGACTGATCCCGAAAAAGTATCTGCAGTGAAGGATTTTCCTATACCGAAAACTCCTAAGCAACTCCGTCGTTTCCTAGGGATGACGGGTTGGTATAGGCGCTTTATCCCAAATTTTGCGTCTATATCAGCCCCAATGACAGACTGTCTGAGAAAAGGGAAAAACTTTGAAATGACAAACGAAGCTCTGACAGCGTTTGAGAACTTGAAGACGACCTTGGTCACGGCACCAATATTAACGAATCCAGACTTTACAAAACACTTCTACATACAATGCGACGCTTCAACTTCCGGCGTAGGGAGCGTTCTCTTCCAGATGGACGAAGAAAACAACGAGCGACCCATAGCATTCATGTCCCAAAAACTTAATCCCGCTCAACGGAATTATAGCGTAACGGAACTTGAATGCTATGCGGCCGTTCTGTCTGTTAAGAAGTTCCGGGCCTATATTGAAGGATTACCTTTCACGATTATAACCGATCACGCGAGCCTTAAGTGGCTGATGACACAGAAGGACTTGAGTGGTCGGCTTGCTAGGTGGAGTTTTAAGCTGCAAGGCTTTGACTTCACCATAGAACATCGAAAAGGAATTCTCAATGTGGTCCCGGATACTCTATCAAGAGTACATATGGATGAGATTGCGACTGAAACGCCAGAGGTTGACTTCAGCTCACCATACTTTTCATCAGAAGAGTATGTTGAGTTGAAGAAGACAATAAACGAAAACCAAGACAGACTACCCGACATTTGTACTTCGGACGGCTTCGTTTACAAACGGACCGACAGACGGACAGGAGACCCGATTCAAGAAGACAGAGCCTGGAAACTCTGGGTACCGAAGGAGTTGCGTAGGAACCTTCTGAAAACAGCGCATGATTCCTTCACTGCAGGCCATGGAGGAATTCATAAGACTCTTGCAAAACTTCGCCAAAGATATTTCTGGCCAAACATGACTACCGAAGTAAACGACTATGTAACTAACTGTGATATATGCAAGTGCAATAAGCCCATGAACTCAATATCAAGACCGCCCATGGGACAGCAAGTGATAACAGAACGACCATTTCAAAGACTTTACATTGACTTCTTAGGACCCTACACACGAACGAAGAACGGACATACCCATATATTTATAGTTTTAGACCATTTTAGCAAATTTGTTTTCCTCAAACCTATTCGTAAGGCAACAGCAGCTGAGGTAGTGAGGTACCTCGAAGAAAGTGTGTTCCATATGTTTGGTGTACCCGAACATATACATTCTGACAATGGAAAACAATTCATCTCTGAGTTGTTTTCCAGTTTTCTAAAAAAGTACGGGGTAAACCACATAAGAACTGCATTTTACTCGCCGCAAGCGAATGCATCAGAACGTGTAAATCGTTCAGTATTAGCAAAAATAAGGTCATACATTGATGGGGACCAACGAAATTGGGACCTGCATGTGAGCAACACGGCATTCTCTCTTCGCAGTGTTTTGCATGATGCAACAAAATTCGAGCCATATTATGCAGTTTTTGGATCTCAAATGGTCCAAAACGGTCAAACATATGAGCTTCTACGAAGACTTGATGTAATCAAAGAGTCTGATTTCAAAATCACCAATAAAGCCGACAAACAAACTTTATTAAGACAAAAAATATTTGAAAATTTAAATCTAGCGCATCAAAAAGCTAAAAAAGTATATAATACGAGAAGCAAAGACATTTCTTATAAAGTAGGACAGATTGTGTATCGAAGAAACTTTAAACAAAGTAATTTATTAGATAGATATAATGCGAAACTAGGACCAAAGTTTCTAAAATCAATAGTGCTAAAAACAATTGGTAATTCACTCTATGAATTAGGTAATTTACAGGGCATGAAAGTGGGAGTGTATCACGCCAAAGATATTCACGCCTAATGACGCACTCAGTTGCTGTTGCCTTGCACTTGATCTGTGATATACATGTAGGTTGATAGTTTATTTATTTTTATATACATATATATTTATTTTTTATTTATTTATTTATTATATCTAGTCATTTATGTATTTGTACAGATGTCCAACATAGACTTATTTTTTTGTATTTAGTTATTTCATAGTTTATTAGAGTTACATATACACATATTTATTTACTTATTTATTTATTTATAGAGATTTATTTTATACATATAGAGTTTTATTTATTTATTTACATGTTAGTCCGTCTTTGTAGAGATCTAGTCATTTAACAAATTATTTATTTATTTATTTATTTATTTATAGAGATTTATTTTATACATATAGAGTTTTATTTATTTATTTACATGTTAGTCCGTCTTTGTAGAGATCTAGTCATTTAACAAATTATTTATTTATTTATTTATATATCTATTTATTTATTTATTTATTTATTTATTAGTGGTATAGTTAACATAATTTTCTTTTGAAAATCAAGTACCCACAAGATAATAGAGAGATAAAGACTGATTCCTTTGAATGAAGTTAATTCATAGTACAAACTGATAGCAGAACATGAGCCTTGAACCTCAACAAGTTACTTTTAACGAAACTCGAATTTACCTTCAAATCACATTTGTTCAGATTAATTGATCGTAAACTGGTTCATCAAATAATAAACGAGAAGAAGTAAAGACTGACTAGAGTCAAGTATATTTGATGAAAATTTTACCTTTTTGTTTTAATCTACATTAGTAATATATTCGACAGTAAAACCGTCCACATAGACACAATCCTAAACGAATGAAACTAGTCTCATCAACATCCTTTAATATGTAACATCGATACCTCTATTTAAAGTAATGCCCGGACTATGGACAAAGATAAGTCAGGGAGTGGGACGTGCCACACGTTTCGATTACCGAACGGCTCACAACCCATGAACGACAACGAACTACTTGTACCGATCGACTCCTTGTATTACGAGGCTAGTTTCCTCACGACCACTCGGAAACTATCGTCGAGCTTGTTGCGTAGGCGATCGTTATCCGTATCCAAAAGAAATGCAACACCCCAAATAAGTCACTTTTATATAATGAGTATAAGTATAGGTATATCTCATAGATAATCGTATCTGCCCAAAATGTATAATGGATTAATAACCATTCCAACCCCCTTACAACAAACCATAAACAAAAGAAAAGACAAAAAAAAAAGAGACAAACAGCAATACGGTGTAGATAACTCATTTTAATGGAGGAAACAAAATTCACTTTTCACATTTCATAAACACTATGAAATAACAAAGAAAAAAAAAAATGTTCACAATATGAAGCAATGGGATAAGTAACACGTATTGATTCCTTTAATCCCCATCGTCCATGTAAATTGATAAAGATGTCTAGCGTTGTGTTAAAACCTGGTTGGGGTAGGTTTTCCACTTAACCCTGGAAAGTCTCGAAACCACGATCGGAAGCCCAATGATGAATGTGCAAACAGCCTGAAATAAAAAAAAAAAAAAAAAATTGATAAACCTATAGATACTATTTCTATCCATTGACTACTTAATGTAAGATAGTATCCTCCGTTGGAGAAATAAGTATACTTACTTGATTCCAAGGTGTAATGCTTGAATGTCTGTTGAATAATGAATTAGGTATTCTAAAAAGAAAAGAAAGATTAAAGCAAACAAAATGACAGATGTTATTAAGACCACTGAGACAAACTTACCTATGTTCGCAATGTTGCTTCTGTAATGTAGCATATTTGGAAGAGTATTACTTTTATTTTATTTTTTTTAGTTTTAGTTTAGTTTTTACAAATTTCTTTTTTTTGTTTTGTTTTATATTTCAATTTCATTTCCAAATTTTGTTTATCACTGGCAAACGTTGAAAGGAGAATGAAAGTTTCACAAAGTGACAGCTGACACTTGTTGAGGTGAGGGTTCAATGTTCCGAACAGGGCATGGCCATGCAAACAGAAGCTATGATAAGAGCTTTAAAGACTTTCACATACAGGAAATAAAAATTTCTTTACGTGAGCTTTTGATGTGATCGGTTGAATTCAAAAGTGTTAAGATTTTTAAATTAAGGGTAGTGCAATATTAGTATTTTTAAGATATTATAAGTAGATTTGATTGTAGAGTATTTGTTTAGTTTATAGATTTATTTATTACTATTAATTATTATTATTTATTATTTTTATTTATTATTTTTTTAAGTTTGTTGCTGCAACAAAATTTTGTAAGCTTAGGCTCCACACCCATACACTTACGTTACCAGGTACAACAAAGGTAAACAGTGCAGATTTAGATTAGACAGATGATTGTAAGTGGGGAACATCTGTAGAAGTTATGTAAGAATAAATATATAGGCCACAGGGCAACGACCGATGATGATGCAATAAAAAGCTTCATTAGATATTTCGAAAGCAAAAAGAAAAGTTGTTGTGCTTTTACCGCAAAAGCAAATTTAAATTGAAGTTTTTTTTCTGTGAAGCAAAAAGAAAAATCCAAAGTGATTGTTATATAGTTTTTTTTTGATAAGAAAAACCTGTGGATTAAAAAATCGATATAAAAACAGGAAGGTGAGGAATTTGTATAAGTGACAAAAGGAAAAGAAGTTTTTTTTATATAAAAATCATTTTTAAATCAAATAGGTATTCAGATATCAGCCAAAGAAGCAAAAGTGGTGTAGTCGAGATATTGCCATAAGAAAATCTGGGAAATTTGAAACTCCGTTCCAATAAAGCAGAGGTAGGAATTCATTTAGTGTATTAAAGTGTGGAAAAATTAATTTAAAAATATATAAATTTATAGGTTTAAGTCGAACTAAAGGAAGTTACGCCTCAAAGGCATCCGATACGGATATATATATATACTTATATATGATAGTATATATATATAGTCGGAAAACAAAGGAGCCGGTCTACGCTCACGATTTGAGCCTCTGCTAAGATTTTTTTTTGTTGTTTTGAGGACATTTGGAATTCTTGGACAAAAGGGTGAAAATACATAAATATTCCAAGAAGGATTTATTTGGTAAAGGATTGATTTGGAGGACTGGCCTATTGAAATCGGTTGGCTGGTGGGCTGCAGGGTGCAAAGTCTGTGCTTTTGCTCTAAAAAAATTAATCCGTTTAAGGAAGCTCATACCGGTCGTAGCGCCTTGCTGAAATTTCGTTTCTTTTCTTTTTTTCTTTTTTTGATTAGTCGTGAATTTTGCTTGATTGTTTTTTTTTTGATAAATAATTTTAGTAGTTTAACTTAAATTTTTTTGAATTTTCATTTCCCTTTAATTATTTTGATTTTTAAATAGTTTTCTTTAAGATTTAAAACTTTAATTTTTTTATGAATTTTGTTACCATAAAGTAAGAAAAAAAAAAAGGAAAGAAAGAATTTATTATAGTGAAAGTAAAGATAAATTTAAAGTGTAAAGTGCAACGTAAAGTGTGTCTCTCTGGACTCTCAGAACATATGTATATGTATATATATGTACATATAGTAAATTGAGCCCTAATCATTTATATATAAAGGAAGGATTTGAACTTGATCCGATTGTACCTGAGAATTACTGCCGGCAGAACATCAAAGGACAACAGAGAAGTAAAAACCAATATGAAAAAGTAAGTTTTTTTAACAAAAAAAAAAAATACCTATTTTTATGTATACATACACTTATATATACATGTGTATATTCTTACTTATATGAATAAATCGAAGAAAGAGGTATTCACACTCGGGTTGTGCAGATTTAAGCCAAATTTTTTTTTTTAATTTTTGTTTCTTCATGAAAAGTGAGTCTCATTCTGAGATAAATCACTGAAGAACAATTCAAAGAAAACAAGAATTCTTAATTTTCATTTTTTTTTCTTACGAATAATTTTTCTATTGAAATAGTTTTATTGTTTATATAATTTTTATAATTTTTGAAAGTGAATAGGATTTTCTTGAGTTAAATAAATAAATGTATATTTCCTTATTTGATACAAGTTGAGAATTTTCTTTGAGAGAGTGAAGTAAATAATTTCATGATGTGCTAAACGTATAGATAGGTGTGTGGAGGATCGGCTGGGCCGGCGATAAAAGGGGAAACGATGACGAGAACGTAACTAACAATACAGACAAGGAATGATACGACAACTTACGAACAGTGACCTTACTTTGAAATCTATTTTTGAAGAAAATTTATTACATTCATGACAGCATATTTACATTCATACTTACTATATACTTACGAACTAACTTATCTATACACATTTAACTACATACTTACCTACAAACTTACTGACATCCCTACCTAAATACCTACCTACGAACTTACTTACATATCTACTTAAATACTTACCTACAGACTTACTGAACATATCACTATAATACTTACCTCTATATTTACTTACAAACCTACATACATACATGAACGTACCGACATTCTTAGATCATTGTTGATGATGATTTCAAGTTGTAGCTAGAGCTTTCGGATTAGGGGCTATCTCCAATAGACTCATGGCCCAGGAGATAGTATTGGTTGTATCTATGATACAAGGGAGGGTAGGCCAAGCTTTTGCCATCAACATCAGGCAAGGCCTTTGAGACTCGGCGAACTACTGTGTTGGTGAGACAGTGGGGACGATACGGATTTTCGGTCAGCAGGGAAAGAAGGAAGAAAAAAAAAAGGAAAACTTTTTTTTTTGATTAGGTTAGTTAGATTTAGATTTATGATCGTATCCTTCAGATATGAAATTATAATTAGGGGTTTAGTTGTAGATTAGGGTTAAGTTTCATTTTCTTTTATTTTACTCTTCTTTTTTTTTTTTTTTTCTTTTGCTGAGAGATCTGATTAGTATCTCACCCTTTCACTAATGCAGTAGCATAGGTAACTAGGTTTGTGCTCTACCTTTTTTTTAGTCCCAAACACCTATCCTATAATCCCATACCCCCTTCCTATCCTCATCCTTTGATCAAGGCATGACTTTATTTTGTTTGCGAAACGGGATGAGTCTGGAAAATGGCAAGAACCACCCCCAATCCTTCGAGCTTAGCCGAGCTAGAGCAAGCATGCCATCGCCTTTTTCCAATCTCATGAAGAAACACCCCTGTGGTACCCCGATACGCAACAATCTTTTAATAAAACCAAGAGTCATGTTAGCCTTTTTAATTATAAAGTCAAAATGGTCAATAAAAGTTCGTTTTGAGTCCAACACTATCCCAAGGTCAGTAAAACTTGACAAATTACAAAGTATTGACAAATCAATCGCATAGTTATAGATAATCACAATTTTCTTGCTTGAATGTTGTGAAAATGTTTGAAATTATTAAAATAATACAAATAATATTTATATGAAGGTTTTTATAATTTATTTTATTTATTCGCTAAATACTAACGGTACTGTAGTGTAGTTGTTCTTTGTTAACTATTTGTTTGTTATACTTTACTTTGTTATAGTTTACTAGTAATAAAACACGTCCGTTTCACTTAACTACGAGTACTTTATTAACACTGTAAATAAATAAATTTGGTGGTGCAACAGCTCGGAGTGAACCAGGACCTAGTGACTTACAACTCTCAACCATTCTTGTGTGCGTGTTACCAGGAACTGTAACGATTATATGTTCATATTTGTTGTCTTTCGTATGAAAGGGATCAATTATAATGATGTCAAATTGCTTAAACATTACATTTCCTCCTCTACTTATTATTAAAAACAAATGCAAAACAAATGCCGCCTGAGTACTTAAATGCCCCATATCCAAAAAAATTGTTCCCCAGAAAACGAATTTTAAGGTTTAAAAAATAATTTTCTTACTTTCTTCTTGAGAAATATAATGTTTGAATTTTAATATACATTTTTTGAAAATATCTTTGTTGGAATTTGAAGAAAAGAAGTCAAAAACTGTAACGGTTATTTTTTTAAAAATAAAAGTATGAAAAAAGTCAGAAATGGATATAGGACCCTCTTCCATACGAATGCGAAATCGATGAAAAGCAAATTGAAAATTTCCTATGGATATAGGACTTTTGTGCACTGAAAGGAGGTAATTCAATGTAAGCAAGAAGAACCAAAAAATTCACAATCACTGGCATTATTTATTTTTTATAATTTTATTTTTATTGATAAGAACATAAAACAAAAAATATTATAAATTTAGTGGGTATACCTTACTAAATCTTATATTGGACTATTTCTAAGTCAACAAAATAAGTAAGAATATGCTTAAGTATTTTAATACTAAAGTATGAAAAATACTTAAAACTAACTTTCGTCCTTAAAATTTTCCAGAAAGACATATTTTTTAATTCGGAATAGTTTATAAAAATTCGTCAACATTTCATTGTATTAAGTATTATTTATTTTCAAAAGTTTTTTTAAATTTAAATTTTTTTTTAGCTTTTTTGATTTTATCCAATTTAGTAAAAAATAAAAAAAAATGCTTAAATTAAATTGTTAAAAAAATCTACAAGACTGCATTGAGTGCACCCATCTCTACTTACCCCATGGTTAATTGTTTTTCAACTTTAATGATTTCTTTTTTTCTTTACCATCGTCAAAGCGAAAACTTACTTTTGCGTTATTGAATAACCTCCGATAGAAACCTGGACCACATGTTGTTTATGCATGTTAAAAGATATAAAGCATATAACTACGTTTATATGGGGAATTGAATCGGAATTGAATCAGGATTTAGCTCCATGTATACCTGGATCGGATTGAAATAGGATTTCTCGATCCGATCCCACTAAACGAGCTGAACCGAATCGAAAATATGCATGTATACCAGAATCGAGGAATCGAAGAATCGAGTGCATGTACAAAACCATATTGTCATTTCGATCCCATTTCAATTCGATCTCTCGATCCAGTGCCACCATATACCTGGATCGAAATCTCAATTCGGATTCGATTCGATTCCTCAATCTTCTCTTGTAACCGGGGTAGTAGAGACATAGAGGATATAGAGCATATAAGCACTGAAAATGTAACTTAGTTACGATAAATATGAGAGCTTAAATGCTCTATATCCCATTTTCTGTGGATATGGGGCACTTATGCATTAAATGAACGTTTTAAGAACTCTTCTACAAAGATTGCCCCACTTAGTACAAATTTTGAATATGTGTCAAATAAGCACTAAAAGGACCCACAAATTAGTGGTCTATGGAGCAAACTGGCTTTATGAAACTTCGTTAATAATGAAGATAGAGCAACGGGGATAGCGCCAAACGATAGAGAATATTCGAATTAGTATAACTGCATCTTTATCTCAGTTTCCCGAAAAAGTGGTCTGTGGGGCATTTAAGTACTCAGGCGGCGATTTATAAATTTTAAAAATTATTCTAAATAGTAATCTTGAAAACGTAAAGGCTTCTGGCATCTTGTGCTTCGCTTGTGGTCTTGGTGTAACTGCTGTGGTGAATTTGGTGGAGTGGTGAAAACTTCATTTTCACCTTTGAGTATATATAATATGGAGTGCTATAATAATGCATTGTAGTACTTGCAGTTATGATAGTGGTCGTTGTCTCACTTTCTGTATAGCTGTGTGCTATCAATTTGTGTTTACCTTCTCCTCACACATCGTTCTCCTTCGCATGTGATATGAAACACTCGGTAAATTTTCAGTTTTGTTTGCAAAAAACCGAAAAAAAACGCATACCAATAAGCTTTGCGACTGTTTTAATTCTGTACAAATTATACGTAAAAATAAGATCAAACTTTAAAGTGACTGTTAATTGCTAGTTTTGTAATCAAAATATTAAAGTTCCCTACTTGGAAACGAATAGCTTCCCCACAAGGCGACTACAATCGGGAGATCTTTCAACAGCTGGACTGCAGTAATTCTCGACTAAGAGAGTCAACAGCAGAATGATTTTTCCGACATCAGCGATCCATTCCCTGCAAGTGGTTTGTGTAATGAAGTAAAGATTGAGAAACTGGCGCAATTCCAACCGAAAAACGAGTCCAAATTCGAAGACGAACTCAGGGTGTAATGAGTTTTAGTTGGATTTAAAAAAAATAAATTTGTAGATATATTTAGCTTGAAAAAGTTTTACAGGCGAATCTATAAACAAATCTTAAAGGTTACTTTACTTTAAAATACTTCTAAGCAGCTCTTAAGTATGAAATCGGTATCTATAATCAATTTTCACATTTAAGTAACGTTACTTACAGGCCTCTTAACTTAAACGCCATCAACCGCATTTAAGGGTCACTTAAAGGCATTTTAAAATGTATTTTGACATATCGATTGTCATCTTTGAAATTTTGAAGTTTCAAATTGTGAGTTTGTAGGTATTGTTTGTTGTGATATTATATTAGAACTATAAAGTGCAACGATTTAAGAAACATAAAATTTGTATTGATTAAAGTATGTGTACGCGCAAAGAAATTTCGTCACGCTTTCCTCTTAGCCTTTGAAGTGTTTGTATCGACACTTTCTTCCTCTTTGTTGGAAGAGAATAGGCGTTTTCCTAAATGCAGTGTTGCAGCGCATCGTGGATTTTGATGCCCTTGCAACGTTTTTCTTCACTCTGAAATTTACTTTTACAATTCTTTAAAAAAAAAACTCTAAAATTTAGAATTCGTATTTAGTAACGTTATTTTATTGAAACAAGTGAATAAAAAAAAGCATCGAAATTCATGATGCGCTGCAACACTGCATTTAAGAAAACGCCCAATCTGTGCATAAAATAATTCTGTTTTGTAGTGTATTATTGCAAATTCTAAAATAAAAAAGTTTCCTTGTAGGAGGCATCCCAATTTTCAGATCTTTTTCTTTTATTTGTGGCGGCGGGTGTGGGTGTGTGTTCGATAGCCTGTTGCGAGGCAAGAGGAAGTGAAGGATCGTTGGTATTATGGAGTGGTAGGAAAAAGGAAAGGATAGGAAAATGGAAAAGGAAGCGGTCAGAAAAAGGATCGGAATGTCAAGTTCCGAGAGCGTGGCCTGCTTGCGTTGCGCGGCATTAGCTCGCCGAAATGGGGGGGGATCTTGCCCCCGAAACCTAACCTCACCTGCAAGCAAAACATTGATCAGGCCAGAGGAAGTATACTAAAAAAAAGACAGCGGACGGACTCTCCTCACTTCAAGGGCACTGTTGGTGTTATTACAGTGTGGCCTAATCCCACCCAACCTGGAAGTTCGGCGGCCTTGTTTGATACTCCCCAACGATGTCGATGTCCAGTTTCCGGTCATATCATCTTCACTGGTTACCTTCCGCACCCCTGAAAATTTTTACTTCAAAACATTCTGATTTCGAAGCCGAAATCAAACAAACACAAAAGTTTCATCCAAAACAGGCGTTAAATGAAGTTTTATTTAGCGAATTAACAAGAAACATCAAAGCAAGAAGTCTAATATGAAGTTTAAAGGTATGGAATTAAACGGAAAAATACCTAAGGAATTAATTTTTAACTTATCAAATTTACTATAAATGTATAAATTAGAAAACATATTCTTAATCAAACACTAAAAAAAAATTATCAAAATCACCACTAAAATGTGACTCAGATACGTTTCTTTCTGGTCTTGAAAAATAACACTATACCCGAGTCGAAATTACCAGTTTTGGTACTTTTTCCTTTTTAGACTACCTGGACCTACCCCTATAGAGCTCTCTGGAGGTGGCTTAAGGAATAACCCAAAAATGAAAATGAATAGACAATAATAGAAACACTATCCTTATCACTTACAAACGAAAATCGTGGCGAGAATAGGAAAAATTATTAAAAGTAATATGATATTATTATAAAAAGTAATTTAATCAAAAGAAATATAAATCAAAATCAACACAAAAACTTTACCGCCTTATTAAACACAAAAAAAAGCATGAACAACACGAAAAGGTATGTACATATGCACAAATAAACACGTCTCAAAATCCGGAAATCCTTTAGTAGAAAATAGGCTTCAATATTCTATATATCTTCTTTTTCTGTTCTACTTCTCATACTAATTATACTTTATGCTTGTTCGCTTTTGATAAATTGGAGCGATTTTATTTTCTCACTTGTTAGAACTCACTGCGATACTGAAAAATTATTGCTGGGTACCATGCATCTGCTTGGACATCGATTTGACTTCAACACGTATCTGGCCTTGCGGAGCGCCGGAGGAAGTGTGGCTTGCTACCGGAGGACGACCAAAGGGTCCCTCGAATCGTTCAGAGGATGTGTATTCAGCTGATGATTTAGTCTCCACCAAAAAGGCAAATGACGGCCCAGATCTTCACTAACAATCTGGAGCCGCCAGAAATTCAAATCGCAGTGTAACCCTATTGTCTTTGTAATTCAGCTTACTATATTTGTTTTCCGGTTATAAGTAAATCTAACACGTAAGTAGATCAAATGTAATCTTTAATACCCAACAGATGCAACAAAAAATGTAAAATTAACCACTGGAAAACTGAAAATTTTCAGAAAATATTTTTTGGTTATAACTTTTAGGTGTTCCTGTCGTTTGGGTAGAAATCCGAATGAATGGTTTTCCTTCCACCCATAAGTAAATGTCACACGAAGGTAGCTGACGTATAAGACTTGGTGGTTCGAGGAACACACCACTTTTTTTTTTCATTTTAGAATTTTCTCCCTCCTACATTATTTACATCATCCGATCTCCAGTACGACCCAATCAGCGTTTCTCTTTTCTCGGACTGTCAATGTATTGGTTATACCTAATTCTCTCCCCCCCTTTCGTTTAGACTTTTCAGTAGATGGCATTTTCCCAAACCCTCTTGACAGAAACGTCAGAACGATTTTATCTCTATTGACTAATAGAGGGCGTTGATCCGGACCGCGAATCTAGTACTGGTTTTCCCTACAGGGTACTCTATGGCTATAGACTAAAAGCCAAGCTCTCCAAACAAAAGAATTGGAGATTTGTGGATAAATAAATGAGAGAGGTAAGTATAATTAATTGGTGTGGAGACCTATCTCTCTAGGGCGAGGTTTTACCATATGAGGTGAAACTCAAGTTCTCCACATCAATGGTTGGACTTTTTCCATTGAACTCAACTCGTTATCTGCCGAGCTTACATGGTGGACATTCAGTCAAAGAGTTTACGATCGATGCTTTCCTTATTCTCTGATACGTGGTCTCTCGTTTCCATCCTCAATAGATATTCAATTCATCATTTCATTTGTCATTTCCGATCCAAGCATCAGCTTCAGCCGTAGAAGGCAATTTTTTTGTGCTTATTTGGTAAGTATTTTGGTGTTTTATTTTATTTTGAATTTAACCTTTTTTTTGTTTACAGATAATTTTTCAGGCGCCCACAACAAGCCATTTTTTTTTTTGATTTCACAAATAAAAAAATGTGTCTTCCAATTATTTACTGAAATAAGGTGTCACAAAACAGCTGTGTTGTATAAAATGAAGCAGCATTTGTTTTTTTTTCTGTACTAGATTTTCACATTCTTTTACGTTACGTGACACAACCATTGTTTAGTTAAGTACCAATGAAAAATCGATTATAGATACGAATTGAAGTTTCGTCATTTAAAGCCAAATTAAAAATTTAAGTGTGCTTAACTAAATAACCTCTAAGATGCAGTTTAAGAAAATCTTATAGATACGGCTGTTACACCCATATTAATAAAAAACGCTTATTCCTTCTATAGTCCACTGTCTTACTAAACCATAGAATAGGAGTTTAGTCCTGGCTTAAATATTTATATTAATAAAAACAAAATGTTCCCGGAATAGTAAAATGACGTTTACCAAAAATCCTTTTAAGAAAATCTTCTACAAAAGTAAGCAATCTCTTTTTTTAACGGGTGATTTTTTAAGAGCTTGAGAACTTTTTTTAAAAAAAAAACGCATAAAATTTGCAAAATCTCATCGATTCTTTATTTGAAACGTTAGATTGGTCCATGACATTTACTTTTTGAAGATAATTTCATTTAAATGTTGACCGCGGCTGCGTCTTAGGTGGTCCATTCGGAAAGTCCAATTTTGGGTAACTTTTTCGAGCATTTCGGCCGGAATAGCCCGAATTTCTTCGGAAATGTTGTCTTCCAAAGCTGGAATAGTTGCTGGCTTATTTGTGTAGACTTTAGACTTGACGTAGCCCCACAAAAAATAGTCTAAAGGCGTCAAATCGCATGATCTTGGTGGCCAACTTACCGGTCCATTCCTTGAGATGAATTGTTCTCCGAAGTTTTCCCTCAAAATGGCCATAGAATCGCGAGCTGTGTGGCATGTAGCGCCATCTTGTTGAAACCACATGTCAACCAAGTTCAGTTCTTCCATTTTTGGCAACAAAAAGTTTGTTAGCATTGAACGATAGCGATCACCATTCACCGTAACGTTGCGTCCAACAGCATCTTTGAAAAAATACGGTCCAATGATTCCACCAGCGTACAAACCACACCAAACAGTGCATTTTTCGGGATGCATGGGCAGTTCTTGAACGGCTTCTGGTTGCTCTTCACTCCAAATGCGGCAATTTTGCTTATTTACGTAGCCATTCAACCAGAAATGAGCCTCATCGCTGAACAAAATTTGTCGATAAAAAAGCGGATTTTCTGCCAACTTTTCTAGGGCCCATTCACTGAAAATTCGACGTTGTGGCAGATCGTTCGGCTTCAGTTCTTGCACGAGCTGTATTTTATACGGTTTTACACCAAGATCTTTGCGTAAAATCTTCCATGTGGTCGAATAACACAAACCCAATTGCTGCGAACGGCGACGAATCGACATTTCACGGTCTTCAGCAACACTCTCAGAAACAGACGCAATATTCTCTTCTGTACGCACTGTACGCATTCGTGTGGTTGGTTTAATGTCCAATAAAGTAAACTGAGTGCGAAACTTGGTCACAATCGCATTAATTGTTTGCTCACTTGGTCGATTATGTAGACCATAACTGGCTGAACACAATAGAATGCTGCAACTGGAGCTGCAGCTGCAACTGGAAGAGCTGTCAAAAAGTGTCGTACGTACTTTTTTTTATGCGCCCACAATGAGGCTGTACAGCTTTTTGACGTTTCATGTTTTGTTGTCATTTGTTGGGTCAGGTGTTGAATCTTTGGCAAATTCCAAATTGTAAATATTTTAAGTACCTAATTGAAACGATAAAATGGACACTGAAATTGAAGATTTTGTTTTTATTATAAGTGTAGTTCAAATGTGTTATATGTATTTGAAATATTAAAAAAAAAAAAAAACAGCGAAGATGGTGGGTGCGGCCTTTGTACCACGAAAGATATACAAAGGGTTATTTTGAAACTAGTTTCAAATTTATTAAGGAACATGATTCCGATTTGTTTTTTAAATCAACAAGAATGAATAGAAAACAATATGAATTATTATTGGCTTTGATGAAAAGCAGGTTGACCAAAACATCCATTCGGAAAGCAATTAGTCCAGAATGTAGAATGGTGTTAACACTGACGTAAGTCACTTAACTAATTGAATTTTCCTGCTCCTAATTGTGTTATTTTTTTTCAGATATCTTTCACAAGGAGTATCACCGAACTATTTGGCTTGGTCTTTTCGCATGGGAGCGTCAACAGTACGCAAAATAATTGTTGAAACATGTAAAATGTTCTGGGAAGTCTTATCTCCAGTTTACATACCGGAACTCAATCCATCCGACTGGAAGCGCATTAGTTCGGAATTTAACCAACAATGGAACATGCCTCACTGTGTAGGCAGTATAGACGGCAAGCACATTGATATTAAGTGCCCACCCAATTCAGGATCCAAGTTTATAAATTATAAAAGATTTTTCAGCATTGTTTTGCTGGCGATATGCGACGCTAACTATACTTTTACAGCCATTGATGTCGGAGCTTTTGGAAGCCAAAGCGATGCTGGAATTTTTAGAAATTGTTTGATCGGGAAGAAAATTCTGAATAATGACGTATGCCTTCCCCCAATAGAGAAACTTCCCAACTCAGACAAAGAAGTTCCATTCTATTTTGTTTGTGACAGTGCTTTCCCTCTTCGTATGAATTTAATGAGGCCTTATCCAGGAATCCTTTTAAACAAACCAGAGGAAGTATTCAATTTTAGACAGTCAAGGGCCCGAAGAGTAATTGAGAACACATTTGGAATTTTGGCAGCGCGCTGGAGAATTTTAGGAAAGTCTATTGAGTTTCATCCTGAAAATGCAGACAAAATTGTCCTTGCATGCACTATTTTGCATAATTATTTAAAAATTACGGATACAGTGTACAATTCAAAAACATATTGCCCGGATTCATATTGTGACACTTACAATGTATATGGAGAGCGCACTAACGGCGGCTGGCGTCAGGAAAGCGGTAGTTTGCATTCAGTACGCAGGCTAGGATCTAACAACCGAGCAGACGGAGCGGCGGAGATGAGGAAAACTCTCACCAACTATTTTTTAAATGAGGGGAAGTGGCTTTTCAGCCCCAGTGATTCATTATTCAGTTCAATAATAAAATATTTGTATAAATGTGTACTTGATCTTATTTTTTGTTTGGATTTGCTTACCTACTTTTATTTCAGAAATTCTGGCCCATGATGTAAGTATCGTCTGAATCAAATGTGATCTAATAGGTGGGATTTTTGAAATTATTAGGTGATGCTGTACTATTTTTCCACTATTTTATTCATTCGGTTGATTTATTTTTTAATAATAATACAAATATCCTCACCGACGACGATAAAGAGTTTTCGAAGATGTTCATGGTCGAAAACTGGAATTTTTAATTCCCATATAATTCCCTGGTAACGATGTTACGATCTTAAAAGTTAAGAAAGCGGATGGCTATGAACAAGTCAAAAATGTAAGTTTCTAGAAATACACGTCTATAATACAATTATTATAGTCTTCAGCTTCTTACATCAGCTTCATTTAAACAAGGTTCAAAATTCCTCAACTGGGCGACTGCTTTATGATTAAAAGGAATTATCCATCAGTTTATAACTAGCAAACAAAGGCATCATCATAAGTTTAAAATATTTGGTGCAACAAAATTTTTTTTTTATATTCACCCTTATTCCGATAGTCGTTTTACTAAAACACCAGTAAAACGACAAGGCTCTAGAAACGAAAATTGGAATTTAATTGAAACGATTATCGTTATAATGCTTAGAAAAGTGAAGAACATAGAGAACGCTGCCCTTTTCGTATTATTTAAACACCAAAATGTGGTCTCTGGAGCCTTCTCGTTTTAAGGCATTTTATTAAAACGACTACCGGAATAAGGGTGATTATGTATATGTATATAATTTATTACAAGCTCAAGTGACCTCAACCTCATATTCTCGAAGATCACTCAGGTCTTCAGTGTTGGTTTAAGAAAACACCATTTACATGCCATATTCCTAAGTGCTTTAATGTTTCATTCCGAAATAGGGTAACACACAGTTTTACGTTTTGGAAACTTATATTTGCCCGAACCTAACTTCATACTAGGCACTAATACATACTCGTTCATGCTTATAGCATGAGGATTTTTACTATTAAATGGAATCTGACGTTATTTCTTCTTGTGAAATATCACTTTTCCGTTTCCATCGAATACTTCTTGAAGTTCTACAAACATTTTTGTTATGAACATCTAACTTTTGAAAATCTCTTTGGATGCTCTTACTCGTAAAATCAAATTTTTGTTTAAAAACGAAAAATCAATTCTTTTATTCCTCGAATATCTTTTTTAAATTCCAAATATTATTTTGAAAATCTCAATATTGAATTTCATATCAGCTGCTTGTTAGTTTTACTTAGATTTTCAAATGGCAAATGCTGCCGCATAAATCATATGAATTAGAAGAAATAATTGAATTTCATTCAATCGCTCTACTTAAACAGAAATAATTTTCTAACTTCAGTGATATAATTTATTACTTTAATCTAAAATCATCAAATTAAGTCTTAACTAATCCTCCTTTGCTTTTCTATTCGCAGGTCCTTCCTCTTTAGTTTGTGTCGCCTTGTCCACATAAATATTCAAAATCGCCTCGATTCCAGGGTACAAGACAAAATTCGTAGTTCGAATCTTTTTGTCCATGGCATCGCTGTGCGTGATTTTATACGAGATACGAGACCACGTATTTCTCTGCAAAGAATAAACCCAGAACGAATTCGAAGAGTCCACTTGTTGGATATCTCTGCGCTCTTTTTGCTTGCTCAAACTCTAAAGAAAAGAAAAATAAATTTAATTTACCCATCAAAAACCGATGATACAGAATTTCAATGCTTTACAGTTAAATGGAATTGGGTCAATATGTTCTTTTTATTTTCATTCAACATTTTTCTTCCGAGTTTTTTGTATCTTCTTTACAATTACATTTTAATATATTATCACAAAAACAGAGATTATATGCCAAATAATTTATTGAGAACAACCCATTCCACCTGAATTCATTCAATTGATTTTGTAACTCACAGAAAATTTATAAATTTCATCTCGATCACAATCAATTGTAGCTCGAAGAGTATAACCCGTGGAAGGTTCATTCTTATTTTCATAGCATTTATTGTTTTTATTAAGTAAACTTATTACTTGGGTATCAACATCATATGAAATAAAGTCTTCAATATCCTCCTTCCCGCGCTGTCCGCCATACACATACAACTTTCTTGTTTTCTGTAAAAAAAATTCTATAAGTTAATATATTCTGTTTCTTTATTTATGATCTTACACTGTGAAAAACCATACAATGTTATTCGAGATTTAATAGATAACACTTCTGACTGACAAGCGATAGGATGGTGACAGTCGACGAGGATTTGTGCCCACGTACCTATTTGTGGCAATGTGGTAAGAGAAAAGTCCAGAGTATTCGGGTTCTCCAGATGCAATATTACTCACACTTCTTGGAGTCAGAATTTTACCGCCAAATACGTTTTTCAACGTCAATGCACATTTGATGATCATATACAAGTTGAGGTCCACTTACTTGACTTGTATCATCGCATATTTGTAACCAAGAACATGCAATAGTATCGAACAGAAAAAAATCACTCTTCGTATAATCAGTAGTTCTGATTGAATTATCCAAATATCGACCGAGAATAAAGATATTTTCACTAACCGGATCGAATATCATTTTATGGCATGAGCGAGGTGTAGGACCTCCAAATTGTTCGGAGTGTTCAATAATTAATTACCCAAATGTCACTCATATCTTGAAATCCATCCTAGCCCTAATTGATGACCTCCACGAGTTCCTATATTTTGTTTAATTACTGAATTTACGGAACATCTTAAAATATGATAAAAATGTATTTACCCGGATGATTCGGACTCTTTGACTCTTGTAATTTCCATGAGTGTTTGTAATCCTGTTTTTCCAAATATGCATCCATAAGCCCTTCGGTAACACATTCTTCAATAAGTTTTTCTGCTTTGTTAAAATCCCTTCTTGATACCAAACAGTGATGCAGATCAGTAATAAGTTGATTCTCCAAACGTACCTATATTAGTTCCGTCTTGCAAGGCTTTGAAAGCTGCGTCATAGCCTAGTTGCCGAAAGTGTTTAAGACAAAGTTAAAAACGATATGGATACATATATTTTTTAGATAGATTTAGACTATAAAAGTATCTGAAGGACTCACCATGCTGTAATTTTTCAAACTTAACCCCATAAACATAGGATCGTCTTGTCCGTACTTTTGCTCCAGATCGCCATGAACAGCCATTGGCATCGACCTGCTCGTCTGCGAGCACAGTTTTGTCAACTGAATCCCAGTTCGCCAGAGCCTGGAAGACAAGAAATTTTATATTTTTCAAAGATTTGTGTATTGCTTACCTCATTTTGATAGGCGGGACCATGTTCGTGGAGCATTAAGAACATTTTCTGTGTCCATTTGTAGTAATTCGGATACCAGGTGGACAGTTCATGAGTCGAAAGAACAACCTAGTTTCTGAAGCTGTTCTCGCATTTGTGAGATATTTTGATTTGTCCATGTTGCAGGTTCGATTCCCCTTTGGATGGCAGCATTCTCTCAAAAAATTGCAGTTTGACCAACAAGATCTGCATTGCAAAGATTTTGTAGGTATTTTAAGTAAATGAAACTATAAAATGGACACTGAAATTGAAGATTTTCGTCCATTATTTTAATTAAAATTTAACCACGAAATCACAATACAACAAAACAACACTTAAAATCACTGACAGATATATAAAATTTGAAATGTCAAAAATGCTGCACGAAAAAGTTAAAAGTTCGCCAACTCTTGCAGCACCGACTGCAGCACCGACTGCAGTTGCGTTGTGTTGTGTTCGTAACCATAGAGGAAATATATTACCTAGAGTCACGACTTCGGGGGTTTGCTCTCTTTAACCCTACAAGCTGAATTGAGAGGAAAAAACCCACAGTCCAAAGATGTGTTAGTTGCCCCATGCATTTTAAATGGGAACAAACACAGCTTTATTCAAATTTTGTGGGTTTTTGCTCAATGCGCAAAAAAGTTGAATAAGTGCGTTTGAATATTCAAAAAAGGAATCCGTTAAATTCAAAAATTTTAAAATACAAATATTTTTTTATTAATTTTGCTTTTTATATCTGTTTATCAATAAAAACTATATTAAATATTAATTTTATTACTTCTTGGATACAAATTTCTTAATATTTATGTACATATATTTCTGTTAAAAACTAAGAAATTCCAAGCAAAAGTAGAGGCGCACCTTAGAAATTCAATGCGTATACCGCCCAACATTGACCACGGAATATAGAAATTTGAGCCAAAAGGTGAATATTTTGACAAGTAAACAAATCGATACAAAAATATAAATGTCAAAAACGAAACTCGGGAGACACAAGTAAGTATAATTGATAATATAAATAAATAATAATATAAATTAATGTTTTTTTCAGCGAATAGTTCCGCAAAAACCATGCGAAACTTGGATCGTCCGACCGAAGTTACAGAAACCTGCTGTTTTCCGTTTTTTTTTTATTAAACTCGCTTTCGCATCGCAAGAAATAAAAAAAATATAAACACGGCACTTTCAACGCAATTAATCACAATTACCCGTCGATTATTGTCCTTAGATTTTCGTTTATATTTTCCAATCATAATAAATAAAGAAAAACTTCAAGAACGTTTAAATGGTGAGTGATTTTTTTTTATTAATCCAAGAGGCAAGACCAAGTGGAATTTTTGATTGACTTTGTTCTGGATTCGTGTCAAAAAAAAAAAACAGCCGACTCCCTTAATAGTAGTCCAAATTTCTTATACGTTTTTATTTTAATGGAACAGTCGATGAAATACAAAAGTTTTTTGCCGAGAAATTAAGATTTTCCAGCCCATTCGATGACCAGGTTTGTTCACATGGGATCATAGTTATTCTAAATTTGTATCTATTCTCGTGATTCTAGGAAAAAGTTATCGAAGATTTAACATTTGAAGGTCTTATGAAGCACTGGAAGGATAAAGGCTTCAAGAACATCATCACTATGGTTGGCGCTAGAATATCAACCTGTACGCTTACTAATATCTGATTACATTTATTTAATCAAATAATGAACTCTTCATTGCAGCTGCAGGAATTCCGGATTTCCGTACACCTGGATCTGGACTCTATGACAATCTCCAGAAATATAACCTCCCCCATCCAACAGCCATCTTCGATATGGACTATTTCATGGACAATCCTCAGCCATTCTTTGCTCTGGCCAAGGAGCTCTACCCGGCCACGTTTAACCTGACTCCATCGCATTATTTTTTGAGACTACTTCATGAAAAGGGTCTTCTTCTACGGCATTACACCCAAAATATAGACACTCTAGAAAGAATATGGAACATTTTACACCAGCCACTGTTTGGGGTGCTAAAAAGAACACTCAATGGAATGGATGAAAGAGTAGATATTCGCCGATACGGTGCCAACTTGCGCCAAATGCAATGGTGTGGTGAACAGGGACATTGTGTTTTTTGGTGAGAACTTACCGGGGAAGTTTCTCATGACCCGGATAAAGATTTAAAAAAATGCGATTTGCTCATCATCATGTGAACTTCCCTAGAGGTGCAGCCATTTGCCGGCCTCATCCAAAGACCTGGTCCGAAATGCGTGCGATTATTGATTAAAAGGGATAAGGTTGTTCATGGAGGAGGAAGATCTTGGAATCCTTTTGGACCTGGACTGATGTATGGCAAAGAGGACAATGAAAGAGATGTGGCGTACATTGGAGACTGCGATGAAGGTGTCTATGCTGTCGCTGATGCTTTAGGGTGGGGCGTTGAGTTAAGGGAATTGATAGTCAGTACATAAACGATTAGGTGTAGATAACCGGTCAGTAAAGTAAATTCAGAAACGGAGAAGGAAGACGATTAACAGACACCATCGAAGAAGGTGAAGTAATAAACCTAAATAAATGATGGCTTTCTTGGTTGAAATAGCAAATATGGATAGTTAAACAGAGATTTGATTTTTATCGATGTGATTGTTTTATCTTTAAGATATTCAATAAAATATTGTGAACACACACAAAACACATTATATTGAATTTGACTTCAAGGATAGATCTAATTGATATTTAGCTTGACTATTCCTAATACTATGATATGATCTGTTCCAAAAACAACACAATGTCATAAAAACGAAACTCGGGAGACACAAGTAAGCATAATTGATAATAATAATATAGTATAACTCATTTTATTTGATGTTTTTTCAGCAAATAGTTCCGCAAAAACCATGTGAAACTTGGATCGTCCGACCAAAGTTACAGAAAACTGCAACATATAGCCATCGCCAGGCTAAAAAGTACGTTTTCGAATTACTAAAATATCAGCAGTACCTATTTGAATAGACAAATTGTAAATTGATTGTTCTTGCTATTTTAAACTATAATGTTTTTTTTTTAGAGTCGAGGATCTAGCGAAGACAACATCGAAAATTACTGGGGGCAATGTGTACAGTTGCCTTTTGGATATCCAATTTGGGAAAGGGGAATTCGACAAAGGATTAGAGACATTAAATACTTACTCTTAAAGCTGGCCCGATTGAACATATCAAACAGGTTTGCCAGCGGTAAGAAGTTTCCTCACACGGTTGAAAAGAAAAACAAAAAATACAGAACTCAATTCGCAAAGAAAAGAAAATACTGAAATAAAATAAAAAAAAGTCATCGTGAGTTTTTTCATGTTTATGTTTATCTTGAATTTGTTCTTTTTTTTTAATTTTTTTTTGTTTTAGCTGAAAACTAAACTTAAACAAAATGAAAGCGGTGCCCAAACCGACCAAGATGAATACTCAAATTCTGATACTTGTGATATGTTCCATTCTAATTCAAAATGATCTTCCAACAACATCGTCGTGTTCATCGAATCTCCCCGACAAATTGCTATCATTTAGTTCTTAATGGAAAAAAGGTATTATCGACGATGATACTGCTTCATCTTGTGAAACGGGTAGAAGTCCACATGTTTCTAGATTTTATTGTTCAATGCGTTACGGTTTACGGAGAAAAATTTCTGCTCAAAAAGAATTATGAAGAAATATGTTTTCTCACAAAATAAAGGTTTCATCCGATATTTTCTTTCTAGTTTCTAAGAATTATTAAGGAAATAGACAAACGAAAATGTCTCCATTGTAAAAAAGTTTTCGCAATCTTTGGTAAAAATAAAAACACTTTAAATTTTTGTATGCTTGTTAGAACAATTAAAATAAATATTTATTTTCTCTATAATAATATGGTCTATGTAATTTAAAACCCACAGATTACATAAATCAACGTTTGAAAATTCATTTGTACCTCCATGTAAATAAAAGTAAAATAAAAACTCTTTTTCAAATCTTATAAACTAAAAGAAAAACTTTTAAAAGTTGGTTATCAATAGAAAAACAAAATATTGTAAATAAAATATAGCAATGTAGATTTAATTCAAAATATATATTTAAACACAACCGAAGATTTTTGTTCGTGTCTTTTAGAAAATTAAATTCAAATTATGTTTCTTTTGAAATGTGCAAAATGTTTAATAAAAAAAAACGAATATGAATTTTGATTTTTCTAGTTAAATAAAGAGTTATATTTGTGTGATAGATATTGCTTTTGATATTCACCTTCAAGAAAATCATGATTTTTCATAAAATTTTGGAAAACGGTATATAAACCCAATTGTCATTTCTGAAATAATTGCTTCATATTTATGATTAAAACGGGTTCGGGCGTTGATTTTAATCCTCTAAGTGGTTCTGAAATCCAATTTTAGTTTTAACAAAAACTTCAAAAAATGTTCATATGAAGAAGGTTTCAACAATTTCAAGACGAATATGAAAATGTTGAAACGTCTCTTGCATGAAATTTTTTCAATTTTTTTCTGATTTAAAAATGGTTTTCAGAACCACCTAGGGGTCTAAAAATAACGCTCGAAACCGCTTCAATCATCCAAATGAAGCAACTACTTCAGAAATGACAGCTTGGTCTATCTACGATTTTCAAGAATTTCATGAAAAATCATGTGATTTTCTTGAAAGTGGTCGATAAATGATGTTGTCATTTCTAAACTAGTTGCTTCATTTGGATGATTGAAACGGTTCCGAGTGTAGATTTAAGTCCTCTAGGTGATTCTGAAAACCGTTTTTAAATCTGATAAGAATATCGAAAAAAGTTCATGCCAGAGACGTTTCAACATTTTCATATTCATATTGAATTTGTTAAAACGTCCCCCATATGAAATTTTGTTCAAGTTCTTGTTACAATTACAAATTCGTTTTCAGAACCACTTAGATGATTAAAATCAACATCTAAAACCGTTTCAATCATCAAAATGAAGCAACTAGTTCAGAAATGACATCATGTTTTATCTACCATTTCAAAAATTTCATGAAAAATCATGATATTTACGAATGTGATCGATGAACTATGTTGTCATTTGCTGCCTTTTTTTGAAATAGCTGACTTGTACGCAGCATATACTTACACCACATCCACTCATTCCAGTTTCAATTAGGATAGCTAAATTAAAATTAGATTTAAAATCAATTGATCAACAGTTCTCATTTTTTTATTTTAGAAAATCGTTTCCGTTGCTTCGAACGATAGATGTCATTAACAGGCGGGACAAGCGTTTAAGTGTCTTTAAGTGCATTTATTTTTGTTAAAAGTGTGTGTGCTTTTCATAGGCACTAGTATTCTCTTGAGATCTTTTTGTATTACAAAATTCTTTGTGATAGAATGATAGAATGTCAAAAACTAGGCCCAACAACTGCGCCGTTTGATTATCTTCTTTTTGTGGTCCATCACCAATGGTATTCATTAAAAGTGGAGCTGTCGATAAAGACAATAATAAGGTTTCTTGTATAAACCAAATACAAATTATTATACCAATTAAGGTTTGAATACTATGCTTGTAAAAGAAATTTAGGAAGTCCCCCTTCTAGGTGAGCATGTTCTTTGGTTCGGAATCAGTTAACATTTGTTCACTAGCTATATTAAGTAGTATTCATCCCTGCAGAAAAACAAAAAAAGATGCATTTAAAACTATTATATTTGTTCGCAACACTTACCCCGTCCGTCCTGCTCACTTTTTGCAATGTGTAATTGCAAACAACCAATGTCGAAAACTCGACAATTGCAGTCAAAATATCAATAGAAGCTGATTTTGTCTTCTGATCGGCCATTATCAAAGTTATTTACAGTGCCTGAAGAATTCCTAAGCACGTTAGGGTTTTGTAGAACGAAGATCGGTTCGATCCAAATAGTCCAACACTTGTACCGCCAGTTCTCGTGGCAGAAGAGAAATAAAGTCTCTCTCTCTCTAGCTTTCTTGACGATTTCTTCGTCGGAACTAAGGCATACTATTGGTTGTGTATGTTTGGATAAACGTGACAGGGAATGACTGGATGAGGTATTGAACAAATGCTCCGATAGACTTTCATTTGAATTGGGATTCGATAGAATTTCAACAAGCTTTTTGGCTGGATTATCATGGTGTGTTGTTTGTAGATTTAGCGGCGATGACGATGAATCCGTGACTGCTGATGAGACTGATTCCGGACCAGGATTACGTGCTTCTGGATCGAGTTATTGTACTTTTTGTTGACCACTTGTCGTTGAACTATCTGGCTGATGTTTATTTTCGGTTGTATCCTCGTGACTATCAACTTCTCCATTTGTAATCGTGGTGCTTTCTGGATGATTTAGGCTGGTGGTAAGATTTATTTTGAGAGTTGATTTAGTTAATCTGCTTTTGTAATGACCGCTACTGGTCGGTGTTGTTGAATGGTCTTTGTAGGTGCACTTAATGTCTGATGAGACTATTCGCTGTTGGTTATTTGCGTTTTGCGGATTTTGTTGAACTAATTCTAATTTAAGTTATTAACACAAGCCTAAATATAAAAACAATTAATGTTTATCACGAATATTTATAATCAAGGTCTACTTACAATTCTAAAATATTTGTTTTGAGAACTGTCATTTTGATATTCACAAAAAAAAACAAAACTTCAAATTTTGAGCTACTGACTTCATTTTGTATTTCAATCCACCATTCACACGTATTCACGGATAGGGAATTTAAGAGAGTTTTCTCTTACTCACCTCAAAAAAAAATTGAGGGTGATTCAGGCAAGAGGGGTACCGGTCGTGACTCTAGGTAATATATTTCCTCTATGTTCGTAACATTGAATTTACGTGTATTGAATATTTTGACAGCTATTCCAGTTGCAGCTCCAGTTGCAGCTCCGTCTCCATTGTGTTCAGCCAGTAAATCGGACGTAAAGCGCGAAACACATTTCGAACCGAACACTGATTTTGGTAATAAAATTCAATGATTTGCAAGCGTTGCTCGTTAGTAAGTCTATTCATGATGAAATGTCAAAGCATACTGAGCATCTTTCTCTTTGACACCATGTCTGAAATCCCGCGTGATCTGTCAAATACTAATGCATGAAAATCCTAACCTCAAAAAAATCACCCGTTATTTCTTATTCCTTCGCTAAACCACCTACTTCGGTGGTTTAACTTAATCATAATTAGTAAACGTCACTTAACAGAGAATTTGTTTTATTAATGAAATTTCGCACTTAGTCCAGGACTTAACGATAAACCTCCACTAAACCATCTTTATTAATATGGGTGTTAGTGTTTATTTGGTTGTTTAATGATACAAAAATATTGAATAATAAAATGTTTTTTTGTTTGTTAATTTGTAACTTATGTCGATTTCCTTTACACACCATTGTATATATATTTTTATAGTACTCTCATGGAACACGAAAAAAAGTTTTCTTATTGTGCCGCAAAATCGTAAGTGTGGCTATGTTAAGCAGTGCAGAGTTGACGTGGAAGGAGAAAATATAAGCAAAAGAAGAGACGAGGTAGAGATATATCTTTGAGTATATATAATATGGAGGGCTCGTTCCTATCCCTAATGCATTGTAGTACTTGAAGTTGTGATAGGGGTCGCTGTCTCACTTTCTGTAAGTTAAGGATACAGCCGTATCCTCCGATTTGTGCTTACCTTCTCCTCGCATATAGTTCTCCGTCACATGTGATATGAAGCACTCGGCAATAACTTTGTCTTACACAAATTTGAGTAGCGCCCCCTATGATAGTCACGCATTTGGAATAGAAACGAGCCCTCCATATTATATATACTCAAAGAGATATATTTATTCTGACAACAATAAAGAGGGTAAGGGAGAATATCTTATCTGCGTTTCTTTTTGCTGTCAGAATCAATTGTAGGTAGTTATATAAAGTTTTATATGCCATGCGCGAGATGAATACAAGCAAATAGTATTGAGAGTGTATGAGAGTTTTTGTGAATTTTGTGTCATTACTCATACAATCTGGTTTTGATACGATTAATCTGCGAGGTTGCCATTTTATCGACTTTCAGCCGTATTTATTAGAATTCCCTAAACGCGTGAATAGTTATGCAATGCATAAGGACTTATTCATCCACTATGCAAATTCATATTTATAAAACATTTGCCTACCCTGCATAGTTATAATGAGCTTGTGTCAAATAAAGTACCAAAAAGTAAGAATCTAGTACATTTAGCCTTCATAACACTCAGCTGTTTATCAAAAAACAAAAAAAAAAAACATCTTGTCTGTCTATCGAATTTTATAAACAAAAAGGAAACTACCAAAAGCTAAAAGAATTCCAACAATTAACTTTGATTCATCAGATAAAGTATGTTATTATCTCTAGCACAATACTGGAAATCAAATAATTATTCGTTTCATTATAGCTGGAATACTCCTCAGACAAGTTCTTGAGGCTACAATTCAATAATGCAAGATAATAATTACAACACTAACACACCGGATGAAGAAGGATGTGTGGAGAGACATCATCAACACGTATATTTATCTATTTAATTCTAAACAATTTTCAATTCAATTTGTTATTAATATATTAGTATAACATTTTTGTTTCAATAAATAAAAAATAACACAAAGTTTTAGTTTCAATATTAAGTCAAATGCATTTTTTTGTTGATAATCTTTATAATTCAATGTGATGTCAAAGTGAATGTGACAGTTCAATACTAAAATGTCCTTATGTAGGCACTATTCAACCTCCAAACGCGTTTAGCTTATAATGCCCCTATTCAACGTCACATAAGTTTTATAAATAACAGTTTTGCGTTTAGAGGCATTATAAGGGTTGCATAGCCTTATGTACTCACTATAATGAGCTTATAAATATGGCTGTTTGTAATTAGATCTAGAGGAATTTGAACTTAATAAACTCAAATGGTTTTATTTCGTTTTTGAAAACTAAATAATTTCAAATTGGCTTTATTTCGTTATGGTAACCAAAATAATTTTATAATAATAATTTTATAATAATTATATGCAGTGGGTAGTTAGATAGTGGCAATTGTATTTTTTTGTAATTAATATAGATATGTACATACACAGTTAGAAAACTATTTCTTTAAGAAAATCTTATTGGTACGTACCTATATTTTTATTAAAGAAAATAGCTTTTGCATAGTATGTAGGTACATACCCATAGAAAATTGTATGACATTAAAATAATAATTTTGATTAGGTACAAAAACGAAAAATTATTGTTATGCGTTGATAGGTATTTATATAATTAAATATTAAAAAAAATTTGATATAGGTATTGACCAGTTTTTAAAATTTATTCATATAAACTTTGTTTGCAAAAAATATAGAAAATTTTTAATACTTTTTATGTGTATAATAAACCATTTCAGAAATTCATAAATATTCACATAAATCTATTTTGAAAAAAAATCAAATAATTTTTTCGAGAAAAAAATAATTTTAGAAAACTTAAATTAATTAAAAAAATAGAATAAAATTATTATTGACATACAGCCGTATTTATTAGAATTCGCTAAACGCGTGAATAGTTATGCAATACATAAGGACTTATTCATCCACTATGCAAATTCATATTTATAAAACATTTGCCTACCCTGCATAGTTATAATGAGCTTGTGTCAAATAAAGTACCAAAAAGTAAGAATCTATTACATTTAGCCTTCATAACACTCAGCTGTTTATCAAAAAACAAAAAAAAACATCTTGTCTGTCTACCAAAAGCTAAAAGAATTCCAACAATTAACTTTGATTCATCAGATAAAGTATGTTATTATCTCTAGCACAATACTGAAAATCAAATTTTTATTCGTTTCATTATAGCTGGAATACTCCTCAGACAAGTTCTTGAGGATAAAATTCATTAATGCAAAATAATAATTACAACACTAACACACCGGATGAAGAAGGATGCGTGGAGAGACATCACCAACAAGTATATTTATCTATTTAATTCTAAACAATTTTCAATTCAGTTTGTTTTTAATATATTAGTATAACAATTTTGTTTCAATAAATATAAAAATAACACAAAGTTTTAGTTTCAATATCAAGTCAAAGGCATTTTATTTTGTTGATAATCTTTATACATAATTCAATGTGATGTCAAAGTGAATGTGACAGTTCAATACTAAAATGTCCTTATGTAGGCACTATTCAACCTCCAAACGCGTTTAGCTTATAATGCCTCTATTCAACGTCACATAAGTTTTATAAATAACGATTTTGCGTTTAGAGGCATTATAAGGGTTGCATAGCCTTATGTACTCACTATTATGAGTTTATAAATATGGCTGATAATATTTAAAAAAAATCAGATACCTTCTTTGGAAAAAATATTTTGTATGCATTTACATATTGCTTATAAGCAATTTTTGGAAAAATTAAAAAAAAAGAATTTGGTGTTAATTTTAAGAAATTATTGATGCACCCCACATGAAAAATTTTTAAAATAAAAATAAACTTTTTTTTACAAAAAATAGTTTTTATCCATATATTTTGTAAAAAAATAAGGTATTTGCTCTGCGAATTTTGAACAAACAAACATTTCTTTTAATGTTGGTGTACGAATTTTTATCAAATTTGGAAATTATTAATTCATTAAAATACAAATTTGGTTTTTTTTTATTTTGTTAATATAAATATAAAAAGTAAGAATTTATGCAAACAAGGTTTAAAAAACCTTTTATTATTAATATAATTTTGAATATAAGAAATTTTCTTAAAATTGTTCTAGACAAAAAAATTGGGATATTAATTTTAAGTATTTAAAAATAAAGATTCTAGGAAATATTTTCAAAAATTAATCGCTCAAACTTTTTCAAGACATTTAGGCCTATTCGGCGAGATCTTTTATTCTTCTATTCTGTTATTCTGCTATGAATTTCCATACAAATGTTTGAGCTGTCAACAAATCTTTTATGAATTTTAATTTTGGTATTCAGCACGCTAAAATCTGTTATAAAATCTGCTAAGAAAACTTTTATGAACTGTCAAACGTTCGAACATAGAAAAAATCTTTACGAATAGCATTTTTGGTATTCAGCATGCCAAAATCTGTTATGAAATCTGTTAAAAATCATAAAAGAATAAAAGACAAACTTCTGTGACTTTTATCATAAAAGATTTCAATACATACACAGATACGAGTATATCAATGAAAAATTGATATATCATCGTCGTCCATTGTGCAATACAATATTTTGCAAATATGGCTGATCTGGAATGAATTAAATAAGAATTAAATTATATTTTTGTTAAGAATGGACGTTTCATAGAACGACGATGATATATTTTTTATTTCGTCAACGAAATCTTTTTAAAATGAGACAAATGAAAGAAAATATATTTACACACATACGAGTATTATATAAACATATGTATATGTAAGTAGAGTAGAGGACACCAATAATTAGGCCTATTCGGCGAGATCTTTTATTCTTCTATTCTGTTATTCTGCTATGAATTTCCATACAAATGTTTGAGCTGTCAACAAATCTTTTATGAATTTTAATTTTGCTATTCAGCACGCTAAAATCTGTTATAAAATCTGCTAATAAAACTTTTATGAACTGTCAAACATTCGAACATAGAAAAAATCTTTTACGAATAGCATTTTTGGTATTCAGCATTCCAAAATCTGTTATGAAATCTGTTAAAAATCATAAAAGAATAAAAGACAAACTTCTGTGACTTTTATCATAAAAGATTTCAATAAGTACACAGTTGTATCAAGTAAAAATGAATATTTATCTTTTATTTCGTCAATGAAATGTTCTTTAAAGGAGACAAATGAAAGAAAATATATTAAAACACATATCATATAAACATATAAGTAGAGTATGGCCATGGTATTCCCAGAAACATATGAGGTCAAATCGTGTTCCATTGTATGGATACCAATAGCGTGTAAGGCTAGGCGCGTACATTAAATTTTTAGTTGCACAACTGTTTGGTTGCTTATAGAAAACAGATGAACTATTTGGTTGAATGTCCGCGCAGGTGCATATAATTATATGTTACACAAAATAGCCTTAGGCTAGGCGCGCACATTCAATTTTTAGTTTCGCAACTGCTTGGTTGGAGCAACTACATAAAAGTTTGTGTTTTGATACAAACTAAGCGATTGCCTAAAATGAGTTCGCTATTTTGTGTACCATATAATTATATGCACCTGCGCCGTCATTCAACTAAATAGTTCATCTGTTTTCTATAAGCAACCAAACAGTTGTGCAACTAAAAATTTAATGTGTGCGCAATCGTTTAGTTTGTATCAAAACACAAACTTCTTAGTTGCTCGAACCAAGCAGTTTTGAAACTAAAAATTGAATGTGCGCGCCTAGCCTAAGTAGTTTACTTTTTTGTTCGTCATCCATTTTAATCATGTCAGATGAAATATTTTACATAATCACAACTGATTATGATAACAGATTTATTTCAGTTTCATATCAGATCTCGTTTTCGAAGTAGCATAACAGACTTCTATAAAAGTTCGAACCCCTGAATACCAATTATAAATGATCTTTTAAGGTGGAAATCTTTTATGATTCATAACAGAAAATCTATAGCAGAATAACAGATGTGGCAGAATAGGCCTAAATGTGTAAGAGAAGAGATTACTTTTTTGTTCGTCATCCATTTTAATTTTGTCAGATGAATTATTTTATTTAATCACATCTGATTATGATAGCAGATTTAGTTCAGTTTCATAACAGATTTCGTTACATAACAGACTTTTATAAAAGTTCGAGTCCCTGAATACCAATTATAAAAGATCTTTTAAGATGGAAATCTTTTACGATTCATAACAGAAAATCCATAGCAGAATAACAGATGTTGCAGAATAGGCCTAATTGATTTTTCAAAAACAATTTTTTTAGATAAACAAATATTTTTTCGTGTTCTCTATCATCGTAAAGTCAAATTTGATCAAAATCTCGATTTAAATTTTTTCCACATGCAAAACTTGCAATTACATAATTTTGTAAGTGAAAATAAAATAAGAAAAAATTGGTACGCCAACCTTAAATTTTTATTATTGTACGAATGAAAGTTTCGAAATAAAATATTGAGCCGTTTTTGAGATATCGAATTTTCCAAGAAAAAAAAAACAATTTTTTTCCAAAAATTAAAAAAAAAAATTGTCAAAGCTTTGAGATGCAATTTTTTTTAAACTTATTGGAAGCATCTCTATAAAAAATCTCTATTTCGATATTGAGAAAATTGTCAAATGTCACAATTTGAAAAAATGGTACCGAAAAACGAATTTTTATCTTTAAACGCGATTTGCGGCTAAACGGAGCCTCGTAGACCTTTCAAAGTTGTCATTTTCAAACGTGATTTCTGGCCAAACTATTCATCCTACAGAATTAAAAATTACATATTCGTGATCTAGGGAGTGCCACCTTTCAATCCACGTATGAAACGAAAATCGCGAAAACGGTTAAAACGTATTTTAAGCGTGGAACAAAAAAAATATTGTTTTTAAGTAAAATCTCCTCAAATCGCTTTAAGTTTTATTACTGTACGAATGGAAATTAAATTTCGAAAAAAAACATTGCACCGGTTTTTGAGATATCGAATTTTCCAAAAAGAATGACTTTTTTTCCAAAAATTAAAAAAAAATATTATAAATATATAAGACTTTTGATAATATTAAAATTTTCAAAAAAGTATGAAAATTTTTTGGAAAAGGGAAAATTTGTATACGCCACTACGCCTTATAATTTTTGTTCTTGGAGGATACCGTTAGTTTTAGGTAAATTAAATGTTTTGTTCTTATACTTTGTAGATTATATTAAAAAACTTTTATTCATCAAGTTTGAAAAAAATCGAGCATGGGGTTTTCGAAATATTGAGTTTTCAAAAAAAATTTTGAATTTTTTTTTAAAAATCCAAAAAATTATTTTTTGAAAATTTGAATAAACAATAATATTCAAACTATTAGGGACCTTTAGCAAAAACAAAATTATCAAAATAATCCGTCGAACCGGTTTTGAGAAAATCAAAAACAAAAAAGATGGTCCCAAGGGGGGTACCAAAAATAACAATTTTTTTGTAAAATTTTTTTCAACCATTAAGCCTAGTACGCAGATCGGGAAAAATTTTGTCTCCCATACATTTTTTTTCCTGGGACAAATTTTGTCTCGGATATTTTTCCTAGCAGTACGCAGTTCGCGCGCAAAATTCATACTATTGTGAATTGCTCTTCAAAATGTCTCCACTAAATTTTGCCAGGAAAAAGAATGATACAAGCATTATTTTGCGGGACAAATTTTGACAGCCGAAAGTGATTTTTGTAAAAACTGGTTTTTTGTAAAATGTGCTGATGCTTCTCTTAAAAGCGTCGAGAGGAGATTCCAAAAAGGTATGAACGACTTTTGTAAGACAACCCGTTCCAGAGATATACTAAAAAACACATTAAATTAGATTTCATCTCTCCAACTTCAAACTTTTGCGCGAGATTTGGAAAAGTTTTGTAGAGATTAAAATTGTAGAGATAAAATTTGTCTTGTCTCGATCTGCGTACTAGGCTTTACCTAGCTTTAACTAAATGAAATTTTTTGTTTTTTTTTTTTTTAATCTGTGGGACAGCTTTTGAGAAAAAAGATATTTATGAAATTTCGAAAAAAATTCCAAAGAAAAAAACATCCGGGGGGAAAAAATTAAAACCCATATCTACCAAGTTTGAAGAAAATCGGCCGAGCCGTTTAGCTGTAGTCGAACTCAAATGTTTAATAAAGTGGTTTATTGAACATAATAGTTCTTCGTAACTTAAAAACTAAAAGAGATAGAAAGAAATGGAGTACGCCATTCGAAAGAGCATGTTTGATTTATAAAAACTGCATTTCTAACTAAATTTCGCCAAAAATGCTCTTTTGAACAAGATAGAACTCAGACGACAATATGCACAGAAATAATTTTCTTCTATCCCCAAAAAATACGTAACCGCCAAAAAAAAGTATTGAAACCTCACCTTGAAAATATTTGCCTACAGAAAATAACAACTACCAAATCCCCACACACCTACATACATCCTACTCCAATGTACATAGTATGTGTCTTTGTTCTCCTATTTTATATACAGTATTCCTATTGCTGTTATGTATTGAATGTCTATCTGTTAAAACTCTGCCATAGGCACCTCTGCTAGTCACAGTTTAGTAATTATTGTGCCGCTAGGTTCGCCTAGTCGCGTTACTATTCATGATAGTACTATAAAAATAGGTGTGTTTTTTTTGCAAGTCCATATAGAATTGTAAAAAAAAACGACATCGGCACTAAGCGCTTTACATGCAAATGCAACAACTACTTAAATCTATACAGAGTTAGCTAAGACCAGATAATTATCGAGAGTTAATCTAAGACCCGATAAAAATGGTGATGCCAAAATAGTATTATCTATATGTTATCGATAATTTGCTCAGAGACGTCAAAAGTGAAGTTTTTGGATTGGTTGATGTTAGTCGTCAATAAGCTGACAAATGTCATAGCGTGCACAGTGCTTCCAGCTATGTGGAAAAAAAGCTCCTAAATTCCGATGTCGTTTTTTTTTACAATTCTATATGGACTTGCAAAAAAAACACACCTAATATATCTCGACTGAAAAGGTAAAGTATCTTAAGTCAATTTTGATGATTTTTCAGGAGAGCAAAAAAACACTTCAAAGCTGTATCCCAAAAAATCTTTCAAATATAGACTATATTCAACAAAGCATTTATATGTAAAATTTTATGATCTTTTTTTTGAAATTATTTTCAAAAAGATATTTTTAATATTTTGGTCGTTATGAGGAAAAATATGACTTAAGATAGTTTGGTTTTTCTATAAATTGAATTTTATATTAATTTCCAAAATCTTAAGTTGAGATAAGATATTTTGCCTTGCGTTTTCGAAGGACGTTTTCAATTCTTATGTCAATTTAAGATGAGTTGCGTGTGCAAAAGTGGAAAAAAAGAGATTTAAGATGATATTTGGTGGTTTTTATTTAAGTCGTATATGAAAAAGTCACATTTGTTCTATAGAGCTTTAATAATAATAAAAAAAAAATAACTAATAAAGACTTGAATTTCTTTAAAAAAAGGCTATAAAATCACATTTGGTTCACAGAATAGAAACAGTTTAGTTTTATTCAAATAATTTATTTAAAAAATATTAAAATAAAATATAAAATAAATTATTAAATTATTTAAAAAAAATCATTGATCATTGTAAAAAATGTTACATGAAAACATATTTTTAAAAGTCAAATTAATAATAACAAAAAACTATTGGAAAAAATGTACCTAAGGGACCCAAGGGGAGATAGGAGAAATTGAAAATAGTTTTTACCTCCGAAACTAACGGTATCGCACCCGTAGTGTAAGATCTTATTTATCTCGAAAACGGCTCTCAGGATTTTGATAAAATAAAATTTTTGAATAACATGTTATTAACGGTACCTGTCATAGAACCTTTTTTTTAAGTAAAACTTCTTTTCCGGCGTTGGGGGTAAAAAAATGTCTATGCAGCTGTCAGTGACGTGTCAAAACGACATTCTATCAGTCAAAGACAGCGACATGTAAGGAATATTTACTTCTACCGCGCGCACGTCAGTACACACAACCTTTTTCTTTTTATTTTCGACTTTCTCATTAACGGTTCTAACGATTTAAACCATTTTTTTTAGCAGGAGCCCCCGAAGCTTAAAATAATATTTTATACAAGAACATTCTCAAAAATATTTTTTGGATTTTTTGAAAAAAAAAATCTAATTTTGTTTTTTGAAAAATCAATATCTTCAAAATAAGTGAAACGATTATTTTTTGAAATTATTTCCTAAAATCAATGCCACAAAATTTTAATTAAATTAGTACGACCCACGTTAAAGCTGATTTAATATGAAACGAAGTTAAATCAACGATTTAGCAAATTTTATTCGAATATAGCATCATACTATATCTATATCTACCCTTTTATTAAAGTTAAAATAATTGTAAGAATATTGTGCTTTTAGAAACGCCACAAAAGGTTTGTTTACTTAGTTTTTTGCACGAACTGTCAATGTTTTCGGTGTGTTCAGAAGCAATTTATTAAGAATTCCTTTAGTACGATACTATTTGGAAATGTTTTATACCAAGAATGAGTTAGTAAACTACTTTAAAGTTAGCAAATTGATAAGTAGTATCATACAAAGAAATTAAAAATAATAAGTTGTTTGACATTTTGCGCCAGTCTTTTTAGAAGTATTCGCCAATACTACTACGTAATTAATTAAAATTGGTATCCCAAATTGTATTCTTGAAAAGCTTTGAAGAAATGTCTAGCAAAAAAAATTTTTTAAAAATAAAACTATTTTTGAGCTTTGTGTGAATAAATTCTTAGTTTTCTGGAAATCAGACGTCAATTTCATACATGTGAACATTTTTGTCTCATTAAATCCATGTTTTATTTTTATAAAATGTATTTTTAATTCCAAATTCGTGCAATTCAACTCTTTTTTGTTGTATACGTATGTGTTTTATTTGTAATAATTTTTCAATCGCATATGAAACAAAACTGTCTGAAACACTAAATGAAAAAAATAAGAAAAACGGTCGCACAAAAGGCAATCTAGAAACAAAACACGCTTAAAAATATCTTATGTCCTTGTTATTACGGAAATTATTTTAGGTTTGCAAACGGTAAAATATCCTATGACTACTTAGGGAGCGAAAAATTTCAGTTTTAAATTTAAAAATTTATCTTATGTTCACATAAGATGATTTGCGTTTTCACACTTTTTTGGAATTTTTTTAAGGATTTTATCTTATGTCGACTTAAGGATGACTTTTGTTCCTGTTTGCACGCGCGAAAATATCTTAAGTCAACTTAATATGATTTACGATTTCACAATAATAAAAAAGTCTTAAGCCAATATAATCTTAATAACAGCCCGATTCTCCCCAAAGTCAGTGATGCCTCACAAGTCACAAGAAGAGGTGAAATTGATTTTGTGACTTTTTTGAATTCTGCCGCTCAGTCACAACTTGTGAGAGTCACAAAAACAATCGAAACTGTGATCTCCTTCAGAACAGGTCACAACTCATAAATGTTTAATATTTCTTGGATTGTCATTCAGCATATTTTGTAAGAAAATTTTCTAGATTTGTGAATAATTATGAGTACACAAAAATGTAAGTGCTCTAGTGAATATTATCCGATCTTTCCCACGAAAATGAAAAGTAACATTTTTAAATAAACAAATTTTTTTTTAAGAAACTAATCGTATCAAGAAGTTTGCAGCGCCGACGGCTTTTGAAAACTTTGAGAGATACAAATGAACCATTCGTTCTCCAAAACAATACATTTATAATGTTTTGTCGTTTTCGGAAAACTTTATGCTGGGATATCTGAGCTTGAAGCCTCACGATAGTCAGTTTATTTAATAATAATAATAATAAAATATAATAATGTTAACTTGCATTTTGTATTTTCTTCGTTTTGAATAATCAGCTGTTCAAATAATGACACTTAAAAATCTCACCATGCGGTGGTGAGTTTCGTTGTGAGTTTTCTTGTGACGATTAGGGGAGAATACCAAAATTTTATCGAATCACAACAATCCTCACAAGGAATAGTCACAAGAGCTTGTGACTTGTGACTCCTCACAAGGGGGAGAATCGGGCTATAAGTCTATTTTAGGTTTTAAAATTAAGCAGAACACACAATCTTATGTGGACTTAAGATATTTTACCGCGTGTAGAGATGTGTCTTTTGAACATAAGATGAAGTTGTTTTTGTCTATAAAGAAGCACAGGAGTGAGATAGAAGGAAGCCGATAACACAGAACTGTAGCCTTTTAGAATGGCACTAAGGATCAACAAAAAAACGCGAAATATCTTAAGTCGACTTACAGCCCGATTCTCCCCAAAGTCAGTGATGCCTCACAAGTCACAAGAAGAGGTGAAAATGATTTTGTGACTTTTTCGAATTCTGCCGCTCAGTCACAACTTGTGAGAGTCACAAATACAATCGAAACTGTGGTCTCCTTCACAGCAGGTCACAACTCACAACTCATAAATTTTTAAAGTTTCTTGGATTGACATTCAGTAAGAAAATTTTCTGGATTTGTGAATAATTGTGGGTATCTACACAAAAATGGAAGTGGACTTTGTTTTAGTGAATATCTTTGCTGATCTTTCCCACAAAAAAGAAAAGTGATATTATCACATAAACAAAAATTTCTTTAAGAAACTAATCGTGTCAAGAAGTTTACAGCGTCGACAGCTTTAAGAACATTGAGAGATACAAATGATCCATTCGCTCTCCAAAACAATACATTTATAAAGTGTTTTTACCTTCCGAAAACTTTATGCAGTCGCCACGATTGTTTTCTTCTGAAAATGTTATATTTATTATTTAATCATTTTATTGTTTAAAAATTATGTTACCTTGCATTTTGTAATTTCTTCGTTTTGAATAATCAGCTGTTCAAATAATGACACTTAAGAATCTCACCATGCTGTGGTGAGTTTTGTTGTGAGTTTTCTTGTGACGATTAGGGGGAGAATACCAAAATGTTATCGAATCACAACAATCCTCACAAGGAATAGTCACAAGAGCTTGTGACTTGTGACTCCTCACAAGGGGGAGAATCGGGCTGTTAAGATACTTTACCTTTTCAGTCGAGATATATACAATGATTTTGTATGTTTTTGTTTTTTTAATAATTTAAAAATAACGTGTAAGCTGTATAATATACATTAGAACATATGCTCCAACAAATGCGATGAATTAATTGTTCTGTGTTTCTTTTTTATATTTTGGTCATTTTTAAGCCCGATTCTCCCCCTTGTGAGGAGTCACAAGTCACAAGCTCTTGTGACTATTCCTTGTGAGGATTGTTGTGATTCGATAACATTTTGGTATTCTCCCCCTAATCGTCACAAGAAAACTCACAACGAAACTTACCACCGCATGGTGAGATTTTTAACAGCCCGATTCTCCCCAAAGTCAGTGATGCCTCACAAGTCACAAGAAGAGGTGAAAATGATTTTGTGACTTTTTCGAATTCTGCCGCTCAGTCACAACTTGTGAGAGTCACAAAAACAATTGAAACTGTGATCTCCTTCACAGCAGGTCACAACTCATAAATTTTTAAAGTTTCTTGGATTGACATTCAGTAAGAAAATTTTCAGGATTTGTGAATAATTGTGAGTACACAAAAATTGAAGTGGACTTTGTTCTAGTGAATATTTTTGCTAATCTTTCCCACAAAAAAGAAAAGTAATATTATCACATAAACAAAAATTTCTTTAAGAAACTAATCGTGTCAAGAAGTTTACAGCGTCGACAGCTTTAAGAACATTGAGAGATACAAATGATCCATTCGCTCTCCAAAACAATACATTTATAAAGTTTTTTCACCTTCCGAAAACTTTATGCAGTCGCCACGATTTTTTTTTTCTGAAAATGTTATATTTATTACTTAATCATTTTATTGTTTAAAAATTATGTTACCTTGCATTTTGTAATTTCTTCGTTTTGAATAATCAGCTGTTCAAATAATGACACTTAAAAATCTCACCATGCTGTGGTGAGTTTTGTTGTGAGTTTTCTTGTGACGATTAGGGGGAGAATACCAAAATGTTATCGAATCACAACAATCCTCACAAGGAATAGTCACAAGAGCTTGTGACTTGTGACTCCTCACAAGGGGAGAATCGGGCTGTAAGTGTCATTATTTGAACAGCTGATTGTTCAAAACGAAGAAAATACAAAATGCAAGTTAACATTATTATATTTTATTATTATTATCATTAAATAAACTGACTATCGTGAGGCTTCAAGCTCTGATATCCCAGCATAAAGTTTTCCGAAAGCGACAAAACATTATAAATGTATTGTTTTGGAGAACGAATGGTTCATTTGTATCTCTCAAAGTTTTCAAAAGCCGTCGGCGCTGCAAACTTCTTGATACGATTAGTTTCTAAAAAAAAAATTTGTTTATTTAAAAATGTTACTTTTCATTTTCGTGGGAAAGATCGGTAATAATATTCACTAGAGCACTTACATTTTTGTGTACTCATAATTATTCACAAATCTAGAAAATTTTCTTACAAAATACTCGTATGCTGAATGACAATCCAAGAAATATTAAACATTTATGAGTTGTGACCTGTTCTGAAGGAGATCACAGTTTCGATTGTTTTTGTGACTCTCACAAGTTGTGACTGAGCGGCAGAATTCGAAAAAGTCACAAAATCAATTTCACCTCTTCTTGTGACTTGTGAGGCATCACTGACTTTGGGGAGAATCGGGCTGTAAATTTGGTCATTTTTATTTTCAACTTTGGACATAATTTTTTTTTAAGTGGCAATCGTGGATAGAATATTTTTGATCGATGCATCGTATAAAACCATCGATGTTTACCGATATATATCAAAAGCATTCGATACATCTGTTTTTTCGATGTAACGCATAACAAAACATCGATGACAAATGTGCATCCCTAGTTCTCTCTCCAATGTTTTCAAAATTGAATAAAAACAATACAAAATACGATTAGTGATCTGATAATTATGTGACAATAAATTGCAAACATTGCAAATTAGAAAATTATCTCGATAGATAGGCCAACATACAAAATCACTGAAAAAATACCACTGCAAAGGAAATTTATCAGATCGCAATTGAAAAGTAAAAAAAACAATGAAGAAAAGTTGTCAATTAAGTGATTAATTTCTTGTAAATATTTAATAAAATAATGCACATATGCTAAATTAGAAGTCCAATCATAGGAAACTGAAATTAAATCAACACTCCAAATACCTGTTTGAGAAATAAGCTTGAATGATCCATAAAAGTTGAGTCATGGATCCACAAAAAATTACGGAACTGGCGAATCTATTACGAAACAATGGCGATAAAGTCCTTAACTCGGAATTTAAATTAACTCTTACAGGTGAGAAAACTTTATTTTTCAACATTGGTCTGCGATGTTGATTTGAATAAATAAATTTTGTATTATATTAATCACACAGAGACTGCATTATGAAGTCCAAACAAAAAATGATTATGGGAATGATGCAATTTTAAGATTGTCATGATTATTTTATATTTTTCTTGACGCTCTTTGTTATGACTACACTTAAAATGTTATGAAAAATGCTTCTTATCTTAGCCCGGGGGAACAGTTGTAGGCCCACTTTGTTCCTAAAGACCACAAATAAAGGTATAGTTAAAAGTTGTTAGTCCGGGAGGCGACCGCAAGAATTTCCTCATGGGACAATAGAGTGTATCCAATATTTGGTAGTAAATAATAGTGAAACATTTACAAAACAGTCTTACAGACTTTTTCAAGGTCGTTTGATAATTTCGATGTGGACCTTCCTCATCGCGGCAATGGATATATTTGGTACCAAATAGCTAAGACTACTTTATGTTAAAATCCAGTAATCGGACATTTTAAAATTAAAGTTAACTAGAGTGTTGAACGAAAACTGTGTCAAACGAAAGTCTGCTCAAGCTTTTAATCCAACAATTAGGTGTTTTTCACAAAAACAAAAGAATTTTCATATCAAATTGAATCGAAAATATATAGTTTTACCATTAACTTCAAAGACATTAAGGCGCAAGTGATGACCAAAACTCTCCAAAGTAAGAGATTCAAAGAAGAACTTCAGTTTAAATGAAACTTATGGCGCAAAATGTTAAACATTTAAAACCTACTCTAAATCAATTTTGAAATGAGATTCGACTACAAACATTATGAATTTTAATTATATGTTAATAAATTATAATAATAATAATAATAATATGAATAAAATGAGAAACGACTTTTTGTTAATTTTAAAAGACATAAAACATACTTTAACGTTAATTAGCTCGTCTAACTTTAACATGAGAAAATAGCTAGTTTATCTTTTAAAAGTACACTGCAGGCCAAGTTTGAGTCCACTCTCATTTGTCAAAGGGAAACCAAATTCTAGCACCGAAAAAAACTTCTTTGTTAATTTTGTAAGGGAATTATTTGCTGATAATAGAAAGGAAGTTTCTCAACCCACAGTACTTTTAAGTTAAAATACTGATGACATTGGCGCCTGCCTGGCGACTTTACATACCCTAAGCGGAGCAACAAAGTTGCGTGAGCGGGTGTGGTCTCCGAAAAGGGAGTTAAAATCCTGAGAACCCGCGAAGCTGCTCCCACAGTACTGTTAAGCTAAAAAACTGTTGATTGGTGACTTTACATATCCTTAGAGGTATTAAATATCGAAATCTAGCCATTTTCAGTACTGTTAGAAAGAAAACAAAACAAAAGAAAACACTAAAAAAACGAAAAGTGAGGTTAAAACTGAAAAATAAAACATTTTTTTTATGATTTAACGGTGATTCCTCACTTTAATATTTTAAATCTGTTCTATTGAGACTACTAGCTACTACTGTAAAAAAAAATCAATAATAGACGAAGGAAGACTCCGGAATCGTTCGACAGGTACTGGGTACCAGGCTTGCTGGACTTTCCGTCAAAGTTTTTCGAAATTTGAAGTATCAGTTGAATTTATCGCTTCGTCCACAACATTCCACAAGTACTCAGTTGAATTACGATCTAGGGACTGAGCTAGCTTATTACTTAACAGCGGTTTTTTGGATGAATAGCCATTGCTTCACAGACTTAACCATTATGGTTAGGATCGTTATCCTGTTGAAATTTACACGTCAAGGGCATTTCCTCCTCAGAATACGGTAGATTTCCTTGTATTATAAATGGTCCTTAATACCCTCTATCTGATGAAGTGATCGCATACCATGCCAATAAAAACATCACTAAACAAGAACGCTACCAGTGTCGTTCCATGTAGACAAAAAATGTAGACTACACGATTGTCTACGTGTAGACAATTCAAGGTATACAATTCATGATTGTCTACATGTCAATGTCAACAATGTAGACAACGTAGACATTCAATTTTTCTTATTATGTTTCGTCTAATAAATCATAAAATTAAAACTATTAATTCAATCTTTCACTCTGAAATTGTATTTTTTTGAACACGAAACCTGTAGTCTTCAAGAAAAAAAACTTATTATGAATAACATGCAGGATAAATCAACTATCGCCATACTGTAATTGTAATGGCTTACAGGCATTCCTTTCGTAAATGAATGTGAAGGCATTATTATTAGGATTATGAATATGCTTTTTTAACAAATTTTTATTGAATTGTGGCTGCGGCTTTCTGCAGTATTTTGTAGATTTTTGTTGCACACTGTACAATATGCTACATACATATTTGTTAATTTTTTCATTAAAAGAAAACCTTGTTGACCGAAACCTTTATTTTTTCGTCGACCACACATATTTTATTCGCAAAGAGACTCAATATTTGAATAAAAACTCAAATTAACATCTGAAATTTCCTTAAATGAAGTAAACAATGTGACAGAGTAATCAAGAATGACAGATGACAGATTGGCTTGGCATGTTTTGTCTTAATTGTGTACATTGTCGACATCATAGTCGACATTGTCTACATTGTGTACATTGTCGACAAAATTGCCTACGCATTAATGTAGATAATCAAAGACGACACGTAGAGGAACAACACTGAATGCTACCCCTACCATGCTTAACAGACTCTATTGTGTATATTCTTGTCATATTTCTGGTGGATTTCTCGTCGAAAGTAGTTTTTACTATCTGACCCAAAGGATTAAATTTACACTCATCGCTCCGTAAGATATTTCTCCACCAATTTTGAACTTTTGAAATATGCTCCCTTGCAAACTGCATCCGACGTGAGAGATTGCTTTTAAAGACGTCTGCTTTCATTTTGGAAAATCGTCCAAACAACTTTTTTCCACTGAGACAGTTTCTAATCGTTTGAGCGGGAGGGGCAATTTTATAAAAAAGGTACTAAAATGGAAACAAAAATATTAAAAAATAACGGTAATACTTACAATTAAGTATTATACCTTTTTTTAAAGCCAATACTCTGATCTATTAGATAATTTTTAAATCGAGTAGAATCTATGCACAGGTTTTGAAAAAAAAACGAGTTTTAAACTCAAATTTTAGTGAAAAAAAAAACATAAAAAAAAGTTTAATTTTTCAAAACTACAAAGTTATATATTATTATTTTTCCTAAAATTCGTTGCTCTAATATATTCTTATTCAAAAACTGAAAACTAGATGATTTTATGTCGTCTAGTTTTTGAGAAAATTGAAAATAACTAAAACTACTTTTTTATGGGATATTTGCTTTTTTTTGCTTGCTTACGCATTACGGCGTATAAACAGTGAGATATGTATGGGGGGCATGCTGCCCCCCTGCAACCCCCCTGCCGGGCCCAAAATAGGATTTGGGGTACGTGCGAGGTTGGGTGTATGCAAGGTTTCTTTTGCATTTGCAGAATCTGGATTTAAAGAAACTTTGAATTTAGCCTATGGTCTATATCCAATGTCTACTAAATATGTATTTATGCACATTTAAAATGTTCAGACATGAAAATTTAATACATTATGAAAAATTCACATTATCTAAGTACTACTGTACGAATGCAGCAATTTTATATAATTCCTTAATTAATATGTATGTTTATTGTTTGTGTCTAACATTTTTAATGCTAATATGGTACAAGTTATTGTTTATCAAGGTTATTCGTTATTCAACCTTTGTAAGAGTGAAGTATTTTTTTCTTTGAATAAAGAATGGCGACTAAGCATCCACTACTTCATCGTAAATTAAATAACTTTTCAATATTTCAAAAAAAATATTTCAAAAGCCTCGCGTTCTTAGAAGAAATTGCTCTAATTCCAACTAAAGCGTCAACTCCCCTCAACTCCAACTCAAAAAGGTGACAAAAATTGTAAGAATACAATATTATTATTATTATTATTTATTCATCAACCAGAGCATATTATACTCTTACAGGCTAAGATACATAAGTAAATATACAGGGTGATTGGCATAAGGTGTGACAAAAAGCTAGGGCGTGTAGGTTGGACTTAGACAAGAAAAAAATCGTATGGGAGGGGGGGTCTATTTCCCCCCGTTTAGGCGGGAGGGGCAATTTAAGAAAAAAATCACTTAAAACAGAAAAAAAAATATTAAAAAATAACGGTGATACCTACAGAGTAATGCTATAGCATTTTGAAAAGCCAGAAATACATTCTTTAATTTTGTTTTTAAATAAAGTTGTTCGAGTGAATAGTTTTTGAAAAATTAATTTTCAAAATCAAAATTTTGAAAAAAAAATGAAAAAATTTTTTTTAAACAATTTTTTTTTCAAAATTTTACGTAATTAAGTATTATTTTTGTATTCAATATTCAATGCTCTCATTAATTTTTGATCAAACACAAAAAACCGGATGTCAAAATGTTTTGTAGTTTTTGCGAAAATCAAAAATAACAAAAACTACTTTTGTTCTAAGAAAAGCCTTTTATTTTAGTTTTTATACGTCTTTGGATTCTTACGTGAATTTACCATTGAAAGGATTAACTTTCTTTTTACTATTTTTTTAATTATCGTCTTATAAACATACAATAATGTGACAAAGTACTGGATTAACCATATTTCACACATTTTTTCATTGAGAACACCTGCGTGAGAGCATTGGATTAATATTGACCTGCGAATGTTGTTTAAATAATGCAACGTTACACGCCCTAACTAGTGACAAAAAAGTGCAATTGCGAAATAAGAACAAGAATGTTCCTGAATCTTGAAATCAATTAAAATAAGAAATACATGCATATTTAGATAAAATACATAATTACTGCTTATTTAAATTTTTAACTATTTTTTAACTAAAGCTTATTACAAAAAAATTATTTAAAAAACATTCGCAGGTTAATATTAATCCAATGCTCTCACGCAGGTGTTCTCAATGAAAAATGTGTTAATCCAGTACTTTGTCACTTTATTGTATGCTTATAAGACTGATTATAAAAAAATTTTACAAAAAAAGTTAAGCCTTTTTTTCGTAAATCCACCTACGACAAGCCGACCCCACCATAATAAAAAAGTGGCAGGTCAATTTTAAACCATCAATGCTCTCACGCAGGTGTTCTCAATGAAAAAATGTGTGAAATATGGTTAATCCAGTACTTTGTCACATTATTGTATGTTTATAAGACGATAATTAAAAAAATAGTAAAAAGAAAGTTAATCCTTTCAATCGTAAATTCACGTAAGAATCCAAAGACGTATAAAAACTAAAATAAAAGGCTTTTCTTAGAACAAAAGTAGTTTTTGTTTTTTTGATTTTCGCAAAAACTACAAAACATTTTGACATCCGGTTTTTTGTGTTTGATCAAAAATTAATGAGAGCATTGAATATTGAATACAAAAATAATACTTAATTACGTAAAATTTTGAAAAAAAAAATTGTTTAAAACAAATTTTTTCATTTTTTTTTTCAAAATTTTGATTTTGAAAATTAATTTTTCAAAAACTATTCACTCGAACAACTTTATTTAAAAACAAAATTAAAGAATGTATTTCTGGCTTTTCAAAATGCTATAGCATTACTCTGTAGGTATCACCGTTATTTTTTAATAATTTTTTTTCTGTTTTAAGTGATTTTTTTCTTAAATTGCCCCTCCCGCCTAAACGGGGGGAAATAGACCCCCCCCTCCCATACGATTTTTTTCTTGTCTAAGTTCAACCTACACGCCCTAGCTTTTTGTCACACCTTATGCCAATCACCCTGTATAGTTACAAATTTGTAGGTGGGTATATAAAATTCAAATTACATTTAAATGATTTACATAGTTAATCTTTTATTTTAATTTAAATTTAAATTTTGCTTAAAACTAATGATTTAAAAGTTTCTCTGGTGCAATATATATAAAAGTTAATCTCAGAGCAATAAACCCATCTATCGGCACATTTTTCCATGGGCCTCAATATTGGCTAGAGATTCGGGAGGTGCTTGCTATAATTTTTTTTTTTTGGTCAAAATGCCTGTAAACACGGTTTTAATACATTGAACATTGAAAAATTGACTTGACTATTTTTAAGTAACACCTGACTTACTCACAAACTGACTGACTGAGACGCGAAATGCCATGCAATTCTACCTCCTCTGGTGCATTCTTGGTAACCCTAAATGATTTGCTGTACTTTACCTACAAATGAACCACATTAACATTAATCCTCAAAATGAAATCACCGTAGTTAAATACCAAAAATCAAAAAATTTCATAAAAAGTAGTTTTAGTAATTTTCGATTTTCTCAAAAACTAGAAGGGACAAAACCATTCGGTTTTTTGTGTTCGATTCAGAATTACATAATAGTATCATTGACCACAAAAAGCCAATTAAGCACTTCATTTTAGAATTTTGAAAAAAAAAGGTCTAAACTTTTTTTTTTCATTTATTTAACAAAATTTTGAGTTTGCATGCAAATTTTTCAAAAACTATTAACATAAATAATTTAATTTAAATTTACGATTATAGAACAGACCTCTGGCTTTCAAAACCGGTATAGTATTTTATTGTAAATGTTGCCGTTGTTTTTTAATATTTTTTTGTTCAATTTAAGTCATTTTTCCTAAAATCGCCCCTACCTTCTAAACGGAGCGAGATAGACCCCCCCTCCCATAGTAAAAACGCTTGTTTTTGACCCTTCTACAAAAATCCGTTATCAATTTTTGGCGCCTAAGTTATCGTACTCTCCCCAATCAGTTCAAGGGGTGATTTTTCTTGTCTTACTCATACGAATTTAGATTTATTTAAGAGTTGATTCTCATCGGCTTTGTTGATTAAATGAAAGATTTTTTCATTTCCTTTTTCCCAACGTTTCGACGGTGGTTGCCGTCTTCTTCAGGGGATGTCTTTATTTATGATACAAAACTTACATGAAAAATTGTTGTAGAATGTTTAATGTACAACTTTAAATAAATACAAAATAAAAAATAAATAAATGTTTGATTTAAACACTTCAGGGGAAGTTTAGTCCAAGGTGTGTCAAATTTTGGTCGTGTTGTCCGAAACTAAGGAACAGTAAACCGCTGAAATGTTTTGTGTGTCTTGTTTGCGGTTCATATTGTTTTTGTTGTTAATTATGTGTAATGTCTCTAAAGTGTAACGCTTAGATGGGTGTTTCTCCGTTGCAAGGATTTCTACTCCCTTAAAGTCCAGTTGGTGGCCAGTCTCAACGCTGTGGCAAGCCAGTGCTGTCTTCCCAGCATTTCTTAAAAGAATGTCTGATTTATGATTCGCCATTCTTTGACGAAGGAGTTGTTTGGTCGTTCCGACGTAGCAAAGGTTGCATGCTTCGTTTAATTTCCCTTTGCAGTTAATTTTGTAAACTACGTCAGTACGGTGGTCCTTTTCTGTCTTGTTTTTTAAACATGTGAAGAGGGAAGCCATAGTCTGGTTTGACTTATACGCTAAGCTGACGTCGATGTTGTTTTTAGCGACTATCTCCTTAAAATTTTCTGAAAGTTTAGGGACATAAACAACACTTTTGTATGTACCTCTCCTCTCCTCTAATATTCTTTCCGATGGGGCTTTATGTTTTTGACGAATTTAGTTTTGAGCACTTCCTTCTTATTCGCAATGGTGAAGTGCATTTATAACATTCTTATTCTTCCTTGAAAATTTTTATTTCCGCTCTAGTTCAGATTTCGTGTGACCTTTTTTCATAAAATCAAAAACCCCTAGCCTAAACGTCAGTGCTGATTGTTTTCCACTTCTCATACTACATTTCAGCAATTAAAATTGAAGCAACTTAATTAAGAACCTTATCAAAACTCATAACTTTTTCACTAAGCTTTTAAAAGTTAAGAATATTTGTTAAAAATGTATTAAATTTGCAACGGAAACAATATGAGCTATTTAAATTGTCCTCACCTCAGTGCAACGTGTTATTTTATATTCAAAATCCAAATACTCAACATTCAAAAGGCGTTTTTCTTTCTTTTTTTTTTTTCTCCGAACAGAGTCCGAGCATGTCGAGCATGTTCCGAACATCCTCTGAACCAAGCGTGCTCTGAGCGCTCTGAGTATTTTTTGAAACACACCTGAACACTTAGCTGTCGCCATTTTTTTTCTTACATTTCCATCTGTCAAATGCCTGTGTTAAGCATTGTACTCTGTCTGCTCAGTTATTTTATTCTGAGCTTATATAGCGCACTCTGAACACGCTCAGAACATGCTCAGAACGAAAAAAGAAACATTTACGAAGCTCTGAACGCTCGGAACTAAAAAAGAAACACAATTTATTTTTTGACAACTCCGGCTCTGTTCTGAACTAAAAAAGAAAAACGCCTAAAATCTAAAACAAAAATGGTCTTACAGTACCGGATTTCAAAATGCACTTACGTTTTAAGGCCAAGAAAGAATTTTTAACAGAAGTGTGCTATTCATTTTGTCGCCACTGTAAATACTAATCAAACACAAAAATAGAACGAACGTTTAGTTATTTTCAATTTTCCCAAAAATATAAAAAAAAAATGCAGTATATAATCTCACAATTTGAATAAATACAATATAAACTTGTTTCCATATCTTTTACGAAACTGAGTTTGAAACTAACTATTAGGTTAGGTAAGTTAACCGCAAACAATTTTCATAACAAAATTGTATTTGCTACATGCTTCGATTAAATATCTATAAAAATGTTAAGTTTTAAACAGTTAAAATTATGTAGTTTAGCATTAAAAGCCTCTATACTCTGTCCAACAAAAATTGTCAGTACAGGGAAGATAGGACGTTTGTCTCTCATTCTGGTTGCATTGCCATGCATAAGTGTGTCGCCTTTTAAAGCTCTCACAGGGATTCCGTAGTTTACATTATAAATCGCCGCAAATGAGAGTAAAAAACGCGTAGGGCTACCGTGTGCCGATTCAAAACGACTGAAAACAATATTCAATTTACCTTTTCCCACAACACCAAGCGGTAAGATAATAGGCGCGTTTTTTTTTTAAGTTGAAAATCAATACGACAACACTCAACATACTCATCTTCTTAAAATGTGTTCTCAAAAGCTTCAAATCCCAAAAGCTCCTTAATAAAAACCACTGAAAAAGCTCCTTGCTTGCAATTGAGAATGATAATGGTAACTCTGTTTTGATGTAGGTAAAGAGCGCACGATCGTATTGAGTCTTGAGCAGGGTTCGGACTTAGGTTTTAAATTTTCGAAGTAGATACGGAAAAAAACTGAAGTAGATCCACAATTTTCGAAGTAGTTTTAGGAAATTAAATTATATAAATATAACATATATAAGTAAATTCTGATTTCAGACTTTAAAATAAAAATAATCAAATAAAACTAGTATTTTAAAGTAAATTTTCCATCAACGAACTTGTACTTTTGTATGAATTTTATTAATTCAATAGGTGGCTCATAAATCTTTACGTTTTTCTGCAAGTGATCTCGAAAACATTAAATTTTCCGCGATGCGTTTAAACGATTCCCAAACTTGATTTTTATGGAATACAGAGTGATCAGCGCTGTCTTTAAATATGTTGGTTAAGAATTTCAAAGAGAAGTAGATCATAAAAAAGAGAAGTAGGGAAGTAGATTAAATTTTTTTCTAAAAATTGAAGTAGATCTACTTCGATCGAAGTAAAGTCCTAACCCTGGTCTTGAGTGACACTTGACACTCTTGACAGTTGACAGTATCTCATCAGCAGTGGGATACGACGGTCGTGTTGGGGTGTACCTATAGCTTGAACCAATTCAGTTGGCCGTTCTACTGCGCAGGTCTCTTTAAATTTCTCTGCTTTACTCTTTAATTCTTAAAGAGACAGAAAAATCACTGAAAAAAAGAAATAAAATGCACGACTGGATCGCACGAACATGCTCTTATGTAAAAGTACTTTGGAATTTAAGATACATTTTATAAATATAAAACATGAATTTAAAATGAAATTGCCGTCTGATTTCTAGAAAAGTATGAATTTATGCAAACGAACTTTAAAAAATCATTTTATTATTAAATATATTTTTTATATAAGAAATTTCTTAAAAATTTTTCAAGAAAAAAATGTGGGATGCGAATTTTAAGTATTTAATAATATTGGCGCAAAATTTTAAACAGCCTATTATAAAGGTATTAGTATGATATTACTTAACAATTTGCTAACTTTATAGTAGTTTACTAACTCATTCTTAATTTTAAACATTTTCTAACTAGTATCGTACTAAAAGAATTTCCTTAATAAATTGCTTCTGAACACACCTAAAACAATGACATTTCGTGTAAAAAAGTAAGTACACGAACCTTTTTTGATGTTTGCAAATGTCAAAGAGTCATATGAAGCTAGCACGATACTAAAATAAAATGCACGACTGGATCGCACGAACTTGCTCTTATGTAAAAGTACTTTGGAATTTAAGATACATTTTATAAACATAAAACATGGATTTAATGAGATAATAATGTTCAAATGCATAAAATTGCCGTCTGGTATCCGGAAAAGTATGAATTTATGCAAATAAACTTTAAAAAATCGTTTAATTATTAAATAAAATTTTTATATAAGAAATTTCTTTAAAATTTTTCAAGAAAAAAATGTCGGATGCGAATTTTAAGTATTTAGTAATAATGGTTTTAGGAAATAATTCAAAAAATAATCGTTCATAGGTTTTGAAGACATTGATTTAAATTTTTTTTTTTTTTTTAAACCCAATAAATATTTTTTCGAATATTTTTTTATACAATATTATTTTAAACTTAAGGGGACTCCTGCTGAAATTAAAATCCTTAGAGCCGTTAATGAGAAAGTCGAAAATCAAAAAAACGGGTCTATGACAGGTACCCCTAATAACATTTTTCCCCAAAATTTTTTTTGACCAAAATGTAGTCCATGTCCATAATATCACACTTAATTTTTTTTATCAAAATCGTTAGAGCCGTTTTCGAGATAAATAAGATTTTGCATTACGGGTGTATGGGGGGTACCCTTAGTTTTGGAGCTAAAAACAAAATTTAAATTTCTCCTCTAGGGAATCACCGAAGACTCTTAACTACCGAGATTGAAAGAAATAGGTCCAGTGGTTTAGGCTGTAGTGAGAGGTACAGACATACAGACACACTAAAACATGTTTTTTGTGTACTAAATTTTCCTTAAAATTTTTATAAAAAAAATGGATATGCAAATTGTTAGTATTTAATAAAATACATTTTAAAACGTAATTTAAAAATTTAATCGTGTATCAGTTTTCAAGATATTGAATTTTCAAAAAAAAAATATGTATTATTTTTTTTTAAATCCAAAAACTATTTTTTCCAAAAAATTTTTAGTTTTTATTTTTTCAAATGCAAAGCAGCTCCTGCATAAAAATTTTGGTTAAAATCGTTAGAGCCGTTGGTGAGAAATTCGAAAATCAAAAAAACCGTTCTATGACAGGTACCCCTAATAACATTTCCCCCCAAATTTTTTTTTCACCAAAATATAGTGCATGTCCATAATATCACACTAAATTTTTTTTATCAAAATCGTTAGAGCCGTTTTTGAGATAAATAAGATTTTGCATTACGGGTGTATGGGGGGTACCCTTAGTTTTGGAGCTAAAAAAAAAATTTCAATTTCTCCTCTAGGGAATCACCGAAGACCCTTAACTACCGAGATTGAAAGAAATAGGTCCAGTGGTTTAGGCTGTAGTGAGAGGTACAGACATACAGACACACTGAAACATGTTTTTTGTGTTCTAAATTTTCCTTAAAACTTTTATAAAAAAAATTGATATGCAAATTGTTAGTATTTAATAAAATACATTTTAAAACGTAATTTAAAAATTTAATCGTGTATCGGTTTTCAAGATATTGAATTTTCAAAAAAAATATGTATTATTTTTTTAAAAATCCAAAAACTATTTTTTCGAAAAAAATTTTAGTTTTTATTTTTTCAAATGCAAAGCAGCTCCTGCATAAAAATTTTGGTTAAAATCGTTAGAGCCGTTGGTGAGAAATTCGAAAATCAAAAAAACCGTTCTATGACAGGTACCCCTAATAACATTTCCCCCCAAATTTTTTTTTCACCAAAATATAGTCCATGTCCATAATATCACACATAATTTTTTTTATCAAAATCGTTAGAGCCGTTTTCGAGATAAATGAGATTTTGCATTACGGGTGTATGGGGGGTACCCTTAGTTTTGGAGCTAAAAAATAAATTTCAATTTATCCTCTAGGGAATCACCGAAGACCCTTAACTACCGAGTTTGAAGAAAATACCTCCAGTAGTTTAGGCTGTAGTTCGAGGTACAGACATACAGACATACAGACATACAGACAGACGGAATTGTCGGACCCACTTTTTTCGTCTTCGCTATCATCGTAATGTCAACTTTGATCAAAATCTCGAGTTCGATTTTTTTTCCAAATGCAGAACTTGCCCTATAGTACCTATATCGCAAGTAAAAATAAAGTAGGTATTCGATGATTTTAACTTTAATAAAAGGATAGAGAAAGTATGATGCTATATTCGATTAAAATTTGCAAATTCGTTGTTTTAACCTAGTATCATACTAAAACAGCTTTAGCATCGTACTAATTCAATTAAAATTTTGCGCCATTGATTTTAGGAAATAATTTCAAAAAATAATCGTTCATAGGTTTTGAAGATATTGATTTTTCAAAACATTTTTTTTTTTCAAAAAAACCCAACAAATAATTTTTCGAATATTTTTATATACAATATTATTTTAAACTTAGGGCGACTCCTGCTGAAAATTTTTGGTCAAAATCGTTAATGAGAAAGTCGAAAATCAAAAAAACGGTTATATGAAAGGTACCGTTAATAACATTTTGCCCCAAATTTTTTTTTACCAAAACGTAGTCCAGTCCATAATATCACACCTATTTTTTTCTTATCAAAATCGTTATAGCCGTTTTCGAGATAAAAAAGATCTTGCATTACTGGTGTATGGGGGTACCGTTAGTTTTAACGGTATTCCCCTCTAGGGAATCACCGAAGACCCTTAACTACCGAGTTTGAAGAAAATAGGTCCAGTGGCTTAGGCTCTAGATCGAGGTACAGACAGACAGACGGAATTGCCGGACCCACTTTATTCGTCTTCGCTATCATCGTAATGTCAACTTTGATCAAAATCTCGAGTTCGATTTTTTTTTCCAAATGCAGAACTTGCCCTATAGTACCTACATACATACATATATCGCAAGTAAAAAAAGATGTACATGTCGGCGTTGTTGTCAATGACGCTGCTGCGATCATACTAAAGCACTTAGGAGGGTGAGTTTTGTTTATAGCTTCGCCCACAGTAAAAGAGAAATGAATTTCTAGCGATGGACTTTCTTTGAATAAGATATGATCATGGTTTATTTTTCTTTCATAGCTTGATGTCTAAAGAACTATTTCGTCGTCGTTCTATGAAAACTCCCTAAGTCCATTTAAAAAAAAATGTGATTCAATTCTTATTTAATTCATTTCGGATAAACCATTTGCAAAAAATTTTATTGAACAATGGCTACGCCAAGCCCATTCTACAATTGAAGCCTGAGATCTTGCTCTTCTGACAATTTTTGGATTTTTTTTATATTAATTTCCAAGTTTAAATGCAAATATCTCAAAACACAAAAAATGGACTTAGGGAGTTTTCATAGAACGACGACGATTTCATCTCTGGTGAGATAAAAAGATAAGATTTTTAGGTGTAAACTTTACTTCGAAAAAATAAAATTAATAATTTTTGTTTTTATTATTGGGACAAATTTCAGTGCACCTATAATAAGAAAATAAGTCTATTGCAAAATGCAATTGGGTTAGACAAAAAAAAACTACCTGCGAGCTGTGACATAGGATTAATGACAAAAAGTTTAGGGATTATTGTTTATTTCTATGTTTTATAATTTGTGGCTTAGTAACAGAAAGGTTCCGGGGGCGTTGTGTTTATATTTATTTTATGGCGTTAGTGTATATTTGATATATTTTTTGTTGACCAGTGGGGTTGGGATTAATTGTAGATTAGTGTTAATTAGTTAGATTAGTGTTTACAGAGGGAATTAACGTATTTTAATGATATTTGCTTTGGTTTGCAATTCAGTTTAAAAAAAAACAACCAAGAATAATACATTGAAATACATTTAAAAGAAATTTTAATGGATCCATTTAGAAAAGGAAAACCTATCAGAAGCCAGGCGCGTAAGATAGTTGTTAAGATATATAATGGCAAAATGGAAGAAGCAAACAATTCGTTTCTTGAAAATCCCGTGAGTTACGCAACAACGCAAACAGTGGAAACTACTAGAATTTCTTAACGTTCAATCAGAAGGATTATTAAGGAATACGAAGAGACAGGAGTTGTGCAGTCACCAAATAAAAAAGTGCGGCATACGAAGTGGAAAACTGGACTAGACAAATTTGACATCGCAGCTATTCGGCGTATAATGCACAACTTCCACCAGGAGGAAAAAATGATGATATCCTTAAAAATGTTGAGACAACGAGTACAGGAAGATCTGGAGTTTAACTTAAGTATTACGTCTCTCAACAGGATTCTAAGAAGAAACGGATTTAGCTACAAAAAAACTCAAAACAACCGGAAACTTCTCTGTGAAAGAAATGATATTAAACTCATGCGAGTGAAGTATCTGAGAAAAATCCGGGAATACAGAACAAAAGGATATGATATCATTTATTTGGACGAAAGCTAGCTATTCATAGCTCACATACAAGGCCATGGGCTTAGACTGATGACAGTAGCAGTGGGTTGAAGACGCCAATTTCAAAGGGAAAGAGGCTGATAATGGCGCATGCAGGTGGTGAAAAAGGTTTCGTGAAAAACTCCTTACTTTTATTCAAATCTGGAACGAAAACGGGAGACTATCACGACGACATGAACTTCGAAAATTTCTGCAAATGGATCCAAGAAAAAGTTTTGAATAACTTGGAGGAACCTTCAGTTATTGTAATGGATAACTCGTACCACAATAAATTAGAAGAAAAACAAATTATCTTATTTATATTTTTTTTATATTTTTTTTATTTTATTATTATATTTTATATTTATTTCAGAAGTACAAATTTATAATAATTATTTTAAGGTAAAATAAATTCTTAAAAACTCGTTGGTAAAAATTATTCAAACTCGTAAACACTAATCTAACTAATTAACACTAATCTACAATTAATCCCAAAACCCCACAGGTCAAAAATAATAAATACATAGTATATCAAATAAACACTAACACCATAAAATAAATATAAACATAACGCCCCCGGAACCTTTCTGTTGCTAAGCCACAAATCACAAAACATAGAAATAAACAATAATCTCTTAACTATTTGTCAAAGCAAAGTTGAGTTAGGCACTGTAAGATTTAAGGAAAAATCTTTACTCATTTAATATCTTGCGCCACTGCTTTAGAAAAAGCTCTCCCATAAGGCCTGTACTGACAATTTTTGTTGGACAGAGTATAGTAACCATAATATATGTAGTTCTTATGCACAAAAATACAACAAATCAAGTTACAATTATCGTTAATCCAGCTGTTAGATCAATCAAAACTAGTACAGGGTTAAGTACAAAAATTAATAAACCATAATCTAAATATGAGGATTCAGATAGTGATGATGGTGACAATGACCCTCACCTTCAAGACGAACGAGATTTCAAGGTCATAAAAGTCAAGGTTAACTCATTAAGAGCCGATCTACTATTGAAAGCTGGACTATCAAAAGTTAGAAACAAAATCGAAGTTATATTCTATGAAAGTTTGGGGGTGGCCGTAGCGCGATGGATGTGTGCTCGATTGAGAACCTCATGATCACAGGTTCGATCCCTGCCGTCATCTATGTCGTTTTAATTTCATTAAAAACCTTCTAAAATTGTCATCAATGGGTTGCTGGTTTACTCATTACATGTTGTTCAGGCATAACACTAACAACATGTAATTGAGTTAAACTAGTATGCCCAACAAGGATGAACACGAATAAATTAATGTGAATTATAAGCGACATAGAAATAAGACACGGTATTCTCCGCTTTAGTTCAGCCACCATCCCTGAAGATAAAAAATCTGAGACAACCACCTTCAGTCTCAACATCGTGCCACACATCTTTCCTATCCTTCTTTTTCTTCCGTTAATTCACGCCCGCGCTGTGTTGAAACATTTAAAGGGTAATCTAATCCCTTGAGCGCGTGTAGATTATATAAAAAAAAGTAAAATACGTGTGAATGGCCAAAAATACCAAAGAAAAATGTTCAGCTCAACGTTGGCGATGAAGTAGATGTTAGTAAAAGCTTCAGTAGTGTTAACCCATCCCATTTGGTAATATCTCGAGTAATAATTGCGTCCGCAAAAGAGAAAGATGAAGCAATAAGTGTACATTTGCGACGATACAAGACTATGCTTATCGAAAACTTCACCGGAACCAATGCTTATAAATCTTCAGAATCCTCTATAAGTGCGTGAGTTTACTAAGAACAATGATGCTCCAATCAACAATAGCAAAGGCTTGTAGTTGGGTGTTGTTTTTATCTTCTTTTGTTCTTGCTCGTAGTGCGTTTGTGCTTGCAGTTGAGGTGGTACATGTTGCGACTGCATTGATTGTTGTTGCGAATTTATAATATATTCTTGTGAGCAGGCAAAACTCATAGTATCAGCAGGCAGATTGTATTCACTTTTGTGTTTGTTTTTATTTTTAGCTTGGATTTTATCAATCTTTGATCTGTTTATCAGAGGATCCCATGTCCCAGGGAGATTAAAACTTTGATGTCGATTGAAGTTTGAGTGCATTTTTATTTCGATTGCCTCTCGAACCAAGATGGAGATTGATTTAGCTTGATCGAAACGTATAAAGTGATCCCCATTATAAGCTCACGATTTTGTTACTTCATTCTTTTTATGGCTCTTATATGTTCGTTTAGTCTTGTAAAAATCGCTCGTTTTGTCTCACTTATATAAGATGAGCCACAACTGCACGGCACCGAATAAACTGGATTTTGTAGAGGAATTTTATCTTTTGGAGATCTTAGAAGTTCGCGGATTTTTTTCAGGTGTCTTTAATATTGATTTTATGCCGTGCTTCGATAAGATTCTTCCAATTCCTTCAGAAACCAAGAACGTTGTTTGAAACTATAACCATTTTTCAAAAGAGCTGTGTCAACATGTTTTAACTCCTCTTCACCGTGAACATTGTCACAGATCGTATTTGCTCTATTAACAACAGCTGACACCACGGAAGTGAAATTTGACGGATGGTGATGGGAAGCGACATGCAGATATCTGTCGGTGTGGGTGGACTTCCTATCTTCTTTCAAAAACTTTTTGTTTTATTAAATACATAAATTAATTTAAACATTAAAACCAAGAAACAGCTACATATGTATATCATAACGCCCCTCGATATGGAATCTTTCTGTAACCAAAGATTCATCGTTGCAGTAAACTTACACGTAGGGGCGTAATCTCGAATGTCCAATATCACAAATGCCAACAATTTGAATGTACATTGTTTAATTGAATTGAATTTAAATTCAACATTTTTTCTTAATAATATTTATAATTTTTTTTTCAGGCTCTCTACTCCGCGCCTTAAATGACTCCTTTACTCTTATTGCTGATTCTACAGAACTTGCTTCGAAGCAATCGTTTCAAGTAGTTAAACCGAATAACTCTAAATCTAATGTCTTCCGTGACTTACAACTTGTTCATGATTTTGTACAAAAAACTCTTCTTCTCTGCATAACCCATTATCCGGGTGATGATTACTTCGATGGAGTGATTGACATTACAAAATTCCGATCGCTTAAACGACTAGAAGTACAAAAGACTAATGTTAAACAAATTGTTGGCATTCAACCTTTACGGTCTCAATTACAGCACTTGGTTTGTGTTCGTAGTCTCCAATCAGTTGTGGAAATAATTACTGACTGTGGTGGCGACAATTCAAACGGATTCGTATGGAATGAATTAAAAACTGCCGACTTCAGCTACAATAACTTGCAATCCGTTGATAGTTCTTTAGAATTTGCACAGTACCTTCAGCATTTGAATCTCCGTCACAATCAGTTAGTAAGCGTCGAAGCAATCAAGTGGTTACCAAATCTGAAGACACTCGATCTGAGTTACAATCGATTGACTACGGTGCCTAATTTTCATGTGGAAACTACAAAGCGATTGCAATTCTTAAATCTAAGTAATAATTTTATAGAAGATCTTATTGGGGTATCAAAGCTCGACTTTTTGTCAGATCTTGATCTATCCGATAATTGTTTATTAGATCATAATTCACTATATCCCCTTAGTGCTTTGGTGACCTTAAAATATCTTAATTTGTATGGAAACCCATTGTATTGTCATCCGAAACATCGATTAGCAGCAGCTCAGTTCTTGCACAAAGATACATCTACAGTAAAATTCATTCTCGATTATGAACCGCTTTCAAAAAGCGAGAAAGCATTAACTGGAACTCACCAGCACACGATTCATTCTGGATACACCGCAAAATACATGATAAAATCAAACAGCCGACCGACTCCTTTCAAGCAATCATCTTCAAATCAAACACCAGCTTCAAGTGTAGGGTCAACGAATAGTTTTCACCAGAATACTAAGGCCTATGACGAAGAAATAGACATGACAACCACAGAAAAATCCAGACGCGTCAAAGTACGGCAGGTAGAGATTGAATGTGGTGACCAAATAGTGAGCGGAACAGATAAAAATGCAGAACCTATAAATAGAGAAGGAAATATAAAAAGCAATAAAGATCACTTGGAGACAAAGAAGCAATTTAATATTCTTAGAAATAAATATGGTGCTGGGTGGCTTCAAAACGAAAATGCTCAGATAGTGCATAATGTCCTGGGATTAAGTACCGCATATCCGACGACAGAAAATAGTTCTGAAACAAAAATTACTGCGCAACAGATTTTAGATGATTATCTGGGTGAAATAAATTCAAACCTGAACGACTACAATAATAGTGACTTAAGAAATATGAAATCCGAACTAACGAATGAAACCCTATTAGAGAAACCGAATTTAGAGAAACCCACCGGGCATAGATCATCTTCTAACAATATGACGAGCGATCAAGAAAACGAAAAAACTTTTTGTTTCACTACTAAAGATGAAGAGCAACAGAAAAAGGAACAACTTGATAATGCTCCCAATTTAGAAAACATTTATGTCAATACTGTGGATGAACTTGAATGTGAGTTTCATAAGTTGACCGTTCCCATTATTTTTAGATGATTTTCTTTATTTATCAGTTTCTGATCCTGAAGCGGACGAAGAGGACTATATTGTTTATACTTTGGAAAAGAAAGAACCTGTGGTATTGACCGTTTCATCTAATTACATTCGGGAAAAGCATACTTCAAATCAGAAGTAATTTGTATTGCTGTTTGTTTCTTAATTTTCAATAATATTTCTTGTTTTTATGTAAAAGAACGAAAGCAAAGTGGAGTTTGAAAATCTTAGAAAGTTGTGATCGAATGAAATCGAATATGTTGCGTATTAATTTTGATACGATTAAAATGGACAAAAAAGAACGAGTTTATACGACTGAAGAGAGAATATGTCAGGTATGAGACATTAAATTAAACATTTTAAGAATTAAATATATGTTTAAGATTAACTCATTCTTCTACTTAGCTCACTTAAGCTTTGTTATAAAGCAACGAAAACTATTCAGCCGTAATCCATATCTTTTTTCGCCAATTGTCTGATTCACCTAGTTAGCTGCGAAAGCAAACTTACAAAAGCAAAAGTAGAAGCAAACTGTACAAAAAAAAAAAAAAATATTTGCAATTTTGAGCGCATTATACCTATGATTTCCTTGTATTACGATGAAATGTTATCTCCCTTTTCTTGTATATCATCCAGGTTGCAAAAATATAGTGAAATCGAAATGAAAACGAATTTCCAAATCGAGTGAATTTGTTTTCAGTGTTGTGTAACGAGCCTTATGCCATTTGGTCCTTGGTAATAAAGAACCCCTAGCTCAGCCGTGGGTGTAGTTTTTGGACCTTACGCTCTTTACAAAAAAAATTATTTGATTACCAGGTTTTAATCTGGTTACCCAGTGTGTTATTTGGATATTGCGAGACATTTGTCTCTTAAGATTCCTACCTGGTTGCTTTCCTCGCCACAGCAGCCCCTAGACTATACTTCCTCTCCTTACTCTAAATACTCCCTCTATCATCCCTTTTAAATAATAACTCGAAATGTTCATTTTATGAAAGATCACAATACGTTATTTATTTAAAGTAATTTCAATTTTTTATCCCAAATTACTTTAATTCTTTTCTTATTGCACTAATCAAAACAAACTATATTTTAATCAAATTTTTTTTCAAAACAAACTTAAATATAGATATATAATTTTTCAATACAACTCACCTTATTAACTCCTGGATGCTGTGGCATCACGGTTAAGATGTGTAAACATCAACGTTCGTCCGAGTGCCGAATTTTTGTTATCGAATATACCCAATAAACATACAATGCAATCGTAACAAAAACATTGTTTTTTAAAAATTGAATTTCACTGAAAATCATAAATTAATGGCATTTGTATTTTCTCTTTCAGTGACTATTATTGTGATTTTGGATAAATTGAAATGAAGCCACTATTTTTCCCACAATTTGTCCCTTTCACTTAGGTTAGGTTAGTTCGGTTGGCTGACAGTTGATCTTGTTACCGTCACACTTAAGTCAATGTAGATCCGTTGTGATACCTTAGGGTTTGTGACCCCTTGTATCGAAACCTATGATCAAGCCCGTTAAGGGTGTAGATGGGTTACAGCTATAGCTACAGTTAAAGCTATAGCCTGAAATGTCGGAGGGTATTTCTAAAGTATTGAAATTTCTATCGTCACATAATAACCTGAGAAACCGAAATCAAATAGCAGAACTGTCAATATCATACAATAGATGATTTGAGAAACAGGGCCCTGGTTGTTAAATTTTATTTTCATCGTAGAAAAAAAAATACCAGCACCCTGAATATATCATTTTAAAAACCTATAATAAGTTTAATAAACATTAGCCGCCTGCTCATTTTCTCCTCCTAGCCGGTTAACAGATGTTTGTTTGTTGCAAGCATATACTTAGTCCCGTCCTCGTTAACTTCAAGGCCAACCGGTGTCACCGGATCTGTATTCGCTGTGAAGGGCCCTCCGGCACGTCGATGGTGCCCAGTAGTTTAAAAATATGTTATAATATATTTTGTCCTCCGCGCTATCTTCTTCAGAAAGAAATTTAACAGGTTGAGGATATGCAGTTAATAAACCAGTCACATTGTTATTTGTTTATCACATAATAAAATACTATCTTTTTTTTTATTTCTATTGATTACACTTTTACCTACTTTACCTTAATAGGTACTTGAAAAAAAGCTACGAGCAATCTTATCAAAGCGAGATCTATTTGAAATGAATCAAAAAGTCTACAGATGCATTAACTGCAGTTGTCAATTTTCGGAAGAAAACACATTAAATTACCAACGAAAGCAAGGTAAGCACAAACTTCCCACTTTTTGTTTGCACCTACTCATTTTGAAGAATAATAATATTTTTCAGATGTCTTTTGCCCCGATTGTAAGAGCGCATTCGTAACTGAAATTCACAGTTTGCCTCAATCACTTAAAAGAATTTCAACTATTATTACGGAAGATGACCCAGGAGTAACTGTTCTAGCAATCAAGAGTGGGGCAAAAGAAGAGATGCCAAAATCATCAGATAACCGTGAATCGAGTGGAGAACCCGAAAGCAATATGAATGGAAGTATTGGTAAGGTTGTTTTTTTTTATTCTTATTAATCTACATAGTGAGGACCGCAGACTTGCAGTTGAAATTTCCGGAAAGTGTTTGCATAGATATTCATGTGTCATAAATTGGATTAAGTGTCAATTAATTTATTTAAAGTTAATAATTAAAAAAATAATAAACGTATTTAATAAATAAAACCAAAACACTGCATCAGAAAAAAGATTGCTGTGGTTTAAGATAACCAAAAGAGCCAAACTACGGTTTTATTAGGAACTTTAAGGACTTACGTAGACAGCAACTAACAAAAGGAATATTATACCTCATCCAATAATATGAGACAAAATCCAGAAAAGTTTTTAATTATTTCCGAATGAGCGTGAAATCTTTTGATGAGTTGCCCGATAAAGATCTAGATTACAAAGTTTAGGGTAATTTATATTTCGAAGCATGATAATTAGTGTCCCTTTTAGCTGCAGAAATTCAAAGAATTTAAAAATTCTGTTCGATAATTTACAGCTTGATTTATGGTTTTAAACGTCTTTATTTATGCCAGCTAATACAGCTCTGTCACATAACCGGGAATGAATTTTATAGTTCTGTCCTTGTTTGAAATAGATTTTGTACTAATTCCGATTCAGATTCCGTTAAATGGTAAACAGTTTTTGGCAATGTAATAAGACTATTGTTACCAATGTGCATATTTTGTGCCTGGAAATTCCTCCTCTGAAAAGGAGCCCCTGATAACTGATAGTTTTTTTTTTTTTAATAAGGTCTCTTCCAAGTTAGTTTCATTACGAACAACAATTTTTTCATCAGATGCCAGTGATCCCCTTCTTAAGCCCTCATCTACTCTACCCTCGACCACTTCCATTCTGCTCTTTCCCTTACATTTTCCTTCGATTCTATCAACGACTCAATGTTTCAATTTCCGCAACGCAGATTTCGTTTATCTTAATAATCTTATTAAAAACATTGGCCCAAAATTTTAAGCAGCCTATTTTATTAAGGTTTTAGTATGATACTACTTAACAACTTGCAAACTTGAAGGTAGTTTACTAACTCATTCTTAATTTTAAACATTTTCTGCGAGTAACTAGTATCGTACTAAAGCAAGTTTCTTAATGAATTGCTTCTGAAGACACCTAAAACAATGACTGTTCATGCAAAAAACAAAGTAAACAGACCTTTTGTGACGTTTGTAAATAGCATGATACTAAAAAAATAAAATAGGTGTTCGATGAGAAAGTATGATGCTATATTTGATTAAAATTTGCAAAATCGTTATTTAAACCTAGTTTCTTCATACTAATACAACTTTAAGATCGTACTAATTCAACTAAAATTTTGCGCCATTGATTTCTGTTCCTTCATAAACAATAAAAATTCAATTGATACTGCCTTGGGATTTTTCTACATGTCTATCTTTAACTGTTTCGTCCAGTCTGTTCATGATATAATAAAGAACTGCAAACCCTTCGTAATGTCAGACTAGTGGTGGACTTTCCTGAAATCCAGGACAGCTTTTGGCTTTTTAAACTATCAAAAAGCTCAACGCCGCTTCTCCGTTCTGAATTTCTTTACCTTTGGTTGAGTTGGATGTATTATTAAGAACAGTGGTTGGTGTGGGGTTAGATTTGAGGTCAAAATTTGGAAAAGTAGTTAAAGGGGGGTGGGGAATCAGAATTAGTAGTTGGGGTAAGATTGAAAGATACTCGCTAAGGTTTCGGTGGAACTGGGTTCTTAAAAGAAACTCTTTCTGTCGAGGTTTGGGAGTAAGCAAATTATGGTTATGGGAGTTAGGTTGAGGTGTATAAGGGGGTTCAGATGTAGAGAATAAGGATATACACTACGAAGGTTAACATTACTTTGGGTGTCTTGAAACCTAGAATAAGAAAATTTTAAAACTACAGTTACGGGCAGGCTAGTTAGTGTAAGTTTTCGATTTAAGGTGTTTAGGTGCTTTCAGATTTGGATGAATTCGTTGATGGGCAGCATTTCCATGAGTATGGATTTATTTGTTTACATAACCATAACACTGGAGAGCTAACGGATTTCATCCACAATCACATCAGTCAAAGCCTTAAGGTCTTAGGAAAGGATTGAATTAAATCACGGAGTAAGACAAGGTTTTAATCTTAGTCCGCTGCTTTTTGCACTTTTACTTGATTAAGGAGAGTGGCTAAATTGTGAATTAGATTTTGGTTATTTACGAATAAAGGCTGACGTCGAACTTCTGGCTGAACCCCCGGTGGCGCTACAAATTATGATTTATAAGTAGGAAGGTTATTGTAAAGTATGGAATTTGACAGTAAACAGATGAAAAATCAAAACTTATAGTCTTCAAGAATGGTTCTGGCAAACGATCAAAATACGAGCATTGGATACATGAAGTAAGCATTATCAAAGTAGTAAAATCTTATGTATATCTGGGAACAGAGTTCACGTTCAACTTGAAACTTGAAGAACATATGATAGTAAAGTTAAATAAGGCTAAAGTTGGAATTTGTGTTAGATGGAAAAGAGTTTATAACAACTGACTTATTGCAGTAAATCTAAAGCATAAAGTTTTTAATGCGAAACAATTGGAGTATCTGCTGCGTCTTTTTCTAAAAAGAATATTCTTTTACCGATGAATACACCAAAATATATGTATGTATTATTTGGAGACAAATATGCCTTCGTTATTTATAGTTACTCTTAAGTTAATCGCAGATTATATGGTGAGAATTCTGAACATGGATCAGTCAAGACAAATTTTAGAGTATTGCGATATGGCAAACACGCTATTAGTAAAGGACTGAATTATGTTAGCTGCATACTGTGGCATCATTTTAAACTTGACTTCATTAAATGGAATGCAGTGCAAAAGAGCTCTTTACGAAGTTATTGAAGTCACCGTTGAGAACGAAATACACGCCGTCATTTAAAAAGCTAAGTCATCGACAAAAAGACGGTACTACTCTACTATTTTAACAGTTCATGTAAGAGCCACATAGGAATTGTTTTCAAAATAAGAGGAGAGCTGATCAGATTAAATTTTATGCCACACCGACCGTAATGACAGATTGTAAAATTCCAGTATCTGTAACTTGTATAGCGGGAAGATATAAAACATAATATGCCCAAGCAACACAATTGCCTCTTACAGATATCTTGAAAAGTTATTTTCCAAGTGCTTTCAACTCTTTGAACAATCTTAAAGAGGTCTGTAATACCCAAAAAGGCCTAAAGGGGAGGAGTCTATTGTATTGAACAAAGAGTTCTAAGCAAAGTATTTGTAAGACTTCATAAAGATCATTTTTTGATTAATCTATAAAGACACTTTCAAGTGGTTTTCAAGATGTTTATATTTTTGAGTAGAAAGATTTAACTGCAAATACAAATTTAATGCAATTCAAATAAAATGGATTGACTAATATAAATACACAAACATGGCGAATTCTTTCCTTCAATAATTTATGACTGGATTTACGATAATCATTGTATACCCTTTTTATGATTGTGTGTTTTGATTTGCGAGAGAAGATTTAATTTGAAACCGCATACTCTACCCTACTTGAAATTAACGCCCCTTTAAATAGAATAGTATTTACAAAGAAATATTCAGAAAAATAATGTTATAATAATAAAATGCCCTCAGAATAAAAAAAAAATGACGTTTATGTATGCAATAGATATGGCCGATTCATGTATGTGTATGTATCGAAGGTATTCCTACCTACAGGGTGCTTTATTTTATGAAAGGTCTTTTTTTGTTCGATCTGAATAATTTTAAAATGTAAAATAATTTCAGCAAATAAATACAACTCAAAAGGTTTACAAACTGAGCGACATATTAGCACTTACGTCTTTAGAATTTTGTATGAAATAAAATTAAATCAACTTTTTTATTGTATATGGTGATGCTAAGATCTCCTTTATACCTACTACAAAACACGAAGAAACATAATAATTGTTTGAAGAATGATTTCGGATTTTTATTGCATTTTTTTCAAAATTTAAATGTAAGTTGACAGGTTTTATACATCTTACAGAGAAAAGATACAAAAAGACATACTATATGAAAATAAGTGAAAATATATGTCATTCCTTAATTTTTATTTCACAAAGTGTTAAAATCCCTGGATTAAGAATCTGTTAGAAAGATATGCTAACTTGACATTTTATTGTTGCGTCAACATTCTATCAAAATACAAAATATTGAATTCAACTGTCAACCGACTAAAGAATCACTGAAAATTCAGAAAATTTGATATTATACATAAGCAAAATAATACCCATTATCAATTTTAGTTGAATTTGAATTTTGTTTCAACATTTCTTTTATATTCTGCCAAAGTTCTTCAAATAACAACATTTCCTTCTTTCATTTACGTTCATCCGTAGAAACTGATGACTTCGTATAGTAAACGATAAAACATAAAAATCTAGTAAATAATAATTTTATCTTCAATATAGGTTTAACAATGTCACCCTTTACAAAATATATGTATTTTATACAGATACGCCACCCATTTGTTAAGAACTCTTTAAAATATCTTAAGCACTTCACAATAAGATATCGAAACTGAAATTCAAAGCAAAGAGTGAAAAAAGTGTAAACAAAGAGTAACAACCTTCAGTCTCAGAACATCGTGCCACACATCTTTCCTATACTTCTTTCTCTTCTTAACTTCACGCCCGTGCTATGTTGAAACATTTAAAGGGTAATCTAATCCCTTGAGCGCGGGTAGATTATAAAAAAAAAAAGGAAGAATATAGATGTTTACAATCAGTCAAATCCAAAAAAAAGAGCAAACAAAGTGTAAGCAAAGAGTAAAAGAAAAAGATAACAAATTCACAACAATAAGGCTAGGCGCGCACATTAAATTTTTAGTTTTGCAACTGTTTGTTACGAGCAACTAAAAAGTTTGTGTTTTGACACAAACTAAACGATTGCCTAAAATGAGTTCGCTATTCTGTGTAACATATAATTATACGCATCTGCGCGAACATTCAACCAAATAGTTCATCTGTTTTCTATAAGCAACCAAACAGTTGTGCAGTTTTGCTTATTTTTTGTTAAACATAATTATATGCAATGGCGCGCACATTCAACTAAATAGTTGAGTTGTTTTCTTTAAACAGAAGAGAGAAAAAAAAATTTTCGCCTGGTTTCACAATTCACAATTGTTAGGCGAAACAAATACGTCTTAGTGAAAACTTACACAGAATATCTTCAAGATGTATTCGAAAGATTAAAATGAAAACCTCTTTCAGCATTTTAAAACTACTCCTTTTAAAGAGGTTTTAAAGAGGGTACATAGAGAGTCAATATGGTGACATTTGTCATGATTATCTCTAAGATGTTTTAAAGAGCATTTAATTATACTATAACAAAAAGAACATTTTAAAGAGCAAATTAGGAGGTCATAAAGTGAAATGGTATTAAGAAGATTGAACTAACAGCTTGTAAAGAGCTGATACATTTATTGAAGTACTCTCCAAGAGTTTATGTGTTGCTTGGGTGTTCAATGCTGAAAGAGATCGGAGGGCTCAATTCCAAAAAAAGTACGATGCAGGCTGAGGAGATTACTGGTTAATATTAAGACTATTGCAAGGAAGCTTTACCTATAGGTCTAGAATATGCGCCGAAAGCTTTTGAGTAATTTCCAAAAAAACATCAGTTTTAACTAAAAAATGAAAAAAAATAATCTGCTCTGTTTTTAATAAACAAAAACAAATTACAGACTCTCTCTAAGTTGAACTCCCTCTAAGTCGAAGTTCCCTCTAACTCGAACTTTTTAACCGTATTTTTGCATTCCCCTAAATTTTCCATACAAAAACTATCCTCTAAGTCGAAGTTTCCTCTAACTCGAACACATTCTCTTGATTATTGACCCATTTTCTTTCCCTCTAAGTCGATCAAAAAAAATCTCAAATCGGAACTCGATATTGTTTGTAATTCTTATTTCTTATTAAAATTATTAAATAATTTGCAGCCAATCTGTATTAACATTTTTTTTTTTTAGATTAAGAATTTTATTTTTCAATTTGTTTTATATACAATTTGACTTAAAACTAACTTATTACTAAATTAAATCATGTTGGCTCAACAATAGGGGCCCAACGTTCTTCATTTGGCTTTACATAATGCTATTTGCTTACAATATCATATTAATGTTTTCTTAATCTAATTCATGATTTTTTTTAATATTAACTAAATAATAATTTTTGATGAGTGGGCGTTTTATCCCCTGTAGTATTGATTGTTGTTCTTCTCGCAAAAGGGTGCGTTGTCGTTATGGATGATGCCTTCAAATTGATCGTCAGTGATGGCTCGGGTGTATAGATACTTGTCACGAGGCTCTAGTTCATGCTGGAGAAGTTGTTGCACTTCCGTGTTGGGATGATCTTCCAGGTTCCTGATGATTTTTCCGGAGAGCTGCAGTAAATACTTGTCCAATGGTATTAACTTTGCTTCTTTATACAGATTCCTTGTTGGTATATATTTCTTCGTCAGTGTGTTACGGTACAGTCCAGTGCAAATGCGGAGCATCTTTCTTTCAAAAAGCTTCATCTTTTTCATTGTTGTAGGTGAAATAGTAAACCAGATGGGAAAGGCGTAGGTCAGAACGGGTCGGATAAGTTGTTTGTATACAAGCAGTTTGGTTTTCTTACTTAGTCCATTTCGCCTCCTGAGAAGCGGATGGACCAAGTGCAAAGAATAGTTGGCTCTCTTCAACATCAAGTCTGCATGCCTTTTGAATTTGAATTTGTTGGAAAAGTTGATTCCTAAGTACTTCGTTGATGATTTGACTGTCACTGTCAGTGTTGTCTGGAAGCTTTATTTTGATTGCATCACAGCGTGTTGCAAACGCTCGTCTTCGAATGACAGTCACTGGTGTTCGGATGATGAGTTCAGTCTTTTCGCTGTTTATCCTCAGTCCCCATTTGACATAGTATTCCCATAGGTTTTTAATGTGCTCTTGCACTCTCCTGGCAGCAATTTCTGGTGAAAAAGCGGTGGCGTATGTGATTGAGTCGTCTGCATAAAGCTTCGTCTTTGTACCTGATATGTTGGCTGGTTGATCAGCAGTGTAAATGTTGAACAGCAGTGGTCCAAGTTTTGATCCTTGAGGAACTCCAGCGTTAATTCCTTTGGTTGATGACACATGTTTTTCTACCTGTACATAAAAAAGTCTATGGGTTAGAAAAGTTTTGATTATTCTTACCAAGTAATTAGCAAGTCCAAGTTCCGAGAGTTTGAATAGTAATCCTTTTATCCAAACGCTGTCGAAAGCTTTTTCGATGTCCAGCAAACACGCTACAGTGGTTTCCTTTTTGTTGAGTCCAATTGTAACATCAGTATGGAGTCCCAGTAATGGATGTATGGTAGAGTGTTTATTTCGAAAGCCATACTGAAACTCCGGTATGACATCTCTTTCTCTGCAGAAAACGTTGAGTTTCTTCAATATCAATGCCTCCAGTATCTTACTCATGCAACTGAGCAAAGAAATTGGCCGATATCCTTCCACATTTGTGCGGTTGTTCTTCTTCGGGACAGGGGCCACTTTTGCGGTTTTCCAGGCTGCAGGGAAATAGCTGTTGTTCAGGCAGTTATTGAAGATTATAGTCAACAGGAGTACAGCAAGATTTGGTAACTTTTTAAGCACGTAATTAGAAATCTTGTCGCTTCCTGCTGATTTTTTGGAGTTTCCAGTGAAGATAATATCAGCTACTTCTTCAGGAGAAGTGAAAACATCTGTCAGCGTCGGCTCCGATGATGGGTTTTCCTCGTTGAACAGGGTCACGGTTTCGGTGGTTGATGATATCTCTTGAAAGCGAGTTTCTACATCTTCGATAAAGTCAGGAAGATGTACGGGAGGGCGATCTTTGAAACTATCATGAAAGTGATTTGCAAACGCTTCAGCTTTCTCTGCAGAAGTTGTTGAAACTTCTTGTCCGTGAAGGATGGTGTCTGGAATTGAGTTCGCTTTTCCAACAATCAGATTGATCTTTTTAAACGTGTCAGGTCCAGGTTTGATATCTTCAAGTCTCTTCCTAAAATCCTTTTCCTGATGATGTTTTATTGCCTGGTTGAACATTGTGTTAGTGCACTGTAGTTCTGAGTGTAGTCGACGGTATTCGACACTTTCCCTGTTAAATGTCCTGTGGAATATTCTTTGGAGGCTTTTGCGGAGTCTTTGCCGGTGAGCATATAATAATTGTATATGTTGGGGTAAGTTTGCATATTTATCTCTGCTGGTGCGTGGTGTTTTCTGCCTGTCCAAAGCATTGTTGACAACTGTTTCAAATTGAGCAATGGTGTTGTCGATCTCATTATTGTTGAGATTGTTGACGCTGGAGACTTCTGGTAGGCGTTCTTCAACTTCTGAACGGAATCTTATCCAGTTCAGTTTTTCGTATTGGATTTGGAATTCGGGAATACGACGTTCAGTTGTAATCCTGTAATTCAATCTGACTCTCATTTCAACCGCCAGATGGTCCGAGTCACTATCATGTGCAACACAAGTGAAGTTTTGGAACTCGGGAAGGATGTTCGTAAAATTGGACGTCACTAAAAAGAAGTCTAGCAACGACGGAGTTCTTGGAAATGTGGGCCTATGTTGTGATATAACCACCAATGAGTGAAGTTCAGGGTTGTCTTGCAGCCAGTTCACAATTGCTTTTCCTTGTGTAGATTCCCTGGTGTCCATCCAGAGTGGGTGTCGTGCATTGAAGTCACCTCCAAGTACACAGTACGTATATTGGCTAGCCAGATTGTTGATGGCGTTGAGGTCATGTATGATGTCACATCTTGTTGCGTTACACTTGTTGTATACTGAGACGAGAAGCAGCGTCTCATTATCCGACATAATGATCACAACGGCTGTAGTCTCCATGGAGCGCAGTACAGGTACCCTAACGTACTCGCTTTTAAGGTCTGATTTCAAGAGGATGGCAGTTCCTCTGCCTTCAGATGTCTTGTCCTGTCTATAGGATGTGTAGCCTTCCGGTTTAAGGGTGTTTTTTGCTGTGATGTTTGTTTCCTGTAAAAAGATAATATCGGGTTTCTTTGATTTTAAAAAAAAGTTTAGTGAAATACGTCTGGCTGTAGAATAAATAGAATTAACGTTATATGTAGTATTAACATTTTTATCTTCTGTGATTTCTATTAAAAGTGCAAGTAGTTTGTATGCTTAATAAACATTGCTATTTACTTTTTATAGTTTTATTTTACTCAGGAGTAAAATTGTAAGCAACAAAAAGAGCTCTCCAGATTGGTCGAGCTGATGGAAGAGAGCCCAAAACAAATAAAACTTCTTTCAAAACGACCGACACTGTGGGTTGTGCCATACCAATGTGGAAGTCATTACCATCGTTCAACGCTCCTTGTGCAAGAAATTTTGAGGTAGCTGCAAGTTTAGTTACATATATTTATAAATATATTAAGGAATGCTTCTTCGGAAAGTCTAAAGTTTCATATGAAAATTAAAAAAAGATCGAATTATCTGCATACATTTCATTTTCATTTATTTGACAGTATGGTATGTACAATAAGATGACATCTTTTATAGTACTTAGATACTATTATTAGAAATTTACTTTTAATTAAATCATACAGATATATTTAAAAAAAAATAATAATTTGTTGAGTCCATTTGTTCTCGAAACCAAATGGACTCGAAGCATCGCGTAATTTTCTTCGAATGTTCGCTTGCTCCGAAGTATTTTCTTGTTCAACATCCTATTCATCTAAAAAAAGTTCTATAGTAGACGTTACACAATTAAATAATTTGCACGATCCGAACAAAATAATTTTATCATCAACGAGTTTCTGGTTGGCTAACAATGTGATAACAAAATAATATTTTGGAAACGATAATACTAATTTTGTCAATTGAATTCATAATAGATCTTAAATCTGAAGAGCGTTCACAATTCATCAAAAATTTTGATTTTCGACAACGATAATACCAATTCATTAATTTTATTGATAAATATAAAATATCGCATTGATCTTTGACAACCGTAATAAGGGCGTTGATTTCATTAGGATCTATATCGTGCAGTAAATCCACTACCCTCCGCTTTTTTTGAAGCTACATTGAGTTCCCCAACATTTGTACATGGCCTTCCATGCTTGGAACTATGTGCTTGAGATGATTCTGTATTATTTTTGTTATTTAAGAAATTTAAAACATCTTCACTCAGCATAAAAATATTGTTCAAATACAAAGAATTTTTTTTTAGTTTAGGGTTATTCCTATTACATAACTTCCAATATTAACAAAAACAAATTTTCTGACTTCTTTACACTGGATTTAATTTTATCAGGAGCATCTTCTAGGTGGTATACGTCTAAAACGTAATTGAAAACAGAAATATTTTTGTTGTTCTGGTCCGCTGTAAATTAAAGCAAATAACTCAGAAAGGGGCAAACAGATGTAGATGAAACTGTGCCAACATAAAATTTAGGCAAATTTTGAAATAATACCTCAAAATTATGAACATGTTCTGACATGTTTTTTTAAAATCTTATTTGAATTCTAAATTAATTTATTTTTGTTTTCAAAACAAAGAAGTATTGATAACTCACCCATATTTTTACAAAATTTAAAATTTTTATCTTAAAATGTACACAATAACAATAAATTCCACTAGATACAAATTTAACAATTATGAAAACCTCACATAAACCTTACATAAAACATCACAAAACAATCACTGTCAAAATTCATATAAATTCGTTAAAGTTTTCTCATTCACTTAAGAACTCATGTTTGGGAGCGAATTGTATGTACATTATAGAGGTTATCTCTATAAAAGTACCGTTTTAGCATGAGCTGACACTACATAATTATGAATCAATACTAAAAATATGCATATCTAAAAATTTTTTTTTTTGATTTTTCACAAAGGGACAAAACACTGTGTGTTGCATCGCCTGCGCCGTCACCGTCATGTCAGTGTGCTGCGCTGCTACGAGTATACCTGCAATTTACAATATTATCAAACACAAAAATCTCTTCCTAAAAAGATATTCATAAAAAAATTGCAAGGCAATAAAATGGTTGGATTCCATTCCATTCCAACTTTCAAACATTTTGTGCTTTATAGATAGATAGATAGATAGATAGATAGATAGATAGATAGATAGATAGATAGATAGATAGATAGATAGATAGATAGATAGATAGATAGATAGATAGATAGATAGATAGATAGATAGATAGATAGATAGATAGATAGATAGATAGATAGATAGATAGATAGATAGATAGATAGATAGATAGATAGATAGATAGATAGATAGATAGATAGATAGATAGATAGATAGATAGATAGATAGATAGATAGATAGATAGATAGATAGATAGATAGATAGATAGATAGATAGATAGATAGATAGATAGATAGATAGATAGATAGATAGATAGATAGATAGATAGATAGATAGATAGATAGATAGATAGATAGATAGATAGATAGATAGATAGATAGATAGATAGATAGATAGATAGATAGATAGATAGATAGATAGATAGATAGATAGATAGATAGATAGATAGATAGATAGATAGATAGATAGATAGATAGATAGATAGATAGATAGATAGATAGATAGATAGATAGATAGATAGATAGATAGATAGATAGATAGATAGATAGATAGATAGATAGATAGATAGATAGATAGATAGATAGATAGATAGATAGATAGATAGATAGATAGATAGATAGATAGATAGATAGATAGATAGATAGATAGATAGATAGATAGATAGATAGATAGATAGATAGATAGATAGATAGATAGATAGATAGATAGATAGATAGATAGATAGATAGATAGATAGATAGATAGATAGATAGATAGATAGATAGATAGATAGATAGATAGATAGATAGATAGATAGATAGATAGATAGATAGATAGATAGATAGATAGATAGATAGATAGATAGATAGATAGATAGATAGATAGATAGATAGATAGATAGATAGATAGATAGATAGATAGATAGATAGATAGATAGATAGATAGATAGATAGATAGATAGATAGATAGATAGATAGATAGATAGATAGATAGATAGATAGATAGATAGATAGATAGATAGATAGATAGATAGATAGATAGATAGATAGATAGATAGATAGATAGATAGATAGATAGATAGATAGATAGATAGATAGATAGATAGATAGATAGATAGATAGATAGATAGATAGATAGATAGATAGATAGATAGATAGATAGATAGATAGATAGATAGATAGATAGATAGATAGATAGATAGATAGATAGATAGATAGATAGATAGATAGATAGATAGATAGATAGATAGATAGATAGATAGATAGATAGATAGATAGATAGATAGATAGATAGATAGATAGATAGATAGATAGATAGATAGATAGATAGATAGATAGATAGATAGATAGATAGATAGATAGATAGATAGATAGATAGATAGATAGATAGATAGATAGATAGATAGATAGATAGATAGATAGATAGATAGATAGATAGATAGATAGATAGATAGATAGATAGATAGATAGATAGATAGATAGATAGATAGATAGATAGATAGATAGATAGATAGATAGATAGATAGATAGATAGATAGATAGATAGATAGATAGATAGATAGATAGATAGATAGATAGATAGATAGATAGATAGATAGATAGATAGATAGATAGATAGATAGATAGATAGATAGATAGATAGATAGATAGATAGATAGATAGATAGATAGATAGATAGATAGATAGATAGATAGATAGATAGATAGATAGATAGATAGATAGATAGATAGATAGATAGATAGATAGATAGATAGATAGATAGATAGATAGATAGATAGATAGATAGATAGATAGATAGATAGATAGATAGATAGATAGATAGATAGATAGATAGATAGATAGATAGATAGATAGATAGATAGATAGATAGATAGATAGATAGATAGATAGATAGATAGATAGATAGATAGATAGATAGATAGATAGATAGATAGATAGATAGATAGATAGATAGATAGATAGATAGATAGATAGATAGATAGATAGATAGATAGATAGATAGATAGATAGATAGATAGATAGATAGATAGATAGATAGATAGATAGATAGATAGATAGATAGATAGATAGATAGATAGATAGATAGATAGATAGATAGATAGATAGATAGATAGATAGATAGATAGATAGATAGATAGATAGATAGATAGATAGATAGATAGATAGATAGATAGATAGATAGATAGATAGATAGATAGATAGATAGATAGATAGATAGATAGATAGATAGATAGATAGATAGATAGATAGATAGATAGATAGATAGATAGATAGATAGATAGATAGATAGATAGATAGATAGATAGATAGATAGATAGATAGATAGATAGATAGATAGATAGATAGATAGATAGATAGATAGATAGATAGATAGATAGATAGATAGATAGATAGATAGATAGATAGATAGATAGATAGATAGATAGATAGATAGATAGATAGATAGATAGATAGATAGATAGATAGATAGATAGATAGATAGATAGATAGATAGATAGATAGATAGATAGATAGATAGATAGATAGATAGATAGATAGATAGATAGATAGATAGATAGATAGATAGATAGATAGATAGATAGATAGATAGATAGATAGATAGATAGATAGATAGATAGATAGATAGATAGATAGATAGATAGATAGATAGATAGATAGATAGATAGATAGATAGATAGATAGATAGATAGATAGATAGATAGATAGATAGATAGATAGATAGATAGATAGATAGATAGATAGATAGATAGATAGATAGATAGATAGATAGATAGATAGATAGATAGATAGATAGATAGATAGATAGATAGATAGATAGATAGATAGATAGATAGATAGATAGATAGATAGATAGATAGATAGATAGATAGATAGATAGATAGATAGATAGATAGATAGATAGATAGATAGATAGATAGATAGATAGATAGATAGATAGATAGATAGATAGATAGATAGATAGATAGATAGATAGATAGATAGATAGATAGATAGATAGATAGATAGATAGATAGATAGATAGATAGATAGATAGATAGATAGATAGATAGATAGATAGATAGATAGATAGATAGATAGATAGATAGATAGATAGATAGATAGATAGATAGATAGATAGATAGATAGATAGATAGATAGATAGATAGATAGATAGATAGATAGATAGATAGATAGATAGATAGATAGATAGATAGATAGATAGATAGATAGATAGATAGATAGATAGATAGATAGATAGATAGATAGATAGATAGATAGATAGATAGATAGATAGATAGATAGATAGATAGATAGATAGATAGATAGATAGATAGATAGATAGATAGATAGATAGATAGATAGATAGATAGATAGATAGATAGATAGATAGATAGATAGATAGATAGATAGATAGATAGATAGATAGATAGATAGATAGATAGATAGATAAATAAATAGATAGGTAGATAGATAGATAGATAGATAGATAGATAGATAGATAGATAGATAGATAGATAGATAGATAGATAGATAGATAGATAGATAGATAGATAGATAGATAGATAGATAGATAGATAAAGTCTTTATTTTTTCAATCATTCAAAAGTACAATATTTGGATTAAAAAGATTTACAAAGCAGGGTTTGATAAGCCGTCGGCCGGAAGAAACCAAAAAAAAAAAAGTAGTAATAGAATAATGAGAGAAAATAATTTAAACAAATAATTTAAAATATATGTGTATACAAGAAATATAAAATTTATAATGTACATATGTATTTAATATTGCGACTTTTAGTTTAGTCAAAACAAAGTAGAAAATACTTCAACTGTGTTATTATTCTTTATTAGAAGCAAAAAAGATATTAAATATATACATATATGTATGTATGCATAAATGAAAGTTTAAGTTTGAATTCAAAAAAATTAGAAAGATTTATTATTCAAAATTCAATATCATAATGATGTGACTTTTAGTTTAATCAAAACAAAAAAAAATTGAAGAAACGTACAAGCTTTTAGTTTAGCTAAAATAAAAAATAGTCGAGATACATCTCTTAAGGCTGTTATAAATAAATATAAAAAGAAGAAAGAAGGACTGGATTTTTAAAATATTTATTTTAGGTAAAGGCTTTTAGTTTAGCTAAAACAAAAAAAAAACAAAAAAGAGCAATTATAATTATATCTCAAAACATATTCATATATTCATTTCGAAAGTTTCTTGCGTGTGAAACATAGCGTATAAGAGGATTCCAACCAAGGTCTCCATTTAAAACCCTGACACATTCCGCTAGCGAAAGAAAACTAGAACTAAAATAAAGTCTTCGGATTTCCTGCAGAACTGGACAAAGTGCTAGGAAATGAAAAACATCTTCGTTCTGATTTAGGTTGCAGAGAGAGCACACAGGGTTTAAATCTGTTCTATGAGGCCTAAAATTCAGATCAAGCATTTCGGTTCTAGTCTTGAAAATTAAACTCATTTCTAATTCAGTAAACTCTTTTCTAAAATAATTGTTTTCTCCCAGTTTGAGATTAAGCTGCCTGTATGTACTCCTTGATGCTTCTGTTCCTCGCAAAACACAACTGGAACATCGTATCATCTATTACAGATATACATACATTCATATAATGAATTTTTTAAATCTTCTAGATTATCCACTGTCAGTGATATTGTAAAATTATGTGTTCTAGCAAGGTCATACCAGGTTTTGATTGGACTGTAACCGCATCTAAAACAAATCATGAGAATCCGTTTCTGCAGGTTTCGATCTGATCGCTTTAATACCTTAACAATATAATCCGCATTTGCCTTTAGATTTCTCAGAAATATTTGGGGTAAACCTGACTCCAGGTGAATCGCGTAATTAGGGGTGTTGGAAGGTAACCTAAAAATTCGCTTAAAGAAATACCTTTGCAGGTTTTCTATTTCTTCTAACTGTTCGTACCCGTACACTTCATTCCCATAGCAGAGACAACTATTCACTGGAGCGTTATAGACTTGGAATTTTGAAGCTGGATCCACGAAATTGTTGGCATAAAACTGAGACCATATGGTATTTATTGCAATTTTCGCAGCATTTGTTTTTGCTTTAATATGTGCGTGAATATTCAAGTTGTATGTCATTATATATCCAAGATACTTAAATTCATCTACCACTTCAATAATCTCACCATCTAGGGTCCAGTTCATACGTGCATACCCAATAAACCAGTTTCTAGACCTGAAAACCATTATTTTCGATTTGGTAGTATTGATCTTAAGATCCCACAAGCTACAGAACTGTTTTAGCTTGTTAATCTGAAGCTGTAGGGTGAGCGGGCTATCTGAAAGAATCACTAAATCATCTGCATAGAGCAAAACTTTAACAGAAACATCTCCAAAGTGGATTCCTCCAGGTATGTGGTTTTCAATGTCATTAATAAATAAAGCAAAAATTAGAGGACTTAAAACACATTCTTGAGCGACACCTGTATCACATCTAAATTCCCTTGACTCTTTGGGGGCCGTTTTGTACAGATGCAGTCATATTTTCTAGGATTTTTCCGTAGACTCGTACAAATTTCGTTGACAAACCAATTAGTGAGAGTTTATAAAGCAAGGAACTTCTATTGATCGTATCGAAAGCCGCTTTCAAGTCAACAAAGAGGGTGTATAAACACTTCTTTTTGTGAATAAAACATCTAGCGCAAGTGCTAAGTATGAAAATTTAATTAATATTGGAGAGGTTGGCTCGAAAACCAGCTTGGAAACAGCTAATGATATTATTTTGTTCGACCCAGTTTAGTAGTCTTGTATAGAGTATATGTGTAAAAACTTTTCTTAAAGAGTTTAATACTCCAATACCCCTATAGTTTTTAGGAAGTTCGCGGTTACCTTTTTTAAAAATTGCTGAAATTCTGGACAGCTGAAAATTTTCGGGAATTACTGAAAATTCCATTTAAATAAAATGCACGACTGGGTCGCACGAACTTGCTCCTATGTAATAGACTAGGAATTTTAAAAACGGATGTTATTAAAGAAAACTGTTCATAAGGATAAAATGATTTTTTTTAATTCTTTTAGATAAAAACAGAATGCTATGCAAATATGAATTTAAGCAGAAACAAAAATTATAAGTCGTTGTAGTGGTTCCTTAAAAAAATAAGCTTTTATGTACAAAATTTTTAAAACATTTTTAAGAAAAAATTCTGGTACGCCAACCTTAAGTTTTTATTATTGTACGAATAAAAGTCCAAAAAAAGAACTAAGCCGTTCCTGAGATATCGAATTTTTCAAAAAAAAAAAAATACTTTTTTCTAAAAATTGAAAAAATATTTTTTCTTAAGTTTTTAAATGCAATGTTTTTTAAACTTTTTAGGAGCTTCTTTATAAAAAATTTCGTTAAAATCCGTTATGTCGATAATGAGTAATTCCAAATTCTAAAAAATCGATCTATGGTAGGTACAGTCAGTAATATCTAGATTTCAATTTTTTTTATTAAATTATGGATCGTAAAGATTGATCAAAAGAAAAAAAATTTTAGCAAAATTCTCGGAAACGTTTTCGAGAAAAATACGATTTTCGAAAACTATGTTTTAGTTTTAGATAAAACAAAATTTTTTTTCTCAAATCTTGTAGATTATTTTAAGAAACTTTTATTTGTCAAGTTTGAAAAAAATCGAGCATGGGGTTTTCGAAATATTGAGTTTCCAAAAAAAAATTTTGAATTGTTTTTTTAAATCCAAAAAATAAAAAATTGAAAATTTGAATTTTAAATAATATTCAAACTTTGGAGGAGCTTTGGCATAAAAAAAATGATTTAAATCGGCTGTACCGTTTTCGAGAAAATCAAAAACAAAAAAAAAAGGACCCAGGGGGGCTACCAAAAATAACAATTTCTTGTAAAATTTTTTTCAACCATTAGCTAGTTTTAACCAAATGAAATTTTTCAAATTTTTTTTAAAAAAATCTGTGGGACAGTTTTTGAGAAAAAAAAATATTTATAAAATTTCGAAAAAAATCGTATGGCAGGTACCGTTATTTTTGGTCTTAAAAAAAAAACAGAAAAAAACGTCCGGGGGAAAAAATTAAAACCTATATCTACCAACTTTGAAAAAAATCGGCCGAGCCGTTTAGGCTGTAGTCGAACCGACAGACAGACAGAATTGCGAGACCCACTTTTTTGGTCTTCGCTATCATCGTAATGTCAACTTTGATCAAAATCTCGAGTTCGATTTTTTTTACGAATGCATAACTTGCCTTATAGTACCTATAAGTCGCAAGTAAAAATTGAAGATGTACTCTAAAAACTGTGGTTGCATGTTTATAAAACTCTACTGGGATTCCATCAGAGCCCGTAGCTTTATTATTCTTCATTTTTCTTAGTGCAGTCGTAAGTTCCATCATTGTGAATTTGGAGTCCAAATCGGGAATTGTAACATTTGGAAACGCAAAATTTATTCTCTTGGAGTTAGGGTCTGGCAAAAGGAGGGTTTCAAAATAAGTCGCGAGTAAATTTTCATCGATTGTAAACGACATCCTGCTACTTTGTCCACCTAAAAAGTGCACGCTTTTCCAAAAAGATTTTGAATCATTACATTTCAAGAGTTTGGAAGCCGACCTTTTAATGTATAATTCCTTTTTGAGGTTACATAATCTTTTATATTCCTGATTTGACTGCAGGTATAGTGATTTAAAAAATGAATTATTTGTTTTTCGGAAAAGTTTTAAGAGGGCGAACGATTTTTTCCTACTTCTTTTGCATTCTTCGTCGTACCACTTAGAATGAAAAGTAACTACATACATGGTTATGTGTACTAGTGTCCGCAGACTGTCTGTCTTACCGCTGAAAAAACTGAATTTGTAACAATTTCTATAGTCTCAGATGTTACATCAGGGGCCTATTTCACCATCTTACAAAATTGTGATTACAAGCATTTTTTTAACAAATTTGTAAAAATCGAGTTTTTTTTATATGTAATTTTTCTTAATCACAAATTTGTACTTGTAATTTGTAGTTGGTGAAATAGGCCCCAGGCATGTTAATTAGGTGTTGGTTAAGTTTTATTTTGTGGTTTATTTGAAAGCAGTAAAACTATATCACTAAAGTTTTCTTAAATCTGTGTATTGGAAAAGAAAAGGGGAACGTGGCGGTGAGATTCCAACTGCAATACATGCACATATTTGCGGACGTGCGGATTATGCTTATGAGTTTCATAGTTATTTTTTTTTATTTGAAAGAATCTAGGTAAAACTAGGAATTTTAAAAACGGATGTTATTAAAGAAAACTGTTCATAAGGATAAAATGAATTTTTTAAATTCTTTTAGTAGTAAGAGATAAAAACAGAATGCTATGCAAATATGAATTTATGCAGGAACAAAAATTATAAGTCGTTGTAGTGGTTCCTTAAAAAAATAAGCTTTTATGTACAAAATTTTTAAAACATTTTTAAGAAAAAATTCTGGTACGCCAACCTTAAGTTTTTATTATTGTACGAATAAAAGTCTAATTTCCAAAAAAAATACTAAGCCGTTCTTGAGATATCGAATTTTTCAAAAAAAAAAAAATACTTTTTTCTAAAAATTGAAAAAATATTTTTTCTTAAGTTTTTAAATGCAATGTTTTTTAAACTTTTTAGGAGCTTCTTTATAAAAAATTTCGTTAAAATCCGTTATGCCGATAATGAGTAATTCCAAATTCGAAAAAATCGTTCTACGTATGGTAGATACAGTCAGTAATATCTAGATTTCAATTTTTTTTATTAAATTACAGATCGTAAAAATTGATCAAAAGAAAAAAAAATTTAGCAAAATTATCGGAACCATTTTCGAGAAAAATACGATTTTCGAAAACTATTTTTTAAAATTTGTATGGAAGGTACCGTTAGTTTTAGATAAAACAAAATTTCTTTTTCTCAAATCTTGTAGATTATGTTAAGAAACTTTTATTTGTCAAGTTTGAAAAAAGTCGAGCATGGGGTTTTCGAAATATTGAGTTTCCAAAAAAAAAATTTGAATCCAAAAAATAAAAAATTGAAAATTTGAATATGTAATAATAATAATATTCAAACTTTGGAGGAGCTTTGGCATAAAAAAAAATGATTTAAATCGGCTGTACCGTTTTCGAGAAAATCAAAAACAAAAAAAAGGACCCAGGGAGGCTACCAAAAATAACAATTTTTTGTAAAATTTTTTTCAACCATTAGCTAGTTTTAACCAAATGAAATTTTTCAATTTTTTTTTTAAATTCTGTGAAACTGTTTTTGAGAAAAAAAAATATTTATAAAATTTCGAAAAAAAATCGTATGGCAGGTACCGTTATTTTTGGTCTTAAAAAAAAAACAAAAAAACGCCCGGGGGAAAAATTAAAACCTATATCTACCAACTTTGAAGAAAATCGGCCGAGCCGTTTAGGCTGTAGTCGAACCGACAGACAGACAGAATTGCGAGACCCACTTTTTTGGTCTTCGCTATTATCGTAATGTCAACTTTGATTAAAACCTCGAGTTTGATTTTGTTTACGAATGCATAACTTGCCTTATAGTAACTATAAGTCGCAAGTAAAAAGAGATACATACGTATTTACGTTCCAGTGAGATTCCAATTAATTATTTATTTATTTAATTTGTTATTTAATTCAATAAATCATTAAAAAAACTCTCTCTAACTCGAATTTTTCTTAAACTCCCTCTAACTCGAACTAGTTTTGATATCCTGTGAAACTTCGACTTAGAGGGAGTCGACGTATTTTTTATTTCAGTAATCCAAAAAAGTCCCATACAATAATACTAATTTCATCCTACAAAAATTGCTTAAAATAAACTTAAAAAAATTAATTAATTAATTAATTAATTTTCTCAATGAATGATCTGTTTTTATTTTTTTATTTATATTTTTTATTTTTTATATTTTGTTTAACTATCCAAGTATTGACTGATAGTTCGAAATATACTAAATAACTAACTTTTATGTGTTTTATTATTCATAAATCAAAATCTGTAAGCAAATTTGATACATTTTGGTGCAAATGAGGGGCAGATCCAAACTTTAAAAAATCGCAGTAATTTAATTACTAGTATTGTTTATTTAACCTAAAACTTGATTAGAAAAATGTGAAAATATGCAAATTTTTTAACACCATATCATTTTTTAACATTCGTTAAATAATTAATTTTTCAAAGAGTTTTTTTTTTATTTCTCACAAAAAGTTAAATGTAGACTTGCATCCCTTTTGATGCAAGGTTCTCAATTGAATTGATTTTAAAGGTGATTGTTTTGTTATTAAAAATGTAAATAAAATTATTTCACCAAAATTGAAGATAAAATTAAGCTACTCGGACGACATAATTACGTATAAATTATTAAACTTAATATGACATTTGAACTGAATAAAAATATATCTATATTGTTTTTTAATAGATTTGCTAGCATTTAACTAGTTATCTCAAATTATCGGGTATGCAATATAAAAATGTGCCTACATATAATAAACAAACATTTGTATTAGAATATAATATAGGCATTTTTCAATTGATTTTTTTAAAAGGTTTGAAATAATCGGTGTTATTTATAAGCTATGTACAGTATTTGTACATTTATACTGAAAAACGTAAGTTTTTTTTTTAAAAAGAAACATTGCGACGGTGCTCGAGAGATTCAAATGTTTTTGTTATACTCGTACTTCTATCACCTATCATTTTTAAAGAACTTTTTTGAATTCTAACCAAGAGACTTAGGTGTGATATTGGAGCACCTGCCCAAATATGAGAATTGTACTTGAACTTTGGACGAGTCTAAGCCTTATAGATTTCATCCAGATCAGATGGGGTACAAAATTTCTTTCAACTTCTAAGGAAACCTAATTACTTAGTAGCGTTTTTGGTGACGTCGAATATGTGGTAATGTGGTCACACAATGTTGCTTGTGATGCACATATCGAGAACTGAGAACTGTTCCGTTTCATCAATGAAATTGCCGCGCATGGATGAGGCATGGGGGTGGGTTGCCCTTCTACCGAAGACAGCATTGAGTTTTTGAAGCATTACATTTTACGTGATTTTTGATTCCTCATTTGACAATGCTTTCGAGATCAGAATTTAATGAGCAAATCATACGCTGCCATTCTAGATCAACATCTGAAGAACATGAGAGAAGAGAAGCTGGGAGTACTGTCGTCAGCAAAACAATTTAATGGATTAGAAGTTTCAGACAAAAGATGATTGACGAATGTCAGAAAGAGGATCGGAGAGTGCCCTGTGGCACTCCAGCATTTATTTCATGAATTTCAGACTTAAAAATCCAAACAACTTGTATTAAGCGGTTTCAAAGGTAGTTTCTATAATAATCTAATTTTCTCCAAAATGATGTAAAAATTTGTGCAACTGTTCGGTGAGATATACTATCAGATCAGATCAGGTCGACCTATTGCTACAAAAGCCATAAATCCGGTCATTGAAAAGCTTTTGTTTTTCAAGATATTTCTTGAGCTGATAATTTATCAGGGTTTCTATGACCAGTAGAGTAGGACAGATGAAAAAGCTTACGGAAGTGTTTTACCAGCGTATAAGAACACCTCTTCAGAACAATTGGGGGGGATACTATCCGGGCCAGCGGATTTGGGTTTATCGAGATCTTTCAGTACTCTTGCAACTCAACGAGTGCGAAAGAAAATTTGTCCCATAAAATTATTAACGCTCTCAATTACAGGAGGAATCATGTAGGCATGTGTAACGCAGCGCTGCGTTAGCGCAATGCGTTGAAGCAGCAGCTGCGTTACGTGCGCTGATACATCAGTTTGTAACTCAGTGACGCAGTGACGCAATAGCGCAGTTCATCAACTCATCAACTCAATGATCGAATAACGCATTTGACAAGCGCAGCGCTGCGCTGCACAAACAAAAACCATTCAAGCAGATACAAAAAGCGCTGACTTCCTTGTAGCCCTCCCATATTTTTCACATTTTTGACGGAATTCAATGAAATTCCATGATGTGGTATATGGTACGAGTATTTTTGCTTTTTAAGGAAAAAAATGTTTGTATTGCAGAAGACTTATTGGAGCTTGTGGGTAACGTAGAAAAATATTTTATATACCAAAATAACAGCTGATTGTTCAAGAAAATAATAAAATTTCAATTTTTAAAATCGGTTAGAAAATGTGGGCACAATTGTCAATTCTGCCTAGGATTTCTTTTTTGATATAACCAAGCCTCTTAACCATTTAAGTTGTATGACAACCTAAAATTTTTTTTAATATTCATATTAGAGATATTTTAACCTATCAATGGACACCTCAATCTTATAGATGGAAGAAGTATTTCTCTAGTTATAGTCAAAAGAGTGAAGCAAAATCGAACATTTTAAATTTTTGTTTGCATATATCTGGAAAATAAAAAAATCGAAGAAATTATTTTTGAATTTTTTCCACATTAGATACTATAACGAAGCTTTTAGGCTATGCACAGCACATGCATGTTGTATATCAATATAAGCGCTTACTTGTTCTTAATCGAATGAAAGATATTTTGTAAAAATCCGTTAAAATGCCAAAAGTAATGAATGATATCTGAAGCAAGCATTGTCTAAAAAAATACAAGTCTTAAAAAAAATTTATTAGAAAATAGTTTATATCTGCCCTCATGTTGGACTGAGAGCTTTTCAATTTTCTTCATATATTTAGAAAATATATTGAATAATAATACAAAATATGTAGTTTTAATTTTCTATGTTCAGGTTTTTGTATTTATTTAAATTTTTTCCACAGTTAAGTGGGAGAACAACAAAATCACTACTCCAGATTATTTTTACATTTTTTTCAGTGTAGTCGGGTAAAACTTGATATTTTTTTTTTCATAAATTGTATGAATGTCTAATGTCTACAGTATTTTAAGACTTTAATCTTAAAGATCTGTATGATATTTTCGAAGTAAAAAAATAGTTTATGAAACCATCTCTATTACTTTTTTGTATGAAATTCGATTTTTTTCGTTTCAAATCCTTTCAACCCATTTTAGCGTGTTTCCTGTCGAATTAATTGTAAAACATTGTTCAGCATTATTTTAGAAGAGGATTGGGGCAATAATAAGGTGGTAATTTTATTTCAAAATTCTGAAATTTTTCATCAACTTTTGAATTTTGAGTGATTTGAATCGAATTGATTTTTGCGTCATTAACTCTTTAGTATGAAATTTTTTGTTATTTTGAATTTTTTTTTACACAGAAATAAAGTTTGACATTGCTCATTTAAATATATACTGCAATAATTAAGATCTGAGAACTAATACTCAAGTTAGAAGAACTAGAAAGTATGTAAATCGGCATATTTTTAAGATTTTAATTAAATTTTTAATCAAAATCTAATTTTTATTGAAATTTGAGAAAAGTCACCCTACCTCCTCTCCTGTTTCATATTTTCCAAAATGACCTATGACACATTTGTAGAATAGCATTATTACAATTAATTTGCATCTTTATTTTTTTTAAATTGTAAGATTTTTCATCAACATTTGAATTTAGAGGTCTTAAAATCGAATCGAAAGGAGCTCCTTGCACGCTTTTAGTAAGAAAAACTTTGTCCCTCCTTAAAAATTTTTAGACCAGTATTTAGGAAAATATTCCATCTTTCATTTAAGACATTAATCTTGAAGATTGGACTATCAGAACCAAAGATATAAGTACAAACGTCTCTACACCTCAAACGAAAAAAAAAAAAATTTCAAAAGACACCCCATTCTCACTCAGACTGTTTGGTCGACGATGAACAACTTGTGTGCGCTTGTGCGCTACGAAGTTTGTATGATGATGAGTTAACAAAATACAGCTGCGTTGCGCTGCGCTGTTTTGCTTCAAATGAGTTAAAACAAAAATTGCGTTATGGCGCAAACTGCGTTATGGCGCAAACTGCGTTAATGCATTTCGCTGATACAGTGAAGTGCGCTTGAGTTAGTGTATCAACGTAGCAATTTTTACTGCGTTACCCATGTCTAGAATCATGACACTATCAGACAGCGTCGAATTCACAACAAACTGTACTGGTGTCGTTGAAAACGAGCGTAGGAACTGAAGAAAAAGTAGTATTTCGTACGGTTTTTTTTACAAATGACCAACAAATTTTACTACCTTTGGCACATTGCATTATTTTTTCCCGTAATTTTTGGTCGTTCAAAAATTTGGTTCTTTGAATATGATCATTACAGGTCTTTCCAGCTTGTTTGAACTTATTCCTGTTTTCCTCAGTAGGATTGGCTTTATAACATCGGAAAAACTTATTTCTCTGACCGTAATAACCTCTTAACAGCTCGAATCAAACTATGAGTTCTCTTTCGCTTTTATAGATTTTTCCCTATTCGGGATAAAATTTCTCATTCCGAAAAGAATAAAATTTGTGAGCATATCGTCAACGTCACTATCGAGGAAGCATAGCGACCAGTTAAAGTTCCTGAAGAAATCATTGAGACCGTCCCAGTTGGGAGGTATTGCCAAACGGTTCTCTGTGGAATTATTTCTCTAACTGACATTTGTTGATATGAGAAATTTGCAGATATGACACAACGATTCGATGTGCCTAGTAGTGATAATACATTTATAGTGTATTTGCCAAGGTCAGATGTAAAAAACAAGTCCAGAGTGTTGGCGATTGACCAGCAACGTCAAGAAGTGGCTGTTGAACGAGCTGTCAGGTTGTTTAACTCAGAAAAAATTTCGACATACTGTGCGGTTCACATGAATAGACGCACCATTGTTCTCTCAATAAATTGCAGTTATCTTTTTGTTTTTCTTCATGACCTACGAAAGAATTGCATTCATTTGAAAGGTTATTAAATTCTCTGGGAAAAAAATCTAAATTCAAGATTAGTGAGAGACACTTAACGGTTGTTTTGATCTCTTTCTTCGCAGTAGCGCTAAAAAAGCTCAAATAAATCGGTTCACTTGATTAGACGCACGAATTAATTCAGTTAGTTTCTTAATGCTGGGTAATACAAATTAAATTTGGTTAATGAGTGTACGTTGTTAAAGTTTTTCCGAGTGTTTAAAGTGAAAATGGGTAAAAAGAAAATGTTAACGGGGGCAGAAATAGCAAAAATTGAGGACTACCACTCAGAAGGGTATTCTATGACGAAAATTGCAAAGAAAATAGGACGAAATGATAAAGCTGTTCGAAATGTTTTATCAAATCCTGCCACCTACGGAAAAAGCAACAAAGGAGGGACAAAAACACCCTTTACACCACACGAGAAGCGAAAAATTATAAGAATTGCCTCAAATTTAACTAACTCCACAATGAAAATCAAACAATTAGCGGGGGTAAGTGCAAGAAAATCAAATGTTCTTCAAGCTTTTTTAGGTATTCAACACTTTAAATTCAAAAACCTAAAAAAAAATTTACGCTGCAAGAAAAGAACAGCGGTTGGAGTTCGCGCGTCTTCACATGACATGGTATGCGCAGGTTGGAAATGTTTTAAATTGAAGAAATGTGGTGTTTTCTGATGAGAAAAAGTTCAACCTAGATGGTCCTGATGGGTATAAGTTTTATTTCTATGACATCCGAATGCTTTTTGAACCGAAATCATCCCAAGAAAGGAGAAGTATGGGTGTGGGGTGCCATTTCGTACTACCGCGCCTTTGAGTTGGTTTTGTGTCTCACAAAATGACAGAAATTTCTTATAAAGCTCTTATGCAAACAGCTTTTCCAGCCATAAGAGAGTTGTTTGGACCTATCCAGTAGATCTGACAACTAGACAATGCTCCGATCCACAACGCGCACGTTGTAAAAGCATTTATCCCCAGTGAAAATGTGGAATTTTTGCAGTGACCACTATACTCACTTGATCTAAACATCATTGAAAACCTTTCTGGATGGCTGACCCATCAAATTTATGAAAAAGGTAAGCAGTATGAAAGCTGTGAGGAGATTATTGTCGCAATTAAAGAAGCCTTGTCTAAGATTTCATAAGATTATTAAAGAAAATTGTATGAATCTCTTAGAAGTAGAATTTTTGATGTAATTTCAAATCGTAGAGGTTGTACAAAGTATTGAAACTGTGAAAAATAACTTCAATAATAATAAAAAAGTAAATAGAAAATGTTAAAAATTGATCAACCTCTTTTTTTTACCTTTTAACAGGTGCGTTTATTCAAGTGAACCGATTTATTTGAGCTTTTTTAGCGCTACTGCGAAGAAAGAGATCAAAACAACCGTTAAGTGTCTCTCACTAATCTTGAATTTAGATTTTTTTCCCTTTCAAATGAATGCAATTCTTTCGTAGTTCATGAAGAAAAACAAAAAGAAAACTGCAATTTATTGAGAGAACAATGGTGCGTCTATTCATGTGAACCGCACTGTACCTACCTTCGGGTATTGTCTGACCAGAAATACGCAACCACGAGGACTTGTAAACATTGAAATCGCCCGTATTAACGATTTCATTGTGCAGAAAATGAGAAACAATTATTTGGATAAAGCCGGACAGCGCATCAAATTCGTTAGAAGTCGAGTTAATATCCAAACTTGGGCTGCGATAAATAAATCATGTATGAATGATGCGCTTATGGACTGTGAATTTAAACCACATAAAATCTAAATTGGTATTTAAACAAGAGGCATATTGTAAAACTGATAAGCAACATCATTTCGTACATATATAGCGGTGCCATGGCGGGGGAAGAATAGAGGCACTAAGCTATAACCAGGCAGGTTGAATTCCGTGTGATCAGAATTTTCACCCATCTGGGTTTCGCTCAGTGCCAAAACTGCTGGCCGGTTTTTCAGAGTATGGACATAATGCACAGACATTTTTTCTAAGCCCCCGAATGTTGCTGCAGTCAAGTCTGAATTCACTTAACAATAAACTAAGCTGATATCGCTTTTCAGACCCAACATAACGTCACAATACAATTTACTATTAGTGTTATGCCTAATATTAAATGTATTGATCCGATCCTTGCCTTGACTTCAAAGTAAATAACAGCTATCTATCTGATGTTTCTTTAGTGCAATCAGTTACATACAATGACTGGCGTGAACCAAACAATGTATGCAACGACGAAACAAAAACAAACTGTGTGAAATCAAAGCCTACTACGATTTTTGTTCCCAATTTTAAAATGGAATTCCCCGTTTTGGTAAGAATTTTCTTAAAGTTAATAATGTACTCGTATGTATGGATAAACGCATTTTGAATAGTTAATTCAAAAATGTCCAAGCGCAAGGTTATTTCACTTTCGGACAAATTGTCGATAATCGAAAAAGTTAAAATTGGAAAAAGAAGAAAAAAGTTGCTGAAACATTTGAAGTAAAAAGTGTTTTTTTTTTTATATTATTTTACATTTACATATTCTATCTAACGAATTTTGTATTATATTACAGATTTTTATAAATTTAAGCATAATATGCGACAAAAAATGAGCAATTCAGCCGAGTCGAGAAGAGAAAACACTTTTTTGGTAGACAGGGTTGCAAAAGCTTAAGTCACTTTTTAGTTTAAGCTTGGCTTTAATTCACAAGCTAGTGGGTGACTTATGAATTAAGAAAAATGTAATTCAGCAGCTAGTTACTGACCTATGAATTAAAGAAATTTAATTCTTAAGTCAGTTGGTGACTTGTGAATTAAAAAAATTTAAATCATAAGCTTCTTAGTGACTTATGAATTAAAAAAAATTAATTCAGAACCTACTAACTGACTTATGAATTTAAAAAAAATTTAAGTCATGAGCCAGTAAGTGACTTATGTATGAATTAAAAAAAAATAATTCACAACTTACCAAGTGACTTATGAATTAAAAAAAAATAAGTCATGAGCAAGTAAGTGACTTAAGAATTAAAAAAAATTAATTCAAAAGTTACCTAGTGGCTTATGAATTAAAAAAATTTAATTCATAAGCTAATGGATTAAAAAATTATTATTTGGAAAATTTATAAGCTAGCATGATAATTTTATGACACACAAAAGCTTGAAATCTACCTTCGTTAATAATTAAATAATTATGTAGTCGAAACAAGTTTAAAAATTTACAATTTACCAACTAGCTTATGAATTAATTTTTTTTTAATTCATAAGTCATTAGTAGCTTGTGAATTAGTTTTCTTTAATTCATAAGACACTAACTTGCTCATGACTTAATTTTTTTTTAATTCATAAGTCACTTATAGATAGTGAATTAATTTTTTTTTTAATTCACAAGTCACTTATAGGTAGTGAATTATTTTTTTTTTAAATTCATAAGTCAGTTATAGCTAGTGAATTATTTTTTTTTAATTCATAAGTCACTTATAGGTAGTGAATTATTTTTTTTTTAATTCATAAGTCACTTAGCAGCTTATGAATTAATTTTTTTTAAATCATAAGTCACTAACTTATGAATTTAATTTTTTTAATTCACAAATCATCTTATGATTTATGATTTTATGATTTATGATTTTTTTAATTCAAAAATTCGCAGCCTTGGTGGTAGATAGGGTCTGTTCCCCCATTTTAATATTTTAATTCAGGATGGTGCTAATGCTTGGTTGATGTAAACGATCATGGTTTTGTATGTAGAAGTAATATATTGTACGTGAAGTAATATTTTTTTGACAATAAATAATCACTTCTGCTACGCCCTTCATTTAAGACTCCACACAATATTGATTGGATAGTTCTCATCAGAAATACCAGAGACGGTGAAGAAATCGCAACTAGAAAACTAAGCCAAATAGAGAAGGTTTAGCTCCTGGGTAGGAGATGAGAGTCAATTTTTACTAAAATATTGAAGTGCGAATAGTATCGAAAATTTCCTTGTCACTTATGCTCTCGGCACTTACGCTCTCCAGTGATTACATGATCGTAAGTTAAGTTATGACAATTTTTACCTGCGACATATATCTATGTATGTATGTAGGTACTATATGGCAATAAGCGAAATAAAGATTTTGATCAAAGTCGACAATAAGATGATAGAGAACACGAAAAAAAATGCGGCCCGCAATTTTGTCTGTCTGTCTGTTCGACTGCAGCTAAAGCGCTCTGCCGATTTTTTTAACTTGATAGATAGCATTTTTAAACCGCCGAATCGAAAATAACGTTATATTGGATACGATTTTTTTTTTGAAATTTTATGAAATACATATTTTGTTTCTCAAAAAATTTTTTTTTTTTTTTAATTTAAAAAAAATCATTTTTTCAGAACTCAATAATTCAGAAATATCGAATATATCGATTTTATTGAAACTTGACAATTACAAGTTTTATATAAAACAATCTACAAGATGTGAGAAAAACATTTATTTTATCTAAAAATAACGGTACCCACCATACAAATGTCAAAAAAACGTATTTTTCTCGAAAAATACAATTTTTTTTCTTTCGATTATATAATTCAATACAGAATTTTAAAATTAAGATATTACTGTGTGTATTACCATACAACCATTTTTTGAATTTCTCATTATCGGCGTACCGCATTTTAATGAATTGAAAAACAGCATTTCAAAACTTGAAAAAAAATATTTTTTGAGTTTTTGAAAAAAAAAATCAATTTAACTTTTTATAGAAAATTCTATATCTCAAAGAGGGATCAATATTTTGTTTTTTGGAAAATTAATTTTTATTAGTACTTATTATTATTACTGTATTACTTTAAGTTGGCGTACCAAAATTTTTTCTTAAAAATTTTGTATATAAAAGCTAAGTTTTTTAAGAGACTGCTACAACGTCTTATAATTTTTGCTCTTGCATAAATTCATATTTAATAGGGTGACCTTTTGTAGAGAGTTTAATATTAATGTATAATGAAGAATATTGGATTTTCAAAGGCGAAGCTGAGACAGTCTCCTGAAAAGGAGGTCAGATTAAAAATGATGAAGAAGTTGTTGCGTTACAAGCAAATCGCGTCCCGTCCCCTTTGTTCCACGGTCCGTCAGAATTAACTTTATCTAGGGAGTAATTCTCTTAAGTCCGCCAAAGTTATTCTGCTTAAATTTGGTAAAAGTTGTTACGGTTTCAGTTAAGGACGGTTATACTATTCCGCACATAGAAGGTCTTTTAAGGTTTATCAAAGATACGCATTTCATTTAAAGGATATATCTTAAGGACGCGTCATCTCGGCAAAAGAGTGCGTTTGAAGTTCCTGGTAGACCGCTTTACCAATTTAAGGTAATGCCATTTGGACTAAGTTATCCTTAATTTTTTTCGGACTGAAGACAATTTTTTTAAATAAAAAAGACATTAGACACAGATTATTGCATACTGAAAGATTATCATTTCACTAATTTTTGTATTTTAATTTATTAAAAAATCGTTTGATTTTTTGTAATAAAAACTTTACCATTAGGGAAATAACATGAAATATTAGATTAGATAAGATTTGTATTACATATCTTTGAAATTAAATTGCGCCCTTCTGCAAGGCATTACCACTCTCTGTACCAGCTATTTGGTTTTGTATAGCTTTAAGAACTACTTTTATGACAAGCTGGGATTCAGGCACTTTGACGACGTTCAGTTGATAGTCCGCTTGTAGCCTTAGGGTTTTTATGTATAAAGGTGAAAATCTAACATAATGACGTAGTTTGCATTATAAGAGTTTCTCAACCGTGTTGGATTTATTATTACCGACAAAACCAACCGATTTTATAATTTTTTTATTTTTTTATTTTGGTTTCATTTTTATATAGGGTCAAAAATCCAGCCCACCGACAAGCTAAAATAAGGGAACTTTCATGTCAGAATCTGTTGTTTCTTTTCAACAAACTGATTGGCCTTGATAATGAACTGTTATTATTATCGGCGTATTACTTCTTATATTGAAAAAGGAGTTATCCTGTTATTTTTCTTATACATACTAATTCATTTTTTAATAATATATTTTAATTTTTTTTCTCCGCATGCCTATAAAAACCAGTTAAAGGACCATCAAGGCTTACTGCTAATAACAAATTAAGTAGGAGTTCAATGCAATCCTTCAAACCAAGTTAATATCATTCTAAAGATATACTCATCCACCATTCACGCAACAAAACAACCTAATCTCTTCTTTTTTTATTTATTTTTACAGGTTCTATAAATTCATTGAATGAATCATCATCGTGTTCCAAAATTTCCCACTCCCAGGGTTCTTTCGACTCAAATCAAAGTGTTGCCGGTAGTTCAGCTACACATCGTGAAAACTATTTAAAATCGAATTGCGAAAGCGATGTGGATATTATTAGTAATCCCAGCCAAAGTAGTATTGAAGTACTCGATCATATACATACGAGTCGAAAAAATTCAGAAGACCAAAGAGTTAGTGAATCTTCAATTTCGGATACTTTTAATCATTTTCTGAGTTATTCTGATGGTAAAGAAGATTCAAATATTCCACAGAGCATTGAAATCAAAGACTCAGAAGAGAAGAACATAAAGCCATTTTCGGGACAAATTAATTTAACAGAGAGCAGTTCATCGGGCTCGGTGACAGATAGTGTATGTACTACGTACGATCATGGAAATATTACACCTATTAAAGGTCTATTAGATGAAGAGAAAGATGTGATGCAAATACAGCACTTAAAAGAGCACATTAAAAAAAAAGAAGAGTCAAAATTGTCTACAATGTTTGGAGGTAAGTGATTAAATATCAAAATTTTTACTGTAGACTTAAACAGGTGCCATTATTTTAACTGCATTACTTCAAAATAAAATTCTCAGCAATGTAATGATATCCAAATAGAAACAAATAAAAAATGTTCTTGGTATAAGAAATATGGTTTGTGCTAACAATTAAAGTTAAAGTATAGGTAGATACATTTAAATTAAGCTAGGTGATATTACGCCGCGGATAATTTTGTATGGCGGTCTTAATAAATTTAAAAAATGAAAAAAGGCCGCGATAGGTGCGGTTTAATTTCATCTTTTGTTTTTCTTCATGGTAGGAACTATGTTCATAAAGGATCAGCCCAATAAAAGTTTTTTTGTAAATAAAATGAACAAAATTAATTTGTTTGTTTTTCTTTGGGCTACACAGCACATACTTTGGAAATTACTGAGCAATATTTCCCAACGTTGTACAATCGTAAAGCAAGTCATTTCGTTCCGCGGAGGTATGATATTGACTTTCTGTCGAGATTTTGAGCGGGAAACAGCTGGTAGTATCAAAATAACAATTGATTTAAAAAAAAAACAACACTAGCTGGCCCACCCTGTACATATATTATTTCGACAAACTCAAATATATGTACATATATGAGGAAATCCAGTGTACCTTAAGATTTTCGTTTAAAAAAAAAAATTCAAATCATTAGCACACCAAAACAGTTGATGTTTTTATAATCAAATTTTAATTGATAAAAATATGTCGAGTTTCTACACAGGTGCACAAAAAAATAAAAAAGTAGTTAATTTCAAAAACCGAACCTACATATCCTTACGTATTTTGACGCGCTGAATTTGATTTTCAAGTTAGAATTGGTCCACCACCCTCCAGTTTTTTTTTCAAATCGTAAAAAACTTACGATAAGTCCAGGTCACATTGCGGAGGCATAAATGCCTGGGTCGTCCGATTTGTTTTGTGAATTTCCTCATGCATGTATGTCAGAGAGTAAAGTATCACTTACTTTTTGCTATATGCCCTTATTTCATAACTTATACATCAATTTAGTGTTTAAAATTATAAAATAATAAAATAAAAGTCCGAGAAACGTACATAAAATAAGTTAAAAATTTTTATCAATTTTCGTTTAAAATAAAAATTCATTTTAAATAATCAAGCTCTCTTATCGAAAATGCGTGCTTCTTCGTTGGATTAGAAACTACCTTTCGGGCCGCTCAATACAAGTCGTTTTGGACGGTCTCAAGTCTGAAATTCATAAAATAAATGCTGGTGTACCCCAGGGCTCCGTTTTGTCTCCGACTCTCTTCCACATGTTTATCAATGATCTCCTATCTGAAACTTCTAATCCACTAAATTGTTTTGCTGATGATAGTACCCTCAGCTCTTCATATTCGTTTGAGGATTCACTTCCTTGTTCTTCGGAAGTGGAATTTGAACGGCAGCGTATGAAAAGTTCATTAAATTCTGATCTTGTCCAATGGGGAATAAAAAACCGTGTAGAATTTAATGCTTCAAAAACTCAATGCTGTCTTCTATCGTTAAAGCGCAATCCTACCCTTTTGCCGCTATTCATGAACGGCATTTGCATTGAGGAAACTAAACAGCTCTCAGTGCTCGGTATGTGCATTACAGACCACCTTGTGTGGAACGATCACATATTCGACGTTGCCAAAAACGCTGCCAAATGTTTAGGTTTCTTTCGACGTTGCAAAAAATTTTTCACCCCTTCCGATCTGGCTATAATCTATAAGGCTTATATTCGTCTAAAGCTCGAGTGTAATTCCCATATTTGGGCAGGTGCTCCAATAACACACTTCAGTCTCTTGGATAGAATCCAAAAAAGAGCTTTAAAAATGATAGGTGATAGAAATATAACAGAAACATTTGAATCTCTTGAACATCGTCGCAATGTTTCTTGTCTTTCATTATTTTACCGTTACTTCTATAAACAGTGCTCTAGCGAAATAGCCAGTTGCATTCCTCCCCTTAAACAATTTAACCGCAATACCCGCGCTTTTAGGAATGCTCATCAGTTTACCCTTGAGTCCACCTTCGGACGTACTGTGAAATACAGAGATTATTTCTTTAGCCGGACTACACGAATGTGGAATGCTCTACCCAGCTCTATTTTTCCTTCCCATTGTAATGTTCAAAAATTTAAAACTAATGTGCATCGGTATCTCCTTTTAAACCCTTCTTCGTTTTCCTAATGCTCATACTGTGTAAATCATTTTAAGGGTAGTAATAACCCCTTGAGTACGCGCTAATTATAAAAAAAAAAAATCTATTTAGTGGAATAAAAACTGATACTTAATACAGTTACTTTTTCAGCACTCACTCTCTGGATAACTTAAGGTTTCTAGCAGGGTTGCAAAAGCTTAAGTCACTTGTTAGCTTAAGCTTGGCTTTAATTCACAAGCTAGTGAGTGACTTATGAATAAAAAAAAATATAATTCAGCAGCTACGAACTGACTTATGAATTAAAAAAAAATTAATTCACAAGTCAGTTGGTGACTTGTGAATTAAAAAAAATTAAATCATAAGCTTCTTAGTGACTTATGAATTAAAAAAAATTAATTCAGAACCTACTAAGTGACTTATGAATTAAAAAAATTTAAGTCATGGGCAAGTAAGTGACTTATGAATTAAAAAATTTTAATTCCCAAGCTACTAAATGATTTAGGAATTAAAAAAATTCAAGTCATGAGCAAGTAAGTGACTTATGAATTAAAAAAATTCAAATCATCAGCAAGTAAGCGACTTATGAATTAAGAAAATTTAATTCAAAACCAACTTAGTGACTTATGAATTAAAAAAAATTTAATTCATAAGTTAATGGATAAATGCTGATTAGAAAAATTATGAAATGGATAATTTATAAGCTAGCGTGATAATCTTATGATTTAAAAACTAGATTTGAAAGCTTTCGTTAATAATTAAATAATTATGTAGTCAAAACAAGCTTAAAAATTTCCAATCTACCAACTAACTTATGAATTAAATTTTTTTTAATTCATAAGTCACTTACTCCCTGATGACTTGATTTTTTTTAATTCACAAGTCACTTAGTAGGTGGTGAATTAAATTTTTTTAATTCATAAGTCACTTTGTTGCTCATGACTTAAATTTTTTTTAATTCGTAAGTCACTTACTCCCTGATGACTTAATTTTTTGTAATTCATAAGTCACTTGGTAGGTGGTGAATAAATTTTTTTTTAATTCATAAGTCACTTAGTAGCTTAGGATTTAAATTTTTTTTAATTCATAAGTCACTTTGGGGGTTGTGAATTAATTTTTTTTTAATTCATAAGTCACCAAATATCTTATGAATTAAATTTTTTTACATTACATTTTACACTACTCCGTAGATAAATCTACGAAGTAGAGACACTGAAAAGCACTGGCAACTGAGGCCATCGGCTTTAGACAATACAACAGAGAGAGACACACAGAAAGAAAGAACAACAGAAGAAACACATGTCAACAGCACACAGTTGGTATTTGAACGGTCCCCCATCCAAGTACTAACCGCGCGCAATGATGCTTGATTTCGCTGATCGATGGGAAGCGATGCTTTCATCAAAGCCAAGGCCGTTGACTAAATTTTTTTAATTCACAAGTCATCTATAGACTTATGACTTAAGGATTTTTTAATTCAAAAATTCGCAACCCTGGTTTCTAGGCATTTCTAAGCTTTTTTTGAGTGTGCTCTTTCTACATCTAAAATAAAAATTACGCTGTCGAACATTTTTTTAATTCCTCGATAAGTTTGTAAATTTTTGAGGCACATTAACTTTTCTGGGCTGAATTTCTTCGTTTTTGTATATAGAATATGCACAATATTACGATATATAAATGCATCAAAAAGTTATGAAAAGAAAAGTGTAACGATCTAATTTTCAAAAAGAGCGAGGGACGTGTTTTTCTTGGTTCACCATTTCAATATTATTAGTGGCACACCCAAATATCAACATAGATTATACTTAGTGAAGTAACTACAATAATTATTTAAATTTTCAGGTGGATCAAACACTTCATCAAAAAGTTACAAAGTTTTGAAATAAAAAAACATTGAAAGGGACAAATTAAATTATTAAATTTCGTTGTTTTCACGTAATAAAATAGCTGTATATATTCAAAATTAAAACATTTTGTGTTGAAATATACATATAGATCATCTTTCTATTTAAGTCCTAATTAAAAAATTACACCAATAACAACTATTTTAATGAACTATATTTGTATATCTGCTAGTGACATAAAATCCTAAAGTACGCTGGATTTCCTCATATGTGTATTTTATCTGCCCACAAATAAATTGTACTAAATAAAAGCCCATAATGCCTGTTAATAATATGTATTTCATACATTTACATATCTATACGTAGTTTCATTTTTAATGAACAATTTGGATAAGTTTTCGACTCGAACTCCGGTAATAGTAGTTCGAATTATCGAGAATTGGCTGAGCCGAATTCTTTTGCTTAAGGTAGCTATCACATTAAAACTATCAAAACTGGAGCCTATTTCTCAGATCATACCCATCATACATTTCATACAACATACAACGTACACATCATACAATTTTCTGTTTCTCAAATTTTATTGGAAGTGTTGTATGACATTTGTAATGTTGTATGATATGTATGATTCTGACATTTCATTATTATTTGAGTGTTAGGTTAATATAAATCACAATTTTGTTTTCTTGCGAAATAATAAAGTTAATTGTTAGATAAAAAAACTTAAGTTTTACTAATTTAAAAGTAATATAAGTGATACTTTATATATAAAACTATGGCATTACTAAACAATGGTGTAAAACATTTTCTTTGATTAATAATTGTAATTCAGTATAATAGTAGATTAAAAAACTAAAATTTTAAATATAAAGCCAAATTAAACATTCTTGGATTTTTAGTGGAATATCGACGCTCCAAACTTTTCCATAAAATCTTTGATCAAAAATTAATTGGTTCGTCTTGGAAGAATCAGAAAAATGGTTCTAAGGCTCTTTTTATTATTATTATTTATTAAGTAATCAGAACATAAAAGTACAAATAAATCCTAAAAATTAACAGCACTAGCTCCATGGCTTAAGGCTGAGGGTTTTATTTTTTAAAAATTAAAAAATAAAATTCTCTTGAAAAACTACGTAATAATTTGGATTTGTGATGTCAAGTAGAGTTGGGTAGTTCCGGACATGTATAGTTCCAGGAACTATGTCTTCTGTCGGATACATTTCATTTCATTTTGATCAACAAAATCAAACATGTTCGCAGTTCCAACCTCAAGAGACAAGTAAAGCGAACATGTTTCAAGACGCAAAGTGCGAACGAATAATACAAAACAGTTCCAAATTCACAAATACAAAACAAAAGTAAAAGAACGAATTTGTTCGATGACGGAGATCTTAAACAGCGTTGCCGCCAAAAAAAAAAATTTTCGTGCCACACTATTTGAAAAAACGTGCCATTTGTGACATTTTCGTGCCATATGACAAAAAAAATCAAGTTATTCTTTAAAAATTAATTTTAATTAAATACTTTTACAAACAAATAACAAACAAGAAATCAAAATGAAATGAACATTCCTTCTTCAATATTGTTTTTTGATTAGTACAACTTAACGTAGAACGTTTTTGAATCTTCAAAAAAAATACTTTCGGCAATCTCAAAAATTTTCTTATTCCGCCAAAAAGAACATATTTCTCGCATCCTAATAGATGAGAAAATTCTGATACCAAAATATTGAAGTGTGGCAAAATACTTTGTATGTTTGGATTATTTTTTATAAAGGTTGGGTCAATTATCTTAAACGCATTTAGGTAAAATAATGAAAAAAACGTGCCATATTAAAAGTTTTCGTGCCACCGTGCCACGAGAAAATTTCCGTGTCAAAATGGCACGATCGTTCCACATCGGCAACGCTGATCTTAAAGCAGGAGGAAAAAGAAAACCAATACATACAAACTTTAACTCGCGCGTACAGAGAAACAGTTTGTGGTTTGTGGGATAGATACAAAATAATGTCCGATCATACATTCATTCTGTGTATGAAATGAACGAAGTATACTGAAACCGGACTCATAGTTCCTTGGATTGCTTGTTAGTTCCATGTCTTTTAACTAGTTCCATATCCGTAAAAGAAATGAACTGCTGTGGATGCGGTTGGATTGCTTGTTAGTTCCAAGTCTTTTAACTAGTTCCATATCCGTAAAAGAAATGAACTGCTGTGGATGCGGTTGGATTGCTTGTTAGTTCCATGTCTTTTAACTAGTTCCATATCCGTAAAAGAAATGAACTATTAATGTGGATGCGGACATTCCCAGTTCTTTTCATTTGTAGTTCCATATCATGCATGTTTGTCTGGAATAAGAAAAAAGAATGTTTCTTGTTCAATTCAATTGTTTTCTTCGGTTTCGTTGGGTTTTATTTTCTTTCTTCTGGTTGGTGACTGTTTACTGTTTTGTTTAGTTAGTGTTTTATCATTAATCATTATTAATTATTTGTTGAAAGTTGATTTGATAAAGTTCATAGTTCAGTAAGGAACTAGTAATTTAAGTAAAGAAAAGTGTTTACGTTGGATTATTGGTAATTTTAAAGTAGGTATTTTTGTTATGTCTTAAACCTACTCATGCATTCAACTGACTGAATTTGTCTATAAATCTTGAATGTTTTTTGTTTGTCTTTCTTTAATGTACAAAAATCTAGTTCAAACACTTAGCTTCCTGCTACATTTTTAAAACAAACTTTGAAGCTTATAGTTTTTAGCTTTTCTAATTAAATAAATTTGTATTTTACTCAAATTGAAAAGAGTAATGTTCTGTTTTTTTTTCATAACTCTTGAAAATGCATGAATATCAAAAAAGGAATTTAAATCATATAGGTACATGTCTTAAATTGCTTTTTTCACACTGAAATGATTTCAGTTTGTTCTAATACTCGTAAGTAGTAGGAGTAAGTATATATTTTATTAGAATTAACCTTTTCAGCTTTGATAATTATTTCTTGGATCATTCTTATTATAATTAAACTACATACCTACGAATGAAAAGAACTTTACATAATTTATATGGAACTCAAACCAGCAAGTGAAACATGGAACTAAGCACCAATTAACAAAATAGGTACCTATACGCATTAACATAATTTGAAAAACCTTAACAGTTCCGCGGACATGGTTCCAGGAACTAGTTCCGACGAGAAAAAGAATCGTTCCATGTCCTTTCCGGTACTGGAACTGTTTTGCGCAAATCTAATGTCAAGTCTGCAGTGAACTTTCCACAAACACAAATAAGATTTCTTGTTTTCCCAGAATTGACTGGAGCACTAGAATTTTCTATTCTTTGAACGATTGTAGAATAGAAAACCATGAAAATTAATTCAAAATTTTTATAATTTTATTAATTAAAAAAATACTTACTTTTGTATATTTCCTTTTCATGTTGTACATGCAGTAGCCACTTACAACAGAATTTTTTGTTGTATTAAATGTATGAAAATTTGTAGGTTAATTTTCTGTATGATGTGAATGATAAATTTTTAAGAAACAGAATCATACAACATTCCAATATTTCCAAAAAATTGAGAAACAGAAATCAAACAGCAGAACCGTCAATATCATACTATCATAATATCATATTCCATTTTTTTTTTGAAAAATCAATATGTACATATGTACATATCTTCAAAACGTGTAAACGATTATTTTTTGAAATTATTTTCTTAAATCTTTATTACGAAAAACTTATAATTGACACCCGAATTTTTTTCTTGAAAATTTTTAAAGAAATTTCTTATACAAAAAATGTATTTAACAATAAACCGATTTTTGAGTTTTGTTTGCATAAATTCATACTTTTCTAGAAATCAGACGGCAATATTATGTATCTGAACATTTTTATCTCATACATAATTTTTAAATTCCAAAGTACTTTGACATAAGAGCCAGTAGCGGTTGCGAATGGTTTGATTGTGTGCAAAATCACGTTATCAAAACGGTGGGAAACATAATCTGTATCCTCTTTAAGTAAATAGGTAATACTACTTGTGAAAAAATTAATTTTTTTCGGATAAGATTGTGTTCTGGGGACATTAACAAATTCAGTTATTTCGTTTCTCAGGTCGATTTATTAGCATATCAGATGGATATTAACTGAGCATCATCGTAATTGGGGTATCAATTCCACTACTGATATCTGTGACAGATTGTAGATGCAATTTAATGTTTTGTTTCTAGTATACACATGAAAAAAGCATTGACAGACCTGTAGTTTCCATAACTAAGTCATTGTTTAGTAAAAAACGGATTTTTTTTTTGCTTAAAAAATGTATTTTAATGCATTTAGAAGCAGATACTATGAGCGTCAAAAGTGAGTAAACACCTAAATGATTTCTTGAGCTACATGGAACTGAAACCAAAAAATAAACAAAAGTTGAATTCCAATAATACAAAATAAAATTTTTATTTAATGCAATAAATCAAAACCAAAATAAAAATTCAAAAAACGAACTATTGCATTTTTACCCAGTAAAAACTAAATAAACTTCATATTTTACGCGTCAAAAGTAAGTAAACATCTGTTATATCTTCAAATCCTACTTCCTACTATCCTTCCTACTAATATTATAAATGTGAATGTTACGATGTATGGATGTTTGTTACTCAATAACGCTTGAACAACTGAATGGATCTTGATAAAATTTAACACACAAAAAAGTTATAGTCTGGATTACCGTATAGGTTACTTTTTTCTTATTATCAGGGGAGGGGCATTGGGTGGTCGAAACACCCCAAAATTATTTTTTCTCTACTTCTATCTTCGTATTGCACTGAAATGTAGTACATATACATACATAAGTAGTTGCATTGAAATGCCATACTTTGGTGGTGCGGGCCCAGAGGAGGGGCATTGTTTGATTAATTTACCTAAGCAGTAACGATAAAAACACTCAAAAAAGTTTAAAAAAAAATAAAACAAAAATAAAATTCTCCGAATTAAAAACCAAAAAAATTTGACAAATATTTGTGTCTTTGAATTTAAACTATTTTAAGGTAAGTTAAACTTTATGTGCCTACAGGTTTAACTACATACATTGTTATAGGATAGTTACATATGTACATACATACGTATGTGATTTGCTCATTGTTTGTTAGTTTTTTCAAAATATCCTTCGCTTGGCTCCATTACCTTTAAGGACTTGATTGGATTTATTGGTTTGCTGTTTTGTTTTAATCCAGGTACATGCATACGTAAATAATTCGTACGCTTTCAACTTCTCATTTTGAACAGGAGATCAGTTGTGACAGTTCTTGGCTAAGCTAAACGTGTTTATTATTTCAGTGGTAAGTCGTCTTTTTCAAATAGAGCTGTTCAACGATGACACATAGAAGTAAAATAAACACCCAAAAACAACATTCTGTACTTCACACAAGATTTCCATTTACACAAGAAAAACTGAGCGAATCTACAGAAACTTTTAGACACATGATTTATTTTGAAAAACTTCAGTTGAAAAAAAAAATTGCTTGCGGGAGTTCCCGCACGGGTACGCTAGTTATTTATAAATATAGTATCCCAAGTAAAATACTGGGTATTTCCTTTGATCAACTTTAGACTTCATAACATCTCTTAGTCAACGTGACATGGAAAGAACAATGTTATTTCTAACATCGGAGGATATTTGGGACAATTCTTCAATTAAAGCCTTTTAAGGTCATATTTGTTCTTGATGGCCCGTTTATGAAATTTTTCGGTCCAAATGATCCCATAAATGTTGTATGGGGCTTAGGTGCGGCGATTGGGAAGGGTGGTGGAGGTGCTTTGAAGTCCTATAAAGTATTCATTTTTTAAGGAACTGCGAGGTATGCTTAAGATCATAGTCTTGCTAAGAGATCCAATTGCTAAGTATCCCTAAATTGCGTAAGGTCGGTTGAAGGTTATTGCTTAGGACGTTTAGATAGTCTTCATTATTCATTGTACTTTCAATGAAAACAAGATTTCCGATCGAATATGCGGCCATACATCCCCACACCATCATGTTTTACTGTGCTCCTTATATTCTGTTTATGATGTTTTCTTACTTCTGATGCGTTAATATGGATAGTATGTTAAGTTTTTATTAGGAAAAATTGTAAGAAGCTATATTTTGAATTTTTATTTGTGTTTTGATTTATTTTTATTGATTTTTATTATAAGAATCCATTGTTTATTTGTTATTATAAAAAAAAAATATTCATATTAAAGCATCAGAAGTAAGAAAACATCATAAACAGAATATAAGGAGCACAGTAAAACATGACGGTGCGGGGATGTATGGTAGCATATTCGATGGGGAATCTTGTTTTAATTGAAAGTACAATGAATAATGAAGACTATCTAAACATCCTAATCAATAACCTTCAGCCGACCTTACACAAATTAGGTATGCTTAGCATTTGGATCTCTTAGCAAGACAATGATCCTAAGCGTATCTCGCGGTTTCTTAAAGAATTAATACTTTATAGGACTTCAAAGCACCTCCACCAGCCTCCCCAATCGCCGGACCTAAGCCATATACAACAATTATGGGATCATTTGGACCGGAAAATTTCACAAAAGGGCTATCAATAACAAAGATGACCTTAAAAGGCTTTAATTGAAGAACTGTCAAAAATATCCTACGATGTTAGAAATAAAATTGTTGTTTCCATGTCACCCCGACTAAGACATGTTATGAAGTCTAAATGTGGTCAAATGAAATACCCCGTTTTTACTTAAGGTACTATAATATATAAGATATAACAGATGTTTACTTACTTTTAACGCTTAAAATATGGAGTATTTTTAGTTTTTATTAGGAAAAAATGCATTACTTCATGTTTTAAATTTTATTTTGGTTTTGATTTATTGCTATTAAATAAAACTTTTATTTTGTATTATTGGAATTCGATTTTTGTTTATTTTTTGGTTTCAATTCCATGTAACTCAAGAAATCATTTAGGTGTTTACTCACTTTTGACGCTCACAATATAACAAAAAACATAAAGTTTTTTAGTTTAAGTAATGAAAATTCAATACAGTTTATTACAACGTCAGTTTTTTTTTCGGGAAAAAAAGTATTGGCACAAACTAAGTACAATTGAGTAATCATGTGTCTGATTGTTGCTAAAAATATATTAATAGGGGGTCGACATACCCTTATTCCTTATGGCTTTTTTTTTAACCTGTTTCGCAATAAGTTTACTAGTTGACTTATAGTTTGTTGGTCAATTTTTTCCATTTGTCTGCTATCACCGTTTTTAACTGAGCATAGATGCTTTATGGAATTCATATCTAGGGACGTTGGTGGTGTCTTCAGAGTATGAGGAGTATTGTGTAGTATCCATTCTTTCACTATATGAGCAGTATGCATGCAACAAAAAAAAATAGACTACGACGTAAAATCTCTTAAATATGGTTTCACAGTTTTACATAATAAGCCTCAATGTGTTCTTTGTTGTGAAGTTTTATCTGCCGAAAGTATGAAACCATCAAAGCTTATGCGTCATCTCTCAACTAAACATTCCAAAGAAGCATATAAGCCGTTAGAATTTTTCGAACGAAAATTGAAATCCCTTAACCAGCAACAAAGTACTGTGGTTCAGGTAAGAAAAAAAAGTCTTATTTGAATGCCCTTTATTATTTTTGGATCAAAAATAATATCTGTTTTTGTTTGAACGTTATCGTGATCTAAATACATACATACATACATATGTACAATGTACATAGGTAAATGGGTATGTACATGTACTGACCGGTTTTAATTCGCGAAAAATACCTAAGCTTTTTTCCATATTTGATCTACGAGTATTTTGCTACATAGATATGTATTGTAATTTTGATTTACTGTTTTGTTTGATAGATTCTTTTTGCTTTAAAATTTGCTTTAGTTATCAAGTGCCAATCAGAAAGCGTTGTTAGCTAGCTATCATACCGAATCGCCGAAGCAGGGAAACCTCATAGAATTGCTGAGAATCTTATTTTGCTTGTGGCCCTTAGTCTGGTAGAAATTATTTTTGGCAAACAGGAGGCAGATAAACTTAAAAATATACCACTTTCTGACAATACGATTGAGCGGCCTTGCAAATTCGGCTGTTTAGGATCATACTGTGAGTGTCAAAAGTGAGTAAACACCTAAAAGATTTCTTGAGTTACATGGAATTGAAACCAAAAAATAAACAAAAATCGAATTCCAATAATACAAAATAAAAGTTTTATTTAATAGCAATAAATCAAAACCAAAATAAAATTTCAAAAAATGAATAATGCATTTTTTTCCTAATAAAAACTAAAAATACTCCATATTTTAAGCGTCAAAAGTAAGTAAACATCTGTTATATCTTCAAATTATTTATAAATATAGTATCTCAAGTAAAAAACTGGGTATTTCATTTGATCAACTTTAGACTTCATAACATCTCTTAGTCAGCGTGACATGGAAACAACAATGTTATTTCTAACATCGCAGGATATTTGGGACAATTCTTCAATTAAAGCCTTTTAAGGACATCTTTGTTGTTGATGGCCCGTTTGTGAAATTTTCCGGTCCAAATGATCCCATAAATGTTGTATGGGGCTTAGGTGTGGCGATTGGGGAGGGTGGTGGAGGTGCTTTGAAGTCCTATAAAGTATTCATTTTTTAAGGAACTGCGAGGTATGCTTAAGATCATTGTCTTGCTAAGAGATCCAATTACTAAGTATCCCTAAATTGCGTAAGGTCGGTTGAAGGTTATTGCTTAGGACGTTTAGATAGTCTTCATTATTCATTGTACTTTCAATGAAAACAAGATTTCCGATCGAATATGCGGCCATACATCCCCACACCATCATGTTTTACTGTGCTCCTTATATTCTGTTTATGATGTTTTCTTACTTCTGATGCGTTAATATGAATATTTTTTTTTTTATAATAACAAATAAACAATGGATTCTTATAATAAAAATCAATAAAAATAAATCAAAACACAAATAAAAATTCAAAATATAGCTTCTTACAATTTTTTCAAATAAAAACTAAACATACTATCCATATTAACGCATCAGAAGTAAGAAAACATCATAAACATAATATAAGGAGCACAGTAAAACATGATGGTGTGGGGATGTATGGCCGCATATTCGATCGGAAATCTTGTTTTCATTGAAAGTACAATGAATAATGAAGACTATCTAAACGTCCTAAGCAATAACCTTCAACCGACCTTACGCAATTTAGGGATACTTAGTAATTGGATCTCTTAGCAAGACAATGATCTTAAGCATACCTCGCAGTTCCTTAAAAAATTAATACTTTATAGGACTTCAAAGCACCTCCACCACCCTCCTCAATCGCCACACCTAAGCCCCATACAACATTTATGGGATCATTTGGACCGGAAAATTTCACAAACGGGCCATCAACAACAAAGATGTCCTTAAAAGGCTTTAATTGAAGAATTGTCCCAAATATCCTGCGATGTTAGAAATAACATTGTTGTTTCCATGTCACGCTGACTAAGAGATGTTATGAAGTCTAAAGTTGATCAAATGAAATACCCAGTTTTTTACTTGAGATACTATATTTATAAATAATTTGAAGATATAACAGATGTTTACTTACTTTTGACGCTTAAAATATGGAGTATTTTTAGTTTTTATTAGGAAAAAAATGCATTATTCATTTTTTGAAATTTTATTTTGGTTTTGATTTATTGCTATTAAATAAAACTTTTATTTTGTATTATTGGAATTCGATTTTTGTTTATTTTTTGGTTTCAATTCCATGAAACTCAAGAAATCATTTAGGTGTTTACTCACTTTTGACACTCACAGTATGTGTGAAATGGGTTCACTCCACCAAAAACTCCTTTTTCACACAGAGGTCAGATGGCTGTCAAAAGAGAAGTTATTGACACGAGTTCTGGATTAAAAACTGAATTATTGATGTTCTTACAAGATTCAAAATCTGGAAATTCGGATCATTTTTCTGATCCCATCTGGCTCTTAAAATTATCATTTCTTGCTGATCTTTTCAACCATTTAAACATATTGAATAAGAGCCTCCACGGGAGAAAAAAAAAAACATTTATAACTGCAAATGATAAAATCAGTGGATTTCTCGCAAAACTTCGTTTGTGGTCAGAGTCTTTACAAACAAACACTTTAGATTATTTTCCCTGCTTTCAAAAGATCCTCGAAGAAATTTCATTAGATGAATCAATATCATTGAGCTCTCATATTCATCTCATGGTACAGAGTTTGCATAATTTAGAGAAAAAACTATTAAGTTAGGTACTTTCCGGAACTGGATTCTAAAAGTGGAGATGGACAAAAATGGGTATTAAATCCTTTTTTGAATATGTCAGTCAAACTCGCCAATCTACCATCGGTAAAGATGAAAGAAAATCCTATAGATTCGAGAAGAGGAGAGTATCCTGAGCTGACAAACGAGGCTTTGAAGTTGTTACTGCCATTCGCCACCTCACACCTGTGTGAAGTCTTATTCTCTTCAATGTTTGACATTAAAACTAAAAAAAGAAACAGACTAAATTTGGAAAATGATTTAATCTTAAAAGTGTCAAAAACTAATCCAAGATTTCAACGTTTATTAAAAAATAAACAGGCACATATTTCGCACTAAAAACACTGGTCAACACTAGTCATGCCACACGAATTCTGATAGCTAATACTGTTTTAGTCACCTACCTTCTTTAATAAATTACAGTAGTTTTGTTTCGAATGGCCTCAGATTTTTTGTGATGTGTTGATAAGCATAATCTGTACTAGGGCAAAAAGCGGAAGTTAACGGTCGCGAATAAATAGACATAAAATTAACTATTTTTGTATTACTGCAAAGTGGAAATGTAGTTTTCCTTCGGCTTTTTTGGTCGCTGTAATTTTCGCAATGAAACAATCAAGTTACATTAGCTTTCCCAACGTTTCGGCAGGGGTTGCTGCCTTCTTCAGGGGTACTTTATTTACACAAAAAAATACAAATAACATTAATGGTTGATAAGTAAAGTAATAACACAATTATGAATACTCACTTAGACAAATTAAGAAAATAGTCAAAACATTTATATTACGATTAAAAGTTAAATAAGCACTTCAAAGAATGAAGTTGAGTCTGTATGACTTGAACAAAGCACAAATTACATTTAGGAAGAAAGAAGAGAGCAATACACAGCAGAGATGTTTTGTGTGTCTTGTTTTCGATTCATGTTGTTTTTGTTGTTGAGAATGTGTAATGTTTCTAACGTGTATCGTTTTGAAAGATGTTTCTCCGTCTGTAGGATTTCAACGTCTTCAAAGTTCGGAGAATGACCGTTTTCAATACTGTGACTGGCCAAAGCTGTCTTTTCGGAATTTTTAAGTTTTATGTCAGATTTGTGATTTGATATGCGTTGTCGAAGAAGTTGTTTAGTAGTTCCAATGTAACACAGGTTACAAGGTTCGTTTGCTTTTCCATTACAATTAATTTTGTAAATTACATCTGTACGTTTGTCCTTATCAGGTTTCGTTTTGAGTTTCGTAAAACAATGGTCGAGTGTTTTGTTTGATTTAAAGGCAAGGCGAACATCTGTCAGATTTTTTGAAATGCATTTCTTGAAGTTGTCACTTAAAGTTGGGACGTAAACTATACTTTTGTGGTATGTGTTTGTCGGTTCTTCAGCATTATTTTTCGGTGGAATTTGCATTTTTTGTTTTGAAAGAAGACTACGAATTATGATGGAGGGATAACCGTTATCACTTAGTATTTTGGTGACTTTCTTCTCGTTGATGGCGTGGAATCGTACATCGCTTATCTTGAAAATTTTATTCACGAGGTTGGACGCGGTATTGATGATGATGTGTCTTGCTTGATTTGATCGAAAATTAATTAATCTACCAGACGCTGTTGGTTTTTGGTACCAATCGAACAGCAAACGATTTTCTTCACGATGGATTTTTACATCCAAAAACGGTATTGTTTTGTTGTGTTCGTTTTCAACGGTGAATTGAATTTTCGGATGGAATCCGTTGAGGGTCTTTAGTACTTTTTCTATGTTTCTTTTGTCCATGATCGCAAATATGTCATCAACATATTTTGACATGAAAACAGGCTTCTCTTCCATGTTAGTTAAACATTCATCCAAGACATAGTCCAAAACAAGATCTGCAATCGTTGGAGATAAGGGGTTTCCCATAGGTATCCCAAAAATTTGTTTATAAATAACATGTTGATATTGAAGATAATTGTTTTCTTTGAGACAAAAGTCAAGAATCTCCAGAAATTTGTATTGGGCCATATTCGTGTTTTTGCTTATTAAACACCATTTCTTTTTAACAATGCTTATGGCTAATTGAATTGGAATGTTTGTAAATAATGACACTGCATCAAACGAGACTAATACATCATTTTGGCTTAGTTTTACATTTTTTGCTTTTTCAACAAATTCAAAGGAATTTTTGACAGAGTGGCTTGATTTTGTTGTCACGCACTGTAAAATTTTGCCAACATATTTGGATAGTTCATAGCACGGTACATTCATGGATGACGTAATCGGGCGCAGAGGCATGTCTGCTTTATGAATTTTTGGTAAGCCGTAAATGGATGGAAGCTGTGCGGTGTACGTGGTCATCTTTGCTTTCTCTCTATCATCAATGTAATTGTTGTTTTTAAGCCATTTGACTAAGTCATTGTTTCGCGTTTGAAGTGTTGTTGTTGGATTATTCCTTATTGTTCTGTAGGTGTTGCGGTCAGACAATAATTCATGCATCTTCTCTTCATAATCTATGCGTTTCATGGCGACTGTGACGTTGCCTTTGTCAGCTGGTACAATGACAATATTTTTGTGCTGCTTGAGGAAATTAATTGTTAATTTGTTTACATAGAGAATATATTTTGCGAATCGATCGTTCTTTTGATGACGTATGAACGAGTGTAACATGTTGCTGTATTGTGCTCTCGTTTTTTCTTGTTGTCTTTCGTCTTGTATGCCTCGAATTACTTCTTCTCCATCGGCTATGAGTTGAAAGAGAGGAAAACTTTGTTTATCAATTGGAAGCGTGAATTTTTTGCCAAGTGATAAAAGCCATTTAACCTCTAAGGGAAATTGAATATCTGTTCGGTTTTCAAACCACTTCTTATGTATTTGAATGTTAAATTCTTTCCATAGTAATGATTTGAGAGTGTCTATCTTTTTAGTGTTAGATTGTTGTATTTTATTATAAATTTCTCTGTGGACTTGTTTTTGTTTATTGATGAATTGTTTGTATTCATTTTCTGATAGATTTTCTTTGATGCGTTGGTCGTGTAGTCGAATGGCATTGTTCGTGCGTTTTATTTTGTGATAGATTTCGGAGATTTCAATGTTGAGGACTTTTTGATGGAATTTAAGCTCGATTTTGTCATAAATTTGGAGAGATTCCTTGTTTGAAAAAATTTGTTTTGTGCTGCGTGTGGAGTTTTTTAGGTGGTTAGGCATATTATTAAGAATTTGAGGTTTTGTTTTTGTGAAGCTAATGATCTTTGTGCGTTACTGTATTGTTTTAAGTTATTACATACTTGTAAACCGTATTTGTATTTAATGTGTTCGTAGTAGTTCTTCATGGTGATGTTGTTCGGCTAGCCGTCCGATGATTAAAATAAAGTTGATTTTTTGACCAATTTGTGGATTTATAGTACTGCAAAGTGGAAATGTAGTTTTCCTTCGGCTTTTTTGGTCGCTGTAATTTTCGCAATGAAACAATCAAGTTACATTAGCTTTCCCAACGTTTCGGCAGGGGTTGCTGCCTTCTTCAGGGGTACTTTATTTACACAAAAAAATACAAATAACATTAATGGTTGATAAGTAAAGTAATAACACAATTATGAATACTCACTTAGACAAATTAAGAAAATAGTCAAAACATTTATATTACGATTAAAAGTTAAATAAGCACTTCAAAGAATGAAGTTGAGTCTGTATGACTTGAACAAAGCACAAATTACATTTAGGAAGAAAGAAGAGAGCAATACACAGCAGAGATGTTTTGTGTGTCTTGTTTTCGATTCATGTTGTTTTTGTTGTTGAGAATGTGTAATGTTTCTAACGTGTATCGTTTTGAAAGATGTTTCTCCGTCTGTAGGATTTCAACGTCTTCAAAGTTCGGAGAATGACCGTTTTCAATACTGTGACTGGCCAAAGCTGTCTTTTCGGAATTTTTAAGTTTTATGTCAGATTTGTGATTTGATATGCGTTGTCGAAGAAGTTGTTTAGTAGTTCCAATGTAACACAGGTTACAAGGTTCGTTTGCTTTTCCATTACAATTAATTTTGTAAATTACATCTGTACGTTTGTCCTTATCAGGTTTCGTTTTGAGTTTCGTAAAACAATGGTCGAGTGTTTTGTTTGATTTAAAGGCAAGGCGAACATCTGTCAGATTTTTTGAAATGCATTTCTTGAAGTTGTCACTTAAAGTTGGGACGTAAACTATACTTTTGTGGTATGTGTTTGTCGGTTCTTCAGCATTATTTTTCGGTGGAATTTGCATTTTTTGTTTTGAAAGAAGACTACGAATTATGATGGAGGGATAACCGTTATCACTTAGTATTTTGGTGACTTTCTTCTCGTTGATGGCGTGGAATCGTACATCGCTTATCTTGAAAATTTTATTCACGAGGTTGGACGCGGTATTGATGATGATGTGTCTTGCTTGATTTGATCGAAAATTAATTAATCTACCAGACGCTGTTGGTTTTTGGTACCAATCGAACAGCAAACGATTTTCTTCACGATGGATTTTTACATCCAAAAACGGTATTGTTTTGTTGTGTTCGTTTTCAACGGTGAATTGAATTTTCGGATGGAATCCGTTGAGGGTCTTTAGTACTTTTTCTATGTTTCTTTTGTCCATGATCGCAAATATGTCATCAACATATTTTGACATGAAAACAGGCTTCTCTTCCATGTTAGTTAAACATTCATCCAAGACATAGTCCAAAACAAGATCTGCAATCGTTGGAGATAAGGGGTTTCCCATAGGTATCCCAAAAATTTGTTTATAAATAACATGTTGATATTGAAGATAATTGTTTTCTTTGAGACAAAAGTCAAGAATCTCCAGAAATTTGTATTGGGCCATATTCGTGTTTTTGCTTATTAAACACCATTTCTTTTTAACAATGCTTATGGCTAATTGAATTGGAATGTTTGTAAATAATGACACTGCATCAAACGAGACTAATACATCATTTTGGCTTAGTTTTACATTTTTTGCTTTTTCAACAAATTCAAAGGAATTTTTGACAGAGTGGCTTGATTTTGTTGTCACGCACTGTAAAATTTTGCCAACATATTTGGATAGTTCATAGCACGGTACATTCATGGATGACGTAATCGGGCGCAGAGGCATGTCTGCTTTATGAATTTTTGGTAAGCCGTAAATGGATGGAAGCTGTGCGGTGTACGTGGTCATCTTTGCTTTCTCTCTATCATCAATGTAATTGTTGTTTTTAAGCCATTTGACTAAGTCATTGTTTCGCGTTTGAAGTGTTGTTGTTGGATTATTCCTTATTGTTCTGTAGGTGTTGCGGTCAGACAATAATTCATGCATCTTCTCTTCATAATCTATGCGTTTCATGGCGACTGTGACGTTGCCTTTGTCAGCTGGTACAATGACAATATTTTTGTGCTGCTTGAGGAAATTAATTGTTAATTTGTTTACATAGAGAATATATTTTGCGAATCGATCGTTCTTTTGATGACGTATGAACGAGTGTAACATGTTGCTGTATTGTGCTCTCGTTTTTTCTTGTTGTCTTTCGTCTTGTATGCCTCGAATTACTTCTTCTCCATCGGCTATGAGTTGAAAGAGAGGAAAACTTTGTTTATCAATTGGAAGCGTGAATTTTTTGCCAAGTGATAAAAGCCATTTAACCTCTAAGGGAAATTGAATATCTGTTCGGTTTTCAAACCACTTCTTATGTATTTGAATGTTAAATTCTTTCCATAGTAATGATTTGAGAGTGTCTATCTTTTTAGTGTTAGATTGTTGTATTTTATTATAAATTTCTCTGTGGACTTGTTTTTGTTTATTGATGAATTGTTTGTATTCATTTTCTGATAGATTTTCTTTGATGCGTTGGTCGTGTAGTCGAATGGCATTGTTCGTGCGTTTTATTTTGTGATAGATTTCGGAGATTTCAATGTTGAGGACTTTTTGATGGAATTTAAGCTCGATTTTGTCATAAATTTGGAGAGATTCCTTGTTTGAAAAAATTTGTTTTGTGCTGCGTGTGGAGTTTTTTAGGTGGTTAGGCATATTATTAAGAATTTGAGGTTTTGTTTTTGTGAAGCTAATGATCTTTGTGCGTTACTGTATTGTTTTAAGTTATTACATACTTGTAAACCGTATTTGTATTTAATGTGTTCGTAGTAGTTCTTCATGGTGATGTTGTTCGGCTAGCCGTCCGATGATTAAAATAAAGTTGATTTTTTGACCAATTTGTGGATTTATAGTACTGCAAAGTGGAAATGTAGTTTTCCTTCGGCTTTTTTGGTCGCTGTAATTTTCGCAATGAAACAATCAAGTTACATTAGCTTTCCCAACGTTTCGGCAGGGGTTGCTGCCTTCTTCAGGGGTACTTTATTTACACAAAAAAATACAAATAACATTAATGGTTGATAAGTAAAGTAATAACACAATTATGAATACTCACTTAGACAAATTAAGAAAATAGTCAAAACATTTATATTACGATTAAAAGTTAAATAAGCACTTCAAAGAATGAAGTTGAGTCTGTATGACTTGAACAAAGCACAAATTACATTTAGGAAGAAAGAAGAGAGCAATACACAGCAGAGATGTTTTGTGTGTCTTGTTTTCGATTCATGTTGTTTTTGTTGTTGAGAATGTGTAATGTTTCTAACGTGTATCGTTTTGAAACATGTTTCTCCGTCTGTAGGATTTCAACGTCTTCAAAGTTCGGAGAATGACCGTTTTCAATACATGTTATTTATAAACAAATTTTTGGGATACCTATGGGAAACCCCTTATCTCCAACGATTGCAGATCTTGTTTTGGACTATGTCTTGGATGAATGTTTAACTAACATGGAAGAGAAGCCTGTTTTCATGTCAAAATATGTTGATGACATATTTGCGATCATGGACAAAAGAAACATAGAAAAAGTACTAAAGACCCTCAACGGATTCCATCCGAAAATTCAATTCACCGTTGAAAACGAACACAACAAAACAATACCGTTTTTGGATGTAAAAATCCATCGTGAAGAAAATCGTTTGCTGTTCGATTGGTACCAAAAACCAACAGCGTCTGGTAGATTAATTAATTTTCGATCAAATCAAGCAAGACACATCATCATCAATACCGCGTCCAACCTCGTGAATAAAATTTTCAAGATAAGCGATGTACGATTCCACGCCATCAACGAGAAGAAAGTCACCAAAATACTAAGTGATAACGGTTATCCCTCCATCATAATTCGTAGTCTTCTTTCAAAACAAAAAATGCAAATTCCACCGAAAAATAATGCTGAAGAACCGACAAACACATACCACAAAAGTATAGTTTACGTCCCAACTTTAAGTGACAACTTCAAGAAATGCATTTCAAAAAATCTGACAGATGTTCGCCTTGCCTTTAAATCAAACAAAACACTCGACCATTGTTTTACGAAACTCAAAACGAAACCTGATAAGGACAAACGTACAGATGTAATTTACAAAATTAATTGTAATGGAAAAGCAAACGAACCTTGTAACCTGTGTTACATTGGAACTACTAAACAACTTCTTCGACAACGCATATCAAATCACAAATCTGACATAAAACTTAAAAATTCCGAAAAGACAGCTTTGGCCAGTCACAGTATTGAAAACGGTCATTCTCCGAACTTTGAAGACGTTGAAATCCTACAGACGGAGAAACATCTTTCAAAACGATACACGTTAGAAACATTACACATTCTCAACAACAAAAACAACATGAATCGAAAACAAGACACACAAAACATCTCTGCTGTGTATTGCTCTCTTCTTTCTTCCTAAATGTAATTTGTGCTTTGTTCAAGTCATACAGACTCAACTTCATTCTTTGAAGTGCTTATTTAACTTTTAATCGTAATATAAATGTTTTGACTATTTTCTTAATTTGTCTAAGTGAGTATTCATAATTGTGTTATTACTTTACTTATCAACCATTAATGTTATTTGTATTTTTTTGTGTAAATAAAGTACCCCTGAAGAAGGCAGCAACCCCTGCCGAAACGTTGGGAAAGCTAATGTAACTTGATTGTTTCATTGCGAAAATTACAGCGACCAAAAAAGCCGAAGGAAAACTACATTTCCACTTTGCAGTACTATAAATCCACAAATTGGTCAAAAAATCAACTTTATTTTAATCATCGGACGGCTAGCCGAACAACATCACCATGAAGAACTACTACGAACACATTAAATACAAATACGGTTTACAAGTATGTAATAACTTAAAACAATACAGTAACGCACAAAGATCATTAGCTTCACAAAAACAAAACCTCAAATTCTTAATAATATGCCTAACCACCTAAAAAACTCCACACGCAGCACAAAACAAATTTTTTCAAACAAGGAATCTCTCCAAATTTATGACAAAATCGAGCTTAAATTCCATCAAAAAGTCCTCAACATTGAAATCTCCGAAATCTATCACAAAATAAAACGCACGAACAATGCCATTCGACTACACGACCAACGCATCAAAGAAAATCTATCAGAAAATGAATACAAACAATTCATCAATAAACAAAAACAAGTCCACAGAGAAATTTATAATAAAATACAACAATCTAACACTAAAAAGATAGACACTCTCAAATCATTACTATGGAAAGAATTTAACATTCAAATACATAAGAAGTGGTTTGAAAACCGAACAGATATTCAATTTCCCTTAGAGGTTAAATGGCTTTTATCACTTGGCAAAAAATTCACGCTTCCAATTGATAAACAAAGTTTTCCTCTCTTTCAACTCATAGCCGATGGAGAAGAAGTAATTCGAGGCATACAAGACGAAAGACAACAAGAAAAAACGAGAGCACAATACAGCAACATGTTACACTCGTTCATACGTCATCAAAAGAACGATCGATTCGCAAAATATATTCTCTATGTAAACAAATTAACAATTAATTTCCTCAAGCAGCACAAAAATATTGTCATTGTACCAGCTGACAAAGGCAACGTCACAGTCGCCATGAAACGCATAGATTATGAAGAGAAGATGCATGAATTATTGTCTGACCGCAACACCTACAGAACAATAAGGAATAATCCAACAACAACACTTCAAACGCGAAACAATGACTTAGTCAAATGGCTTAAAAACAACAATTACATTGATGATAGAGAGAAAGCAAAGATGACCACGTACACCGCACAGCTTCCATCCATTTACGGCTTACCAAAAATTCATAAAGCAGACATGCCTCTGCGCCTGATTACGTCATCCATGAATGTACCGTGCTATGAACTATCCAAATATGTTGGCAAAATTTTACAGTGCGTGACAACAAAATCAAGCCACTCTGTCAAAAATTCCTTTGAATTTGTTGAAAAAGCAAAAAATGTAAAACTAAGCCAAAATGATGTATTAGTCTCGTTTGATGCAGTGTCATTATTTACAAACATTCCAATTCAATTAGCCATAAGCATTGTTAAAAAGAAATGGTGTTTAATAAGCAAAAACACGAATATGGCCCAATACAAATTTCTGGAGATTCTTGACTTTTGTCTCAAAGAAAACAATTATCTTCAATATCAACATGTTATTTATAAACAAATTTTTGGGATACCTATTGGAAACCCCTTATCTCCAACGATTGCAGATCTTGTTTTGGACTATGTCTTGGATGAATGTTTAACTAACATGGAAGAGAAGCCTGTTTTCATGTCAAAATATGTTGATGACATATTTGCGATCATGGACAAAAGAAACATAGAAAAAGTACTAAAGACCCTCAACGGATTCCATCCGAAAATTCAATTCACCGTTGAAAACGAACACAACAAAACAATACCGTTTTTGGATGTAAAAATCCATCGTGAAGAAAATCGTTTGCTGTTCGATTGGTACCAAAAACCAACAGCGTCTGGTAGATTAATTAATTTTCGATCAAATCAAGCAAGACACATCATCATCAATACCGCGTCCAACCTCGTGAATAAAATTTTCAAGATAAGCGATGTACGATTCCACGCCATCAACGAGAAGAAAGTCACCAAAATACTAAGTGATAACGGTTATCCCTCCATCATAATTCGTAGTCTTCTTTCAAAACAAAAAATGCAAATTCCACCGAAAAATAATGCTGAAGAACCGACAAACACATACCACAAAAGTATAGTTTACGTCCCAACTTTAAGTGACAACTTCAAGAAATGCATTTCAAAAAATCTGACAGATGTTCGCCTTGCCTTTAAATCAAACAAAACACTCGACCATTGTTTTACGAAACTCAAAACGAAACCTGATAAGGACAAACGTACAGATGTAATTTACAAAATTAATTGTAATGGAAAAGCAAACGAACCTTGTAACCTGTGTTACATTGGAACTACTAAACAACTTCTTCGACAACGCATATCAAATCACAAATCTGACATAAAACTTAAAAATTCCGAAAAGACAGCTTTGGCCAGTCACAGTATTGAAAACGGTCATTCTCCGAACTTTGAAGACGTTGAAATCCTACAGACGGAGAAACATCTTTCAAAACGATACACGTTAGAAACATTACACATTCTCAACAACAAAAACAACATGAATCGAAAACAAGACACACAAAACATCTCTGCTGTGTATTGCTCTCTTCTTTCTTCCTAAATGTAATTTGTGCTTTGTTCAAGTCATACAGACTCAACTTCATTCTTTGAAGTGCTTATTTAACTTTTAATCGTAATATAAATGTTTTGACTATTTTCTTAATTTGTCTAAGTGAGTATTCATAATTGTGTTATTACTTTACTTATCAACCATTAATGTTATTTGTATTTTTTTGTGTAAATAAAGTACCCCTGAAGAAGGCAGCAACCCCTGCCGAAACGTTGGGAAAGCTAATGTAACTTGATTGTTTCATTGCGAAAATTACAGCGACCAAAAAAGCCGAAGGAAAACTACATTTCCACTTTGCAGTACTATAAATCCACAAATTGGTCAAAAAATCAACTTTATTATTTTTGTATTAATTCAAATTTAGTGCTTTATAAGTAATTGTAGAGATTGTGTAAATATCTCGAGGAAGTGTTATAACGATCCGGATTCATTTTGTTAATTTGTGGTGATTTAACTTTCAAAAAACAAACATGACATTTTACTACAATTGTGTTGGAGAGTTATCGCCAGTATTTTGGTTTCTCTGTGGCTTATCAAGACAAACTTGGGCCCCTCATATTTGTTGCCTAACTTGTGTAAAGAATTCAACTGAAGGCTAAAAAGGCCATTTGCGATTTGGACCAAACTAAGAGATAACGTTTCGAATTCCTATTTCTATCTTATAAATATAGGTATTAATTTCAAAAAAAAAAAAAAACATGGTCAGTTACCCTAATTTATAGTCAACTAAAAGACCAGTACTTCATAGTGACAATTTGCCTATACCAGTTATACTCCTGCGGCCGTTGAGATTCAAAATTCACAACAGTCTTCCACTTCGAGCCAGTAGCGGAGCGTTGTTGACGACGATGACTGTGAGTTTAAAGAAATTTCAGTCAAGTCACATTTCATAACTCAAGAAGACCTAAAAGACTTGTTCGCGACTTAAATTTGTCAAAAAAGCAATCAGAACTCTTAGGGTGTCGATTAAAATAATGAAATTTGCTAAATCAAGAAACTAAAATAAGCCATTTTCGAAATCGTGATATCATACTACTCTCAAGATGGAGACTTGGTGTATTTTAATAATATAAAAGATGTTATGCAGAATTTGGAAATTGAATTTGATCCCTCTCATTGGCGTTTTTTCATTGACTCTTCTAAAACTAGCTTAAAAGCCGTTTTACTGCATAACGGAAATGTTATGTTAAATTATTTATGTTTGACCAAGTTGAAATATATTGTTTTGTTGAAGAATCTGGTTCCTCTTCGGCTATTTTGGTCACTTGATGTGTAATGAAACTAGTTTGGTTTCATTTATTTTTCCCGACGTTTCGACAGGGGTTGCTGCCTTCTTCAGGGGATCCTTTATTGAAACAATAAATCACAAACACAGTTTAACAAATTTGTTTACAAAGAAAAAACAAAACTTCAAAGAACTTACATAAAAAATAAAATAAAATAAATTATTTGTCTAGTTTTAAATTAAAAAACTTTGAAAACTTTGTTGTAAAAATAAACTTAATTGATTTTAAAATTTGAAAAGATTTAATAAAGTTGCACTTCTAATGCGAAGATCAGTCTTGTTTTAATTTTAACTCAAAATTTAAAATTTCTTGGCCGTTACAAGAGAGCAGTACACTGCGGAGATGTTTTGAGTGTCTTGTTTTCTGTTCATATTGTTGTTGTTTTTGAGGATGTGTAGAGTTTCCAGAGTGTACCTTTTGGCAAAATGTCTTTCCGTTTGCAGAATTTCTACTTCCTCAAAATCTGGTTCATGGTTGGTTTGGACACAATGGTTCGCCAGTGCCGTCTTAGCGGAGCTTTTACTATTGATGTCCGATTTATGACCAGCTATTCTCTGTCGCAGGAACTGCTTTGTTGTGCCTACATAGCAAAGGCAGCAATTTTCATCGTCTTTGCCCTTGCAGTTGATTTTGTACACAACGTCGGTTTTGTTTTCTTTTCTTGTTTTGGACTTTAGTTTTGTGTACAGTGTTGCAAGTGTGCAATGTGACGTGAAAGCTAGTTTCACATTTTTGCAACGGTCGGCAACCACTTGTTTGAAATTTGTAGACAGTGTTGGAATATAAACTATGCTTTTATAAACGCAATCTGTTCCAATGATCGATGGACTTTCAGGGTTAACACTATTTGTGTAGCGTTGTATTAAACTTCTTATAAGCTCATAGGGGTAGCCATTGTTAGCTAGAATTTGGGTGACTACGCTTTCATTTTTGGAGTGAAACTTACGGTCACTTAATGTAAATACTTTTTTAATCAAGTTAGTTGCCGTGTTGATTAAAATATGTTTCGCCTGGTTGGATCGAAAATTAACTAATCTACCAGATGCTGTTTCTTTTTGGTACCAGTCGAAGGTAAGGTGGTCCTTTTCACGATAAATTTTGACATCCAAAAAGGCTATCGTGTTATGCGTTTCCTTCTCCACGGTGAACTTGATTTTTTGGTTGAAATTGTTGAGGGCCAACAGCAAATTTTCAATGTTGCGGTGATCAATTACCGCAAATATATCATCAACATATTTGAAAATTGCCTTTGGTCTTTCAATACTTTCAAAACATTCATCGAGAAGATAATCCAGTACCAAATCCGCAATTGTAGGCGAAAGTGGGTTGCCCATTGGCATGCCATGTATTTGTTTATAGATGTTGTCTTTGTATTGAAGGTAGTTGTTTTCCTTCAAGCAAAACTCTAAAATTTCCAAAAATTTCTTTTGGCTAATCATTGTATATTGGCTTATTGTTTCCCATCGTTTTTTTACTACGCTGATAGCAAGATGCGAGGGGATATTGGTAAACAGAGACACAGCATCGTATGAGACCAAAACATCATGTTCATCCAGTTTTATGTTTTTAGCCTTAATTACAAATTCCAATGAATTTTTTTACCAAGTATGCCGAATTATTTGTTACATTGTGTAGTATTCGCCCAATGTACTTGGATAATTCATAACACGGCAGCTTCATAGCTGATGTTATGGGTCGAAGGGGCATATCTTGCTTATGTATTTTCGGCAGGCCGTAAATGCATTGAATTTGCGCTGTGTATGTCGTCATTTTCGCCTTTTCTCTATCATCAATGAATTTGTTGTTGTTAAGCCATTTGACAAGTTCGTTGTTTTTGGACTGACGTGTTGTTGTAGGGTCTTTGCGATTTATTCTATATGTAGAACAGTCAGCTAGAATAGCATTCATTTTCATTTCATACGCACTCCTATCTATAGCCACCGTGACATTGCCCTTGTCAGCTGGTACGATGACGATGTTTTTGTTTTTCTTTAGAAAAGCTTTCGTGTCTTTGTATAGCTTTGTTACATATTTGGCAAATTGATCATTTTGGTGGTTACGATGGAAAGAGTGCAACATATTGCAATATTGTGCGCGTAGTGTTTCTTGCTCTCTTTCATCTTGCACACTTCTAATGATCTCTTCACCATCGGCAATTAGTTTTAGCAAAGGAAAGCTTTCTTTTTCAATCGGCATCGAGAATTTTTTTCCCAATGAAAGAAGCCATTTTATTTCAAATGGAAATTCAATGTTGGTTCTGTTTACAAACCACTTTTCATTGAATTTTAGGTTGAAATTGTTCCAAAGTGTTGCCTTAAGTTGGTCTATTTTGTGTGTGTTTATGTTTTGTTTTTTTAAAAGAGTTTCTTTATAAACTTGTTTCTGTTTGCTTGTAAATTGTGTGTATTCTTCAGTTGATAGGTGTTCTTTGATGCGTTTATCCTGTAGTCTGATTGCGTTGGCTGTGCGTTTTATTTTGTGGCATATTTCTGTGATTTCAATGTTTAACAATTTTAGAAGAAATTTGTGTTCAATTTTATTAAGAAGCGAGATAGATTTGGAACTCGAGAATAGTTGTTGAATGTTTTTTGTTGCGTTTAGCAAGTGTTTGGGTATAAAACCGTAGTCTCTACATGTTAAAAGAAATTTTAAATTTTGTTTTTGTTGGGCTAGATGTCTTTGTGAGTTGCTGTATTGTTTTAGATGAAAACACACATGTTTTCCGTATTTGTATGTGATGTGTTGGTAGTAGTTTCTCATTTTTGTGGATCTTGGTGTTCGGCAGGCCGTCCGATGTAATAAATTAAATTATTTATGTTTGACCAAGTTGAAATATATTGTTTTGTTGAAGAATCTGGTTCCTCTTCGGCTATTTTGGTCACTTGATGTGTAATGAAACTAGTTTGGTTTCATTTATTTTTCCCGACGTTTCGACAGGGGTTGCTGCCTTCTTCAGGGGATCCTTTATTGAAACAATAAATCACAAACACAGTTTAACAAATTTGTTTACAAAGAAAAAACAAAACTTCAAAGAACTTACATAAAAAATAAAATAAAATAAATTATTTGTCTAGTTTTAAATTAAAAAACTTTGAAAACTTTGTTGTAAAAATAAACTTAATTGATTTTAAAATTTGAAAAGATTTAATAAAGTTGCACTTCTAATGCGAAGATCAGTCTTGTTTTAATTTTAACTCAAAATTTAAAATTTCTTGGCCGTTACAAGAGAGCAGTACACTGCGGAGATGTTTTGAGTGTCTTGTTTTCTGTTCATATTGTTGTTGTTTTTGAGGATGTGTAGAGTTTCCAGAGTGTACCTTTTGGCAAAATGTCTTTCCGTTTGCAGAATTTCTACTTCCTCAAAATCTGGTTCATGGTTGGTTTGGACCCCCCCAGAGGGTCGCGACTCGCGACCCACATTTTGATAAACACTGGTCTAGCTAAACTCTTTCTGTTAACTTCTTGGGTTAACTTCTTAACCGCTTTTTTGCAACTTCTTAAAATGTTCGTATCTTTATCCGTTTTACTATAACGCGTTATGTATAACGGCTGTGTCAACAAGTTTACCAATTTCAGAAAAAGATTTTGGTGTGGAATGTAGGCAAGAGTACGATAACTTAGGCGCCAAGAAATTATAACGGTTTTTTGTAGAACAGTTCAATACAAGCATTTTTTACTACGGGAGGGGGGGTCTATCTCCCCCCGTTTGGGCGGGAGGGGAAATTTTATAAAAAAAGGTACTAAAATGGAAACAAAAATATTAAAAAATAACGGTAATACTTACAATTAAGTATTATACCTTTTTTTAAAGCCAATACTCTGATCTATTAGATAATTTTTAAATCAAGTAGAATCTATGCACAGTTTTTGAAAAAACGAGTTTTAAACTCAAATTTTGGTGAAAAAAAAAAAAAACATAAAAAAAAGTTTAAATTTTAATTTTTCAAAACTGCAAAGTTGTATATTATTATTTTTCCTAAAATTCGTTGCTCTAATTTATTCTTATTCAAAAACTGAAAACTAGATGATTTTATCTAGTTTTTGAGAAAATCGAAAATAACTAAAACTACTTTTTTATGGGATATTTGCTTTTTACTTGCGACTTATAGGTACTATAAGGCAAGTTATGCCGAACTCGAGATTTTGATCAAAGTTGACATTACGATGATAGCGAAGACTAAAAAAGTGGGTCTGGCAATTCTGTCTGTCTGTCGCTTCGACTACAGCCTAAACGGCTCGGCCGATTTTCTTTAAACTTGGTAGATATGGGTTTTGATGTTTTACCCCCACACGTTTTTTTCTTTTTTTTTTAAGACAAAAAATAACGGCACCTGCCATACGAATTTTTTTCGAAATTTTATAAACATTTTTTTTTCTCAAAAACTGTTCGACAGATTTTAAAAATAAAAACACAAACAAATTTCATTTAATTAAAGCTAGGTATTTGTTGAAAAAAATTTTCAGAAAAATGGTTATTGAGGGTACCCCCCATGGAACCATTTTTTTTGTTTTTGATTTTCTCAAAAACGGTCACCGATTTTGATCATTTTTTTTTTGCGAAGGCTCTTCAAAAATTTAAATAGAATTCTATATTCAATTTTTCAAAAAAAAAACAAATTTTTGGATTTTTAAAAAAAACTTCAAAATTTTTTTTTTCAAAACTCAATATTTCGAAAACCCCACGCTAGATTTTTTTTTAAACTTGACAAACAAAAGTTTCGTAATATAATCTACAAGATGTGAGAAAAAAATTTCATTTTACCTTAAAATAAACGTACCCACCATACATATCTTAAAAAATTAAAAAAAAATGGTTTTCAAAAATCGTATTTTTCTCGAAAACGGCACCTAGAATTTTGATAAAAGTTTTTTTCTTTCAATTAATTTTTATGATCTTTAATTTATTAAAAAAAAATTTGAAATTAAGATATTACAGCTTGTACCTACCATAGAACCATTTTTTCGAATTTTGAATTTCTCATTATCCACATAACGGTTCTTAATGAAATTTTTTATAGAGAAGCTTTTAAAAAGTCTAAAACACATTGCATTTCAAAACTTTAAAATAAATATTTTTTGAAAAAAAAATCAATTTTTTTCTTTTTTTTGAAAATTCGATATCTCAGAAACGGCTCAATTTTTTTTTTTAATTTAATTTTTATTCGAACAATAATAAAAACTTTAAATTGGCGTACCAAAATTTGTTCTTAAAAATCTTTTAAAAATTAAAAACTTATAATTTTTATTCTTGCATAAATTCATATTTGCATAGCATTCTGTTTTCGTCTCTTACTATTAAAAGAATTTAAAAAAAATAATTTGATCCTTATGAACAGTTTTCTCTAATAACATTCGTTTTTTTTAAATTCCTAGTGTATTACATAGGAGCAAATTCGTGCGACCCAGTCGTGCATTTTATTTTGCTTGCTTACGCATTACGGCGTATAAACAGTGAGATATGTATGGGGGGCATGCTGCCCCCCTGCAACCCCCCTGCCGGGGCACACTATAGGATTTGGGTTAGGTGCGAGGTTGGGTGTATGCAAGGTTTCTTTTGCATTTACAGAATCTGGATTTAAGGAAACTTTGAATTTACCCTATGGTCTGTATCCAATGTCTACTAAATATATGTATGTACGTAGCCCAAAGTTGCACATTTAAAATGTTCAGACATGAAAATTTAATACATTATGAAAAATTCACATTACCTAGGTACTACTGTACGAATGCAGCAAATTTATATAATTCCTTAATTAATATGTATGTTTATTGTTTGTGTCTAACATTTTTAATGCTAATATGGTACAGGTTATTGTTTATCAAGGTTATTCGTTATTCAACCTTTGTAAGAGTGAAGTATTTTTTTCTTTGAATAAAGAATGGCGACTAAGCATCCACTACTTCATCGTAAATTAAATAACTTTTCAATATTTCAAAAAAAATATTTCAAAAGCATCGCGTTCTTAGAAGAAATTGGTCTAATTCCAACTAAAGCGTCAACTCCCCTCAACTCCAACTCAAAAAGGTGACAAAAATTGTAAGAATACAATATTATTATTTATTCATCAACCAGAGCATATTATACTCTTACAGACTAAGATACATAAGTAAATATATAGTTACAAATTTGTAGGTGGGTAGATATATAAAAATCAAATTACATTTAAATGATTTACATAGTTAATCTTTTATTTTAATAAATAACGTTACTTAAATTTTGCTTAAAACTAATGATTTAAAAGTTTCTCTGGTGCAATCCATATAAAAGTTAATCTCAGAGCAATAAACCCATCTATCGGCACATTTTCCATGGGCCTCAATATTTGCTAGAGATTCGGGAGGTGCTTGCTATAATTTTTTTTTGATCAAAATGCCTGTAAACACGGTTTTAATACATTGAACATTGAAAAATTGACTTGACTATTTTTAAGTAACACCTGACTTACTCACAAACTGACTGACTGAGACGCGAAATGCCATGCAATTCTACCTCCTCTGGTGCATTCTTGGTAACCTTAAATGATTTGCTGTACTTTACCTACAAATGAACCACATTAACATTAATCCTCAAAATGAAATCACCGTAGTTAAATACCAAAAATCAAAAATTTCATAAAAAGTAGTTTTAGTAATTTTCGATTTTCTCAAAAACTAGAAGGGACAAATCCATTCGGTTTTTTGTGTTCGATTCAGAATTAATAGTAGCATTGACCACAAAAAGCACTTCGTTTTACAATTTTGAAAAAAAATTGGTCTAAACTTTTTTTTTTCATTTTTTTTAACAAAATTTTGAGTTTGCATGCAAATTTTTCAAAAACTATTGATATAAATAATTTAATTTAAATTTACGATTATAGAACAGACTTCTGGCTTTCAAAACCGGTATAGTATTTTATTGTAAGTGTTGCCGTTGGTTTTTAATATTTTCTTTCAATTTGAGTCATTTTTTCTAAAATCGCCCCTACCTCCTAAACGGGGTGAGATAGATCCCCCCTCCCATAGTAAAAAACGCTTGTATTTGACCCTTCTACAAAAATCCGTTATCAATTTTTGGCGCCTAAGTTATCGTACTCTCGCCGGAATGTAAAGTTAAAATTATTTTTCTTTCTTCAGTCGTTGTTTCTTTTCCTTTTCCCGCCATTTTTGATGGAAAACATTAATTAAATCCGCACACAATTGTTGTTTACTTTTGCAGAGATGGTTTTAGTTTCTATGACTACGACTTCTATCATGTGAAGTTCTATAACAATAAAATCTATTAAGTTTCTGTAAAAACGGTAAACTTCCAAACTTAAATAAACAGGGTGTGCCTACACTTTTTTCCATGAAAAAATGAGATTTGGTCAAATTAGGTATTTAAATACACACAAACTTTCAATAAATGAATGAAAACAAAACATTTTTAACAAATTTTATGAAAATTATTTTTCGTTTTTATGTTATACTTGCGAGGCCCCCGGCTTTGCACGGGAAGCACTTATTATCTATAGCCAGATAACTTCTGGCGGAATGATCGGGGAGCTCATGTGGCTAACTCGTAGCCAGGGCCGGATTAACCCTCAACGGGGCCCTAGGCAACCATCAATTTGGGGGCCCTTTTTTTCACGTCCGTTCCCTTCTTTTTTCGATGAAAATATACAAACTTATATCTTTCATAAAAATTTTATTGTCACAATGTAATAATGTCAATAAAATTACTTTCAACATTTTAAACATGTCGTTTTTTCGGCAAATTCATCAATTATATGATCAATACCGATTTTTTTCAATAAATCTGACTCAATGCAAAGTACACCTAACATCTCGAGTCGCTCTTGTCGCGTTGTAGCTCTTTCAGCAGCTTTGATTCTTTTTAATTGCGAGAAAGATCGTTCGGCACAACAATTTGTGATCATTAATGTTAAAAAAATCCGAAGAGCTTTTCTGTGTTAGGAAATACATCGGCTAATTGATCTTCCATTAGAATCTTATACAAATGACTATGGCTTTTTTGTACATCAGTGTATTTAGAGTTCACGTAACTTTGGAATTGTTTCATTTCAATGAAAAATTCTTCCAAATCTGTAGAATAAAAACGAACTAAGTTATTTATAGCTTCGTGGAGGTCTCCATTACTTAGAGAAAAGTTGATGAAAAATGCAAATCTCTCTGAAACTTCCATATACACTTTCGCACGTCGTTTGATTTCACTGTGAAAATTGTCGATGATTTCGAGGAAACCTTTTGTCCTAAAATCATCGCGAGGCGAAAATTCTACTTCTGGAGAATTTCCGTCATTAGGTTGTTTTTTCTACGACGAGTACGTTTTACGATTTCTGTATAACCTACACCAGGTAATAATTGTTTTGTTTTTTCCTCGAAATCATTGAACTTTTCACGGAATGAAACTTAACTCTCTTCTAACGATCCGTAGATACAAAAAAGCACACGTTTGCAAATCTGCTTTTTCACTTTGCAATGACTTACTCACTGCGTGTAAAATGTAACTAGAAATTGTCATCAAGTAGTGAAAAAGTTGTTATTAAAAACCGTTGTGATTGTGTTATTGAAAAACTTATAAGCAAACCCTTTTACAAGTGGAATTCAGTAGACAAATCTGCAATTATAGCGACTGAAAGACCTACTCCATTGCTGCCGGACTTGACAACAAAATTTTGCAATAAAAAAAGTGTTACTAGAATTTTATGTTTGTAAGAAAATTTTAGAAGTCTTTTTCATTTTTCGGGGGCCCCCTTAAATCGGTGGCCCCAGGCAACTGCCTATTCTGCCTACTTGCTAATCCGGCCCTGCTCGTAGCTGATATCAATAGAAATGCTACGGTGCCTTGCTACGCCCCAGCCAGCTAAAAAAACACATTTATTTAAGCCAAATGCGAAATTATGTTTCTTTTGTGTAAAAAAAAGCAAATAAAAATTCAGTTGATCCGACGACTGGGCTAGTCTTAAGATTGCTTAAAATATTCATCAAAATCGGTCACGATGTTTTTGAGTTCATATAGGAAACATACAATCATTACATACACAAATACTCACATCGATTTTCATATACAAATACTTAATTTTTGTAGGAAAAAAATTGTAAGGACTTGAAAAAATAAGGTTTTTTTATAAATGTTCCTCAATTCACCAGAGCCTAAGAGCAAGCAGTGGAATGTTGATTGCAATACAAAATAAATTGCACAACTGGGGGCGTATTCCTGAACACGAGTCGAGTAAGATGTCACTCGAGAGCTTATAGTCGAGTCGAGTGAGAATTGGTATTCCTCAACACGAGTGAGGTTCAAAAACATGACAATGTTGAACGCACCCTTTCAACCGTAGCTGACTTCAATAAACGATAATTTGACATGTCACAGACAAATATTATTATTTCGAAATAGTTCTCAATTCAATTTGTTGAAAAATAAATATGGCATAATTTAATTTAAAATAATATAGGATAATAAAATTTAAAAAAAAATGATTAGTATGATGATGTTTCATGATAGTGATAATGATTCAGATGAGGATAGGAGGTGCATTTTCAAGAAAATTAGAGATGCAACAAATCCAACAAAAATATGCAGTACACGTCTTATGGGAGAGCTTTTTCAAAATCAGTAGCGTTCTATATTTTTGCACCATACTAAATTGAAAGAACTCCTCCATAAAAAAAGTGTTTGTGCGCCCATAAATTTTCGATTGCATCTGACGCAGGCTCGGCGACCTATTGACTGCACATCTGAGTGTGCACTGAATTGCTGTGGTCTATGGCTGTTGTCGCTATTCAATTTCAACCCCCATTAAATATTGATGTGCGTTCAGAGTTACCTTTGTTCATTTCGTAACTTGTTCAGTTTTTTTTCCTTGGGATTCTGTTGAGGTGCTTTTGATTTTAAAGCTTTAAAAAAAGGGTCCATTTAAAATCAACACTACGATAACCCTGTGAGAGCTTTAATGAAGGACAGATTTATGCAATGCACTGTAGCTAGAATGCCAGGCAAACGTCCTATCTTTCCCACGCTGCATATTTTTATTGGACAGAGTATAGCAACGTGTAAGCATGAATAGAAATAAAGCAATAATCAAAGTTTAAATTAATTATTGTTTAGATTTATACGACTGTTCCGAGTAAATAAAATAATTTTTTCGTATTTACTGCGTGTTATGGAGGCCGAATTTAAAATACACGCCAGATCATCATCTATGCCAAATGCAATCAAATTGCAATGACTCTTCGATTTTTTGGCCAAGGTTCCTACCAGTCAGGACTCAGGAGTAGGACAGGACTATACCATTGGACTATCCCAATCATCTGTCTCTAAAGTACTTAGTGAAGTGCTCGACATAATGGAACGAACAATTTGTCGAACTTGGATTTGTTTTAACAGATCCGAACAGACATTGCAAGAAACCAAGGAGTATTTTTTGGAAAACTTATGGATACCTGGTGTTATTGGTTGTGTCGATGTGACTCATTTAACCATTGTGAAATCATCTGAAAATTAGAATTTGTATGTGAAAGTGATTTTCTTTATTTACAGTCATACCATATTCTTCTCCATCCACTGCGGAATCATGGGAAAGCCTTGTGATGACTTCCTCAATTGGATTTTCGGATCCATTACTTGACTCGACAACTTTTTAAACATGACTGATTTGTCACACAAAAATACTCACTCTAGTGTTCAGGAATACCCTTTATTCCCATGTCACATAAAACTCACTTGACTCGTGTTCAGGAATAGGGCCCCTGATCAATCAAACAAACCAGCTCTTATGATTTAGAGACTTAAATTAAAAAAAAGTGTTCTATATAAAAGAATGAATCCTATAACCATAAATTCTAAATTTTTTAAACGTTCATTTCACCTTTAGTAGTTAGAGCTGAAAAAAAGCAATGTCATGCCAATATGTATCAGACCAAAAACATAAATGTTAAAAAAAGAGCCAAGTTCTTCTATACAAAAACCTTTATGTAACAAGTCAGCCGTGAAAAGTACTGAGATCTAAAAGTACGCCAAGTTCTTACTTCATGAAGGTTTAATATCGAATATTTAAAGTAGAGTAATATTGAAACAGCTACAATGTAATAGAGAAATTTTAATATTTAATGATTACTGACTAAAATTTTTCATCAAAACTCTATGCGAGGTAGCCCCACTATCCACACACCACCGGCTTACTTGTTTACCTTTGCAAACCAATGCCTTTGATGATGTTCCGACAGATAAGAACTCTTGAATGATAAACCCACTCTGGCTATCGTCATAAACCTGTTTTGCTGCTTGTTTACCATAGCTCCAGCATTCCTTTGCTTTATGACCTTTTCTTCCACATCGTCGACAATTATACTTAAATTCTCTTGAACTCTCATGATTTTTAGGAAAGCTAATTTTTAGCTTCGCATTTCGTTCACTGCAGTTGTTATTCCTCTAATTATGACGATTAAAATTACCTCGTACTCTTAGTGCGTTGTTTTCGCATGGTTCTCTTTTTTTATCACCGACTTCCATTAATCTTATTCGTACTGTTTCTAATTTTGGACCTTCCTCTTGAGCATCGAAAGCAGCTTGCACGCTTTTATAGTTTTTATCCAGACTATCTAATAATAAAATAACGAGAAGATCATCATCTAATTTAGCATCTAGCTCTTGGAGCCGATTAATTATTGAAAAAAATCCTCGCAAATACTCATTGATTGTGTTGGATTCATACGGATATTTAGAAGTTTCCTAAACTCCTCTACCTTCTGCCGCACGCTTTTTCTGTTGTAGCTCGACTCCAAGAAGTCTCATACTTACTTGGAAGTTTGAAAATTTTTAACCAGCGCTACGATATGTGGCTCCATTGCCAGCAACAGTTCACTTCCCGCATCCATATCCTTGTCGTCCCATGACTCCTGTTTTTTAGCGTTGTCCTCCGGTCGTTGGTCTTTACCTTGAACTATCTTCAAATATCTAGATTTATGGAGGATCCCCTCATCTGCACGCTCCAAGTTGGATAATTCTCACCATTGAAGAGAGTTATACGACTATGTACTAAGCTTGAGTTCGCCATATCAACCAATCAACCAAAAATATTTTTATTTATACAGAGATAATAAAAAAAAAATATTTATTTAAATGGAAAGAACTTTTAGTTTACTATCTTCTGGGCCCATAACCTGTAGAATACCAGAGTTATGAAATAAGATGTTCAGAGATTAAATAAAACGACCACGTTATGTCAAGTTCAAGTAAGAAGTATATTATAGTAAAAAGTAAAAAAGGTTACAGGAAATGTATTTTGGATTTAAGTGATTTTAGACTAAATAGATATTATTTGTGTAAGGGGGCGTTGAGTGTAATTAGTGTTCACACTTATTTATTATTATATTTAACACAAGGTGATTTTCCGTGTACTTCTTACGGAAATGGCTTTAACGTCGTGTTATAATAATATAAATTTATTCCATGTAATATGATAAAATATTTTTTTTTACTTTTCATAATTTTCATATAATTGGCTTTGTCGGAATTATATTTGGTAGAAGGTTTTGCATTATGCATGTTTATACTCTGTGAAAGATATTGTGAACTTTTCAGTCTTTAAAGTTTTTCGTTAATGCGGGTGCTAGAAAGATATGTATACTTTTTATTTACTCGAGAATATTGAATTTTTGAATGAATTAATAATATAAATAACCGAAAGACAGCAACAAACTCTATTTAAGCTGAACGAATATTTTGAAGGGGTCTTTGTCGTTACAATATTTGTTGGAATTTTTTGTAGCCAACGTCAATAAAATCGGAGCATTTCATTCCATGGCTTACAGACTTTGCCGTATTCCTCTTTCGTTACATAACTTTAAAATTAAATATGATCATATTCTTCATTTAGCTCAAGTAAACGGATATAACCAAGCGTTAGAAAAATGGTTAGTAAAAAAACATTCAAACAGAATTGAAAGAGAAAAACTAAACCTATCAAATCAAACGCAATTATATTTTAACTTCATTACACTCATTTTAAAATAAAACAAAAATGTGTTTTATGGCATTATGCTTTTAAATGTTCTTATTGTGTTGTTTTTACTACTCAATTTACATTAAATTTTAATTTCGATTTAACGAACAATCAACAAAATATTTTTAATTAATTTCCTACGTGTGTTTATTTTCTAAAAATAAAATAACCATGGACAAGGAGAATAATTCAACAACGGTAACCTCATTAGACTCTTTTTCATGATTTGTTAATCATGTAGTTAATACTCCTCTTTTCCTTAGATCACAAAGAGCTTTTTCTTCTTAAAACTTGTTCTTAAATGTTTTACCGTAACTTTATTTACCTTAACAACTTCACTGTCCAATGAATCATTTATATGATTCATGAGATCTGTTTTGTCCCGCATTTCCTACGTCCATGAATTACATATTAATTAAAAATATTATCGAATGAAAACTATTCTACGTCCCATACAAACCGGTCCAAAAGATCTCTACGTTAATATTTTTTTGTTTAAAAAAGAAAACATCAGTATCACGTTCTATGAATCACATTTGATTCATAGATTTTTTTTTTACCGACTTTACAGCGTCCATGAATCATATTTGATTCAAGAACTTATGCCTTTAATAACGTGTATATTATATGAAAAAAATTGCTTTAAAGGCATTATTTAAAAATAAATGTATAGGTTAGATATAGCCCTTAACAGAACTGTAAAAAAATGGAAAACTGTTTAAGAAAATGCATTTTTCATCAATCAATGAATCCTTATATTTTTATGAACAAAATAATTTAAAAAAAAAACAGAAAATAATACAAAAATTGGATAAAATTAAGCAAAAAGTAATAATTTACATTTTTTAAAGCTTAGACATTTGTCCTTTTATGTGTATAGTTAAAACATATTAAGCATGCATAATGCCTTATTGCATGGTTTTCATTCTGTATGCACCAGTTTTGCTTTCAAGACAGCTACATGACCGAGAGAGTTCGCTTGGCCGTAATGTTGTTGGAGGAATTCTTGAAATATTTGTTGCAAATGCGCAAGAACCGAGCAATACTCTCAACAGCATTTCTTGAGCTTGCAACATTGAAATTGGATACTCAATAACTATGCTACTCCGAAGGTCTACAGCAATGTTTTTATACCAGGTGAGACTTTATCTTAATGGTGAATGAAAAGCAGAAAATTCATTTACATTACAAGTAGATAGCATAAGGACATAACGTTTATCACGCCATTCCAGCACCGTGATGCATCCATCTTTTTTTCGAGCAATGCTTTCATTTTTTTCAGTTTATGTTTACTGACTTGTGATGATTGGACTGATTTTTTCGTATTGTTCCACATAAGTCCGTGTTGCGATTTGTATGTTCGTTACCAATGGTAAACTAGTATAATAATTGTCAGGGACAGAACCCTTCCATTGCCGAAGTTGCTCCCGAAAATATTTCGTAGGACCCCGTATAGCTGTCAAATGTGCACATTTTATACACTCTTATGCCGAACTTACTGGCTTTTGGAGGGTTGTAGGTTTTTATTTGCAGTCGGTAAGGAAATTTGGCCATCGATTCATCCACTACAAGTATTTCGTCAGGAGTATAAAACTAACGAAAGTAAGCCAATAATTTTGTTATGAATCATATGATGATTAATTTTTTACGTTTTTTATATTCTTTCTTGAAGAAAAAGGGAAGTAAAATGCCAGCAACGCAATATAAGGGAAAATCAGTTGTACGACATTTTTTATCCGATGCATAAGCGGTTGTACAATGAATCGACTTTCCAATAGTGTTCAACTGTCGGAAACTTTACGACACCCATAAGCATTACAATACAAAAAAATCCCAACAAAAAAAAAATCACAAAAAAATACCAACGTTCGTGATGCTCTTAAAATGATATCAGCTGATAGCAAATTTTCGAAAAATTTTATTAAAATCAATTTTTCCATTTTCATTTGTAATGGCCTCAATTCGATGAATCCCTGAAAAGCTAGTAAACTGTTCTCTTCCAATTGTTACAATTTCTTCATGCCAAACTAGCTCAGTTGGATTGAGTGAGATTTCATTGCTAATTTTTCATATAAAAAGCATTATACATTGATCTTATGTCTTAAATTATTTGTAGATAAGAAAAAAATCGCTCCTCATCATCTTCACTTTGAGAAATATCATACGAAGAGTCAGAGTCAATTTTACAAGATATATATATCCGTATCATAGGATATGATATAAACAATTACTATGTCAATGAATCATGAACATAAAATAACACTCTTTCTTTAACAACAATAACAAATTATTTATGGTAAAAAAACAATTTTACTCTAAATCCGAGTCAATCGTAATTCTTTCTACCGAAAAAAAAGGCTGGACGTAGAGATGATTTTGAATCAATTTGTATAGGGACGTCGAATAGATTTCATATTTTTCATATTTTGAATCATATATGATTCATGGACGCTGGAAACACGGTACAAAAAAATTTATATGTATCAAATGTGATTCATGGTTCATTTGTGATAGAAAAAATTTGAACGTAGAGACGTGTTTCAATCAATTTGTATAGGGACAGTGAAGTTGTTAATCCTTCATTATTTTATATGAATTTCAGAATGCTTCTTCCTACGACTTTGAAAACTATGTAAGATTATATCGTCTATGTATATGCATTCAGAAACAGGAATGTCTCTTGCGGAATGTATCACTCTACAAGATACTTCAAAATAATTAAATTAAATTAGGAGTCGGGTAAAATAATCCCAAAATAATTACTTTTTCCACAAAACCGGCCGATGGTGCGAAGTTATTCCTCCCGAGGTCTAATATAACTGTCAATTCTAGACACTTTAGAAGCATCTAATAAAAATAATAATATAATGCCCTCCTAGCCTTTTCAAACTGGGTATTTATATGTATGATCATTATAGTACAGGAACTTGTCCAAATAAACATGTTACCTCACAACAGTCTTTTATTCGATGTGAATACCATTTGAACTCGATATTTTTCCAGTCGCGTCTCAAATCTGTATTATCGCGTCTTATTGGGGTGCGGAACAGTATGGTTTCACATAGTTTATAGTTTATTTTAAGCTTCATCGTTTTCAATATCCTGAGCAAAAATAATAGCATATCTAGTAATAATACGCAATTAATCATTGTTCTATTTGTGTTCAACTTGTAATTATAAAGGGTGGTCTAACCATAATGCCCGATTTTAATTGTGAGTCACACCTTTACGTCAAGTTTTTTTCCCAACTTAATTTGACATTTCTTCGTTTTAGTGTTTGACAAATGCAACCATGGAGACGTACACAATTGACCAGCGCGTTAAGATGGTTGAAGCCTTTCCCGAAAATGGGCGCTCAAATCAAAATGTATTTCGTGCATTTTTTTGGTCAGCATAATCGACCAAATGTGTCCACAATCGGTAGAATTATGCGCAAATTTCAGCAAACCGGGTCTGTAGGAAATGTGAAAATACCTGTGCATGCTCGCCGTGTTCGTTCTGCGGAAACCATTGCTGTTGTTCGCGATAGTGTGGCAGAAGATTCGTCAACCTCGACTCGTCGTCGTGCTCAACAATTGAACATCTCATGAACATCACTGATGCGAATTTTAAAAAAAGATTTGAATTTACACGCTCACAAGGTTCAATTGACTCAAGAGCTGAAGCCTACTGAACATTTCAAGCGTCGGCAATACGCCGAATGGTTGGTTGAACAGACAGAAGTTAATAGTGACTTTACAAAGAAAATCATCTTCAGTGACGAGGCTTCGTTAACAAGCAGAATTGCCGCATTTGGGCAAATGTGAATCCACGACTTGTTGTTGAAAAGTCGATGCATCCACAAAGAGTGACTGTTTGGTGCGTTTTATGGGCTGGCGGCGTCATCGGGCCGTACTTCTTCGAAAATGAGGTCGACCAAGCAGTTACCGTAAATGGTGGTCGCTATCGCGAGATGATAACGGACTTCTTGTTTCCAGAAATGGAGGATATGGACCTGGATGATATGTGCTTCCAACAGGATGGTGCCACTTGCCACACAGCCAACGAAACAATGGCTCTTTTGTGCGAGAAATTTAATGGCCGTGTTATCTCACGTCGTCATGGCGATGTTAATTGGACATGTGATTTGACACCGTTGGACTTCATTCTTTGGGGATATTTAAAAGAAAAAGTGTACGAGTCATTGAAAATATGAGCCATCGGGTAGAGAAATGCCACCGAAGCCATGGCGAGCATTTGGCCGATATTTTGTTTCACACATAATTGTCATAGATCCTTCTATCATAATAAAATATGTTAAGATAATTCCCTGAAAACTTTTTGTTTTATTTACAATTAACATCGCGCGTTTTCGTTAAACCACCCTATATTTTAAATAATTAAAAATCTCTGGGGTGATCTTATATAATCTCGCAGAATAACTTCTACGAGCATAATCATATTTTTCTTAATGAAATAATTGATTTAATTAAATTATTTTTTCCAGGCCTCCTCCAATCAACAAATATGCTAATGTCGCGCACTACGCAGCGAGTAGTCGAATCTGGATCTTCAACCATGCAACCTGAGAAGTATAGTTTTAACTACACCGACTTCAGTGATGTCGACCATAGACTAAAATTTTATTTCTACCAAATGAAATTTGAAGAACAATCCGAACATTTTAAGTGGATTGTGAAAGGTAAAATATACAATCAAAATTGTAGAACAATAACAGATGGCATCGTTGTGATGTCAACCGTTAAATGTTATGTTATGGAAGAGTTTGGACCAGAAAACGATGACATAAGTAAATGGCTACGTCCAATTGTGAGTGTAACAGCAGATCGGCTGGAATCGATACAACTTCTTCCATGGAAAGTGGGACTTTGTTTTACATTGCGTGATTGGGGCGGATTTCTGCTCCTATTGCAGGACATTTTGCGGACGGATAACCTACTATTTTATTTTACAAGTAAAATATTTGTTATTTCAATTATAATAAGTAATTAAAAAAATATTTTTATAGGAAACGCCCTGCCTGATGGATGTGAGTTGAACTATCACATATCAGATAAAGTTCTTAATCGTTTAGCTGAAACTTTGGAGGATGAGCAGCTTAAAATGTTCTCTCTGTTGAATAGCTGTGAAGTGATATCACCTGAATCAGTTCAAAGGTTTGCCATGTCGGGTCTCCTAACCACTGATTCACGTCTCTGTATAACTGTATCAAACCCTTCCTGGCTTACTCCAACTTCAGATACTACCATTAAAATTGGTTTCACCCAGTTCATGAGCAACCTGGTTGAAGTGGAACGTAGTGAAGAAAATATTTTTACAATACATTTTCATGATGAAACCCAAAACAAGTCTGAAATGTGGAAGTGTAGATTTGAAACGAAAGAGAATGCTAAAAGTTGCCTCAATGCCATAGGACAATCATGGGAAAAATTATTCGGTGTACCTTTATTTAGTAATTAGAATATGCGAACTATGTATAAGCAACGAGAGTCATTCAACACAAATGTTTACATACACTACGAATTGTTATGGACACCCTTCTCTAAAATAAAAAAAGAAACGAAATTGAAGAACATGTTAGTAGATATGGTATTAAAATTATATTTACACTCAGTAAGTTGACATCTAATACAAAAACAAACACAGCTTCACTCAGAGTAGAGCTGAAGTTCGAAGTTTCTCAGGATACAGAGATTCTTCTTTGCTGTGATCTGTATAAGGAAATAAAAGAATCATTACATATTATATTCATAATCAAAAATTGTTTTAATGAATATTTTACCTATCCTTCTGTTGTTGTTGTAACCATAGTGCGTTGCCACCAGCCCAAAGAAACATTTTTAGCTGTTTAGAAGCTTGCAAAGAACCTTCAGAGCCAATCTTAAAACTCGTTTATTCAAGAACACGCTCTATGTGCGCCTTTAGAGCAAACATGGGGCTCATTTTCATCTAATTCATTAAGTTTACGAGCACTTTTGAGCTCCTTATTAGTGTATTAAGAGCACTACTGATCTTTCGGCTCTTTTCCACTTTGAGAATAATTCACAATAAAGCTGCTTTTACGTAGTAACAATAATATTGTTGCGCACACCACCGACACAGAGCTTTATACTCCTATAGCGCCATCTATTGGAAAATTGCATATCTACTTTATGGAAGTAACAAAAAGCTCGTTTCCAATGTCATATGTATTTCCCCTTATTCCAGCCATCTAGAACATTCTAAGACGAGAACCTTCGCGAATTGGTTTCGAGAACAACCAACTTGAGTATATAAAGGAATGCACAAGTGTCATTAACCCTAGAACCCTACCCATATTTGTAGTGAACTTTTGCCGTGGCACCCTGGTTTTTATTTCGAGATATTTCTTTAAATACAAGTCTTTTAAAATTAAAAAAAAAATGTTATTCACTTTATTAAATAATTAAATAGAAAATCACAAAAATTTATAGGGGTGGCCGTGGCGCGATGGATGTGTGCTCGCCTGTCAACCCCATGATGACAGGTTCGATCCCTGCCGTCGTCTATGTCGCTTTAATTCCATTAAAAACCTTCTAAAAATTGTCATCAATGGGTTGCTGGTTTACTCATTACATGTTGTTCAGGCATAACACTAACAGCATGTAATTTAAGTTAAACTAGTATGCCCAACAAGGATGAACACGAATAAAATAATGTGAATTAAAAGCGACATAGAAATAAGACACGGCATTTCTCCGCTTTAGCTCAGCCGCCATCCCTGGAGATAAAAATATCTGAGACAACCACCAACAGTCTCAGAACATCGTGCCACATATCTTTCCTATCCTTCTTTCTCTTCATTAACTTCACGACCGCGCTGTGTTGAAACATTTAAAGGGTAATCATAATCCCTTGAGCGCGGGTAGATTATAAAAAAAAAAAAAAAAAAGAAACTTAAAAGAGAATAGAAAAAATAACGAACCTGTGCTCCCACTTGTTTAAAAAATACTATCAATTAAATTAAGCACGGTGATACAGCACCCTGGGTAGGGTTCTAGGGTTAAATCTGAATAAAAATGTTTGAGTTGATTATAAATTGAGATTTATTGTTTTGATTTGGAAAGTGTAAATAAAGAAGAAATATTTAAAAGAGTAATAAGTTTTATTTAACGAACCTAGCAAACATATTACAATATTATTTGTATTCGTAAATTATCTTAGCATCAAAATTTGTCTCAGAACTTCTTTTTATTTACATAAAACAATGTATAAATGTAATAATTAAAAGTAGTGGTGGGCGCATTCAAATAATATAATAGGCCAAATTCCTAAAAGCAAGATTTGCAAAGCAAAATACTTGCAAAGCAGATAAAGGAAATCAGAAAACGCATACGTACAAATGACATTTGCACAAATGCCTCTGCATTTGCACAAGAAAGTACCATCGATTGCATTTTGGGACACTCTGCTTAGCAGAGATTTTTGTATTTGCATTTTGGAACTGTTTGCTTAGCAGAATTTGCACAATATATGCGTTTAGGAATTTGCCCATAGATTCAGACAACATCTTGAGATATCTTGATTCTTCTCTAAAATCATTCAAATGCTCAAATTATTCGAATGATTTCTCACATCTACTTGGATGTGGCCTTAATTCAAGAACCTTGGATTTGTAAGAATCAGGTACTAGGGTTGAGGTCAAAAAATTACAACCTTTTCCACTCCACGTCAGAAGGTGATATTAGAAGTTGTATTCTAGCCAAAAAATCGATTAATGCTTTCTTTTTATCTAGGTACAGCAACAGGGATAACGCGGCAATCAACGTTGAATCCAAGGAAGGCAACTTCGTCTTGGCGTCAACGTACATGCCGGGAGATGAAGAAAATCCTCCATCAAAAACGGTCCGCGATCTTGTGGATTACACCACAGCAAGAGGGACACCTTTGGTGATTGGATGCGACGCCAACGCCCATCATACACAATGGGGTGGCAAGGACATCAACAAAAGGGGTGAGTCAATTTTTGAATACATTATCTGTTCTAATCTTATGTTATGTAATAGGGGCAATCACCCTACATTTCGTAACAAAATCAGGGAAGAAATTCTAGACCTCACTCTTATGAGTAATAATGATAAGATCTCTGTAGGGAATTGGAGAGTCTCTTCTGAGAAATCCTTTTCGGATCACTTAAGGATACTCTTTACCTTAGATAGGAGAATAAATGATATTAAACCTTTTAGGAACCCAACTAGGACGAATTGGACAAAGTATTCAAAATGGTTGATTGAACGAATCGATCCTCCAGAGGAAGAAACGCTTTCGGCAACCTCAATCATTGACAATGCTGTTCAAAATCTTACTAGTAAAATGAAAAAGGCATTTGAAAAACACTGCCCCATATCTCGTAACATTAAACCCACTAATCCACCATGGTGGAATAGCGATCTTAAGAAACGAAGAACAGGGGTCAGAAAACTTTTCAACAAAGCCAGACTGAGTAAATCGGAGGAAGATTGGAATTTATATAGATCCGAACTTAACTCATACACCAAAGAGTTAAGAAGGGCCAAAAAGGATTCATGGGCAAGACACTGTGAATCCATTGAGAACACAAGTGAGGCTGCGAGACTTCGAAAGATCCTTGCACACAATCCCACGATTCCGGGATACATTAAGCATCCCGATGGATCGTGGTCGAACTCGAGCCAGGAAACACTTGAACTCTTTATGGAAACGCATTTCCGGGCTGTAAGAATCATCAAGGACCGGGTTTTACACAACCACACACCTTAGATATCTTACAATCAGAACCAGAATTGGAACAGGTTATCACAGAGCAGAAGATTATGTGGGCAATAAACTCGTTCAAACCCTACAAATCAGCCGGACCAGATGAGATTATTCCGGCATTTCTTTAATATGCTCTACAGATAATCACCCCATGGCTTAGGGTAATCTTCAAAAGTTGTATCAAATGGAGATACGTCCCTATCAGTTGGAGGAGAGTTAAAGTAGTCTTTATTCCAAAAGCTGGAAAACCGACACACTCGACTGCAAAAGATTACAGACCGATAAGTCTCTCTTCGTTTCTCCTCAAGACACTAGAGAGAATTATTGATCTGCATGTTAGGGACCTACTCAAACCAAGCAACCTGTGCAACTACCAACACGCTTACCTGAAAGGTAAGTCAGTGGAGACTGCGTTGCACAAGGTCGTCTCACAAATTGAGAAAAGTCTCGAGCACAAAGAATACACCATGGCAGCATTTTTGGACATCGAAGGAGCGTTTAACAACGTAAAAACGGAGTCCATTAAATCTGCTCTAGAAGAAGTTGGCGTTGAATCTGCTATTGTGGACTGGATTTATACCATGCTCAATGGTAGAATCATTAGCTCGCAACTTGGGGATAGCAAAGTAGAGAAATCGGTTACAAGAGGCACTCCACAAGGAGGAGTAATTTCACCTCTTCTCTGGGTCCTGGTTGTTAACAAAATTCTCACAAGATTTAAGAATCAGGGCATTAAAATAGTAGCCTATGCATGCGGACGACATAGTAATTCTGATATCGGGTAAATATCTTACCACCATCAAGGATATTATGGAATCTACACTTAAAGAACTATCTTCTTGGACAGCACAAAACGGTCTCGGAGTTAACCCTTCCAAAACCGAACTAGTCCTGTTTACGAAGAAAAGGAAATTGGAGGATTTTACCCGTCCAAAGTTTAACGATATTCCCCTGAAACTTTCCAACGAGGCTAAATATCTTGGAGTAATTCTTGATTCCAAGCTAACATGGAAACGTAACACAGAGGAAAGAATGAAAAGAGCATTATGCGCTCTCTACACATGCAAAAAAACCTTCGGTACACGGTGGGGCATGCGACCGCAGGTCATACAGTGGATGTACACGGCGATAGTTCGTCCCATACTTACCTATGGGTCGATCGTGTGGTGGACGGCCGTAGAAAAAAGAAGCTATCTCAAAAACCTGAATAAGGTACAGAGACTAGCCTGTTTAGGAATAACGGGGGCACAGAGTTCTACGCCACAGGCGGGGCTGGAAATTATTTTAAATCTTCCAGTCCTGGACGAGCACATAAAATGCACAGCAGCCAAAAGCGCAATTCGGCTTAAAGAAATGGGCTCTTGGAAGCACAGCAGTCATGGTCATGGGTCTATCCTGCAAAGGTATGACAAAGTGGCAGGGCTTAATGTGACAACGGACTACTTACCACCCAGAATAGATTTCAACAGATACTTCTCCACTACTATACCCGAAAGACAGGAATGGGAATCCAACTCACTAATTAGTGAACAAGGTATTTCATTCTACACCGATGGGTCAAAAATGGAAGAAGGAACAGGAGCTGGGGTGTTCTGTGAATCTCTCAATATAAAAGAATCATTCAAACTTCCAGATGAGTGCAGTGTCTTTCAGGCTGAGATTTACGCTATTGAAAAGGCGGCAGAATTGGTACGCACGAAAGAATTGAACTCGTCGGAGATCACATTTTTCGTGGATAGCCAAGCGGCCATCAAAGCTTTAGCCAGTGAGACTATAAGATCCAAAACAGTAACAAAATGCCGAGACATGCTAAACAATATTTGCAACACCAACCAAGTCAACCTCTGCTGGGTTCCTGGACATAGTAATATAGAAGGGAATGAAATAGCAGATGAACTGGCAAGGAAAGGGTCAGAATCAAATAAAAACAGCAGTAGCCATTTAAATTTGGAACCAAAAATCCCGATTGGCGTGATTAAAAGGAAAATAGACCTAATAACGAAAGAGCGAATCAATAACTCCTGGTCCTTCAGGGACGACTGCGTTATCTCTAGAAGTTTATGGCCTAAAATTAATGAAAAGGAAACTCGATATATCTTATCGCTCAGTAAAAAGAACATCAGAATCCTGATAGGTGTACTGACGGTTCACTGCGCCATTGGCACAATGGCCATAAGAATGGGTGCATTTGCGCCAGATTTCTGTAGGAGCTGTCAGGATGTCGAGGAGATTGAAACCATTAAACACTTGCTCTGTGACTGTCCAAACCTCCAAGCAAATCGCCTCCGCTACTTTGGAAACAGGTTTGTTGGTGAACTAGACGATCTAACGCAGGTCTCAATGGCAAACATGAGAAAATTCATTGTAAGCACAGGCTGGTTCGAAAATGAACCAATCTACATAAGACATTAGTTAGGAGCATCTCTGCTTTTATTAATAGGGGATCACAATGGACCAATAGGCCCCCGTGTACGCAACAGCCTTGTACTGTGCACACCCCTCCTAACCTAATCTAACCTAACCACATCTACTTACTCTAAGCGAAGTGAGGACTCGACACTCGAGTGCCTATTCGAGACCGTGAAGCGAATATTGAACGAAAGGACAGAAAACACACGAGAACTCGACAAGTTGGTTATTTGTGTATCTCGTTCAACGACTTTGTGTATATTTATATTAATTTTCGCACTCAATGCATCGTTAAGGGTTGAATATGGAATTGTAATGCGAGAAATAGATTAATGCCCTCATTATGAATAGCAAAAACTTAAACAAAAAATCTCGCAGAACAAAAAATATAATACCGCTACAGGTGGAGGACCATACTGCCAGGTTTCTTTGACCCCTTTGGATCAAGCTGTAGACAGACTTCTCAGTCTGAGCCAGGCAGTTAATCCACTAGGCAATTGATTTGGTGTTAACACACAGGCTTCACTTCCTCCACTTGATTCAAATAATGATGTATCCGCCAGTTTTGAAGACATTCAACAGCAAGTCAACTTCATTGTTGAATCATCCGAAGGTACTCAACAGGTTGAAGGATCTTTTCAACAAAACGCATTGTTGACGCCAAGACAACGGAGGGCGACCAAGGCCACGAATCATCTGCACATCATATTTCATTGCCAAGTCGCAACGGGGGGATCAACAACTCAAACGCAAGAGAATGTGAGCGTCTGAAGTTGTTACAAGGACAGACTGACACCCAGGCAGACCCTTTTAGACTAAGAGCCCACAGCAATTTTTGGGTGTGATTGATAACAAAAAATAATTAGCTTAATTAGATAGGCCTTTTATAGTTATTTACAAATGTGAAAGCCTTGCATACTCTAGTGGGCGCAATAGTGCATTATAGTGCATTAAGTATGCAGTTCTTTCCAAATCCAAATAATTGTGAAAACAACTTTGCCAAAATGTAGAGTTAAGCCCCCTGATTGAAAATATCGAGGTCCAAGACGTTCTACAGACAGCCTTCTGCCTGCCAGACGCGATAAGAATAAGCAACTTCTTGCACTAAGAAGGCCACCTTCAAAACGTCATGGACCTCGATATTTGCAATCAGGGCACTTAGCTGTTCATTTTGAAGTTATGGCAAATTTTTTTTCCCAATTTTTTAGACTAAGGAAAGAACTGCATACTTGATGCACTATAATGCACTATTGCGCCCACTAGAGTATGCAAGACGTTCACATTTGTAAATAACTACTAAAGGCCTAACTAATTATGCTAATTATTTTTTGTTATCAATCACACCCAAAAATTGCTGTGGGCTCTCGGTCTATTTAGCAGTATCCAAATCTTTCGAAAATTGCTAGGTATACCAGAAAAAATTATGAAATTGAAAAAGATAAACTGAGTTTATTGAAGGAAAAAGAACTAAGGAAAGAAAAAGAAAATATTGAAAAGCATAGACGCCACAAAGAAAAAATTTAGATAAAACTTAAAAAATAGAATTGGAAATGAAAAACACTATTTGAGTTTTCAATTTTTCTTTTTTTTATTTCCTTTTTTACATGAATTCTCAATTTGTTTCTTTTGGTGTTCTTGGTTTAATATTATTATTTATTTATTTTTGTTCCGTTTTAAATGAATTTCTTTCTTATTTATTTGGCTTTATAAGAAAATATTTATGTCCCTACAAGTTAAAAAAAATGCCTGAATTTACATAACTACGAGTACAAAGTAGTACTTTAATTGTTTACGTTTATTATTGTTTTAAAGAGTACCTATAGTTATCTAATGCGTGATGAATTATAATTTTAAGTTTACACATTTCAATGTTTTCCATACATGAACGAAACAAAATAAAATAAATATTATTTTATTGATGCAAGTTCTATTAAGGTACTACCATTGTATATGTATATATCTAGTTTTTATATACAATGGTCGTACTCGCCCACCGAACAGACTTGCTTCAGCCCCCGCCATCGTCCTCCTGCCGATCGGCACATCAGGCAGAACGTCATCCATCTCATACTCGTCATTTTGGGGTGCTTCCACGTTGTCTCTTCGTGTAAGCACGGCATTCTCCACTTTTTTTTTTGCTAGACTCCAAATCTTCCTCACGTCTTTTGAGGTCGAATTCTCGCTGCACAAGAGCCTCAAAAACTTCTGCAAAATCAGCGCCTGAGTTCATTGCAGTGCTGTTTAATTGTCATCCTCGTCGTTTGCCTACCATCGTGTATATTTTTTTTGTCGCGATAATTTCAATTCGAGAGTACTGTTCTCACCACGTGACTGATAAAAAGATCGCAAATTGTTTCTTCGACTGAAATTTAGTGTTTTAAAATCGAGTTTCTGGCCTCAAAATATTTTAAAAAAGGGAATGGTTGAGCCCCCAATTGTAGAATTCGATTTATGTTTATTTAAATTATTAGAAATTAACAATAAAGTAATGAAAGTTAAAAGGCAAAAATTAAACAATTGAATGCCAAAAAGTTAAATTTAATTTAGAAAAAATAAGAGATTGATACACGTCTTCGTCGTTCGTCGTCTCGTTTAAGTGTGTCTTCTTTCTTCAAGAAAATTAATTTCTTTTTGGAACCGGTGAGCAGTCCGAAAGTGAGAGCGGGCTCAGCGTTGCCGTCTAACTTTATTTCCATCCTACATGTATGCAGTTCTCAAGTCTCAGGAATGCGACGCGGGTATTCGAAAATTGCTGAGTGAAGAAAGCAGAAGAATGACGGACGATTCCCCCACGATCACCACACTTTGAAAGAATCTGGGAGGCTGCTGCCAAGATGGCAAAGTTTCATATGAAAGGATTGTGAAATTTGGCTTCCCTAACAAATGAAGAATTTTACACCGTAATTGGTTTCGGATTTTAAAAAAAAATATTTTTTTTTCAAACTCAATATTTCGAAAACCCAATGCTTTTTTTTATTAAACTTGATTTTTTTTATAATTAGCGCGCACTCAAGGGGTTATTTCTACCCTTAAATGATTAACACAGTACGAGCATTAGGAAAACAAGGAAGGGTTTAAAAGGAGATACCGATGCACATTAGTTTTAAATTTTTGAACATTGCAATGGGAAGGAAAAATAGACCTGGGTAGAGCATTCCACATTCGTGTAGTCCGGCTGAAGAAAGAATCTCTGTATTTCACAGTACTTGCGATGGTGGACTCAAGGGTAAACTGATGAGCATTCCTAAAAGCGCGGGTATTGCGGTTAAATTGTTTAAGGGGAGGAATGCAACTGGCTATTTCGCTAGAGCACTGTTTAGAAGTAACGGTAAAATAATGAAGTACAAGAAACATTGCGACGGTGCTCGAGAGATTCAAATGTTTCTGTTATACTTCTATAACCTATCATTTTTAGAGCTCTTTTTTTGGATTCTATCCAAGAGACTCAAGTGTGTTATTGGAGCACCTGCCCAAATATGGGAATTGTACTCGAGCTTTGGACGAATATAAGCCTTATAGATTATAGCCAGATCGGAGGGGGTGGAAATTTTTTGCAACGTCGAAGGAAACCTAAACACTTGGCAGCGTTTTTGGCAACGTCGAATATGTGATCATTCCACACAAGGTGGTTTGTAATGCACATACCGAGCACTGAGAGTTGTTCAGTTTCCTCAATGCAAGTGCCGCTCATGGATAGCGGCAAAAGGGTAGGATTTCCCTTTGACGATAGAAGACAGCATTGAGTTTTTTAAGCATTAAATTCTACTTGGTTTTTTATTCCCCATTGGACAATGCTGTCAAGATCAGAATTTAATGAGCTTTTCATACGCTGCCATTGAAATTCCACTTCCGAAGAACAAGGAAGTGAATCCTCAAACGAATATGAAGAGCTGAGGGTACTATCATCAGCAAAACAATTTAGTGGATTAGAAGTTTCAGATAGGAGATCGTTGATAAACATGAGGAAGAGAATCGGAGACAAAACGGAGCCCTGGGGTACACCAGCATTTATTTTATGAATTTCAGACTTAGACCGTCCAATACGACTTGTATTGAGCGGCCTGAAAGGTAATTACTAATCCAACGAAGAAGAGATTCATCGATACCAAATGCACGCATTTTCGATTAGAGAGCTTGATGCCAAACTCTATCAAATGCTTTTGAATAATATCAAGTGCAATAATCTTACTTTCTCCAAAACAATGTAAAGATTTGTGCCACTGTTCGGTGAGATATACCATCAGATCACCAGTGGACCTATTGCTACGAAAGCCATACTGCCGGTCAGCTTTCGTTCTTCGAGATATTTTTTGAGCTGATTATTTACCAGTGTTTCCATGACCTTGGAAAGATGGGACGTAAGTGCAATTGGACGATAGTTAGAGGGGGAAGAAGATTCGCCTTTTTTAGGGACAGGCTGGACAAATGCTGTTTTCCATCTACTCGGAAAAAGTCCAGAGGAATAGGATAGATAGAAAAGCTTACGCAGTGGTTTTTCCAGCGTTGAAGAACACCTCTTCAGAACAATAGCAGGGATACTATCCGGGCCAGCGGATTTATGAATGTCAAGATCTTTCAGGACTCTTGCAACTGTACGAGTACGAAAGAAGATTCGTCCCATGGAAAAATTTGTGTTCTCAAGTACAGGAGGAGTCATAACACTCTCTGGCAGCGTCGAATTAGCAGCAAAGTGTGCTGCAAGCAAATTGGCTTTATCAATAGAGCTGACATAGGGAGTGTCATTGATAAAGAGCGTTGGGACCGAAGACGAAGTACTATTTCGAATATTTTTTACAAATAACCAGAAATTTTTACTACCCTTGGGACATTGTAGTATTTTTTGCCTAATTTGTTGGTCATGTAAAAACTTGGTCTGTCGAATATGATCATTACTGGTCTTTCTAGCTTATTATTCCAGTTTTCCTCAGTAGGGTTGGCCTTATAACATCGTAAACTTACTTCTCTGACCCTGATAACCTCTTTACAGCTCAAATCAGACCATGAATTCTCTTTCGGTTTGATAGATTTAAATTTATAATCATATCTGCACTGGAGTCTACGTCACTATCGAGGAAGCATAGTGACCAGTTAAAGTTACTGAAGAAATCATTGAGAACGTCCCAGCTGGCTTTCTCGTATTGCCAAACGGTTCTCTTGGGGGTTTTTTGACATGAGAAATTCGCAGATATGACACATGTGTCTGATGTGCCTAGAGGCGATAATACACTGATGGTGTATTTAGCAGGATCAGAGGTAAGGAACAAGTCTAGTGTGTTGGCGGTTCGACCTGTAATGCCAGGAATTCCAGTGGGTTCATTAACAAGCTGAGTCAGATGGTTTAACGCAGCAAAGACCTCAACATACCTTCCTTCGCGTGTTGTCTGACCAGAAAAGCGAAGCCAACTAGAATTGTGTACATTGAAATCGCCCGCAATGACGATTTCAGTGCGAGGATAATGGGAAACAATTCTTTGGATGGAATCGGACAGAGCATCAAATTCGTTAAAAGTTGAATTACGAGTACTGTCCAGGTTTGGACTTCGATAAGTGAAACAGGTATGTATGATGTGCTTATGTACCGTTAATTTTAACCATATAAAATTGAAATTAGTATTTAAAGATTTACCGTATTGGGGCTGAAGTTGGTACGCAACATCATTTCTAATAAAAATTCCGAGACCGTGGTGTGGGAAGAATAATGGCACCAAGCTATACCCATGTAGAGAAAATTCCGAATGATCGGTATTCTCACCTACCTGAGTTTCACTTAGTGCCAAAACAGCTGGCCTGTTCTTTACAGTAAAACGTAAGTGGCACAGAAGTTCTTTCGCAAGCCCCGAATGTTGCTAAAATCAACCCTAAAATCACTTACCATTGCAATATTCACAAAACAAAAAAAAAACTGAAACAAACGAATAGTCTAATTTAACAATTAATAAACTCAGTACCAGTTGCACTTCTCAAATACACATTACCGTTAGTGTTATGCCTAAATGGTAATGTGCGTCAAATCCGCTCCTGGTTTAAAGAGAGTAATATTTGTCAAATATACATTTGAATCGGTGAGAAGAAAAAGGAAAACATTCCACAAAAATGGGAAATTGAAGTAATGATGCAACAGCGTAGCTGTTTATATAGCGCACATTATAAGCCTAAAAACGAAAAAATTCCATGTAAACCTAGTTTTTAAATGCGATTATAAAATATCATTGATTGAAAAAAGGAAGAGATTCCAGGAATATTTTCCTTTCCTTTTTGGGGTAAAATGTTATTAACGGTACCTGTCATAGAACCGTTTTTTGATTTTTTGCCTTTCTCATCAACGGCTTTAACGATTTTAACCAAAAATTTTCAGCAGGAGGCCCCTTAAGTCTAAAATAATATTGTATATAAAAATATTCGAAAAAATTTGTTTTGGAATTAAAAAAAAAATTCCAAGTTTTTTTTTGAAAAACAAATATCTTTAAAACGTGTGAACGCTTATTTTTTGAAACTATTTCTAAAATCTATACCACTAAATACTTAAAATTTGGCATCCCAAATTTTGTTCTCGAAAAATTTTAAGGAAATTTGTTATATAAAAAAATACTTTAATATTAAAAGGATTAATCAGACGGCAATTCCATATATTTGAACATTTTTATCTCATTAAATCCATGTTTTGTATTTATAAAATGTATTTTAAATTCCAAAGTACTTTAACATAAAAGCAAGTTCGTGCGATCCAGTCGTGTATTTTATTACTGTTTATTTTTATTCCCTTGAATTATTATTAAAATATTGTTTTAGTTTTCATTTTGCAGAATTATTTAATATTAAATAAAAAAAATGTTTTGAACCCATTATTTATATTATTTGAATAAAAAAACTTAATTTAAAATAATTTATTTGATTTTTTTTTCAATTAGTGGAAAAAGGAAAACATTCCACTCACTTTAACAGGAATTATTAAGCCAGAGCTTAAAGTTTTTAATTTCAACTAGCCGACCCAGCTCTCGAAATTCGAGTGCCAATTTATTTATTATTTATATTATTGGCAGTGTTTTCAAGCAAATTTATTAAATTAAATTTTATTTTATGTAATATGCAAAGTGTTCGACAGTGCAAAAACAAAAATGACCCACAGCGTGTCTCAAGTATATTCTGCACATCTCCGTAACTGTGGCTTTCCAACCATATAAAATTTATCGAAATCGGTTAAATACTTTTGGAGAAAAGTGTACCACAAAAAACATGTTTGCCGTTTTATTATATGATTGTTTGGTATGTTACTCTTCTTTACTAGCTTTACATTTGTCATTCAGAATGTTTTGAAGAATAACTTTCAGTTTCAGAAATAAACAGTTTTCTTCGATTTCCCAAAAACTATGATTAGTGGAATGTTTTCCTTTTTCTTCTCAGCGGTTCATTTGTTGTTATCTACACTTGATTCATCGTACACTCTATGCGTATGAGCACACAGTGCATACGATGATCAAGCTAGATCAACTGTTAGTGATGGGGGGGAAAGGGATGGACCAGGGTGTTGATGATAGTAATTGGCTTCATCGTCATTAAGGAATATCAGATTGTGCTGAAACCAATTTAAGATTTGCTAAAAAAAATCACTGCAGATAAAACCACTTTAATTTTAGTTATTATTCTATTTTATTTTTCCTAGAAATTTTGTTTGCTTAATTTTCAATTTATAAAATTATATTTTCATTCTTAATAAAGAAATCAAAAAGTAAAATACGAATTTACTTAAAATTAAATTCTCAACAATCTAAAATTAAATTGGAAATAGTTCGTGTTTTGTTCAAACCAAAATAAGAAATGAGTGTATCGGATCCCAATGATTGTGTTGGATGCTGCAGGCCCAATTCTTACCAGGATATGGTGGAGTGTGATAACTGCAAAAAATGGTATCACTACGACTGCGCTCATGTGGATGCGACTACGGTAGCAGACAGGAGTTTTGAGTGTTTCGACTGTGCTGAGCTCAATAAAACAGTGCGTGATGGAATGCAAGTTGCAGGATTAAAGGGCAACGATGTTAAAGCACAAAAGGTTTTACGAGACGTTAGCGAAGTGGCACTCCCAACAAATAGAAGTACCGCAGCCTCATCAGAAAGAAGCAGAAGAAGACTAGAATTGGAATTGAAGCGTCTTGAGGAACAAAAGGACCTAGAATTGCGGTTCCAAAAAGAAAGAGAAGAGAAAGAAAAGGAATTTCTTTCAAAGCGCTATCAATTGTTAACCCAAGAGGATGACGAACAATGTTCTGTGAATAGCTTTGGTAGAAGCAGAACGTCTGATTGGGTTAAAAAGGTAAATATTAATGTTAATGTTTCAAAAAATCCGAAGACAGATGCAATCACGCAATTCAGTCAATATCCTGAAGATCTGGTGACTGGGGTTGGGGTAACAGATATTTGCTTATCGGATAGGAACATTGCAGCACGACAAGTTATGACAAAAGAACTGCCAGTTTTCTCAGGACGACCGGAAGATTGGCCCATGTTTATCAGCACGTTTGAGAGTTCTTCGAAGCTTTGCGGTTTCACAAATAGCGAAAATATGTGGCGTCTGCAGAGAGCTTTAAAAGGCCAGGCGTTGGAGAGCGTGCGGTCAATTTTGGTAATACCATCTATGGTCCCAAAAATAATAACCATTCTTCGATCACAATTTGGACGACCGGGACCTCTCATTAAGATGCTCATAGAGAAAATAAGATCTGAGCCACCGCTTAAGGCAGATCGCTTAGAAACGTTGGTTGCATTTGCAAATTCCGTGCGCAACTTGTGTGGCACAATGGAGGCATGTAGTTTGCAGAATCATCTCAATAATCCAGTTCTTTTAGACGACTTAATAGAAAAGCTCCCAGCTTCTTACAAAATGGATTGGGCAAAGCATCGTGACTCTTCGGATCTGAACTTGCAAGACTTTAGCGAATGGCTTGACAGTATTTCAAATGCTGCATCTTCTGTAACGAACTACTCTGAATCCAAGATTGATAAACGTCATTCGAGCATAAACGCGCATACAGAATCTCATGCATTAAGTAAAGGCTCCAACAAGTTAAATGGGTGTTTCATATGTAATGGTGCTCATCGTTTGCTTGAATGCAGTAGATTTAAGGATCTTTCCATTGAAAAACGAAGGGAACTAGTTAACAAAAAGGAAGTCTGCGAAGTTTGCTTATCTCACCAAAAACGTTTTAGATGTCGAAGCCGAAGTCAAGAAAAATGTCATTTTATGCTACAGTCCAAGAGAGAGGATAGTCATCATGTCAATGTGAGACCATGTAACGCTCATCAGAGAAATGAAGAAAGAAATGCTATATTCAGGATTGTACCAGTAGTCTTGTATGGAAACGGAAAGTCTTTAAACACATTTGCTTTCTTAGACAGCGGGTCTTCGTTAACTTTGGTCGAACAGAATATTTCAGATTCTTTGGGACTCAATGGCATGGCTAAGCCTTTATGTCTCAAGTGGACAGCAGAGACAGTGAGGTATGAAAAAGATTCCAAAATCGTACCATTGGAGATATCTGGAACAGGAAAGTTTTCTAAAAAGTTTCGACTGCAGGATGTTCGTACCGTTGAGTCTTTGGCGTTACCTAAGCAGACTGTTTTGGCCGAAGTGATTCAACAACGATATCCGTATCTACGTGGAATCCCATTACCATCTTTCAAAAACTCTTCTTGTGGAATTTTAATAGGACTAAATAACCAAAAGCTAACACTCTCACTGAGAACGAAAGAGGGAGGATGGAATGATCCAGTTGCAATTGAAACACGACTTGGCTGGTGCTTAAGCGGAGTCGAATGGTATGCGGAAGAATGGACTTTATCATATCTACAAAGCTTGCGAATGCGATGCCGAGCTTGACAAAATGGTGCGAATGCAATATTCTCTTGAGATCGAAAGCAACGAAAAGAATATCTGCGAAACCGCTGAGGAGGTTCGTGCAAAAAAGATACTGGAAGACACGGTGAAACGAAATGGAAGCAGATTTGTAAGTGGTCTTCTTTGGAAGCAAGATAATATCGTTCTACCAGATAGCTATGCGATGGCGTTTAAGAGGCTTCAGTGCTTGGAGAAAAAGGTTCTTTCTGATTCTTTGCTTTTGGAAGCAGTCAACAGTCAAATAAAGAATCTGTTGGACAAAAACTACGCGAGGAAGCTTAGTAAGTCAGAACTAGCAGAGGAAAAGAAAAGAGTCTGGTATTTGCCCACTTTCTTGGTAAAGAACCAGAACAAGCCAGGAAAAGTACGTATGGTATGGGACGCAGCGGCTTCAATACGAGGAGTGTCACTCAACGATATGCTCTTAAAAGGACCAGACAAATTAAGGGCTCTGACAGATGTACTTTCTGGATTCAGGATGAATAGGATTGCTATAGCTGGGGACATACAGGAAATGTTTCATCAAGTAGAAGTTTGTGAAGCAGATCAACACTGCCAGAGATTTTTATGGCGCGATGGAATATCAACTTTGGACCCAGATGTTTACATAATGAAGGTGTTGACCTTTGGTGCAACGTGTTCTCCATGTATTGCCCAATACGTCAAAAATCGAAATGCAATGGACTTCGCTGATGAGTTTCCTGATGCTGCAGAGGCTATTATTAACCGACATTATGTGGACGACTATCTCGATAGTGTCGATACGATCGAGGAAGCTATTCAATTGGTAAAAGAGGTAAAGTACGTTCATTCCAGAGCAGGCTTTAATATTCGAAAATGGCTGTCGAATTCGGAAGATGTCTTGCGAGCTGTTGGTGAACCTGAAGAAAAAGACCCAAATCCTACAACAATCTTGGACAATCTTAGTACCAACATCTGCGCTATGAAAGTCTTAGGCCTTTGGTGGGACTTTAATAAAGACTGTTTTGGCTTCTCGCTGCAGTTTGGAAAGGTGGAAAAGAATATTATTCTGGGATTAAAGATGCCAACAAAAAGAGAGTTACTAAAAGTTCTCATGTCCATATTTGACCCGCTAGGATTTCTTGCCTTCTACCTTGTGAAGCTAAAAGTACTAATGCAGGAAGTTTGGAGAGCTGCAATAGGCTGGGACGATATAATCCCTGAAGAGCTACAAGCAAAATGGGAAAGCTGGCGTTGTCTGATGAAAGATGTTCAAGAGGTACAGATTCCCAGGTGCTATTTTCCTAGGAATTTTAGCAAGATGGCCAAAGTTCAACTGCATGTCTTCGTTGACGCCAGTGAAGATGCTATAGCTTCTGTTGGATACCTTCGATTCCAAGAAGGGAACGCAATTGGTTGCTCTCTCATCTGTGCCAAGAACAAGGTTGCACCTCTGAAACCTTTGTCAATTCCAAGGTTGGAACTTCAGGCAGCGGTCATGGGTGCTAGATTGGTCAGCTCGATATCGAAAATGATAAATATGAACATCGAAAAGCGATTTCTGTGGACCGACTCGAGAAATGTTATTTATTGGCTAAAATCCGATGCAAAAAGGTATAAGCAGTTTGTAATGTTTCGTATTTCTGACATTTTACAAAGGACTCGAATCGAGGAATGGAGATGGACTCCAACGAAATATAATGTAGCTGATGAAGGTACCAAGTGGATGAGAGCTCCTTCTTTTGATAAAGAAGCTCGGTGGTTCCGAGGTCCGGATTTTTTGTACAAACCAGAAGAGACATGGCCAACAATTCCTCCATCAGTTATAAACCAGAAGGAAGAAATACGTCCAAGATATATTTTGGTGACAAGTTCCTTGGCTCAAAGTTTTTTAATCGATTTTGAGCGATTTTCTTCTTGGATCCGACTGAAACGAACAATGGCGTGGGTATTAAGATATGTCAACAACTTAAGAAAAAAAGCACGTCAAGAGTCAACATGTTGTCGATTGCTGTTATCAACCGAAGAACTTCAAAGCGCTGAACAACTACTTTTTCAAATGGCACAGAACCATAGCTACACTGATGAGATCGTGTTATTAACAGCTGGTAAAATGATTTTCAAGACAAGCCAATTGTATAAGCTATCACCATACATTGATGAAGTTGGAGTTTTACGATTAAGAGGAAGAATCGACAATGCATGGTATGTTGAGGAAGATACAAAGCGACCAATAATACTTCCAAGAGAACATTATTTGACATTTTTGCTTGTAAAGCACTATCACGAAGTATTCAAACATCAATGTCAGGAAACTATCGTTAACGAAGTTAAGCAAAGATTTTGGATACCTAAGCTCCGTCCTTTAGTAAAGTCCGTTATAAAAAAGTGTACTGAGTGTCATCAGAGGAAAACTAAACCAATTGTTCCGGAAATGGCCCCACTACCAGATGCAAGGATGGCAGCATATACACGTCCGTTTTCGTATGTTGGTGTTGACTATTTTGGGCCAATCATCATAAAAGTCGGAAGGCGAACAGAAAAAAGATGGGGAGTGCTTTTTACATGCCTTACAGTGAGAGCTGTTCACTTGGAGGTGGCTCATAGTTTGTCAGCAGATTCATGCATCATGTGCATCAGGAATTTTATGTCTAGACGAGGATTTCCAAAGGAAATTTATTCAGACAACGGGACGAATCTCAAGGGCGCTCAAAAAGAGCTGCGGAAAGCGTTTTCTGAGCAAGAATTTCTCAAAATACAAGAAAAGTTTACGACTTCAGAAACGAAATGGTTCTTCAACCCCCCAGCTGCTCCACATATGGGTGGTGCATGGGAGCGACTTGTTGGATCGGTAAAGCATGTATTGCAGCAAGTAATGAAAAATCAGCGACTGACCGATGAGTCATTGCTGTCAATGTTAATGGAGGTCGAAATGATAATTAATACTCGACCACTTACGTACGTGCCAGTTGAATCTCATGACGTGGAAGCCTTGACCCCGAACCACTTTCTACTTGGTTCATCGAGTGGATACAAACCTGCAGGAAGATTTTGCGATAGCGACCTTTTACTCCATAAACAGTGGCGACGATGTCAACGGGTAGCAGATTTGTTTTGGAAACGGTGGGTACGTGAGTATCTGCCAACGCTAACACGAAGGACTAAATGGTTTGAAAAGGCTAAAAATATTGAAGATGGAGACTTGGTCATTGTTGTTGATGAAAATCTACCACGGGGATCTTGGCCAAAAGGAATCGTTACAAGAACAATCAAAGCAGCGGATGGTGTTGTTCGAAAAGCAACTGTGAGAACAGCTTCAGGGTTGTATGATAGACCCGTTGCAAAGTTGGCGGTTTTAGATGTCAGACAAATTAAAAATGATGGTGACTCAACAGCAGGAAGCAGTAGAATCACCGGAGGAGAGAAATGTTGATGATAGTAATTGGCTTCATCGTCATTAAGGAATATCAGATTGTGCTGAAACCAATTTAAGATTTGCTAAAAAAAATCACTAGATAAAACCACTTTAATTTTAGTTATTATTCTATTTTATTTTTCCTAGAAATTTTGTTTGCTTAATTTTCAATTTATAAAATTATATTTTCATTCTTAATAAAGAAATCAAAAAGTAAAATACGAATTTACTTAAAATTAAATTCTCAACACAGGGGATTAGCACTCGCGTTTCTGTGTTTTTTTTTCTCTTTTTTTACACTTTTGCGATACTAATTTAGTTTTATTTTTTTTTTATTTTTAATTGCGGCGGGATTTATAGAACTAATTTTATTTGTATTTTTTAATTGGTTTTTTTTTTTTTGAGTAGGTGCAGGGATTTCGATTAATTTTTTTTTGGTTAATTTGGAATTAAACTATCACAGCACGAACAGTTGGTGCGCGCGCGTTAACCTGCGGATCGGCACAATTGATAAAAGTTTCTCAATATAATAGGTACAAGATAGGAGAAAAAAAAACTTTATTTTACCTAAAAATAACGGTACCCACCAAACAAATGTTAAAAAATGGTTTTAAAAATTGTATTTTTCTAAAAAACGGCGCACTATTGGGCGAAACGTAAAAAAGCTGGCATTTAATCAAATTATGAAGTTGATAGCTTTGTCTTAAATAACCGTTCTATTTCTCTTCCAATTATGATAGAGAATAAGAAATGAGAGAGAAAAGGTTTATTTGAATCACGTAATCTTCTGCAGATCGGCTCAAATGAAGAGTAAGTTCACGTTTTGAGTCCATCGCAGACCTCTTTTTGTCATTTTGAGTTGGTTAAGTAAATTGTGTACAGTTTATTATTTATTGCGTGTATCAAATTAAATTAAATTGCAATAGAATCAGTAAGCTCAGGTGCATTTTTGTATGTTTTTTTTTTATAAAAAATAAATTCTTTTTAATTTAATTCGTAGTTGAATATAAAAAAAAAGTTAAAAAATTGTTTGTTTTTTTGCATTTCTCTGAAATCCTTAGGCGTTTAGTTGTGTTCTCCGTAAAGTGTCAATAAGTTTTATAATGTCGTTTTTTTAAGTGTACATTCTCCTTTCAGAATGTGCAAAATTTTCTTGCTCCAATCTGCTCCCCTGTGTGTTGTGTACATTTTTGTTGGTGACGTCACTTTCTAGAAAAAGATATTTTTCGTCAATATTATTGTATTTTTGACATTGATATAGGTAGTATTTGTGCCAAATTTCAAGTTTCTAGCCCTTTTTTTATAGAGAAGCTTCTAAAAAGTGGCAAGAACATTGCATTTCGAAAATTAAAAAAATATATATATATTTTTTGTGTTTAAAAAAAAACAATTTTTGTTTGGAATATTCTATATCTAAAAACTGTTTTATATTTTTCTTTGAATTTTTTTTATTTATTCGTACTATAATTAATACTTAAAGTTGGTCTACAAATTTTTTTTCCTAAAAATGTTTTAAGAATTTTGTATATAAAAGCTGATTTTTTTAGGAATCCACTTCAATGAATTATAATTTTTGCATAAGCTAATATTTGCTTGAATCACATGGCATCCTGTTTTCAGCTCCAAATACTAACGGAATATTTTATGTTATTTAAAAACTAAATTAAAAGCTTATGAACAGTTTTTCTCTAATAACATAAATTTTTGAAATTCTTAGTCGTTTACATAAGAGCAAGTTCGTGCGACCCAATCGTGCATTTTAATTTTTTTTTCTATTTGAATTTTAGTCAGATTTTGTTTTTCGATTTGAAGTTATTTTTTATCTTCGATTTGAATTTGAGTTAGATTTTGTTTTTCGATTAAGAGTTATTTTTTTTTTTTATCTTCAGTTCTGACATCAAATATTTTAAGGCGAATTATTAAAAGATGTTCTTCATCTCGGTTCGGCACACAAAATAAAAACGATCGAAGGAGATCTGTATCTATAAACAGATATAGATAGATAGAATAAAGATAGTGATGTGTGGGAAGACCACACATTGTGTGAGAAGTATTCGATATGGGTAGATATAAAGGGTGTACATCAGAATATGGAGAGTGAACATAGAGTATTTTAAAAAGTTACTTATTGAAGTAAAATTTCTTTTCCGGCGTTGGCGTTGGGAGTAAACAATTTTCTATGCAGCTGTCAGTGACATGTCAAAACGACACGTTATCAGTCAAAGATAGTGACATGTTTTAAAGAATAATTGTTTGAACCGTGAGGGAAAAGAAGTTTTTACTTCTACCGCGCGTACGTCAATACTCGTACACACTCTTTTTTTATGTAAAAGGTGCATTTAATAACTTTATAATTTTGTAAATTTTCTGTTCATAGCATTTAATAATAGTCTTTCTGAAATACTAAGTTTATAGTCGTTTTAAAATGTACCCGTCAGGTATTATAGAATAAAATAAAAACACACAACATAAAAATTGTATTTGTACATATATATATTTAACAACTTACTATATTTAATAAATAATATTATATTTCAGATTAATGCAATGATCTTTTATTTAATAGATAATTGTTCTGCAATCCAATCCATGTTTTCGTGAAATCGAGGATCACTCATACGCAATGCTGTTCTTTTGTATAAATAGTAGTATATTGGAGAAACTGGAAAGAAATTAATACTCGTTTAGAAAATATTACATTGGAATTTGTTTTTAGCGTTATCAGCAGTGTTGTGCCCGACTGCCGAGTTAAGTATAACCTTTGAATATAAAACTTATAGTACTATCTTTGTAAATATAATAGGTGCGTTTTATTATTCACAAATCTATCTGGATCATCCCTTGAAAATAAAACGATACGGATCTTAGTGACAGCAGTCTCTTTTTATCCTTGGGTTTGTAAATTTTAAATTATTTCTTGTCTTTTTTCTTTACACTGTAGTTTACACTACCTTACCATAAAAAGCTATCTACTCGCCAGTGTAATAACTAATTTTTGGATCTTTGAAATAGATCCCGATAAAAAACAGGATCCCAAATCGTTTTTGTAACACATACACGTTAAAACTTAATCCAGATTGATTTGTGAATTATAAAACGCACCTAACATAAAGTATTATCATGGAGCGTGATTTTGTATTGCGAACTCTAGCCTGGTGGTGGCGCTGAAACTAGCGCTCGATTTTACAGTGGAGAATAGGATAAGATACAAAACAAATTATTAAATTTAGCAGAGACAAATCTAGCAAGTACTGTCCCTATACTTAAGATGTCGCCACAATCTTTCGTCTTCTTGATAATACTATAAGTTTTATATACAAATGTACTATGAAGAAGTCGATTGTGGCGACATCTTAAGCTAGGGACAGTACTTGCTAGAATTGTCTCTGCTAAATTTAATAATAAAATATTCTCTTTTTTACTACTTGTTTGTATTCTATCCTACTCTTCACTGTAAAATCGTGCGCTAATTTCAACGCCAGGATAGCGTTCGCAATATAAAATAATATAAAATAACTCAAATATTTTTCTTTCGTTTTACTTGAGATACATACATATATGTATGTTCATGTTTGCATGTAGATACAAGTTATGCATTCGTAAAAAAATCAAACCCGAAATTTTGATCGACTTGACCGAGTAAAAATGGGAGTCGCAGTTCAATCTGTTCGGTTAGAGCCTAAGTGGCTGGGTAGATTTTCTTTAAACTTGGTAGCTGAAATATTAAAATTTTGTAGAGTTTTCCTTGTCTTACAGAATAATGTAATAAACTGACACTCGAAATGCGAGCTCGAGCGTGCTTGTTTTTTTAATTCTACGATTATTGCCATGACAGATATCACCAATATTCAATTTTTCAAGATTTGGGGTTACGAGAAATTTAGTTTAGATCTATTTTACATGTTGTAAACTTTGTGAGGAATTCAGCTTATTACAACCAATTAAAAGAATATAGAATATAAAAAATGCTCATGCATTGTTAGATGAGAATGAACTTTGATTTCCGTTGGGCATCAAAATAAAAACAAAATAATGCCTTGGGATGGATTCTTATGGTAAGGAATGGAGTGTGTTACCTCTCCTCCTTTTTATATCTTAAGAAACTCTGAAAGTAAAGATATTGGTTTATTAATGTTATTGGTATTTAATAAATATGTATTGTTAATAAAATCAAATTTTTTTGTATATGTGTATATTAGGGTGATTCAAAAAAACGCTTTTTTCGAATCTTAGGAAGTGCACCCCAAAATATCAAAGCTTAACTCGAAAATAAAATTTCCTCAAAATTTTATCAAAATCCGACGTGTTTTAGATAGTGCTACCAGCGGTTTTTCATTTTTTTTTGCTTGAAAATCGGATTTCTTCCCAAATCTTCAAAATTGAATAACTTTTAGAGTTTTAAAGATAGAGACGTGAAATTTTCAGAAAATGTTTGTCCAATCATCTGGTTAATGAGTATTGAGTGAAAAAATGTATTTTTGGAATACATTTTGTACAATTTCTTATGGTAACATGAAAGAAATGAGGGCTTAGAAAGAATAGGCGCCAAAAATCTTGAACATAATTTTGCGTTAAGATTATCACTTATTACTCCAAAAACATATTTCTTTAATCAAAATCTTAAACGCGGCCCAATTTCTTCGAAAATACCAAAAAAACACACAAACCAAAAAATAAAACTACTTTTTGTAGTGTAGAATTTACAATTAACCACTATTCAAAGGTTTATCAAAACTCTTAGTCTTCATTTCAACAATTTATAATTATGTATAGTAATTAATCTATTAACAAAATACCAATTTTTCATATTTAATAATTATAAATATTTAAAAAAAAACTGAAGCACTGTTCACTATATCACATTATTTACCAAAATTCAACTTTCGAATAAATTTTTAAAATAATTCAACAAAATGATTATAAACGCTTTAATATTTAGAATTGCATTACTATACCGTTACAACATTACACTTCCTAATACATAGTTTTTCAAATTATAATTTTTTTGCCGAAACTCCATGTAGAAAGCAGAGCCTCCTAACAGTTTTAGTGATAACTTACTCATAAGAATATTCAACTGGAATCTAATTAAATATTATCAGAGCATTCAATAAATAATCTGTCAGTGTTATTCAAAACTTTTATTTCACAAACATCTGTCAAAAAAATTTCATTTTTTAAATAATTATAATTGAAATAAAGAACACAATCCACATCTCCACTTTATGTGTTTTTTCTCTTTCGTTCGTTCCTTACAATCTTTCTTTTAAATATTTTTCTATCGTACTTAACTTTTAAGTCAAAAAGATTATAAAATTAATTGTAAATCTAACTGTATTTCTTTGCTTTGAAAATCGTTATTTTTTTTGAATAAGAGTGAAAGAGATGTAGTAAGATTTTTAAATATTCGTTCAAATATACACTATTATTAATTTATACACTTAACGATTTCAATTCGTATGGAAAGAACATAAAGGAGAATAAAATAATTTGTTTTTCAGGCGGTATAATTCATTTAATGTTCCAAACTAAAAATTTGTTCAGGTGGTATGAAGCGCCCTTTTCAGTGTGTGCTCTGAAAATCGATTTGGAATTCTTAAACATTTTTTACTCTTATAATACTGTTGTGAACAGAGCTTTATACTACTACAGCGCGATCTGTTGGAAAACTGCATATCTAATTTATGGAAGAAACAAAAAGCTCTTTTCCAATGTCAAATGTATTTCCCCTTATTCCAAACATCTAGAACACTCCAAGACAAGAACTTTCGAGAATAACTAATTTGAGTATATAAGGGAGTGTTCACGGTGAGCGAGAGACAGTTGATTTTTGATTACGGAAGTGTGCAAAACTCTGCTTATTGGATTGTGTAAAGTGTAAAACAAGTGTGATTTTAAATTGAATAAAGTATTTGAGTTGATTATAAATTGAGATTTATTGTTGTGATTTGGAAAGTAAGGCCGTGGTTACGGCCAACGCTAGTAAGCTAGTGCGCTAGCCCACGCTAGTTCTCGCTATTTTGTGCTAGTGCGCTAGTAAGAAAATCGTGGACGATCGTTCACGCTAGTTCGATTCGCACTAGTTGGTATTTGATCGTATGGTCTATTTTGAGAGCATCATCAGGATATATTAAGTCATTCATTTGGGAAAAGAAAAGAGTACACAATTTTTACAATTTATTTATTTATAGTTACATATATGTCTTGTCAAAGACATTTAAAAAATATCCAAATAGTACTAATTTCAGGTCGGTTTTAATACCAATCGGTTCTTTATGTCTTAATAAATTTCACGAAAAGAATTCGAGTTTTGCTGTGAAAATAGCTTTTTTAAAAGAAAAATGTTTTATAAAAAAAAAGAACCACAACATCATATTTTTTCTGAACGGTGCTGGAAAAGCATTAGGAGTTCCATTTCATCATTTATATGATTTTTTGAGGAAGGACGAACAAAAGTTTTTTGAGTACTACAGAATGACCACAAACACTTTTGACTACATTTTGAAAGAAATATATCCAATTATTCAAACTCAAGAAGCGAAATTATCAATTACATCTATAGAAAGACTATCCATAACCCTGTGGTGCGATAAGCAAAATATATACAGTAATCCCCGCTTAGTTGCACCTCGCTTAATTGAACATCCCGCTTAATTGACCGAAAAAGTTGCATTGCAAAATTTCCCGTATTAGTAGCATAGCTTTTCAGATGGTTAATTGAACCCCGCTTAATTGAATTACTCGGTTAATTGAACTTAAAAATATGCGCCCGAAAAAAAAAATATATGGACATTTTTCGGATAATTGAACTTACAAAAAAATTATAATGACACAAATATTAGAAATATTTTATTACTTAACCTACGTCTGAAGTGGTTTTTTAAAAGACAGGTATCATTCAAGATGAAGAGCAGCTGGAAAATGATATCGTGGCCATAGACAACATACTTAAGAACAATGCTTAACAGACACCGAAATTTTAAAAACGGTTTAAGAAAAAGAAGAAGTTGAAGCCATATTACCATCATTTTTCTAAATTCTTCAAGACATTGCAATTCTACGTTTATACTTCTTACCACTAAATAAATTTACAGTTGACCTGAAAAACTAGAAAACATTGTTCAAAACAAAACAATCAATCAAAATCAAATCACAAATTTTCCAAACCAAAGTATGCAAATAACCATTATGAGCCTTTCGAGGTACATACCTACTATCGATCGTATTTATTATTTTTTTTTTTATCTTTTTCGAAGCTAAAAGTGACTTTTTTTAAGAATAATTTATTTCTGTTTCATAGTTTTAATTATGTATGTATGTATGTTTATTTTTTAAATAAAACGTGTTCAAATATTTTTGTGTGTGTATTCTTTTTCAGTTTTTTCAAGGTTTTCGTAAGTTGACAATGAAATGTTCATAGTAAATTTCTGGGATGAATATTTTAATTTTTAGTTGACCGGCTCGTGCAATTATACGGGTTTCTTTTAATTGAACAGGTCGGTCAATTAAGCGGGGTTTCGTTAATTGAACCACCCGGATAATTGACCGAAAAATCTGACAAAATGGTCAGTGCAATTAAGCGGGGAATACTGTATGTTTATCTTGTGTATTTAAATTAAGACCTTAATAATCGCTTTTGATATATGTATGTAAACAGAGCTGAAAGTTAAAAAATACCTTTTCTCGCAATTTTTTAAGAAATTCTCCGAAAGGAACAAACAAAATTTTTTAAATCTTTAATGAATATTTGGGAAGAAGATTACTACATTCGGAATTCTGTAACGAGTTTTTTGGAAAAAAAATTATTTCGTAATTTAATATAGCCTCAAACATGCCAAAAAAAAAATCCTGAAATTAGGGAACAATTTTGATGTCGAATCCAGGGCATCAAAAACCTTACGAAAAGTTTAGTCTGATGGTCCCAAAAAATGTGATGAGTAGTGCTATAAGTAAATATTGTATTATTAGGAGGTATTTTCTACATTCACGAGTTTGAATAATTTGATAAGAATATCAAAACAGGCTTCTTAATGCTATATATTTATATAGCTTTAATGTAGTCAAATTTACAGAAAATATACATGCATATTTTGGATGTATATATTTTTCTTTTGAAGCTCCTTAATTTAAAGTATTGGTTCAACCAATTTATGCTCAAAGGTTATGCTAAAGTCAATCAAGCAAGTCATGTTTGATTTAAAACCATAGCTCGATTTTTGTGACAAAGGGCCTTCAAAGCATAGAAAATAAATATGAATTTTAAGAAATTTAGTTTAACACAGTTATAAGTTTTAGGTTTATTTATAAAAAAAATAAATATAATTTCTAAAAAAATAAATTCAATTTTATTCGTAAACTGTTTCTCTTGATACATATGTTGTCCATATCGATAAAATTAAAATGCGCTGAAGTTGATGTGAACTTAGAAGTTAAATCTGAAAATTAATACCAAAGGTAATAAAATGTGAAAGATTTAAGCCAACTAGGAAAAACATAAATTCCTCATTTTATCATAATAAGTCAGTAAGCTCAGATATTTATACCCAAAAGAACTCGCTTACAGTTTTCCTAAAAAAATGTATAATTTTAAATTTAACATCTTTAATTCCTTTGAAGATATCGTATTGAAATTTGGCGTTCATCTACAGAATGGCACAGATCACAATTTCTGGTATTGCAAAAAATGTGTGCACAGCAATTTGAAACAGATTTGTGAAAAAAAACATTTACCACGTCCATGTGAAAAACAATTAAAAGAATTTGTAAATAAATTTTATAGGTACCCGGTGAGGATTTCTGAATTGTGTACGAGTAGGTTCCATCGATGGCAAACACATTAGAACTGAGCGCCCACCTCATTCTGGAAGCCTATACCTACTACAACTTCTGCTAAAAATTACAGCTTCGCAGCAAATAATACTTGCAATATTTATAGATATAGAATATTTTTATTTAAACAATTGATTGCAGAATCTAATATTATGTTTTTCATGCCTTTGTTAAAAATTAAAAAAAAATGAAAATATGAATAAATAAATTGTATTTGTTATTATTAATCCGACTTTGTTCCATGCTTTTTGTATAGTTTTTCTATTTTTTGTAGTTTTTTTACCCTTCACCCCACAAGAATTTCTTTTTTTTTTTACTTTACTTATCAATAATTGGATGTCCATCACTAGAAAAATTAAAACACTCTTCGCGCTAGTAAGCTTGAAAATCAAATGAGTTTTGATTTACTAGCCTACTAGCGTGGACTAGCGCGCTCTCTTTTACTAGCGTTAAAGCTACTAGCGTGATCTATGACCACGTTATTGATTATCCAAACATTAGATTTACTAGCTTACTAGCGCGGACTAGCGCACTAGCTTACTAGCGTTGGCCGTAACCACGGCCTAAAAATAAAGAAGAGATACTAGAAAGAGTAATAAGTTTTATTTAACGAACCTTAGCAAAAATATTACATTGGTGTCAGAAAAGTGGAATAAAACTTATTGTGCGGTGAAGTGTGCGAAAAAAAAATAAAATAAAAAATGAGCAAGTTACTGAAAGAGCTCAACTGTAATGAGCTGAAAAGTGAATTAGGCAAGCGAGAACTTTCTAGAGCAGGATCAAAAAATGAGCTGGTTCTGCGTTTGGCCGAATATTTGAAACAACAAAATGAAGACCCGGATATTTTCGTCTTTGAAGCTGACGCTGAGGAAGTAGACGTGAGTAAAAATGTAGATGTTTCAAATATGATTAGTCTTCTGCTTCAACAACAAAAGAATGTTCTCGAACGTCTCGAAGAGCAACGAAATGAACAAATGAAAGAACAGAAGAATGTTCTCGAACATTTCGAGGAACAGAAAAACGAACAAAAGAATATTCTCGAACGCCTGGAGAAACAAAAAGACCTTCTGGAAGAGCAGAGGAACATGCTAGAAGGCAAGCTTGTTAATATCGAGAATAATGTATCTAAACTTGGTGAACGTGTTTTATTGCTGGAGAATCAAGCCGACAACAAAATGGAGACGTTTTCAAAAGAGTTAGATGAACGTGTTTCATTCCTAGGGAATCAAGTCGAAAACAAAATGGAGACGTTTTCAAAAGTAATAGATGAACGTGTTTCATTGCTAGTCGACAACAAAATGGAGACGTTTTCAAAAGAGTTAGACCGTGTTCGAAACATAAAGATTCGGGAAAGTTCTGGGGAAACTTTGAGAAAAAAAGAGATGCAACCTCCAACCTTTGATGGACAAACTTCTTGGTCTATATACAAGAAGCAATTCGAGGCAGCCTCCACAACAAATGGTTGGGATGAGGCTGACAAGTATATAGCCTTAACTCTTGCTCTTAGAGGAGCAGCTGCTGAGTTGTTGCAAACCATACCAGCAGATAAGAGCGGCGACTTCAATTCCTTGGTTTTGGCTATAGACAAACACTTTGGTAACAGCCACATGAAAGAAGTCTTCAAAGTGCAACTCAATTCCAGAGTTCAGAAGAGGGGCGAAACTCTACAACAACTGCAAGCGGACATTGAAAGGCTTGTTCATCTTGCATATCCAGATGTTGGAGAGGAAATTTGTAACCAGTTCGCAGTTGAGGCATTTGTTCGCGCCATTTCTGACATACATCTTCAAAGGGCCGTACGAACTGCTGGAAAACGAACGCTTTCAGAAACATTAGCGTTTGCCTTGACAATGGAAGCAGCTGAGCAAGCTTCTCACGGAATACATCGACTTAGAGAAGCCGTCGTCGAAGAATGCTCATGTCAAAGAACTGATGTCCAAAGGAACCAACGAAACGGACTTGCAAAGTGCTGGAATTGCAATAAGACTGGACATTTACAGCGTCAATGTCGATTACCACCAAGAAGAGCTTGTCAACATTGTGGACACGGAGTTTCAAACCCAGAACAAGGTAACAATAACACCAGTGTTACTTCCCGAACAGTTTTCCAACAAGTAAGAACTAACTTCGAGGGGCAGAAGCTGATTTCTGGTATCGATGGCCCCAGAAACACCATCCAGGTCTCCCAGACTAAACGAGACAATAAAATTCTGACTGTCGAGGCAATTTTAAATGGCAACAAACGTGTGGTCACCATCGACACCGGTGCCACAGCCTCCATTGTGCGTCAAGACCTAGTTCACCTGAATTGGCTACACAACAGCAATAGCTACCGTCTAAGAACTGCCACAGGAGAAGCAGCTAGGATTTATGGTGAAGTCCGACTTAAGTACTATTCACATGAGAGCGACCAACGGCCGACGAATGAACGAACATTCGCCCATTTTGACATTTCGTTCACATGCATTTTTTTTATTCGTCGCGAATGGCGTTTACTTAGACAACTGTCTTCTCTTCTTTCTTGTACCTATCTGAATATGAACAATCGGCCTTGTTGTATAGTGTTGGATTTGCTTCCATTTCCAAAATCAATCTTTCGTCAAATTCCTAGAATTTTTTACATTATTTTAGTATTCCTTGCTTAAAAATTTATTTGAATTTTTATTGATTATATTTGTTTAGCTTTTTTTCCATGATCGCTTCAGCCATTACCAAACACGAAGAAAATTATTTTAGAATGATTTTGAGGTTAGTCGCGCGCGAACAATTCATTCGTTGCAGTGTGGATGGTATGTGGAACGCGAATAGTGTTTGACAGTTCCTAGCAGTCATATTGCAATTCGCGACGACCAATTTATGTTCTCAAATTTCTCTCATTTAATCAATTACAATGCAAATTTTAATATATTAACATTAAATTAAACTAGATTTCTACCCTTTTGTAAAGTTTTTGTGAAGAATTTAGGCTTATATATGTTTTAAATCCCCTTTCTTTTTTTATTCGTTGGTCGTTGGCCGCTCTCATGTGAATAGTACTTTAGAATTCGAATTGCAGATCTAGAATTCTCACACAAATTTTTGGTGGCAGATATATGTGACGAATGCATCATAGGCATGAACTTCATGAAAGAACATCGTGTAGTTTTGGATATCGGCAACCAGGTACTCAAATACCAGAATACAGAGATTCCAATGATCTATGGGCACGAAGGAACAACAACTCTAAGGACTGTCATCAAGGAAGATGTGATTATTCCTACTTCTTCTGAGGTATTTGTTTGGACAGAATTAGAAGGTGAGTGTGAATGCCATCGATACCTAATGGTGGAACCAGACCCAATATGGTCCCCGTACGGATACTCAACACCAAACCGTACGATGTTAAGTTGACGAAAGGAGAAGTTATCGGTAAGTGCGAATCTGTCGCAGCCATAACACCGAAAAAGACATTAGACCCTAAGGAGCTCAATACCATCAAGGCAAAGATACTCCATTCATCTAACCTAGACCAACATCAGGTTAAAATGGCAGAAAGCCTTCTGAACGAGTATGCTGACATTTTCGCTTCACCAAACGGAAAATATGGAAGGACACAAATGGTGCAGCATCGAATAAATACCGGAGATGCAAGACCCATTCGTCAGCCCGCAAGACGTCTGCCACTGGCCAAACAAGTTGAAGCTGAGGAAATGATTACCACCATGAAGAAGGATGGTTTGATTGAAAACTCCAAGAGTCCTTGGGCGTCACCAGTGGTCCTAGTCAAAAAGAAGGACGGAAGTACACGGTTTTGTGTTGACTACCGAAGGTTGAATGGCGTAACCAAGAAAGACAGCTACCCCCTGCCAAGAATTAGTGACACCTTAGATGCGATGGAAGGAGCACACTGGTTTTCAACACTGGACTTGAAAAGTGGATATTGGCAAGTTGAAATTCACCCTGAAGATCGAGAAAAGACAGCGTTCTCCACAGGTAATGGGCTCTGGCAGTTTAAGGTGATGCCGTTTGGTCTTTGCAACGCTCCGGCAACATTTGAGCGTTTGATGGAGTGCGTCCTTCAAGGTCTGACGTGGAAAACTTGTCTTGTCTACTTGGATGATGTTATCGTTTACGGAAAGACATACGACCAACACTGTAAGAACCTAAAGGGTGTGTTCCAGAGACTTCGAGAGGCTAACCTTAAACTGAACCCAGAAAAATGTGCACTGTTCCAGACTGAAGTAAAGTATTTGGGACATATCATCTCGTCCGAAGGAGTCAAGACCGATCCTGAAAAAGTTGACACCGTCAAAAATTGGCCAACACCCCAGGACAAACATCAACTACGAAGTTTTCTTGGTCTTGCTACTTATTACAGACGTTTTGTTAAGAACTTTGCCGGAATTGCGAAGAGTTTGCATCAGCTTACGGAAAAGAACAAGCAGTTTAGATGGTCAGGTGAGTGTGAAAAAGCCTTCCAAGAACTGAAATACCGTCTATGCCATGCTCCGGTGCTGATCTATCCGACTCCAGGCAAGCCTTTTATCATCGATGCTGACGCAAGCAACGTGGGAGTCGGCGCTGTTCTGTCACAAGTGCACAATGGCGAAGAAAAGGTTGTCGCCTATTTCAGCAAAGTACTGTCGAAGACCGAAAGAAACTACTGTGTGACCAGAAGAGAACTCTTGGCACTCATCTTGGCAACGAAACACTTTCACAAATACATCTATGGACAGAAGTTTCTTCTACGAACCGATCATGGTGCTCTTAACTGGTTGTTGAACTTCAAGAACCCAGAAGGACAAGTCGCAAGGTGGATAGAAAGACTGCAGACTTACGAGTACGAAATTCAACACCGAAGGGGAAAGCTGCCGAAGCCCTTGTAAAATAAATTGCAAGCATTGCAGGCGACAAGAAGAAAAGGAATCCATCAACATTCTGCGAATAAGGGTTGACCCCATTTGTGGATGGAGCAATGAAGAAATAAGATCTGCTCAACAAGAAGACCCCGACATTGAACCTCTTCTGGCATGGAAGGAACATGAAGAAAAACCCGCATGGAATGACATCTCCGATAGGAGTCCAGTTTTAAAGGCCTATTGGGCACAATGGGACTCACTTCATGTGCAAGAAGGTGTTTTCTACGGCGAAAATGGGAGTCCGCTGATGGTAAATCCTATGTGATGCAGCTTGTGTTACCTCAATCGAAAATCAAAGAGGTTCTTCGAGAGATGCATGATGGACCTTCAGGAGGCCATTTGGGAGTCAATAAGACTTTAGAAAAGGTGAGGCAACGATTCTACTGGTTGCATGCAAGAGACGACGTAGAAAAGTGGTGCCGAGATTGTGACGCTTGTGCTGCAACCAAAGGACCTGGTAGAAAACTGCAAGGAAAAATGATGCAATATAATCTCGGCTCACCGTTTGAAAGGATTGCTGTTGATGTGGCTGGCTCATTTCCGGAAACGAATGATGGAAACAAATACATTCTGGTGGTAATGGATTACTTCAGCAAATGGCCTGAGGCATACGCTATCCCGAACCAAGAAGCCAAGACCGTGGCCGACCAGATTGTGTCTAACTGGGTAAGCGGGTTCGGTGTGCCTATGGAGCTCCATTCTGACCAAGGAAGGAACTTTGAGTCAAACATATTCCAAGAGGTGTGCGCGTTCCTTGGCATTAAGAAAACCAGAACCACACCACTTCACCCCCAATCTGATGGAATGGTCGAGAGATTCAACAGGACCTTAAAAGAGCACCTCACTAAAGTCGTAGGCGACTATCAAAGAAACTGGGATAGGCACATACCACTATTTTTGATGGCCTACCGAAGTGCAATACATAGCTCAACAGGACAAACACCATCTGAAATCCTGTTCGGAAGAAGCATACGGCTGCCTAGTGAGATAAGGTTTGGACACCCGTCAGAAGAGTCTCAGGAAATTGGGGAGAGGCTAAACGACATCCACGAAAGGACCAGGAATAGAATGAGCGCTTACAGCGATCGAATGAAGACAAGGTACGACACAAGAGCAAACACGACAGGATTCCAAGTAGGAGATCGTGTATGGCTGTATAATCCACACCGTCAAAAGGGATTGTCGCCGAAACTTCAACAAAACTGGGAAGGCCCTTATAGTGTCGTCACGAAAATCAATGATGTCGTTTACCGAATTCAAAGAGGGTCACGAGGAAAGTTCAAAGTTGTGCATAGCGATCGACTGCACCGATACAGTGGCGAATCTGGAGATAGAATTGTTCGGGACGAACAATCTTAAGAAGGGGGCAATGTTGTGAACAGAGCTTTATACTACTACAGCGCCATCTGTTGGAAAACTGCATATCTAATTTATGGAAGAAACAAAAAGCTCTTTTCCAATGTCAAATGTATTTCCCTTTATTCCAAACATCTAGAACATTCCAAGACAAGAACTTTCGAGAACAACTAATTTGAGTATATAAGGGAGTGTTCACGGTGAGCGAGAGACAGTTGATTTTTGATTACGGAAGTGTGCAAAACTCTGCTTATTGGATTGTGTAAAGTGTAAAACAAGTGTGATTTTAAATTGAATAAAGTATTTGAGTTGATTATAAATTGAGATTTATTGTTGTGATTTGGAAAGTAAAAATAAAGAAGAGATACTAGAAAGAGTAATAAGTTTTATTTAACGAACCTTAGCAAAAATATTACAATACGATAAATTTTGAGATATCAGAATGCGATGAGAAACAAATTCTAAGTATCTACTTATGGTATTAGAGGAAATCATTGCGTTTATTCGATAAAAATCTTGAAATAAACACAAAATCTAAAATGGTAACAATTTTGAAGATAAATAGTTGTCGAGTTAAAAAGGAAGAAAGAAAAATGAAGGCAGAAGTTGAATAAGGTAATGATACTGAAAAAACAGAATTCTAAGGCTTTGTGATCGAAAAAATTCTGAGGTTTTTTCAATTTCTTGATTTGAAAAGGGAACCTTTTCGAAATTGAACCTTCAAAATGGCTGTAGAATGATCACTACTGACTTGTAATAATATCGTGCAAAATTAAAAAGTTGTTAATGACGTTGCGGAAAGAGAAGAAGCAAACAATAATCCTTGAAGTCAAAAAGCATCGAAAGAATATTGCGAACCCAATTAAAAAAACAATTGTCGATGCCATTGAAAATATTTAAGTATTTAATCAATAAAATGTTAAAAACTGCAGGTATGTATACGTTTTACAATTACTGAAATAAAGCTTATATCTATACTACGAAAAATATATTTTTTTTTGATTTGTGTTTTTTTTTGTATTTTGGTAGAAATTGGCCCGCGTTTAAGATTTTGACTAAAGAAATATGTTTTTGGAGCAATAAGTGATAATCTTAACGCAAAATTATGTTCAAGATTTTTGGCGCCTATTTTTTCTAAGCCCTCATTTGTTTCATGTTACCATAAGAAATTGTACAAAATGTATTCCAAAAATACATTTTTTCACTCAATACTCATTAACCAGATGATTGGACAAACATTTTCTGAAAATTTCACGTCTCTATCTTTAAAACTCTAAAAGTTATTCAATTTTGAAGATTTGGGAAGAAATCCGATTTTCAAGCAAAAAAAATGAAAAACCGCTGGTAGCACTAAAACACGTCGGATTTTGATAAAATTTTGAGGAAATTTTATTTTCGAGTTAAGCTTTGATATTTTGGGGTGCACTCCCTAAAATTCGAAAAAAGCGTTTTTTTGAATCACCCTAGTGTATATAATTTGTCTTTATTATGTTTAATCAAATAAATTTCACAACATTAATTTTTTTAATTTTACTATAAGCATCATCACACATCCATCATCGGGCTTTACTGTTGACTTATTCTTAATTATAATGTTAATTATAATGTTACTTAATAATAATGTTATTGATTGGAACTTTTAAATGGTAGACATGTGAACCATAAGCGTCCATATATTTTTATTAATCCCACCTCCATCTCTCCTCCATTAACTCCTACTATTCACGCTGAATATCAAGAGCCTACTAGCTCAACTGGATTTTCGGTCTTAAATCCAGTTTAAGGTTGTTAGCGCAACAAAAAAGGAAGGATCAGAAAGGTGCTCTACTAAGTCATCTCTCCTTTCATCCAAGCGGCAGCGAAGGAATAACTCGGATGGAATTAACGGTGGGGCCTGCAGTTCCAGTCCAGCTGAACTACTCAGTAAATACCTTATAGAGCTACTACGACATATTTTGAGCGATCGACGTAAAGCACTACCTCAGTAAAGATGATGTCCGCACCTTCCGAGGGCCCAACATAGCCAATATACGGCTGCAAATACCCATAGCAGAAGAGGAGGGAGGAACACCGGGTTCATTATAAAAAAAAGAAGCGGCATGAGAAGCGCAGAAGAGCATTTCTCCAATCTTTATAACAATGATGACATTTGACTTAACCGATGCAGATCAATAATACCGCCGGTCCGATCTCGACGAAGTCAATATATGGAACCTGAACATTATTTTTCAAAATCTCAAAAAGAGACCATATAAACCCTGTCAACTACAGAGGCATTAGTCATCAAATTCCAGAACATCCCACACAAGATTTTTAGACTCGTTTGTTTAACTTTTTGATTATCAAGCTGGTACACTTGATAGTCGATTGATTTGAAGCAAACATTTTTACTTGTTCTACAACAGCCGTCGGCAACCTTTTCAATTAGTCGGGCACAATTTTTAAATCCCAAAGTTCAGCGGGCACCATCCAATGAAAAATCAATTTTTTAATATGGCAATAATACCTATCAATTCAGATAAAATTTATTTCATTTATTTTTTGAATTCAATGTAAAATTTGACATTGCAAGTTGTTGTCAGCTAATTCATTATAATTTGGCACATAATTCGAATTGGCAGTTCTTAGGCATTGGTCCAAATGAGCATCTATAAGGGTCGTTTGGTACTTCGATTTTATGAACTTCATATTTGATAACACACATTCGTAAAAATATGTGGATGCGCAAAGAGAGCTCAATTTTATAGCACAATTTCTTAATATTGGATAGTTACATTTGCTAACCAAACTTCAGAATTTTTCATCGTGATGATATGACTTTAATTCGATTTCATTTGTCATTTATAATTTATACAATTTATTTATTATTTATATATTTATAATATTTATAACTTCCAATTCTAGGTTCTCTTTATTTGAAATATCGAAATAGCTTGCAATTTTAATAGCATTATCGTCATCCAGTTGGGTAAAAGGGTTAATGAAGAATATTAAAATTTTTTCTAAATTATTGAAATCTTCACATCGGTTATCAAATCATTTAAAATGTCATTTTGCATAAACTATATAGTATTAAAAAATTAGTCTTTTGGAATGATAATACATATGAAATGTGTTTTAATGCGGGCATCTCAAGATTATCTCGCGGGCATCTTGGTGCCCGCGGGCACTTCGTTCTGTTCTACAGTGTAATGTAGTAGTAGTAGCTTTGTATATATAACCTTTATGTTAACTACGCCAATGTAACTGCTACTGTAGAGAATAAATACCAACAGAGATACACAGATAACAAATGACTGAGACGACAACAATTCATTAGTAATCGAGATTTTGTAGATGGCGGCCACGAGTTTGAGAAGAGTTCTATTCTTTTATATAATCATTTTATCTTATCGTTAATTTTGATTATTTGTTACGATAAATAAACTATAAAATTAATTAATAAATTTAATTAATCTGTAAACTTATTTAAAGTTTACATTCAGAAGTGGGATTGCCTTAAAATTTCGATTTTGTGCGATTGCGTCATCCAACAGACAAAAAAAAAGAGAAAAGCAATTTCAAAAACAGCAAAGATGGATGCGAAATACCAAATCATGCCAGATTTCAACAAATCCATTCAAAATTTTAATGGCAAGGAAAACGATTGTGAGGGGCGTGATTAGTTACTTTCTGTAAGTGGAGTGGCTGATCTCAATAGGTGGCCCGACGCATTTCGTCTGGAGTGCGTGAGATTTCATTTGGTTGGAGCTGCAAAGAGCTGGTACAATTCCTTAAAAATATCCACTTGGGCTGAATTAACATCAGAATTCGAGAAAACTTTGACAAGTCCTTTGGATACAGCAGGTAGATGGAAGTTGTTGCTCGAGCGAAAGCAGCGAAAGGGTGAAAACATCATCGATTACTTCTTCGAAAAACTACGCATGTGTAACGAGCTCAATCAGAGTTCCACAGAAATCAAAACACAAATCATCGATGGCATCATGTCCAGAGAACTAAAACAATTTCCGTTGTGTCGTACACATGCTAATGCAAACGAAGTTGTTAGAGATATCAAAAATTATTCTCAATTAATGGGACCTTCAGCTTCAGAACCCGCTCCAGTGAAAAGAATAGGCGGCGAGTACAAAAGTAATTTTCCGGCTCCAGAGAGATGTTCGATATGCAAAGGTGGACACAAAGATGAATTCTGCACTCAGGGTAAGCCAAAAGATGAAATCAAATGTTTTCGTTGCCTTACTCCTGGCCATTATAAGAGCGAGTTCAAAGTGCAGATTAGATAATATAAGTGTGTTATTGCAATACAAGAAAATGGCCCCCCGACATACGAAACTAAGAAATAACGAGAGTGTTCTACTAGACTACAAAAAAGATAGCCGACAAACATTTTTGGTACAAAATCTTTTATTATTATAAAATTACAATACAAATAATTTCAAATAATTGATCATACAACAAATGATCTTAAATTAAATAAACATGTTCAGTCCAGTCTTGAAATAAGACATTTACTACGATATTCTGTCATTCTGACTGAAAAAGTTAAGTTAAAAACTAATTTTATCAGTAAATTTTTAAATGGTCTGGAGTCGGTTCTAAACGTTTAAATTTTTTGGAAAAGTAATTGCTAAATCAAATAAAACCAGATATTTATTTTTTAACTTCCTGGAATAGACTTATTGTTCTTAATCAAGGAAAAGCAAATAAAAGCATACAAGTTTTTTATATTGTTACGCATAGAGCTTTATACTCCTACAGCGCCATCTGTTGGGAAATTGCATATCTATTTTATGGAAGGAACGAAAAGCTCTTTTCCAATGTCATATGTATTTCCAATATATTCCAACCGTCTAGAACATTCTAAGACGAGAACCTTCGCGAATTGGTTTCGAGAACAACCAACTTGAGTATATAAGGGAGTGTTCACGGTGAGCACAGGACAGTTAATTTTTGATTATCAAAGTGTACAAAAGCTTTGCTTCTTGGATTGCGGAAAGTGTTATTAAACAAGTGTGATTTAAATTTGAATAAAGTATTTGAGTTGATTATAAATTGAGATTTATTGTTTTGAATTGGAAAGTGTAAATAAAGAAGAAATACTAAAAAGAGTTATAAGTTTTATTTTACGAACCTAGTAAAAATATTACAATATGTTTTATCTAATGAGTAGCAATAAATAATAAATTGTAGCCTTAAACTAAAATGTTGAAGGCGGTGGAAGTGTTTTAAACTGCATTCGAAATTAAGAATAGGCAACAAATCATGTGTACGAAAAGTTTAAAAATTAACTTTAAATTAATTAAAAATATCTTTTTTAAATATATTTCTATTAATGCTAAAAGAACTAATTCAAGCTTTTAAAGAACATACATAAACACTATTACTTTTTCATCATCTATATTTAAAAAAGATAAATTTAATTATTGGCTTCATTATGTTACACAGTGTTACACTGACCTTACCTTAGAAAGCGTGAAGAACAGACATGAAATATCAATTATTTATTGAAATATGTACATAGATACTTTGATTACTTTTGAATACATATCCTTCAAAGAAATGAGCCTTAAATACAATTTTGAAAAAAAATCATCACCAAGGTGCCGCTGTTGACTTATCCTACAAATTTGAACTCTTTTCATTGTCACACATTCTAAAGTCTCTTAAGAAATCTAATAAAGAAGGCTGTGTATTTTATGTAAGTGAAATGAAGAATTTGTAAATTCTTCTTTTCCGTTGCTATAAAAAGCTTGATTGACTCATCACAAATACAGTGATACAGAAAATTAAGAATCTTTGAAGTTGTGCTCTCCCGATCTATTGTGGAAATTGCATCCGTATTAAATATACCAATCGGAAACCATTTAATGCAAGAAGGGCTTTGCGATTTCATAAGGCTAGGTGCGCACATTCAATTTTTAGTTTCGCAACTGCTTGGTTCGAGGTTGTGTTTTGACACAAACTAAACGATTGCCTAAAATGTGTTCGCTATTTTGTGCAACATATAATTATGTATATGCACCTGCGCGGACATTCAACCAAATAGTTCATCTGTTTTCTATAAGCAACTAAACAGTTGTGCAACTAAAAATTGAATGTGCGCGCCTAGCCTAATTGTTGTTGTATACTCACATAAACGCTGTATAATAAATAATCCAGTTAGTGCAGCTGGCCATTGATTAATATGGGGATGTTTTTGATGATTAAGAATAATCCAAAAGTGATGACCTACAGATAGGATGAAGTAAAATGTTATAGCGGCCAATGGCAAACGAAACTTTTTGTAAAGGATATCTGCAACGCCAGCCTAAAAATTATTGAAATACTTTGTTTACAAAATCCTATACAAAGATATATCATAACTCACCTCATAAACATATGTTGAATAAAAACTAAATCCGAACAAAACATATGATAATACAATAAATATATCTTGAGTCCTATAATGATATAATATTAATTTATTGTTTATGGAAAATATTTTGTCTTGCTTTCCATTGGGCAAAAGATCTTCTTTTTTTTCATGTGAATAGGTATGTTAGGTGCTTTTACTTTAGAAAAAGTGTAGCTTTCCATTTTTCAATAAAACCATCTTCCATTAAATATACTGAAACAAGTGTCAGAAGTAGGCTTTTTGTGCTATATGGCTATATGGATAGTTAAAGTTTGTTCAACTTTCATTTCTTGCATTTCGGCTTCACATTAGCTGTATTTAATTTCTATTAGTGATTCAAACGAAATGAAAATCGCATTATTGTGATTGCATAGAAAGTATGTTATTATAAAATATATTGTGTAACTTTTTTCAATCTAAACTAAATACATTAACATCTTGGAGACTTTATTGCTACTACTATCTTTTTATGCAAAATTGGTAAAAAAAAAATGTATTCTTTATGTTGCATAACAGGAGTAGTAATTTTTTTGTGACAAGAATTACGGTATAAAATTACAGAAAAGATGAGGTTTTATTACTCCTGTAAATGCAGCATAAGCCTCTCAGTGCGTAATTTGGAAAATTTTATATTAAATTTGACCTTCCCGGTTTCCTATCAACTCTCCCAAGCAAATGACTCATGACCTAAATAAAAACAAACCAGATTAAAAGTTAATTTAAATTTTATTTGCTTACGAAAAAAAATATATGGTAACCCTTTTTCTGATAAAAGTTATAAATAAAATAAATTTATTAAGTTTACAAATATTCTGTTCTCTTTTTATCACCTTTCATTGGAAGAGATGCTTTCTCGTTATAGGAATCAGACCAAAAACATACATACATTTTAAAAAAAGAGCCAAGTTCTTCTATACAGAAACCTTCGTGTAACAAGTCAGCCGTGAAAAGTACTGAGATCTAAAAGAACGCCAAGTTCTTACTTCATGAAGGTTTAATACCAAATATTTAAAGTAAAATAATATTGAAACAGCTATAATGTAATAGAGAAATTTTAATATTTAATGATTACTGACTAAAATTTGATGGGTTCACTGGTCAAGTTTTTAAAACCTTTCGAATTGGGCATAAACAAAACTTGCCAAGTAAGCCCATCAAATTTTAGTCAGTAATCATTAAATTTCACAATTTAAAGAAAAAAGAACAGCCCGGAAAAAGCGAATGTTCGGTTATGAACATATTGATGAACCTATTAAATCTTATGAAATGCAGTACAGAATTAACTTTTTTAACACAATGGTATATATAGGCTATTATAGTCGACACCAAATGTTGATTTAAAGCTCTCAATGAATATTTTGAACAATTTGGTTTTATTTATGATATCAGTTATTTAAAATCCATATCAAAAGAGGATCTTCTTAAGCATTGTAATGATTTAGGTACTATACTTCGGAAAAGCGAAAACAGCAACATACAGCCTTTCGAACTATATGAAGAACTCCAGCTTCTAAAAATGAATTCACTAGACTCTATTAACGACGCGAAACAACTGATTCAGTACAATTTAGAAAATAATTTAGAAGAAATATATCCAAATGTTTATATTCCCATTAGAATCATGCTTACAGTTCCCGTCAGTACAGCTTCCACTGAGAGAAGCTTCTCAAAGTTAAAATTGATCAAGACCTACTTGAGAAGCACGATGAGAAAGGCAGACTATCTGCGCTATCAGTACTATCAATTGAAGCTGTAATAGCGGCTACTGTTATCTATGACATAATCCTGAAAAAGTTTAGTGAGGCCAAAAGCCGAAAAGTTCGATTTTTTTAATTTTTACTTGCGATATAGGTACTATAGGGCAAGTTCTGCATTTGGAAAAAAATCGAACTCGAGATTTTCATCAAAGTTGACATTACGATGATAGCGAAGACGAATAAAGTGGGTCCGGCAATTCCGTCTGTCTGTCTGTATGTCTGTACCTCGATCTAGAGCCTAAGCCACTGGACCTGTTTTCTTCAAACTCGGTAGTTATGGGTCTTCGGTGATTCCCTAGAGGGGAAATTGAAATTTTTTTTTTTTAGCTCTAAAACTAACGGTACCCCCCATATACCCGTAATGCAAAATCTTATTTATCTCGAAAACGGCTCTAACGATTTTGATAAAAAAATTAGGTGTGATATTATGGACATGGACTACATTTTGGTCAACACAAATTTTGGGGCAAAATGTTATTAACGGTACCTGTCATAGAACCGTTTTTTTTTTATTTTTGACTTTCTCATTAACGGCTCTAACGATTTGAACCAAAAATTTTCAGCAGGAGTCCCCCTAAGTTTAAAATAATATTGTATATAAAAATATTCGATTCAAATTAGCTTTTTTGGCCTTTAGTCCACAAAAATTGGCGTTTCGTCCGGGTGATCTCACATGGACTCATCAGTTGACTTGTGAGGACCTTGTCAATACCCAATTTTTGTTAAGTACAGTTCATCTTACATGAATTTTTTGACAAAAATCCAATGTGAACTATATCCAACAAAGATTAGGATTGTAATCATTAATGTTGGAATTTTTTTTTTGCCCGTGGCCTGGCATTGAATATTTATATGAAGGTTTTTATAATACAAACTCTATATACTACTGAAATAAATCAGCCAAGTAGAAGACTTAGCACTATTATTGGACTTGTTGAATTATTGATTCAAATTAGCTTTTTTGGCCTTTAGTCCACAAAAATTGGCGTTTCGTCCGGGTGATCTCACATGGACTCATCAGTTGACTTGTGAGGACCTTGTCAATACGCAATTTTTGTTAAGTACAGTTCATCTTACATGAATTTTTTGACAAAAATCCAATGTGAACTATATCCAACAAAGATTAGGATTGTAATCATTAATGTTGGAATTTTTTTTTTGCCCGTGGCCTGGCATTGAATATTTATATGAAGGTTTTTATAATACAAACTCTATATACTACTGAAATAAATCAGCCAAGTAGAAGACTTAGCACTATTATTGGACTTGTTGAATTATTGATTCAAATTAGCTTTTTTGGCCTTTAGTCCACAAAAATTGGCGTTTCGTCCGGGTGATCTCACATGGACTCATCAGTTGACTTGTGAGGACCTTGTCAACATAGCTGGGCATTAACTCGTTAATCCGTTAATCGTTAATTAACGAAGTTAAAATTTTGATTAACGGATTAACTTTTAAGTTAACTTTTAAAAATGTTAACGGACACGTTAAATCCGTTAATCCACGTTAAGTCCGTTAATCGTTAATCCAATGCCTGCTATTTACCGCGCGGCGCGAAAAACAGGTTCAGACAAGTATGAGACAAGTGCCGTGCGGCGCGTGCCGCGGGTAAAACAAAAACATCTAGGTACGTATTATATTTTGACGGCGCGTGCGAGTGAGAAAACTGCGAAGAGATTCGTTTCGTTTGATCATTTCATTATGCCGGTCGTCCACTATGTGCGCGATAAGTTCAACCAACTTCGTTCAACTTTTTATTCAACTCTTTCGTTGGATAAACGAATTTACAACCTCTTACACTAGTGCAGTAACTTACGTAATTCACGTTGAGCAACTAAAGTTGAACAAAATGCGTTTGGAGCCCCGTACACATAATTGACCAACTTTCCCATATGTTGATTAACCTCGCACACCTAGTTGATCAACTCTTAAAACTTATTCCAGTGTTGAATAGCTCCGTACACCTAGTTGACCAACTGTTGAACAACCTCGTACACTAGTTGATAAACGTGTTCGATTTTGACAGAAATTTTTTTTTTTTCGAATCGATATTATTGTTCAACCAGTTGATGAACGAGTTGATACCTTCGTACACTTAACCAAGGATAACTCGTTGGGTAACGCGTTGAACGCACCACCATAAACAAAAAACTTAAACGTCAAACCTGAAATAATTTTGACTTCAGTTCGGTACATACGTTTATTGTCGACGCACGCCTTCGCTTTAAAATATTCCTGTCTGCCCATATATTGGGCTTTTCCTCAATTGCTGAAATCATTTGCAAAATTAATTCCGTGGTCCACTCTGATTTTTATTCACCTTCCACCAAAATAAACTACAGTTTGCAAGTTGCAAGTTCATGGCAACGCAATAGTTCAACCACGTAGACACATTTCACTGCAGCCAACGCAACGCAACACAATATTACGTCAAGAAATAATGTGCAACACATTATCTTGAAAATGTTGCTCAACGTGTTGATCGAACATTTTCAAGGAGCAATACAAGCTCGTACACTACCCGTACACTGGTTGCGCAATTCGTTGAGCAACGACCAACAACTAGATCCAACCCGTTGGTTGACCAGAATTGAAGGCACCGTAAATTAGAGTTGAATGCGCTGAATTCGAAATTTGTGCGTTGATCGCCTAGTGGACGACCGGCATTACTTAGCGTCGGTGCTCAGAGTAAAAAAATATAAAAAATGCAATTTTTATTACATGTTAACGAATTAACGATTAACGTTAACTTGCGTTAATTCTTCCGAAATTTAACGCTTTAACGTTTAACGAAGCTAACTTTTTTAGTAGCGGATTAACGAATAACGAAGTTAACTATTTGATTAACGGTGCCCAGCTATGCTTGTCAATACCCAATTTTTGTTAAGTACAGTTCATCTTACATGAATTTTTTGACAAAAATCCAATGTGAATTATATCCAACAAAGATTAGGATTGTAATCATTAATGTTGGAATTTTTTTTTGCCCGTGGCCTGGCATTGAATATTTATATGAAGGTTTTTATAATACAAACTCTATATACTACTGAAATAAATCAGCCAAGTAGAAGACTTAGCACTATTATTGGACTTGTTGAATTATTGATTCAAATTAGCTTTTTTTGGCCTTTAGTCCACAAAAATTGGCGTTTCGTCCGGGTGATCTCACATGGACTCATCAGTTGACTTGTGAGGACCTTGTCAATACGCAATTTTTGTTAAGTACAGTTCATCTTACATGAATTTTTTGACAAAAATCCAATGTGAACTATATCCAACAAAGATTAGGATTGTAATCATTAATGTTGGAATTTTTTTTGCCCGTGGCCTGGCATTGAATATTTATATGAAGGTTTTTATAATACAAACTCTATATACTACTGAAATAAATCAACCAAGTAGAAGACTTAGCACTATTATTGGACTTGTTGAATTATTGATTCAAATTAGCTTTTTTGGCCTTTAGTCCACAAAAATTGGCGTTTCGTCCGGGTGATCTCACATGGACTCATCAGTTGACTTGTGAGGACCTTGTCAATACGCAATTTTTGTTAAGTACAGTTCATCTTACATGAATTTTTTGACAAAAATCCAATGTGAACTATATCCAACAAAGATTAGGATTGTAATCATTAATGTTGGAATTTTTTTTTTGCCCGTGGCCTGGCATTGAATATTTATATGAAGGTTTTTATAATACAAACTCTATATACTACTGAAATAAATCAGCCAAGTAGAAGACTTAGCACTATTATTGGACTTGTTGAAGTATTGATTCAAATTAGCTTTTTTGGCCTTTAGTCCACAAAAATTGGCGTTTCGTCCGGGTGATCTCACATGGACTCATCAGTTGACTTGTGAGGACCTTGTCAATACGCAATTTTTGTTAAGTACAGTTCATCTTACATGAATTTTTTGACAAAAATCCAATGTGAACTATATCCAACAAAGATTAGGATTGTAATCATTAATGTTGGAATTTTTTTTTGCCCGTGGCCTGGCATTGAATATTTATATGAAGGTTTTTATAATACAAACTCTATATACTACTGAAATAAATCAGCCAAGTAGAAGACTTAGCACTATTATTGGACTTGTTGAATTATTGATTCAAATTAGCTTTTTTGGCCTTTAGTCCACAAAAATTGGCGTTTCGTCCGGGTGATCTCACATGGACTCATCAGTTGACTTGTGAGGACCTTGTCAATACGCAATTTTTGTTAAGTACAGTTCATCTTACATGAATTTTTTGACAAAAATCCAATGTGAACTATATCCAACAAAGATTAGGACCCGGACGAAACGCCAATTTTTGTGGACTAAAGGCCAAAAAAGCTAATTTGAATCAATAATTCAACAAGTCCAATAATAGTGCTAAGTCTTCTACTTGGCTGATTTATTTCAGTAGTATATAGAGTTTGTATTATAAAAACCTTCATATAAATATAAAAATATTCGAAAAATTATTTGTTGGTTTTTTTTTGAAAAATCAATATCTTCAAAACCTATGAACGATTATTTTTTGAAATTATTTCATAAAATCAACATTATTAAATACTTAAAATTCGCATCCCACATTTTTTTCTTGAAAAATTTTAAAGAAATTTCTTATATAAAAAATTTATTTATTTAATAATAAAACGATTTTTTAAAGTTTGTTTGCATAAATTCATACTTTTCTAGAAATCAGACGGCAATTTCATTTTAAATTCATGTTTTATATTTATAAAATGTATCTTAAATTCCAAAGTACTTTTACAAAAGAGCAAGTTCGTGCGATCCAGTCGTGCATTTTATTTAATTTCCATTTGTGTAATTTTCGTCATTTTTTGATTAGCAATAAAACTCGTTTAGTACATTAGTTTAACTGTAATTCAATGTTTTCTTAACTGGGCAATATAGGAGGCCTCGCAAACCTAATTTCGCCGACGTCCACGTGTGGTCTAGCGCCGCCACAGCCCAGGAACCACTTATGCTAGAAATTTGGTGAGGCGCCTCACAGTTGGGAAACGGCGGAAAAAACCCATATTTCGGAAGTAGGATTTATTTTGATATTGCACGTGTTTCTAACAGTAAATTAGTTGAAAAATCAGGAAATGAAAACAGTTTTCCAAGAAAAAAATTTGTGGGCCTGGAGATTTTCGTTCAAAGTTGAAAAATAGTGAAAACTGATAAAAATACGTGTAGTTTTAAAATTATCCATTTACTCTAAAATTTCAAGGTTTGAAACCATTTTTTTTTGTAAATAGACTTAAAATAAATAGACAAACAATATGGTACATTAATTTAGCGAAAAAGAATTGAATAAGATTTTTTGACAAGAAAACATTCAATTTTAGTGACTTTTTAAGTTCACATAAGGTTTTAACTACTTTCTCTGTTTGCCTCTGTTGGCGGATAGGTTTCGTTAGATAGTGTTGAATCTCAGCAATAGTTTTCAAAAAAAGTCTCACCGTGAGCATCAGAGCGTGAAGTCCGTTTTGCGTAACAACCCAAAATTGTTGATTAAATTGCAAAAGAAAAACATAAAAAAAACGCACAATTTTAAAGTTTTTCGCAATTCAGTCAAACATATTGGGGTGTTTGGGCAAAATGGATTTCACATTCAGATTCAGCATACCAAAATACATTTAGAAAGATCAGTTCGATCGAAGGAACTACATATTATTTTCTCTTTGTATGTCGCTGTTGGCATCAGGACTTTGTATTTGAAACCTGCTTTGCACATTTACCAATTGAAATAAATGTTTTTTTCATTAGCTCACTTTTTCGACATTATTTACAACTTTCGGAATACAGTAAAACCAGTTATTTGAAGCCTCACTTTTCTTTAATTCCACTTGTCTCCAACAGAGATAAAATGTCCCGCTAATTGATGGGTTTTCGTTAGGGGTTTCATTAAATATAATATATTATGTTTTCTCAAGTCCCAAACGCAAGCCGTTACGTATGCATTATGATTAAATGTCTTTAGCTTTGCTCTTTGTTAAATAGCATCATTGTTTTTTATATATGTACATATATATAATATTTCTAATCGAATTTATGTATATATTTCAAAATAAAATTGAAACATTTTATGGCGCACAATCATTGATTTTTAGGTAAAATTTGGTGTTTCTCCATTGTCTAGGTTAAATATCCAAAAAAACAAAAACTGGTTTTCAGTTTTTTGAATTTCATTTTTTTTTTTGAGTGCGCGTGGCAATGAGTGGTCATTGGTATAGATTTGTCTTCCTATTGGCTACCTTCCCTGCAAATTTCATGAAAATTGGTTCAGTAGTTTAGTTTTAATTGAATTTTTTCCGGTCTCTCATACACTGTGCGCCTTTGCCTGACTAGCTTAGTAAATATTCGGAATTTTAAGTTTCTGACTTCATTGGTACTGAAGATAGGGAGGGGTCAAAAATCGCCTTGGCACTACCGTGCCCTTTAATTTGCCGATCTTTATTAGAGCCTTAGAAGTGCCATTTTATTTATCAATTTGTATCTGTCATCCCATAAAGAAACTTCTGTTATTGCTATGGGTAGGAGGAGCATGTCATAACTAGGCCATTTAAGGCTTTTAACAGTTTTAAAAGTATCTCGCAGTATTCTTTAAGATTACTTTTAGCTACTCTTAATTAAATTAGTTAAACTCTTGAAGCATCTTATGAGATGAAAAAATGTTTCTTGGGCAGGAAACCAAGATTTTCATTTGGGGCGGTGACTGTGTGACAACTTGTATATATATATATATTATATATTAGACTGGGCCAACAAAATTGACTATTTTTTTTTTTGAAAGATATATCGAGAATATCATTCAGAATGACAAAAAAAAATTTTCGTAAAAGTTTGAGCCCTTAATATCAATTTTAAGAGGGCTATCATCGCTAATTTTGATTTTTAGTCATAATTTCATGTTTTGCGTCAGAACTGACAAAACATTGAAGTAAAAAAAAATCATTTTGACTTACTTTTATATAAAATTAAATTCCCTACAAAAAAGGTGTAATTGAAAATTTTCGTCAGACAAGCCGTTTTTGAGTAATTAAGCTTAATAAATTGTTATATTTCTTCGATTTTACTTTTTTAATTTGGAATTTTGTAACTAACGAAAAATAACAATTTATTAAGCTTAATTACTCAAAAACGGCTTGTCTGACGAATATTTTCAATTAGACCTTTTTTGTAGGGAATTTAATTTTATATAAAAGTAAGTCAAAATGAATTTTTTTTACTTCAATGTTTTGTCAGTTCTGACGCAAAACATGAAATTATGACTAAAAATCAAAATTAGCGATGATAGCCCTCTTAAAATTGATATTAAGGGCTCAAACTTTTACGAAAATTTTTTTTTGTCATTCTGAATGATATTCTCGATACATCTTTCAAAAAAAAAAAAAATAGTCAATTTTTTTGGCCCAGTCTATTATATGTATATGCATACATTTATATTTGTGTATATTCTAAGAATAAAATTATTCTATAGTATTGATCTATTTTCAATGTTGAGATGTTGAGGAAACTTAAGAAAATGCTTACTTTAGAGTACCCTGACCCATGTTTGTTCTTATATTATACGCGCAAGACAAATTATATGGTTAAAGACAAAAAGAAATATAAAGACCGAGAGCCCACAGCAATTTTTGGGTGGGATTGATAACAAAAAATAATTAGCATAATTAGATAGGTCTTTAGTAGTTATTTACAAATGTGAACGTCTTGCATGCTCTAGTGGGAGCTATAGTGCATACAAGTGCATCATATACACATACTCCAAAAAGTATCCGTACAGTAGACTAATTTTTTTTTTATTTGCAAAAAAAATAGTAATGACTAATGAGTAATAGAATAGATGAAGTAGGAACACAGAACGAGAATATGTTTTCTCCCATCATCTTTTTACCAAATCCCAAGAATTTTTATTCATGAAGGATACCGTTATGATCATTATGAGCGGGCGAGTCTGTCAAATGGCGACAAAAAAGTTTCTGTACAGGCCACACTTTTTGCAATGGTTGGCAAATGCAGAGGGTGTGATTAGGAATTTCACCGGATACGACTTAAAACCTTACCCATTCTACGAAAAACTGACTGAAGAAAGTCATTGAAAATAAAGGAGGTCCTACTAGGTATTACGTGTTGTTTTTTTTGTTACGTTAAGTTAAATGTTTCACTTTTTTTTTTAAGGAAATCAACAAAAAAATTTAAATGTACGGAGACTTTTTTGTTCCTTTTTTCATACTTTGTGCTCTGCATTATTTTTTGTTTTAAGTATTTTCAATAAAGTGTTGTTTTTTTTACTGAATTTTTTTGAGTTGTTATCATTTATTTAATTTCTAGTCGTTTTTAGTTATATTTTTTCAAATTCAATAGTTTATCACAGATTAAACAGAAAATTTACTACTGTACAGAGACTTTTTGGAGTGTGTGTATGCAGTTCTTTCCAAGTCTAAATAATTGTGATAACAACTTTGCCAAAATATAGAGTCAAGCCCCCTGATTAAAAGTATTGAGGTCTAAGACGTTTTGCAGGCATCCTGCTGCCTGCAAGACGCGATAAGAACAGCGTACTTCTTGCACGAAAAAGGCCGCCTTCAAAACGTTTTGGACCTCGATATTTTTAATCAGGGTACTTAGCACTTCATTTTGAAGTTATGGCAAATTTTTTATCACAATTTTTTAGACTATGGAAAGAATTGCATATCTGATGCACTCTTATGCACTATTGCTCCCACTAGAGCATGCAAGACATTCACATTTGTAAATAACTACTAAAGGCCTATCTAATTATGCTAATTATTTTTTGTTATCAATCACACCCAAAAATTGATGTGGGCTCTTAGTCTAATAGTTTGCTTGGTTTTTCAAGAAAAAACAAAATCTCTTTATTTATTAAGTATCCTTCAAAGACTAAAAATAATTTTAAATTCAAACAACTTCGAATCAATGCAAATGTGCTGAATTGCCAAAATGAAATTCAGGTTAAAGAAAAATATTTAATATTAAAATAAAAACTTAGGAAAGCTTACAGTTTAGTATCTTAACCTGTAGCTTGAAATTTTGGTGTCGCCAGCAACAAGAAGCAACAAATATGTGTGGGGTGTTTGAAGGATACCAATATACAAAATTACAAGCTACAAGGTTAAGACACTAAACTGTAAGCTCTCCTAAGTTTTTAAATCATGAATATCTTGGCTGTTTTAATTTACATTTAAGTAATGTTGGTTTATCCCAACCTTGCTTCAGTTAAGTGCTTAGAGAAGTCCTGGAAGTCCTAGAAGAGCAGTTAATGCTAATGTTTACTTTTTTCCATTCTGGAATTGTTTTTATCGGCGGCCCACATGAATTTAATTTCTTCTCTGTCTTCTCCCAAAACTGCAAGACTTCTTCCTTTGACCTGCTCTGGAATCTACAGGCGACATCTCGATATTCCTCCATTAAATTCAGCAACATTTGCAGCTGCGACTTATTAGTTGTTTTCGACCTATGAAATTATTAAAACTTTATTTTATTTCCGATGCAATAAACAAAAACTTACATTTTTGTTTCTAATTCTCCAACAAATTTATTCATTGAATTGTATGCTTCAAAAACAAAAATAATTTGTTATTCCTAAATAAATTCTCATCACATCGAAAAGCTTTTTATTAAAAGTCTTTTAGGTTATGGGCTCAGATACGTTTTGTTCAACTAAGGCTTGGTAAATAATTTATTTAAAAATGTTTGAAGCGATATCTATTAATACCAAAATTGGAATTCCGCTGCTCGATGGAAACAATTTTAATAATTGGCGTTTTCGCATCGAAATTACTCTTGATGAGAAAAACTTGGGAATCTACATTAAAGAAGATCTGGAAAAGCTAGTTGCGGCTGCGGAAAGTGATGCAGAAAAGAAAAGAATTCGACAAGATGAAAAGAGGTGCAAGAATATTATCATTCAAAGCGTACATGATAACCAATTGGAAAACATCAAAGGAAAATCTTCAGCTAAAGAGATGGTTGATGGATTGGCTTTGGCAGGTATTTTTGAACGTAAAAAAATTGCAGGTCGAATTTTGCTAGAGCGTCAGCTACAATCGATGTCTTACCGTGAAGGGGACGATATGAAGGAACATATCTTATGTTTTGACCGATTGATTCGTGACCTTAAAGGGTCTGGAAAAGAGATGGAAGACATCGATGTCGCATTTCGTTGATGCTTACATTGCCGAAATCTTATGACACCTTGGTAATAGCTATCGAAACTATTGAAAAGCTAATTTAACATTAGATTTTGTCAAGTGCCGATTGTTAGATGAGCACAATAAACGCACGTCAGGTACTTCTAGTGTTAGAGCTACATCTGTTGCAATAAATGCTAACATTATATGTTATAATTGTGGTCAAGCGGGCCACATTAAATCGCAATGCAACAAGAAGACGAAAAAGAAGTTCAGAAAGATTTTTGCGCCGAATAAGGGAAATGCAAATGCAATATCATCAAATGAAACAGTCGTTTCGTTGAGTGCCATCAGCAAACGTGGGCTTCGAGCTGGCGATGATGATTCAGAGACAACCATGAATGCAGCAGTGAAAGATACAAGACCAAGAAGCGGATCTGTAAAGTTTATTCTTGACTCTGGTGCTACAGAGCATATGGCAAATAACGAATCTTATTTTCATGAACTGAAGGACATCGAACAAATAGAGATTTCCGTTGCTAAGAAGAACGCGATGTTGATAGTTAAGAAACGTGGTGACATAATGGTGAAAACGCTCTATAATGGCGATTGTGACTAGAGAGCAATATAATTTGCAATGTAATTTGTTGCCGATTCGCAGCTTAACTAAACGAGGATGTCAAGTTGTTTTTAAAGGAGATTTTGCATATGTGTCTCTGAATGGTAAGACAATTTTCGTAGCTCGCAGCGCATGAAAACTTTACGAGGTTAAGTTTCAGATCGATAAGAGTGCATTTGCTGCATTCACTGATGAAAATTCAAAAATTTCGCTTCAAAATTTTTGGCATTTTCGCTTAAGTCATTTGAATTTCAGTGACATGAAGAAAATGATCAGCCGGAAAATGGTTAATGGGCTGGAGCAATTGAAAATTAATACCAAAGATACTTTTTGCGAATCATGTATTTTTGGAAAGCAGTCAAGACTACCCTTCCCGCAGGAGAGGGAACCACGTTCGAATCGCATTCTGCAGTTAGTTCACAGCGACGACGTTTGCGGACCGATGTCTGTTCCTTCGCATGACAGATCACTTTGTAACTTTTACTGATGACTTTTCAAGAGCTACTACTATTTATTGCATCCAGCGAAAGAGCGAAGTTTTGGAAAGGTTTCAAGAATTTGTTGCGAATGCAGAAGCTTTACATGGCTGTAAGGTGGCAAGGCTAAAGGTAGATAATGGTGGTGAATACGTTCTAAACGAGTTTAAACATTTTTGCAGAGCAAGAGGCATTCAGTTGATATATACAGTGCTTTATAATCCTGAATTGAACTCAGTGGCTGAGCGACTAAATAGAACTCTGGTTGAAAAAGCAAGAACTATGCTAAATGCAAGTGGTCTCGACAAGAAATTTTGGTCAAAAGCAATTCTAACAGCAAATTACGTCAAGAACCGCTGTCCGACTAGTGCTTTTGGAAAACAACAAGACTATAGCAGAAATTTGGTTAGGAACTAAACCAAATTTATTGAATCTCCGAATATTTGGTGCGTGGTGCTACAGTCTTATTCCGGCAGAGAAGCAATCTAGGTTTGACCAAAAATCTGTTAAATGTATCATGATGGGGTATGCGTCGAATGGTTACAGATTGTGGAATGTTGAAAACAATACATTGGTTGTTGACAGAAACGTGATTTTCAACGAAGGCTCTGTGTTAGGTCGATACAAAAGCGTTGATATATCAGTTTCAGGGGAGGAAGATAATCCATCATCGAAAAAGAAACCAGATCCCGAAATGATAGAATCATCCTCTAACGAAGAGACGAAGATGTTGATTAGAATACCAATGATATTGACCACAGTGCCGAGTTGGATGGTATTTGTGACAACGGAGTCAACAAAGAAAACATTGATGACAATGAGCAGATGGGATTGGACTTAAGACGAAGTTCAAGAAATCGACAAGCACCTCAGCGATATGGAAAATTTGAGATGGCCAAAAATAAAAAGTGGACAAAATGTGATCTACCAAAAGACAGGAAACCAGTGTCCTGTAAATGGGTGTTCAAATTGAAGCGGAAGGCAGATGGCGAAATCGACAAATATAAGGCAAAAGGTTTTTCGCAAGTTATTGGTTTCGATTACAGTGAAACTTATGCTCCGGTTGCCAAACTGACTACAATCCGGGCACTGTTATCTATTGCAGCAAACTACAACATGCATCATCAACATGTTCATCAAAGGATGTAAAAGGTGCTTTCCTGAATGGCGAGCTCTCAGAAACCATTAACATGAATTTTCCCGAGGGATTCAAAAATGGCAACAAGGTTTGTAAGCTCAACAAGGCGATTTATGGTCTGAAGCAAGCATCTCGGACATGGAATGCTAAGTTCAATCAGTTCATGTTGAAGATTGGTTTCAAACGGTGTGCAACAGACCAATGTTTGTACATGAAGAATCAAACTGATGTCAAAAGCTTCGTTTTGTTGTACGTGAATGATTTGCTTATTGTGTGCATCGATCAGATAAAAATAAGTATTATCAAGAATTTGTTGAAAAATGAATACGAGATGACTGACATCGGAAAGGTGAACACGTTCTAAAGAATTCACATCGAACAGAACGTCGAAGAAGGAACAATAAGTCTTAGTCAAAAACAATACTTAAAAAATGTTCTCAAGAAGTTTGGCATGACTGATTCCAAGGTTGTAGCAACTCCAATGGAACCTGCACTGAATCTTAACAAAGGGAATCCAAATGAACTACCTGATGTACCATACAGAGAATTAATTGGATGTTTGACATACGCAACACTTACTACAAGGCCAGATCTTTGTGCAGCAACAAACTATTTTAGCCGTTTCCAAAGTTGTTTTACCACTGAACACTTTGTAAATGCGAAAAGAATTTTGAGATACATCAAAGCTACTGTAAGTTTATCATCAACAGAGGCGGAATACATAGCACTTGGGCAAGGCATATGCGGAGAAAAATGGCTGAGAAGTTTGCTTCAAGAAATGGGTTTTAATCTTAAGGCACCAACAACTATGTATGAGGATAATCAGTCCTGTATTAAAGTGGCAGAAGAGCCACGTGAACACAAAAGAATGAAACACATAGACGTGAAGTACCAATTTATTCTTGAAGCAATTGCAAACCATGAAATCAAATTGGAATATGAAAGTGGTGATCAATTGGCAGATGTAATGACTAAAGGTATCAGTAGAATTTTATTTGAGAAACATCGGAAGAAATTAAATTTAAAATAATTTTCTTGATTAATTTAACTGTTTTAGACATTTGTATTCAATTTTGTTTCAATACTCGTATGTTCAGTTAAGATAATGTTAATATAATTTAAGAGGCGGTGTTAGAATTTGTATTCTGCTAATTTAATAACATTTAATTTATACTTTGCTGTTTTCATACTTTACTAGTGTATTATTATCAGATAATTATTCATTGAATTTTATGCTTCAAAAACAAAAATAATTTGTTATTCCTAAATAAATTCTCATCACATCGAAAAGTTTTTTAGTAAAAGTCTTTTAATGCTAGCAATGGTTCAAGCATGAATACACTCTTCATCAGGCAACAATAATTAATTGACTTTTCGACAAAACATTGACACAAATTTTCTCAATACAAATGTATCATCTGCATCACTATCCAGCTTCACTTTCTTTCCTGATCCGAAACAAACTGTTTAGAAAAAATTGTTCTCAATAAAAATGTATCAACTGCATCACTATCTATATATCACTATTGTTATGTATACAATCTGTGTCAATACTTTGTCTTAAAGTCAATTAATTATATTGTTGCCTAATGAACAGTGTATTCATTCTCGAAACGTTGCTAATATAACCCGTCTTTTATTGACCTGGAGTCCACTATTAAAACTTTTATGCGCGAAACAGATTAAACCAGCAACAGCAAACAGCATCGTCAACAGCAAACAGCACGCTGATCAGCAAACATTTCTCAAACACATTGCCACCAGCAACGTCATTTCATATGGAAAAAAAAGCTTTTCATTGTGGTGCCACTGAATATTGCAGTGGGAAAGCTGACAACACCGCACCAGCAACAGCAAATTTAGGACTTTGGCCTAACGACGCTGTTGGCGTTGCTGTTGCTGTTCTAATGTGTGTTGAACAATTGAAATACATTGGTTCTAAATTAATGGCGGCCGCTGTTGCTGTTGACGGTGCTGTTGCTGGTTCAATCTGTTCCGCGCTTTAGTTATATACATCAGGGTTGCAAAAGCTTAAGTCACTTGTTAGCTTAAGCTTGGCTTTAATTCACAAGCTAGTGAGTGACTTATGAATTAAAATAAATATAATTCAGCAGCTAGGAACTGACTTATGAATTAAAAAAAATTTAATTCACAAGTCAGTTGGTGACTTGTGAATTAAAAAAATTTAAATCATAAGCTTCTAAGTGACTTATGAATTAAAAAAAAATAATTCAGAAGCTACTAAGTGACTTATGAATTAAAAAAATTTAAGTCATGGGCAAGTAAGTGACTTATGAATTAAAAAAATTTAATTCCCAACCTACTTAGTGACTTAGGAATTAAAAAAATTCAAGTCATGAGCAAGTAAGTGACTTATGAATTAAAAAAATTCAAATCATCAGCAAGTAAGTGACTTATGAATTAAAAAAATTTAATTCAAAACCAACTTAGTGACTTATGAATTAAAAAAAATTTAATTCATAAGTTAATGGATAAATGCTGATTAGAAAAATTATGAAATGGATAATTTATAAGCTAGCGTGATAATCTTATGATTTAAAAACTAGATTTTAAAGCTTTCTCTAATAATTAAATAATTATGTAGTCAAAACAAGCTTAAAAATTTCCAATCTACCAACTAACTTATGAATTAAATTTTTTTTAATTCACAAGTCACCAACTGACTTGTGAATTAAATTTTTTTTAATTCATAAGTCTCTTACTCCCTGATGACTTGATTTTTTTTTAATTCACAAGTCACTTAGTAGGTGGTGAATTAAATTTTTTTCAATTCATAAGTCACTTTGTTGCTCATGACTTAAATTTTTTTAATTCATAAGTCACTTACTCCCTGATGACTTAATTTTTTTTAATTCATAAGTCACTTGGTAGGTGGTGAATTAAATTTTTTTTAATTCATAAGTCACTTAGTAGCTTAGGATTTAAATTTTTTTTAATTCATAAGTCACTTTGGGGGTTGTGAATTAAATTTTTTTTAATTCATAAGTCACCAAATATCTTATGAATTAAATTTTTTTAATTCACAAGTCATCTATAGATTTATGACTTAGGGATTTTTTAATTCAAAAATTCGCAACCCTGCTATCATCTTAGTTTATGGGCTTACATTTATTCCTTAAAAAAATAACTGAAGTTCCTTAAATGAAGTGTCCTACATTTTTTATGTTGTATATCTACATATATACATATGTATATTATTTTGTTTTTAATTTATGTTTTTTTTTTTTTTTTGTAAATGTATTTATTACAAATAAAAGCTCAAGTGACCTCAACTCCAAGGTGCGTTTCGTTTCAATCACTCCACTTAAACCGAAATAATTTTCATATCTTCTTACATTTATTACATTTCAAACATAACGCATACATACAACATAGTATGTAAACATATTTGTTTGTAGCTGAGGATTAGGCCTACCGGGCATGCATCAATTAAAAAACGAATTGAAAGTCTACTTCCTGGGTAATGTTGCAAAGTCTTATGTAAGTATATAAAAGTATAAAAAAGGGGCGCTTTCTACAAATATTGCACAGGGTGCAAGTTTGCCTGGAGCCGGCGCTGTTTATATTAACCCACAAACTCAGTGGCATAAAGTTGTATGGAGCTGAGCTAGAGAAATTTGATTTGAAGAACTCACCTACTCCTCAAACAATTTTGGTTCCTAGGTACTCAAATTATCATCGAATTTCAATCACTAACATTTGGAGAATTGTCTACAATTGTCATACATTAAGATGAATACAAATATTGCAAAATTAAATTGCCGTGGAAACGAATTTGATTTTAATTGAAGACATCTTCAAATTTCAATGGCCTTATTCCCGAAACCAAAACATAAGAAATGCGTGTATTTCAAAATTAAAAGAGCATCGCTTGTTCACGCGAGTCCCTACCAACGAAACCACAGTCTTACTCCGAATTTTCAGAAGGAGTAACGAAACACACTCATTATATTTCGGTCAAATTTCGATCAATTAAATAAAGTGATACATTTTGCCAACTTTAATCCAATCATTTTAAAAAGATATGTAGGTATTCATATGTATATATATTTTGGATTCCCAGAATTTTTCTAGAGTTTTATTTGTTTGACAACTGTAAACTAAGCACTACACCTATTCAATCTTAAGTGCCCAATGGGGAAATATGTCAATATTTTAGTATTTACTCACAAAAACATTGATATCATTACAAATCTATTACCACGAGCCAAATATGAAAAATTATTCAAAAGCAAATCAGCAATAAGAAACGTGATTTGAAAAACCAATAAAAAAGTATATCGTCGTATAGTTAATTTCATTTTTACTTTAATAACATTAGTTTTTTCTATTCAAAAATTCTAAAGAAAAGTCCGATTTCACTATAGAATTCTGTCTGAGAATGACAATGAGAAAAATGTCCCACAAAAACATATGTACATATGTACATACATATGTACGTAAATATTTCAATTTTAAGGGGGGTTCATATGGAAGAACATGGTTGTACAACATGGTTCCATGGGAAAATAACTGTACACACTACTTTGCGTTCACATAGGATAAGGATACTGATGTTGTCGAACATCATTGGCCCTAAGTAATAGATCCGAATCTAGCCGAAGTTCGATTTTAACCAAACATTCGTAGAAATAAAACAAATTTCAAGTATAAATACTTAAAAGCGGCTTTCCTGTAACTAAGTTAAATTTTAAATGATAGAATCACAATAGAACTTTACGAATCTGGTTAATAGAAATCTGTTTGTGTATCAGTTCACAATAACGAAATTATGAAAATGAGTCACAATTATTGGTATAAATAAGACTGTTGTTAATTTTGATCTGTTACTACGAAATTTTAAAAGCAACTTTTCTACATCTAACAAAAAGTGACTTTAAAACCGATTCTATGAATGTATATTACTAAGGGCCATTATTTTTATGTCTTAGAAGTGAACGGAAGCAGTATGGCGATACAAATTTTGGCAGCCGTAATTATGAACGATATTCTTGAAGAGGAAGAAAGCATGAAACTTGCATTTTCTTCCACTTCTTTATATTTTGTTAGGAGTTTTATTCTTATAAAATGTATTCTTTATAAATTTCAGTTTTTATTTTCCACAATTCTGGTAAATTTCTTATTATAAAGTTCAAAAAATCTTTTTAAAACTCATTATTTGGTATAGATGCCATTTTTCCGTTGAATGTTTTATGGTCGAGACAATTTACAGAATGAACAAAAATATCAAAGTTGTCAACATCTGTTCACACAGGTTGGTTGGTTGTATGAATCACCCAGGTTTTCAAAATATTTTGAAAACCATGCAACATTGTTCGGTTTTGCGTTCATATGATAGAACATTGATGGTTATCGAACCATGTTGTACAAGATGTTCTTCCATGTGAACACCCCTTTCTATATTTAATAACGTTTTGCTCATGCGTTGGAAAAAAACTTGGCGTCCATTTGAATGTTATTTCCATAAATAAGGGAAGTAGGTACATCTCTTAAGGGGGGTTCACATTCTCAAATATGTTTGACAAATCCGGTTTGATTGACTCGAATTTGAAAATGTGAACGCTTCATCAAACGGATTGTCAAACATGCTTGATGATATCAAAATAATTTGATATTTTGCTGATTTGACAAGCATTTTTGAGAATGTGAACGCATGCTTGTCAAACCACAAGCAAATTTCATTTTCAATGAAGTTCTCGAGCTGTGCATATCGTAAGAAAATATTTTAAAATGAGTCATATATGAAATAGGAGTAATTCAGGTGGATTTTATTAGATTAATATAAGTTTTCTGCAGACTTCCAAATATAAAAATGGTAGTAAATTTGCTCAAATAATATTTCATCTATGATCTCAGTTGGTCCGCCATGGTAAGAATTCTAAGGAGAAGTGATGTTTGACAGCATGTTTGTCCAATGTGAACGCAAATGGTTTCAATCCGTCAAATATTCATCAAACCATATTTGTCAAACATATTGGAGAATGTGAACCCCCCTTTAGACAATTAGTGCTTTCGGGACAAGTTGGCGACAAGTAAGTGTTGCCAAAACTACTTGCCACTTGATCTGAATAAGCAATTTTCTCATAGAAAATAAGGGCATCTATTAATTATCCAGTTCCGATCTGGATCCCACCGTTAGCGTACACGTGGGAGTGTAGTCCATTTGCATCGTATCATAATGTAGCTTTTCCTAATTAAAACAATAGAAACAAAAAAAATACAATACAAAAAATATAATAGCCATGAAACAAAATACTCGTAACCCTTAAACAAAAAAAATCAATCAAAAAACAAATAAAATCCACGACTGGATCGCACGAACTTGCTCTTATGTAAAAGTACTTTGGAATTTAAGATACATTTTATATATATAAAACATAGATTTAATGAGATAATAATGTTCAAATGCATAAAATTGCCGTCTGATTTCTAGAAAACTATGAATTTATGCAAACGAACTTTAAAAACTCGTTTTGTTATTAAATACATTTTTTATATACCTAAGACATTTCTTTAAAATTTTTCAAGAAAAAAATGTGGGATGCGAATTTCAAGTATTTAATAATATTGATTTTAGGAAATTATTTCAAAAAATAATCGTTTATAGGTTTTTATAGGTGTTTTTTTTTTTTAAAAAAAATGTTTTCAAAAAAATCCAACAAATAATTTTTCGAATATTTTTATATACAATATTATTTTAAACTTAAGGGAGCTCTTAGTGAAAATGTTTGGTTAAAATCGTTAGAGCCGTTAATGAGAAAGTCGAAAATAAAAAAAAAAACGGTTCTATGACAGGTAACGTTAATAACATTTCGCCCCAAAATTTTTGTTGACCAAAATGTATTCCATGTCTATAATATCATACTTAATTTGTTTTTATCAAAATCGTTAGAGCCGTTTTAGAGATAAATAAGATTTTGCATTACGGGTGTATGGGGGGTACCGTTAGTTTTGGAGCTGAAAAAAAATTTCAATTTCTCCTCTATGGAATCACCGAAGACCCTTAACTATCGAGTTTGAAAAAAATATCTCCAGTAGTTTAGGTTGTAGTTCGAGGTACAGACATACATACTTCTTTCCAACATCGCTCACAATTCCCAGTAGGAAATTTGCTCCTCAAGGAAAAATAAAGTTGAATTCCTCGTAGAAATCACGTGGCACTTTCATTGAGTAGAAGGTCTGCATTGGTTTCATTCATCGAAAGTCATGCAATGAGTCAGTAGTTTGCAATCCCAGTTGCATCTTGTGCTTTGTTCTCGAAAGAAGGTAAAGAAAACATGAAACAAAGCAATATTTGTCAAATTTTTTCTTTTGGTGTGCGTATTTCGTATACATAACTTGTAAATCCCTCTTCAAATACGGATTCGAAGAATTTGATCTCTGTCAAAAAAAATTGATTATTATTTTTGGGTGTACAGGAGCGGAGTGTGATTTATCATTAAGGCATAACACTAATGGTAAATTGCAATCGTGAAGTTTTTTAGTATCCAAAATTAATACCTGCAAAGATAACTGTATAGTTTTGGTTTTCTTTTGTGTATTGTAATGGCTGGCAAGTTTTGTGTCGAGTATAGCAAGGCTAGGCGCGCACATTCAATTTTTAGTTGCACAACTGTTTGGTTGCTTATAGAAAACAGATGAACTATTTGGTTGAATGTCTGCGCAGGTGCATATAATTATATGTTACACAAAATAGCGAACTCATTTTAGGCAATCGTTTAGTTTGTGTCAAAACACAAACTTTTTAGTTGCTCGAACCAAGCAGTTGCGAAACTAAAAATTGAATGTGCACGCCTAGCCTAATATTCGGGGGCTTCGAAAAAATTTCAGTGGTATACAGCACAATGTTTTAAACAGGCCAGCAGTTTTTGGCACTAAGTAAAACCCAGGTTGGTGAAAACACCGATTATATTTATGTTGGATATGTCGAGATTTTTGCTGAGTTAAACAACCTGGGCTGGAATTGCGTTAGAGCTGTGTCAATCCGGATTGATTCGGTCTTTATGATCCGTTCACCAAAACGATTGATTGATTGCAATCAAAGTAGACCAAATCAATCAATCCTAATGTCAATCCCTTGCCACGGAAACCGATGAACGAAACGAACGAAAAAAAGTTATGTTTCGTTCATTCAACTTGTTCTCAATCATTTCATAATACCAAATAGGAATGGACATGAAATAGAATGTATCTTCCTCATTTTATATACAATGGAAGATGGCGTCAACGAAGCTACGAAGTAAAAAAAAGCCACACTTTCGTTCATTTTCACATCGTTTCGGTCTTGGTCCATTGTATATATATTTTTATAGTACTATCATGAATAGGAACGCGACTAGGCGAACCAAGCGGCACCATAATTACTAAACAAGCAGAGATGCCTATGGCAGAGTTTTAACAGATGTGTAGACATTTAATACATGACAGCAATAGGAATACTGTATATAAAATAGGAGAACAAAGGCACATAATATGTACATTGGAGTAGGATGTAGGTGTGTGTGGGGATTTGGTAGTTGTTATTTTCTGTAGGCAAATATTTTCAAGGTCAATACTTTCAATACTTTTTTTGGCGTTTACGTATTTTTTGGGATAGAAGAAAATTATTTCTGTGCATATTGTCGTCTGAGTTATAATCTTGTTCAAAAGAGCATTTTTGGCGAAATTTAGTTAGAAATGCAGTTTTTATAAATCAAACATGCTCTTTCGAATGGCATACTCCATTTCTTTCTATCTCTTTTAGTTTTTAAGTTATGAAGAACTATTATGTCCAATAAACCACTTTATTAAACATTTGAGTTCGGCCGATTTTCTTCAAACTTGGTAGATATTGGTTTTAATTTTTTCTCCCCGGATGTTTTTTTCTTTGGAATTTTTTTCGAAATTTCATAAATATTTTTTTTCTCAAAAACTGTCCCACAGATTTAAAAAAAAAAAAAACAAAAAATTTCATTTAGTTAAAGCTAGGCATTGTATTGATATACAATGAGCTAGGTAATGGTTGAAAAAAAATTTTACAAAAAATTGTTATTTTTGGTACCCCCCTTGGGACCATTTTTTTGTTTTCGATTTTCTCAAAAGCTGTACGACGGATTTTGATCATTTTTTTTTTTTGCTAAAGGCCCCTAATAGTTTAAATATTATTGTGTATTCAAATTTTCAAAAAATAATTTTTTAGATTTTTAAAAAAATTTTCAAATTTTTTTTTTTGAAAACTCAATATTTCCTCAAAACTATCTTCCAAGAACAAAAATTATAATTCGTGTTGTTTTCTTAAAAATATAAGCTTTTATATACAAAAATTAATAAAAAGAAACAAATTTCAGCCTCGGAACAGTTTTCGAGAAAAATACGATTTTCGAAAACCCTTTTTTGAAAAAATATCAAGTAACTTACGAAAAAAAAAATATTTTCACGCATATACAAATTTTCCTTTTTCCAAAAAATGTTCATACTTTTTTGAAAATTTTAATATTATCAAAAGTCTTATATATTTATATTTTTTTTTAATTTTTGGAAAAAAAGTCATTCTTTTTGGAAAATTCGATACCTATCTCAAAAACCGGCGCAATGTTTTTTTCGAAATTTAATTTCCATTCGTACAGTAATACGAGGCTCCGTTTAGCCGCAAATCGCGTTTAAAGATAAAAATTCGTTTTTCGATACCATTTTTTCAAATTTTGACATTTGACAATTTTCTCATTATCGAAATAGGAATTTTTTATAGAGATTCTTCTAATAAGTTATGTAAAAAAAATGTTTTTGAAAAATCAATGTCTTGAAAATGTTTGAGCGATTAATTTTTAGAAATATTTCCTAGAATCTTTATTTTTAAATACTTAAAATTAATATCCCAATTTTTTTTCTAGAACAATTTTAAAGAAATTTCTTATATTAAAAATTAGTTCGCAGGGCAAATATCTTATTTTTTACAAAATATATGGATAAAAACTATTTTTTGTAAAAAAAGTTTATTTTTATTTAAAAATTTTCCATGTGGGGTGCATCAATAATTTCTTAAAATTGACACCAAATTCCTTTTTTTTTTTTAATTTTTCAAAAATTGCTTATAAGCAATATGTAAATGCATACAAAATATTTTCTCCAATAAAGGTATCTGAACTTTTTTTAAAAATTATGTCAATAATAATTTTATTCTATTTTTTTAATTAATTTAAGTTTTCTAAAATTATTTTTTTCTCGAAAAACTCATTTGATTTTTTTTCAAAATAGCTTTATGTGAATATTTTATGAATTCCTGAAATTGTTTATTATACACATAAAAAGTATTAAAAATTTTCTATATTTTTTGCAAACAAAGTTTATATGAATAAATTTTAAAAACTGGTCTATACCTTTATCAGTTTTTTTTTATATATTTAATTATATAAATACCTATCAACGCATAACAATAATTTTTCGTTCTTGTACCTAATCAAAATTATTATTTTAATTTCATAAAATTTTCTATGGGTATGTACCTATATACTATGCAAAAGCTATTTTCTTTAATAAAAATATAGGTACGTACCTATAAGATTTTCTTAAAGAAATAGTTTTCTAACTGTGTACCTATATCTATATTAATTACAAAAAAAAATACAATTGCCACTATCTAACTACCCACTGCATATAATTATTATAAAATTATTATTATAAAATTATTTTGGTTACCATAACGAAATAAAGCCAATTTGAAATTATTTAGTTTTCAAAAACGAAATAAAACCATTTGAGTTTATTAAGTTCAAATTCCTCTAGAACTTATTTCAAAGTCGATAAAATGGCAACCTCAGTAATTAATCGTATCAGAATTCAAACAAACCAAATTGCATGAGTAATAAAACAAAATTCACAAAAACTCTCATACACTCTCAATACTTTTTGCTTGTATTCATCTCGCGCCTGGCATATACAACTTTATATACCTACCTACATTTGATTCTGACAGTAAAAAGAAACGCAGATAAGATTTTCTCCCTTACTCTCTTTATTTTTGCCTGAATAAATATATCTCTACCTCGTCTCTTCTTTTGCTTATATTTTCTCCTTCCACGTCAACTCTCCACTGCTTAACATAGCCACACTTACGATTTTGCGGCACAATAATAAAACTCTTTTTCGTGTTCCATGAGAGTACTATTCAAATTTATATACAAAGCTTGGTCTGAACGAAACGCTTTGTATATTAACTCTATAGTAGTCTCATGGAACTGAATTAAAAGTTTCTTATCTCTGCCGCAGAAATATTAATATCGCCAGTGAGATGCGGTTGTGATATAAGATACACTACGTGGAAGGGAAAAATATAAGAAAATAAAAGAAGAGATGCGGTAGTGAAGTGATATATTTTTAAAAGAGGGTGTTTTGTAATGATCGAGAAACTAATGCACAAAAAAATTAGCAAACCGCAGTTTGGTTGAAACCATTAATTTCACGACAAAATGTTCTAAACGGCAAACGAAAACTACTCCACGATATGGGCGAATAGCGATGCGTCGAAAAGTGAAAACCAGAAGCAGAAGAAAACCAACGTTGATTAAATCAAAAAATAAACCACTAACAACGGCAAATTAAAACGTTATAAATTCTTTAATAAATTTAATAAATATAATATTTATACTTATTCTTTAGAGCTGCGATGTGTATAGTGAAGAGTCCAAAATCCAAGTGGACGAGAAAAGAATTTCTATACAGCTTATTACCAAAAATACTCCAACTCTCACTCACCATTGTAACTGCGGTTTTCCAATAAACATAACAAAATTTAATCTACCGTACATCAACGAGAGATGATTTTGGATTATTTGAACAACTAATCGAAAGTACTCAATATTATAATCCGCAGATACAGTGGTGATTAAAAGTTTTCGTTTACATAATTATTTAATGAAGTTAATTAAACAAATTCTTAATTAATTTTAAATAAAGTAAAGTTGAATGAAACATATTAAGTAATTAAATGAATTACAAAAATATTATGATTTTAATTTCAAAACATTCCGGCCCCGCTGAAACATGTTTCAGGAAGTAGGTAAAACTGCTAGCTTTGTAATTGGTCGAACGAATAACCCTCTGCTTGTTCGAAGTGTTGCTACCCTCACAAGGCCATCTGTACCAGGATGAATGGCTGTTACTCGGCCAAGGAACCATTTAGTAGGTGGAAGATTTGGCTCTTTGACTACAACCAAGTCACCAGGCTTCACGTTGTCGGTCAGTTTCTGCCACTTTGGTCGCACTTGAAGAGTAGTAAGATATTCGTTCTGCCAACGCTTCCAGAATCCTTGTACCATGTTCTGCAAATGATTCCAGTGTGACAATCGGTTTACTGGGATGTCTTGTAGGTTTGGCTCTGGAACGGCTGAGTACGGCTCACCTATAAGAAAGTGTGAAGGGGTTAATGGGTTGAGATCTTCATCTGATATAGAGCATAAAGGACGTGAATTCAAAATAGCTTCGATTTGGGTCAAAACTGTATAAAGTTCTTCAAACGTCAATATAGAGGACCCTACAACACGCCTCAAATGAAGTTTTATGGACCGAACTCCCGCTTCCCATAACCCACCAAAGTGTGGGGTGGAAGGAGGAATGAAATGCCACGAGATTCCATCCATGGCAAGAGATGTTGCGATACAATCGTTGTGAACTTGCGATAGTAAAAGCTTATGCATGTCATCAAGGCAGCGACGCGCTCCTTGAAAATTTGTCCCATTATCGGAGTATATATTTGAACATTTACCTCGCCGAGACACAAAGCGCCGAAGTGCTGCTAAAAAGGCATCTGTTGTGAGGTCACTCACCAACTCCAAGTGGATCGCCTTCGTTGTCATGCAGACAAATAACGCAAAATAAGCTTTAGACATCTTTGGGTTTCGCCCTTTCGAAAGCTTGATCGTAAAAGGTCCAGCATAGTCACACCCGGTATTGGAAAAAGGCCTGCTGGGGGTTATTCGTTGTGGAGGTAAGTTTCCCATGAGTTGATGGCTAGTCTGCTTTCGTTGCATAAAACATCTTTTGCACAAATGCACGATTTTTCTGATCAGGTTTCGACTTCCCAAGATCCAGTATTGTTGACGAACCAGAACAAATGTCTCCGTAACTCCAGTATGCAGGTTATTTAAATGTATCTGTGTAGCTATGAGAGAAGAAAGATGATTATTTTCTAATATTATAGGGTGTTTTAAAGAAAACGAAATATTAGCGTATTTTATACGACCGCCAACTCTTAGAATTCCATCTTTGTCAAGAAATGCTGCGTATTTCAATAGCTTTGATTTTTGAGGGAGTGTTTTATGTTTCATAAGATGACCGATTTCCTCATTGAAGGAAATTAGCTGGATGTGTTTAAAAATACATTTCCGCGCCAGCTGTATTTCACTGAATTTAAGTCCACCGACTGTTCTATTATGTTTGTTCGCGTTTCTGGTGCGGCAATTAATCGCGAACCGAATGCAATATGCCACAACACGTTGTAAAGAGTTCCAAGAAGATGATTTTTCGATAATATATTGAAGACGATTTGAGTCTATATTTACCACGAGTGCGATTTTTGCTGTAGATCGTTCCTCTGCAATAACTTCCATACTCGATGAATTTTGGACTGATAATTTTGATATTGGCCAATGGCTTTGATCCAACGATAACCAGGATGGCCCATTCCACCAGAGATGATGATCTGAAAGTTTCGATGGTAGAATTCCGCGTGATGCACAATCCGCTGGGTTTGACTCGGACGGTACGTGATGCCAAGAGTGTCGTGGAATTTCATCAAGAATTGCCGCAGCTCGATTTGCGACAAACGTATTCCAACGACGTGGTGGTGACGATAACCAGTGAAGGACGACTTCTGAGTCACACCAAGCAAAGACATTGGAAAATTTGGTTGTGAGGCTTGCGATGACATTGTGAACCAAACGACAGAGAAGGAGGGCTCCACAAAGTTCAAGTCGTGGAATAGACACTGGTTTTAATGGTGCCACTTTAGTTTTCGCTGCAATGATTCTACAAATGAATTCTCCAGTTGCAGTCTTAGTTCGTGCGTAGATCACAGCAGAGTATGCCAGGGAAGAGGCGTCGGAAAATCCGTGTAGTTCAATGCACTCTAAGGATGCAAATAAATGTCTAGAAACCTGAATCTTATCGAAAAAATGTAGCTCCTCTCGATAACAACTCCACTTGTTACCTAATTGCGCAGGTAGTGGATCATCCCACGTTAATTTATATTCAGATGACCATAGCTCCTGGAACAGCATTTTAAAAAGCACGACAGATGGAGCTAATAAGCCAAGGGGATCGAAGATTCGAGAAATTTCAGATAATAAGGTACGCCTAGTTGGAGTGAGAGTCGGAAGTCTCTCCGTCATTTTAAATGAGAAGTTATCACTGGGGGGATTCCAATACATTCCCAATACTTTGATCAAAGATTTAGATCTTTCAGTATCAAACCACGAAAATTCACAGTCTTCTTTCGGAAGAGTAGCAAGCAAACCCCAGCTGTTCGAATTCCATTTCCGGAGCTCCAGCTTAGCTTCTGACAAAAGAGCAACTAGTTCAGACTGTAGACTTATGAGGGTTTCCTGGGAATCAGCACCCGTCATAACATCGTCCACGTATACGTCTCTCAGTAAAACATACGATGCGTTAGGATAAGTTGTTTTATAATCTTCAGCTAACTGCTGCAAGACACGAACGGACAGGAACGGAGCGGAAGCTGTACCATAAGTCACGGTAAGTAAACGAAAATGCTGAATTTCATCAGATGGATTCTCACGCCAAACAATGCGTTGAAAATCAGTATGTTCATTAGCCACCCAGATCTGCCGGAACATTTTGACCACATCAGCAGTAAAGACATAACGATGTTCGCGAAATCGCAAGCAAACACCAAAGAGGTCGCGCTGAATGGGAGGACCGATTAAAAGGCTGCTGTTGAGCGAGTTTCCAAGTGAATCTTTTGCGGAGCCATCAAACACGACGCGAAGTTTAGTGGTTTTGCTATCGGGCTTAAATACTGCGTGGTGTGGCAAATAAAAATGGGATTTTGTTGTGGCTTTAAGATCAGCAGGTGAAATTAATTCCATATGACCTAGGTCATAATACTCTTTCATAAAGGTTGAGTACATCTGTTTTAAAACAGGATCACTTGCGAAGCGACGTTCCATTGCGTACAAACGAGAAACAGCCGATTTGTACGAATTTTCAAACACGGGAATAGAACTCTTAAAAGGCAATTGAACCACGTATTTGCCGTCAGCCGCTCGAGAAAAGGTGTCAACAAAATGCGACTCAGCCTCGTCGTCAAAACCTGATTGAACGGTAGGTAGGGTTACCTCCTCAACTTCCCAGAACTTTTGCAAAATTTTATCCACATCTAACGAAGCATGTAATGATGATACCGAAGGTCGAGACTCAAAAAGCTCCCCAGTAACTATCCATCCAAATGACGTTTGTTGCGCTATAGGAACCCCTTGCGAACCTCGAACTTGACCAGCCTCTAAAATGTTCCACAACCTATCTGCACCTAGTAATATATCAATCGAATTCGGAATGTTGAAAAATGGATCTGCCAGCTGTAAATTTTGTATATGATTCCAATTTGAAATATCAAATGTCGAAGAAGGCAAATTAGAAGTGACTTTACGGAGTATGAACGCGTCTACGTGTAGTTTACTGTTATCATTGAATCGAGAGCATATACTAATCGAAACACGACCCTTTGTATAGCCCGCTTCTGATGAAGAAAGACCAGTAATAGGAATCCTTGCATGCTTTCGATGCAGTCCGAGTTTTTGAACAAATGATTCCACAACGAAGGACACCTGAGAACCAGTATCTATAAGAATGCGGCAGTTAACTGGAACACCTTGCATGTTTTTTACCGTAGCCAAAATAGTTGGAAGTATGGTTTGTTTTGAACAACAATTTTTGAGCGAATGGTTACTTATAATTTGCGGAACTAATAATGATGAAGCAGAACCTGCTGCTGAATCATTTTGATTGAACAATGACGAAGAAGGCTTGGCGGAAGAAGGCGATGAAGACGAGTTTTGATCCGAAGGGTGGACCAGTGAATGGTGACGCGACTTGCAAATACGGCAACGAGACGCAGAGTGACATCTATACGACGGATGACCACTTCTCAGACAGTTGAAGCACAAATTGTTCGATTTGACAAAAGTACGACGCGATTCAATATCTATAGCAATAAATTTTGCACACTGAGCTAGGTAATGATTTTCTTTACACTTTGGACAAGAAGCTTTTATTTGTGGAGATTCGGCGAAGTGCGCTTTGAAGTTGCTGCCATGAGGCTTATTACGCGAGGGAAGCAGACGTGCAACCGGTTGGCAAGATTAAAGCATTACACCGAGATTTCAAAAAGTCTAATAGTTCATCGATTGTATTTTCCTTGTCAGAAGATGTTTTCCCTGCCCAAGCACGTTTTGTATCGTTATCGAGTTTATCCATCAAAATAAAGATCAACCACGGATCACGACCAGTTGATTCGAGTGCGCTGAGACCACGAATAACCTCATCTGCGCTGTCGGTCACTTTCCGTAAGGCGTTAACGTTACTGCCAGTCACAGAAGGCAACGACAAGAACATATTTATAAAGGATTGCGTAATAAGTTTTTTACGATTGTAGCGTTCTTCAAGTCGATCCCATGCATCGACATAATTTGCATCTGTGACGCGAATATGTTTAATTAAATCAGCAGCGTCGCCCCGAAGCAACGATTTCAAATACCGAAATTTCTGAACAGTGGTCAGATCATTATTACGATCGATTGAACCTGTAAATTGGTCTTTAAAACTAGGCCAATCTTTAAAGTCCCCGGAAAACTCTTCAATATTCATTGCAGGCAAGTTAACAGTTTTCGGCTGTGTACTTGAATTGAGTTTTTCTAGAAAGGAAGCCTGCTGATCTGCAAGTTTCTCTACCACGAGGTGATCGGAAGTTTCACACGCGCGCTTTCGATCGCGAAGTGCTTTTAAAATTGTCGACTGAGCATAGAAATACTTGGATTCGTATTCTACGAAGACGGGCTCAGGATCGACGAAATCTTTAGATCCCGAAAGCATTAAAAGTGCACAATGAATTTCATTAAAATCTGACCATGTTTCTTCCAATTTTTGTAGCTGGATTTCCAGCATTTCAATGGTCACTCTATCGTCTATACCACGAGCGAATGTCTCTGAGCGTGTAATACATCCCTTGAGGTGAGCACGTTTTAATTTTTGCTCATTCATTTTTTACGCATCAATAAAAAAAAAAATACCCACAAATGTTCTGTAGTCCACGATTCTTAAATCCGCGTTCGAAGGACCAATAATGTTTTGTAATGATCGAGAAACTAATGCACAAAAAAATTAGCAAACCGCAGTTTGGTTGAAACCATTAATTTCACGACAAAATGTTCTAAACGGCAAACGAAAACTACTCCACGATATGGGCGAATAGCGATGCGTCGAAAAGTGAAAACCAGAAGCAGAAGAAAACCAACGTTGATTAAATCAAAAAATAAACCACTAACAACGGCAAATTAAAACGTTATAAATTCTTTAATAAATTTAATAAATATAATATTTATACTTATTCTTTAGAGCTGCGATGTGTATAGTGAAGAGTCCAAAATCCAAGTGGACGAGAAAAGAATTTCTATACAGCTTATTACCAAAAATACTCCAACTCTCACTCACCATTGTAACTGCGGTTTTCCAATAAACATAACAAAATTTAATCTACCGTACATCAACGAGAGATGATTTTGGATTATTTGAACAACTAATCGAAAGTACTCAATATTATAATCCGCAGATACAGTGGTGATTAAAAGTTTTCGTTTACATAATTATTTAATGAAGTTAATTAAACAAATTCTTAATTAATTTTAAATAAAGTAAAGTTGAATGAAACATATTAAGTAATTAAATGAATTACAAAAATATTATGATTTTAATTTCAAAACAGAGGGTAAGGGAGAAAATCCTATCTGCGTTTCTTTTTGCTGTCAGAATCAATTGTAGGTAGGTATATAAAGTTGTATATGCCAGGTGCGAGATGAATACAAACAAATAGTATTGAGAGTGTATGATAGTTTTGTGAATTTTGTTTCATTTCTCATACAATCTGGTTTGCTTACATTTTGATACGATTAATCAGCGAGGCTGCCATTTTTTCGACTTTGTAATTAGATCTAGAGGCATTTGAACTTTATAAACTCAAATTCTAAATTTGGTTTTATTTCATTTTTGAAAACAAAATAATTTCAAATTGGCTTTATTTCGTTATGGTAACCGAAATAGTGCCAAACAGAATTTGGTAATAAAACCGAATTCAGAATATTTTATTTTGATTTATTTTTTAACAAATGGAAAGAAATGTTAGAACTCCGAGGAGGTAAACCTCCTCCATCTTTAGAGAGATAAGATGAATTTCAATGGTTCGGCCAATTATTTTTGGACATTTGACCAAAATATTTTTGAACTTTTGCCAAAAATATTTTTGGACATTTTATCAAAAATATTTTTTCAAAAAACTTTTTTCCAATAAATTTTTTTTTTCAATTTTTTTTTAAGAAATTTTGATTTTTCATAAATTTTTTTTTCAAAAATATTTCTTGACAAAAATTTGCCACCCAATGTACTTTTAAACGTGATTTCTGGCTAAACTAGGCATCTTAGCGAGTTAAAAATTGCATATTCGTGATCTAGGGAGTGCCACCTTTCAATTCACGTATCGCATGTAACGAAAAACAAATGTTTATCTTTAAATGCGATTACCATACAAAAATTAATATTTCATGAGCATACATAGCTTAGCTATATATGTACATACCTATAATGTTAATTTTTTTTAAATTATAACGCATTATTAATTTATTTTCTGTTTAAATACGCTTTATCAAACAAATATTTGATTAAATTTGACTTGAACTCTATACCTATAAATGCGGATGTTGCGAAAACGCAACGTGAATTTTCCGGAAAACTAAAAGCTTTTCCAAAAATTTTTTTTTCAGATTTTCTCTAATTAGACCAAAAATAGACAGTGTGTGAAATTTCAAGTTCCTACCACACCTGAACTGGTAGCTGCCGGACATGGGTTTATATTAAAAAAAACTCAACCAGCTTGAACAACCTAAAATAAACTATAATAAAAAAAGAAAGACTAAATTGAACTGCTTCAATTTATATCACCAATCCATCACTGTTTTTATAATAATTTGGAAATGAAGTATATATCGCTAATTCACAGCATAAAAACTCAATTTTGTTGTTGCAAGGTGCAAATTCATTTGGCTATACTCGTTCCGGCATACAAACATAACATAATGTAGTATGGAAAATTTAAAAAAAAATAAAATTAGAAAAAATGTAGTATACCAATTTTAGAAATTTATTGATATACACATAACTAATATTTAGAAAATAAAATAAGATAACTTCTTTTGCAAAAAATATTTTGTATGCATAACCTAGAACATTTTGTTAAAAAGAAATAAAAAAGGAGATATTTGGCGTTCCAATTTCAAATTACTAACAAATATTTCTTTTCATGTTTATCTACGAATTTTGAGCAAATTTCGCGACCTTAGAACAATAGGGTTCTAACTACACTCAAGTCACAGAGATTGAATTTTGTTTGTCAATAACTTTTATATTTTGGTTCGGATCTATGTACATGATTTTTTGAAAACACAAATTTTGTACTAAGTTATGTTGATCTGAATTTAAAAATCTACAACATATTTAATTCATAATTTTGCAGTAACTGGTGGTTGAAAAAATGGATAGAACCTTGTTACTCAAAGCTAAGTCATTTGAGCATAGAACAATAAGGTTCTAATTACCTGATACTAAGTAACATGATAAGAAATTTAATTGTTCAGATAGAATCCTGTTATGTGAAAGAAATAAGAATTTTTGTTGAACGAAGTTTTTATTCCTTTTTTTTTTTTGAATTTCTTATAAAGGAAAACAAATAAACATTATTAAAGAAAAGTTAATTAATAGTAAAGCTCACACTGCCCATAATATCGTGAAGGCCCTAACTACATTTTTGATACTTCGAGTTATAAAGGAAAATACTAAATTCTAAATCTTTTACAGCAACCCGAATATAGAAATTAATTATAGTGATATATTTAAAAAGCCCTATGTACATTATACACCGATTTGTAAACTATTTCTATTAAAATTCCTTCTTTTTTAACTGAACTGTAAATAAAAAAAGAAAACATAAATTTATGTCAACAAAACTTAATCATTTATTAAGAAAAAATTGTTTTGCACCATTTTTAAGCTCGATCACAGGAAGATTGATGAATTGTTTTCTATTTTCAGGAAACAGTTGGGAGAGATTTTTTTCAATAACATTTATTCTGTCGATTGATATTTCTATTGGCTGGGAGCGAACAAATGATGATGCTTCAACAAAAGTTGACTTTATATATTGACTTTTTTAAAAGTTAAGTACTATGAACTCAGTGTGGACTGGAAGTACCCTCATGCCAAATTGTAGTAAAAGGTATTTCTTTGCTTTTCGTTCCAAGAGGCGCAAAACTTTCATTGAAAGTTATAATACGTTTGGCAAAGCTAACAGCCTTGAATTCTTCTTAACGAGGTGGCATTATAACAACTATTTCATTGGAATCTAGCTTGCTTATCTTTTGATATTCCGTTCTAGTAAGTCCTACACGGGCTTTGTGATGCATCCAAGCCTGGCAAATATGGCAAGTTTTCTCACCTTTACATGATATAATAAAAACTTTTTTAAGTTTAAGTGGACCTCATGTTCCATCGTAAATTTTTTACTTAATGTATCAAACACATTTATTAAACTTGGGATGGTGAAAATCAAGGTTAAAGTTCGTACTGAAAACATTCCTGTAAAAGCTATCTTTAACAGGACATTTTAAATGAGTGGTATATTTAATACAGTACATCTTTTGATTTCCTATTTTCTTTTGAAATAGAAATACTCACCTTTACTTATTAAAATGTATGCATATTTAGAACAAACATTTTGAAAATCACACAGCACAGATAAAATTCAACTTTAACACAAAATTCATTGCCTTTTGAAGCAACAAAGTTCAATCTACATCCTGTTGTGTAACAAAGTTTTATGTGCATTTTTTTTTTTAAATTTTTCTAACTACACTAGGTTCTATTTACCAATTAGAACTTTGTGAACTTAGTTTTTAATAAATTGATGTACATAGAACTCTGCTTCCTGCATTTTATTGACTTAATAGGAAACTAAAGGAGACAAAAAATATGGAGACAAATATGGATGAAACAAATCGAAAGAGCATACTCGATTTGCTACGACCACATGTATAACTCAGTTTTGAAAAAAGTCAGTAAGAACCCTATTGTTCTAAGGTCGCGATTTGCGAATTATTAATTTATTAAAATAAAAAAAACTTATACTTATTATAATATTGGGTTTCAAAAAAGTATGAACATTTCTTGGAAAAAAGAAAATTTGTATACGCGTGAAATATTCAATATTTCTTATATAAAAAATAACTTTTATAATAAAACGATTGATTTACAAACTTCGTTTGCAGAATTTTATACTTTTTTTGGAAATCAGACGGTAATTCCATGCATTTGAAAATTTTTATCTCATTAAATCCATGTTGTAAATTTGTAAAATGTATTTAAAATTCAAAATTTTTTTACATAAGAGCAAGTTAGTGCGATCCAGTCGTGCATTTTATTTCATATTTCAACTGTTTTTTAATACAAGTAAAATACAAACTTCATAATAGTTCATTGTTCTTAACTTTGTTGGGAGCATGCACTGACAAACTTTCAGCTTTTATAAAATAAAGAAGGTTTGGGGTTCACGGGCTCTTGCTCTATAAGTATACTTTTAACCCTCTTCATGATTGCACAGTATTAAAAATTAGGTAAAAACTATCAATTTTTGAAAAACCACTCCGATTGCCAAGTGCTGCAATAAAAGTAGGTAAAAAACCCAAAATTTTTACTTGTTTAAGATTTTCCCATGTATCAAAAGATGTATGGGTGTTTGGGTGCACTTAATGAGTTTTTTTTATTATTGTTTTCTTCATCAGGTAAAAATAAGAAAACTTTGTGTTTATGACGCATTAAAAAAAAAATTGACCTCAAAGTCAAAATTTTGCTCGGGCAAGAAAAATTGAACACCATTTAAAATCGAATATCTGGCAACCCTAAAAACATATCAGCTCAATTTAAACGTAGTTTTAAAGGTTAGTAGGTATTATACTAAGAAAAAGTGCAGAATGAGGTCCCTACTGTGAGTACTGACAGAGAAATTTATTTTAACATGGGTCAGGGTACACCAAAGTTACCCTTTTTTTAAATCATCAAAAAGCGATGTCAAAGTTGCTAGCATTCTTGTTCGTAAACAGCTTCATAGCTTTTCTATTCTTTGATATTTAAACTTTTATTTAAAACTTTTTAGAAGCATCTCTATAAAAAATTTCATTAAAATTCGTAATGCCGATATGTGAGAAATTGAAAATTAGACAAAATAGTTCTATGGTAAGTACAAGCTGTGATATCTTAATTTTAATTTTTTTTTATTAAATCAAAGATCATAAAAATTAATTGAAAGAAAAAAAAATATCAAAATTCTAGGCGCCGTTTTCAAGAAAAATACGATTTTCGAAAACAATATTTTAACATTTTTTAACATTTTTATGGTGGGTACCGTCATTTTTAGGTAAAATAAAAAAAAAATCTCACATCTTGTAGATTATATTGAGAAACTCTCATTTATCAAGTTTAAAAAAAAATAGCATTGGGTTTTCGAAATATTGAGTTTTGAAAAAAAAATTGAAGTTTTTTTTAAAAATCCAAAAAAAAATTTTTTGAAAATTTGAATACACAATTCTATTAAAGTTTTTTGGGAGCTTTAGCAAAAAAAAAATTATCAAATTCGGTTGTACCGTTTTTGAGAAAATCAAAAACGAAAAAAAGGTTCCATGGGGAGTATACCCTCAATAACCATTTTTCGCACATTTTTTTTCAACTATACTATCTAGCTTTAACTAAATGAAATTTTTTTGTATTTTTATTTTTAAAATCTGTCGAACAGTTTTTGAGAAAAAAAAATATTTATAAAATTTCGAAAAAATTCGTATGGCATGTACCGTTATTTTTGGTCATAAAAAAAAAACAAAACGTGGGGAGGAAATATTCAAAGTGATATCCACTAAGTTTAAAGAAAATCGGACGAGCAATTTAGGCTGTAGGTAGTCAAACAGACAGACAGGCAGACAAAATTGCGAAACCCACTTTTTTAGTCTTCGCTATCGTTATTGTATCAACTTTGATCAAAATCTCGAGTTCGATTGTTTTTACGAATGCATGTCTTTCCCTATATAAGTACATACATGTATATGCAAAAACTAAATACAATGGACCGCCATCAATCGCAAACCCCTCTCTGGCAATATATTGCTACCTTATTCGCTCATTCATATACCTAATGCATATTCTCATTTCTAATAGAGGTATCCAAAAAACAAAGCAACGTTGTAAAAAAACTTATACACAAAATTTCATTCGCAAAGTGCCGTCGCCACCGCACCGCCGCCGCCGCCTTTAATCGAGCGTAGGCTGTCCTTCTCAGTAGGTTTTCTGCATATAAATATAATGTATGCATGCTTGTGTGCGCCTGCGCTGACTGGCTGGTGCAAGTCGGTGTGCTCTGAATAGCTATAGCAATATAGCATGTTTGTTGTTTATGTCTCTCTCTGCCGAGAAAAGGATAGCATATGAGAAAATGTTAAATTAATTTGCTAATATACGGTTTGGGTATTGGGTTTGGTTGTTTTCTCTGCCGCTTGGTAAATTACGTGGCGTTCCTCGTCATGAGACTACTATAAGAATTTATATACAATGCGAAACGATTGGAATGAGTTGAATGAATGATTGAAAACATTTCGTGTCGGTCTTTATCTCATTCGGAACGAAACGGATGGATTTTGATTGAATGAACGATTGATTGAAAAGATCGAATCCTTGAACCAATCAATCAATGATTGATTCGATCTTTTAAAATGAACGATTGGCACAGCTCTAAATTGCGTAAGGTGATTGTTGACTGTCGTTTTGTTGATTGTCATTTTTGATTACCAACTTTCGGGTGCTCTGCGTAAAGTGATCACAAAAAATTGTTAATTTTTTGGCATCACTTACAGTTCTTTCAAGAATGAAATGTCATTTTGACTCTGTTCAATTTGTATTCTTCTGGAATTTGTTTGCAATTTTGTTTCTGCAAAGTTTTGGATATTTGTATCAAAATATGTAAGTAGGTATATTATATCTATAAGATAATGGTTTTGAGCGTCCTTTAAAATAATTTTGTTTGTTCGAAGATCTCATGCAACAAATAAACAAATCGCTATGCTTTCAACGTTCATGCAAGAACATCCGGTCGGAGCTGGCAAAATCATATACAGTGATCCACAAAAGTCTGCGTACAAGGAAGATATTTTGTAAAAATTGCTGTTATTCACAAATGTAAAGTGAATTATTAAAAAAAAAGGTATTTTTCATTAAAAGAAATTTACCACGTTTTTATTTTCAACAAAAAAAAAAATAAAAAAAATATTCGTATCACAAAAAATTAATAAAAACAAAATAAACCTCTGAAATTCTTCCACAAAAGTCTGCGTACAGGTGAATATTTCTTGCATTACACTCTCTTTAAGTATCGATAAATTTGTTTTTGCATAATATGATTGTTTGTTTATTTTTAATCGTTCTAAACGCGTATTGCAAATCATTGTCTTTGGTTTTTTTTTGTTTTTAAAGCAAAAAATGGCAAATAAAGAGTTAAGTTTGAGTGAGCGGCAGTTGATTTATTAATCTTTACGTTAAACAAAAAAAGTCGTATGGTGAAATATCAAAAATAACCTGAAGAGCTCGGTCAACGATACAGAGAACGGTAGATCGCTTTAGAAACGCAGGACAGATTAAATCGGAGACAAGATAAGGCCGACCTTCGAAGCTCTTCGAAAGGGATAAGCGTATGATCAAGCGAATGGTGGAGCAAGATCACTTTATAACGGCTAAGACGATAAGCACACGGCTCGAAATATATAACAACAATACAGTGCATCCAGAAACGGTAAGAAGAGCTATTGTTCAAAAGGGGTTTAAGTCACACCCAGGAAAAAAACATTGGCCAGTAAAATAAAGAGAAAGAAACGGCTAGCATTAGCAAAAGAGTATGTTAACAAGCCTCCGGACTTCTGGCGTAAGGTTATATTCTCCAGCGAATCAAAATACAAAATTTTTGGTTCTGACGGTCGTTTGAGGGTGTGGCGACGACCAGACGATGCTCCTAATCCCAGATGGTGGTGGAGGTGTTATGGTTTGGGGCTGTATGGCGTCTTTAAAAGTCAGTAAGCTGGAAGTAATAGTAGGATCAATGGATCAATATGTGTATATTGTTATCCTCAAAAGAAATTTGAAAACAAGAGTGCTGAAATTCTGGGTATATCCAATGACTATTACTTGTAGCAAGATAATGACCCCAAACATACCGCCCATAATCGCGCATGTGGCTGGCATATAACACTCCCCACCTGCTACAAACCCCACCACAGAGTCCAGATATTAACCCTATCGAGCACTGCTGGGATGAATTGGAAAAAAAGATCCGAACCCACGATATCCGCAAAAAGGCGCAGTTAAAAGAAGCCTTGTTGTTTGAATGGAGTAAGATCAATAGTTCTTATACAGAAAAACTAGTAGGGTCAATGCAAAACCGTTTGAAAGAAGTTATAAGGCTAAAAGGGTATCCGACCAAATATTAACAGCGAAAGTAGTACACAAAAATAATTATTTGTCTATATTAACTAACTTTTTTCAATTTCTGTTACAGCTGTACGCAGACTTTTGTGGAAGAATTTCAGAGGTTTATTTTGTTGTTATTAATTTCTTCTTGTTATGAATAATTGTTTTAATTTTTTTTTGTTGAAAATAAAAACCTTGTACATTTCTTTATTAAAAAATATTTTTTTTTAAACAAATCACTTTAAATTTGTGAATAACAGCAGTTTTTAAAAATATTTCTTCCTTGTACGCAGACTTTTGTGGATCACTGTAATTCTTCCTCAAGCACTGGAAGGACAGCCCAAAGCCAATAATGGGAACAATTACTAAACATTACACTTCAATTATTTTTGTATTTGTTTCACAAAATATATTTTAATTTCAATAAGAAACACTTTTTTTAATTTTTATTTTTATTTTCTTACGGAGTTGAAATGTCAATGAAAATGGCAAAAATCGCAAAAAAATGATACTCGTTTTGATAATCACCTTACGTGGAACAAAAGTATCGATATTGACTGTCAACTATCAACTATCATCTATCATCTTGCTGACGAGCCAACTCGGATTCCTGACGTTGCAGGTCAATCCGCCAATACTCAAGACCTGTCCCATACCTCTGACCCTAATAAATACACCATAAGTGTTTTATCGTCTCTAGGCACATCAGACCATTGTGTCATGTTTGCGAATTTCTTGTGTAAACAAATCCTAGTTAAAGAAAAAAACCCTGTGAGAACCATTTGGCTGTACGAGAAAGCCAACTGGGATGGTCTCAATGATTTCTTCGGGAAATTTAGCTGGTCACTGTGCTTCCTCGATAGTGATGTAGATTCCAGTGCAGATATCGTCTCAAATCTGATTCTTTACGGTATGAGAAATTTTATTCCGAATGGGAAATAGGAAACTGAAAGAAAACTCCTGGTTTGATTCGAGCTGTAAATAGGTTATCAGGGTTAAAGAATTAAGTATCTGTAAGGTATATTGGCCTTCATAACTTCTTAACAATACCTACTCTAAACTTTATATACATACCTTACAATATAATATACTTTGTACCTAGCTCTAAGTATACTTTTTAAAGCTTGTTATTATATTATTCTAAATATTGTTGTTTGATGAAGAATACAAAATATATATATTTAGATTGATTTGTAAACCTTTATTTAAATATAAGAAGACCCGTTATATATCCGTTGTTTTAAGGCCAATCCTACTGAGGAAAACCGGAATAAGTACAAACAAGCTAGAAAGCCCTGTAACACATTCATATCCGACGAACCAAAAAATACTATTATGTCCAGAAGAAGTAAATTTTTTTGATCAATTGTAAAAAACGTACGAAACACTAAGACATTCTCAGTTCCAACGATCGTCTTCAATGACACTCAGGTTGTAAGCTCGATAGATAAAGCCAATTATATAGAAAACAGCATTTGGCCAGCCTGTCCCTAAAAAATGTGAATCCTTTTCCCCCTCTAACTATCGTCCAATTGCACTTACGCCTTCTTTCCAAAGTAATGGATACCCTGATAAATTATTAGCCCAAGAAATATCTTGAAGACAAATGCTTCTCAATGACCGGCAGTATGTCTTTCGTAGCAACAGGTGGTGATCTGATGGTATATCTCACCGAAGAGTGCAACAAATCTTTATATCTTTTTGGAGAAAGTAAGATTATTGCACTAGATATTTCAAAGGCATTTGATAGAGTTTGGCATCAAGCTCTCTTATCGAAAATGCGTGCATTTGGTATCGATGAATCTCTTCTTCATTGGATTAGAAATGACCTTTCGGATTGTTCACTACAAGTAGTATTGGACTTTTTCAAATCTCATATCCACAAAATAAACGCTGGTGTTCATAAATGATCTTTTGCCTAAAACTTCTAATCATAATTGTTTCGTTGACGAAACTCAGCTTTTCAAATTCGTTTTTAGATTCACATCCATGTTCTTCGGATGTGGAATTCCAACGACAGCGTATGAGAAGTTCATTAAATTCTGATCTTGACAGCATTGTCCAGTGGGGAATCAAAAATCACGTAGAATTTAATGCTTCGAAAACTCAATGCTGTTTACTGTCGGTCACTAAAGCGTAACCCTACCCCAATATCACTTTCTGTGAGTGGCACTTTCATCGAGGAGACTGAACAACTTTCATTTCTATGTATGCGAATCACAGACATCTTTTGTGGAGTGATCACTTATTTGACGTGCGTCGCCAAAACCGCTGCTTAGTCCCCTATTACACGTTGCCTCATGAGACATGTCTCATTTTTGACTTTCCTTTTAAATTTGTATCCCGTGAGGCAAAAGCTATTACACGTTGGCTCATGTCTAATGAGACTCATGTCTCAAATTTGACTGTTGTTCGTATTTTTTAATGCACAACACAACATAAAACGAATATGAGAAAAAGAAACGTCAAAATGAGACTACTAAAAATCAGCCCGGTACTCACCGGGAATATTTTTTTGCATCTTCTTTCCTCATATCTGCTTTCTTTTTTGCACTTACGTGAGCCTCATCTCGTGAGACATCGTGTAATAGGGGACTTAGTGTTTAGGTTTTCTCCGTTGATGCAAGACCCCATCTGATCTGGTTTTTATATAAGTTAACACATAAAAAGTCAACAGCAGATACACACGACATCCGCCAAACTGCTGACAATCGCTGTCGCTGCAGTTAAATTCCGAGTAGAACCAGGTGAACGATCGTGGGAAGTAAAATCTGATGACATCATGTCTACGGTGGCAGTAGAAGTATGATAAGCTTAGGTGCAGTTAATTATTAAGTTTATATTTTCAGTTAGTCTTTAAGTGAAGTTCAATAAAGAAACAATATGCTTTAAAATAAATCAAGTCTTTTTTTTATAAAAACAAAATAACAAATAAAATAATTGGCGCCTAACCTTTTTTACTACGTAAAGTGCAATAAGTCGACCTAAAGAAGTTCGCCTTGCATAGCGGACCTAAATTAGCTCGCCGCGAGTGAAACGTAGTAAATAAACCCACAATCTATAGAAAGACTAAACCACGAGGGAGCGTGAGTGCGTTTTCCCAAGTAGCAGCAGCAAAACAGATCCAAATCCCTTACTGGCGTGAAATGATCTTTACGATCTTTATGTTAGATTAATTTAAGAATAAATAATTGTTATCAAAAGTGAATTGATAATTGAATTATTAAGTAGAATTTTTTTTTTAAACATTAAAAAAATCATTTTCAATTCTAAATAATAATTTTACAGAGAAAAAAATGAAATAGGAATTAAGTACGATTAAAATTGAAACAAATATTTAAATAAACTATTTTTTTCCAATAATAATTTGAAAGTGAATTTATAATTAAAATTGAGATTTCTTTTTGAATCATTATCATTATAAGTATAAGCAAAGAACATAAATATTAAATTTAATTTATTTTAAATTTTTTTGAAAATTTCAAATTTTTCTTTAATAAATTTTCATTAAATTTTCCAAAATTCCCAAATTTGAAAAAGACAAGAAACCTTAAAAAGAACCATGACGGAAGCCTCAGGTTCTAATAATAACATTAATTTACCCAATACCCAACTTCCAAACTTCAACTTACCCCATCCAAATCCAAACGCACCCGCTTTAAAGCAAAGTGCAGTTATAGCCACCCCTGAATTCGAAATACTCGTGACTAGTGTATTGTCATAAGGGTTTGCAATGACCAATGAACAAATATAGTGCAATCAATAATAAATCCTCATGCCAATGCAAAAATATAGTGCAATCAATAATAAATCCTCATGACAATTTCTACAAAGGTATAGAACAGAGAATTGATGCACAATTCTCCGGGAATCTTAGTGAGCTCGACAAAGTACCTGATGTGGTACGAACATTTAGGGAATTCTCAGGAAAACCTGGCGAATATAGCTAATGGCAAAAGAACGTTGAGAGAATTCTTAACATTTATAGCCATGTTAAAGGTACACCAAAATATTTAGGCATCTTTAATACTATAAGGAACAAAATTGTAGGCAATACAGATGCGGTTTTAGAATCATACAACACCTCTAAATTAGGAGTTCATTTCAAAATGCCTCACCACCCACTACGCTGACAAACGCGATCAAGGTATCCTAGAGTACCAAATGACAACTCTTACACAGAGTAACAGTAGCGTTGAGCAATACTATCAAATCGTTTAACAACATTTGACATTGATTTCGAATGCCATGCATTTGTTAACAGAAACCTATAGAGACAAGGCTCTTGATATGGTACGTTCGTAAGAGGCCTTAGAGGCGATCTACCTAGACTTTTACGTATACGAGAACCTGTATCTGTGCCAGAAACTAGAAAACCAAAATTACCGCTCACTGCATCCCTAACAAAAAATCTTGAAGTGCAACCTTGTAGACCAGCACACATTCCTCAACACGACAAACAATTTTACCCATATTTAGCACATTTACCTCAACCATTTCAACAACGTTTACAGTATCCCCAATATTTCCAATACCCTCAACGATTCCAACAACGTTCCCAATATTTTCAACAAAATCCCTTCCTACAACAGAGACAGTATGCTCCACCTCGACCAACTGCACCAAAACCTTTACCTAGACCAGAGCTAACGCTCAAGAGGAGTAAATTATATAAACAGGCCAAAACATCATAAACCGTTATTCGGTAAAAGACCAAATGAACAATATACTCCATCCCCATCCATGCAAGTGCGCCCACCCAAATTCCAAAGAAATTTCCACGTGTCAACGACACCAACTATTCATCATCCTTATCCTGAAACAATATTACCAATCAAAATTTAACACAAGGGAGTGAACAAGTTAATACTATTTCAAATAATACTGAACAAAATGACTACCCCTACCAATCTGACATAAACGCTTACAATTCTCTAGTCAATTCTATAAGCACAGTACATGTTGGAGATCAAAGTGCTCGGTAGTGCCCAGTCAAGTTCTTGCACTACACCCTTCTTACAGAAACAAACTCAGGCGATTTTTGACCCCTTTTGCACATCGGTAGTTCTTGTCATACAAGCAGAGGAAAAAATTTAAAATTAGAGGTTTTCAATTAAGGGGCGTGGAATCCGCCCACTTTATCCGAATTGGTGTTGGTTGAATGGAGCACTTCTAACTGATGTAAAACGATGAAATTTGGTAAAACGGTAGGGCTTAAATTGCATACAAAGAAAAAAATATAAAATTTGAGGTTTTCCATTCAGGGGGTGTCGTCGGCGTGGTATCCGCAACTTTCTGAGAAAATGTTTAATTTATATGGAGCACTTCCGATTACTGTAGAATGATGAAATTCAAAGCGAAAAATAGAAAATCTAAGATTTTTAATTCGAAGTTTCTTTTAATTATCATTTTGAAACTACACTACATCAAAAAATTGTACGTACAGGTGATTCTTCAAAAGGAAAGATTAAATTATTTAAAAAAAACAGCTTTTGAACCATTCTTTTTTCATTTTTTTGTATTGTTTGTTGCGTGGCTGGGTTATCACAGAGATGTACTTCAGTGCAAGGAAAGAGGGCATGGCATGCTTGTATTCAACTCGGCTCAGCTCGAAGGATGGGGTGGTTCTTGCCGCCTTCCAAGCACTTCCCACACAGCAAACAAAAAACAATTACATGCCTATATGGGGAAAGGATAGGATGGGACACTAGGATGGTTAAAAGGAATAAGGATCTGTGCCCTTAAAGGAAAATGCACAAATTTAGATATCTATGCCACTATTCGAAAGAAAGAATGAAACCTAAGTTGACGGATTCGCAGGAACAAAAAAAAATATAATATACTCTAAGACTACTAACTAAATCCCTAATATTATCCTAATATTCTTATGAATATATATATATATATGTATGTATACATTCATAATTCATAACCCATATAAATATAATCATATATGAATATACATACCTTAGATATATGAGCATATATTTATAACTTAACTTAACCCTAACTAAAATTCTACCCATAATATTTTTTTTTTTCTATCCTCTAAAATCGACAACTACTCCACTGTCTCTCTCAAACAGTGTTTCGTCGACACCACAGTCGACCTTGCCTGATGTTGTTGGCTAAAGTTGGCCTACCCACCCTTGTAGCTAAATTACAACCAAAATGTTGTCTTCGTGGCCATATATTAGGAAGACAACCCCTAAAGTAACTTTCAGTCACAGTCTAGTCAAACGTCATTGTATTCGTCATGTATACGTCGTCATTATATTCGCTGTTGAAATTGTATGTCTATATGGAGTATCCATCTATAGTAAGTTAAGTATTGTTCATACAAGTCTAGTTAGTCTAATGTCCTTTGATGTCTTCGTCTATAACTCTTCATCATCTTAGTAGCCGGCCCAGTCAGACCTCCACACACTTTCAGCTAAAAAAAATTTTAGAAAGCCATGTTACGCAAAAAAAAATAATCGTTCAAGAGTTCCTTTTCCAATTTTTATTACCGTTGGCCATTGGCCTTGAAACTTCAAAAAAAAACAAAATTCTTTTCTTTTTAGTAACTAAGTCCTAAAACGAAGAAATCGACAAAGAAAATTATTGATTTAAACTCTAATTTCAACTATTGTTTTTGTCGTGAATGAGTTTTAAAGTCTTCCTTTGTCACCATATAAGTATATATGTATATATATAAATTTAAACCAATATATTTGCATACAACGACTTACATGAATTCTTCGTCCCTCGGGGTCCTGCCGGCAGCACTGTCCAGGATGACGATATTTAAAGTATATTTCACAACATTTTTGTGTGATATGTTACCATACACCTATATAAATGAACCCGGATACACCTCCAAACTTCACTTCACGATGTTAAAAAAATTACAATTTTAGTATGGAAATTCACTTATGAATCTTTTTCTTTTTCGGTTTTCGATTTCAGAACTTTTACATTAAAATTAATTTATCTTAACAATTCTATTTCTTATTCTTCACTTTTCCTTTTTCTTTCCTTAACTTAAATATTTTCTCTTCACTTCTTCTAAATATTAAATTTCATTATTTTTAATTTATTCATTTTAAGCTTCATTCTTTGAGTTTTACTTTTTTTGTTCAAAGTTATAATTCACTTTGTCTCTATTTTCAACAATAAAATAATTTAGTAGATACACTTTTGCATATGAGTGCACTCCATCCAATCCAAACCTTCCCAACGAATCGTCGCTTTTGTCCTTAAGGAATACCCTTTGGACGAATGATCAAAGTGATCGGTGTGACGTTGCTAGAATTTTCGACGGTGGGTGTTTAAAATGCAGAGGCCTAGGTCAGGCCGTTAATTACTTTATCCAGACTACAACCGTGGTCAACCAATAAAAGGATGTCCATTCCAACCTAAACCTGAAGCCAAAAAAAATTCATCTTAAAGTGGTTGTACCAAACGCATACCAAAAACCTAACATACCTATGCGCAATAAAAAAATTTGTCTTTTCCACGCCTTTATAGATACTTTGTTCTCTCAAAGTATAATCCGTTTAACTTGGATAAAACACTAAAATTTATTTTCTTTTCTTAGATTTAACTTCATTTTTTTTTTCTTTAGTTTTTTATAACCTGTGCTTTTCCTTTTTTTTTTTTTTTATTTTATAAATTTTTCATTTTCAACAAAACTTAAATTCTCCAAATCTATTAAAATCTCGTCCACAGTTATGCACTGAGCTGTTCGCTGAACTTGAACTATTTAATTGATCAGGTACATGGTTTTTGTGCTTGGTCATTGTCCCACTTATTTCCTCTATATAAAAAGGTCATTACCCTCTAAAGCTTCATTCCCCTTATTCGTTAAATTATATAGTTAATGAATACAAAAAAAAATCTAATACAGACCACATTTACATATATACATCATTACACACTAATTACATTGTATTTTATTGCACTAATATTATCACAGTTTCCAGTATTCAAAGCTTTCGGAATAGAATGCATGTTCATTCACTAGGATTCTTGAAAGATGCTCTTATTGTACCCATGAAGTGATGAAATAGATTTATTTCATACTCCAAAAAAAAAACTGATGGCTAACCTTGGACACGAAAGTGTCTTTCCTGGGTTCGAAACGTGATAATATTGACTGCCGATAATATAAACAGGAACATTTTAACAACAAAATACTCAAAACGAAACCATCGACCGAGAGGTTCTGAACCTCTCCGAAAGGATCTGTCCGAACTTAAGAGATCGTGTCAGGCATCAGATAAATGAACACGCGTCGAAGTTCCCAACATGAAAGCTCGCTAGATTGACTTTTCTTAAGATGACACTTGATCTGCCATTCGAAACGACGAATTGTTTGTTTTGTTCGGACAAATTGAATTTATCGAATCTTAATTAAATCTTTTAAACAAAAAAAAGGAAATTTATAATGTAAAAAAAAAAACACAAAATTGAACTAAATGAAACCACAAAGCTATACATGAGATGCCGCCGGGCTTTAAGGAGCGACACTACCCTCAAAGATAAGTGAAATAGTGAAATATTGCGTAATTCTCCTTTTTTTTTTCATTTTCTTTTCCTTCTTTGTAGGGATTTTCCTTTTAGGACCTGCAGATCTGTAACTTTAAGAATCTCAGCCGTCATTGAAGACCAAAGGTGCTCCTATAATCGACCGGCTACGTTACATGTTTATTATTGTAGAACTCAAAATAAAACAAACTTGATTAATACAAACTTCATAGAAAAGAAAAAACTACAAAAATTAGACAAAATAGTAAATCATAGGTCAAAAAATTGCACGTACAGTGATATAAAACTTAATTATATTCATATTTTTAGTAGCGAGTGTGATAACCTTTCGCTTTTATCAGATCCTGAAGGCGATTCTTCATAGACAGAAAAAGTTTTGAAGTGACTTCCGGAAAAATGTTGTTCCATTCTTCCAAGATAACGGCTTTGAGTTGGTTTTTATTGGTAATTTTTGATTCTCGGACCCTTTTCCCCAAATAATCCCAAAGATGCTCAATGGGATTAAGGTCTGGGGATTGGGGAGGATGAGGCAATGTTGATTTAACATTATAGAGCAGCCACTCTTTTACTATCCTTGACGAATGTTTGGGATCATTGTCCTGCACTAACAAAAAGTCGTCTTTTAACCCAATTTTTAAAGCGCTGGCTTTCAAATTTTCCCTTAAAATTTGTAAATATTTGTTTTTATCCATTGTTGTATCTATAAAAACCAAATTTTCCACACCATTACACCCCATAGCTCCCCAGACCATAACATTTCCGCCTTCATGTTTCACCGTTGATTGCAAATTCTTCACATCTAATGCTGTGTTTGGTTTCCTCCACACAAATCTGCGACCGTCGGACCCGAATACGTTAAACTTGCTCTCGTCGAGAAATAAAACGTTCTTCCAGAAATTATCTGTTTTCAAAACGTATGCTTTTGCATAGTTCAAACGTTTTGAAACGTTTGCCTTTGAAATATAAGGTTTTTTTTTTTAACCGTGCGACCATTATATCCCTTTGAATGCAAAAAGTTCCGAACAGTTTGAGGCTTAAGCGATATTCCATGATTTGCTTTAATGTCAGCAGCTATTTTTGGAGCACTTAATTTGGGATCAGCCTTTACCATTCTTTCAATTTTCCGCTCCATATGATCATCCAAAATTTTCCTTCGACCTCTTCCTGGAGCCACTTCAAAACTTTTATTTTTCAAATAATTTTTTAAAACATATTGAACTGTTGATCGTGGTCTACCAATAGTTGCTGATATCTCAGCGTAACTTTTTCCATCGTTTCTAAGTTTAAGAATAAGTTTGTTTACCTCAAGAGGAACTTTTTTATGCGTAGCTTCCATTTAAAAAAAAAAACTTCACAAAACTAAAAAATCAATTAAATAGTTCAATTCACCACAACGGACTGAGCTTAGATATCTCAATATCATGTTCAAATTTCATTTAGGTACTCATTTTACATTTCAAAAAGAACCGTTATTTCTATTTTGTTAGAGAAAAGAGCAGTGTACGTACATTTGTTTGATGTACGAACAATTGTTTGGCATTCCTGGAATAATTCTACTAACAGTAAACAAAAACACATGAAGCAAAACTCTAATATTTTGTTGCAATTTTGTTGCATATACTATTATACATAATAATTTTATCGAATAAAGTCGATAAGCTTACATATTTGGTGGTAAATTCATAATATAAAGGAAACACGTCTATTTCCAATTGCTGTACGTGCAATTTTTTGATGCAGTGTATACATACATGCATCTTGAAAATTTATGACTTTTCTAGAGACCTAGAGTGCTCGATTTGGTACTCTATGTTATGTTTATGTTAACATTATTGAAAAAAGAAAACATTTGCATACCTGAAAAAATTATGAATTTACATAAAAAAAAAAACTCTTAACTGTGATGTGAACTATAATCAAACCACTAATAATTAGGCTTTTAATTGGTGGACTACCATCATTTAATAAAAGGAGTTGAAATTGCAACAAGAACATCATCGCATCCTCAACAATTATTGCTTTTTTATGACTTTGAGCGGATGTAGGTACTAGTATTTATAATTAAGATAGGTATGTATGTTAGTGTTGGGTATCTTGCCAGGACAAGAAGAAACAATAATTGAAGAGCAAATCAAAACAACCAATGACAAAAAGAAAATATACCAAAAGAAATAGGAAGCTATAAACTAAGTTGATTTTAGTAGGTAGAGTGAACCCCTCTATCCTTCCGAAATAAACGAAGTCTTATCACTCGGACAAAACAAATTTTTTTCGGTACTCGATCTAAAAAGTGGTTTTCACCAAATCAAACTTCACGATGACGACATTGGAAAACGGCCTTCTCCGTCAGTAATGGAAAGTACGAATTCGTTCGACTTCCATTTGGATTAAAAAATGCTCCGTCTATTTTCCAACGGGCATTAGACGACATTCTGCAGGAACACAGGCAGAATATGTTTCGTTTATATAGACGACATACATAGTCTATAGCAAAGATGAAGAATCCCACTTCAAAAATCTATCCACAAGTTTTAGAACTGGTCAAGATGCAAATCTTAAAGTTCAGATGGGTAAATGCGAATTCCTAAAAGACAATGTTGAATTCCTAGGATTCATTATATGTTCTGAAGGTATTAAGACAAACCCGGGTAAATAAGAAGCGATAGCCCAGTTCCCATGTCAAAAGACACTTAAAGACCTAAGATCCTTTTTAGGCCTATCAGGGTATTATCGACGATTCATTAAAGACTATGCTAAATTAGCAAAACCCCTGACAGTCCTTCTCAGAGGGGAAGATAGACGATCGTTCAAACAGTCCTCTATAAAAAAAAATATAAATTTTAATAACGAAGCCCTTGAAGCTTTTCAAAAAATAAAAGACTCTCATCTCCGAAGATGTTATTCTCAAATTTCCAGACTTCAAGAAAGAATTCAAACTTACAACAGATGCCTCCAACTACGCGATAGGCGCAGTACTAGAACAAGACGGTAAACCAATAACGTTTATCTCCAGAACTCTTTCAAAAGCAGAAGAAATGAGTACTGTAAATGGGCAAATAAAACGTTTTCATTCAACACTATCTGAAGTAATACGTTGTCTAAAATATCAAAACCCAAATTACACATTCCCAGAACTCTATTTGACTACGAATAAAAAACTAAAAGACATACTTGAAAGAGGAAGAGAAAAAACCTCACACAGAATTAAAGAAAAACAAGAAGCAGGCTTAGGCCGTGGTTACGGCCAACGCTAGTAAGCTAGTGCGCTAGTCCGCGCTAGTAAGCTAGTAAATCTAATGTTTGCATAATCAATAACGTGGTCATAGATCACGCTAGTTGCTTTAACGCTAGTAAAAGAGTGCGCGCTAGTCCTTGCTAGTAAGCTAGTAGATCAAAACTCATTTGATTTTCAAGCTTACTAGCGCGAACACTGTTTTAATTTTTGTCGGAATGGACATCCAATTTTTGGTAAGTAAAGTAAAAAAAGGGAATTCTTGTGGGATGTAAGGTCCAAAAACTACAAAAATAAAGAATCTATAAAAAAAGCATGGAACGATTAATAATAACAAATACAAGTTATTGGGCCTTGTGAATAAAAAAAAAGTTAAAGCTTTTTTTGGAGGAAGCTAAAGCCAACTAGTCATAGCTTTTACTAGCAGCTAAAGCTAGACAGTTCTAGCTTAAGCTTTGTTTTATGTGAATAAAAAAATGATAACGCTAAATAGCTTATGCTAGAAAATTCTAGCTTAAGCTTCGTAATTTAAGCTGTTCGTTTTTTTATTCACAGGTTTTGACTAGGTAGCTTTAGCTAAAACTGGTACATGTATGACCGAAAGGAAAGTTTTTTTGCCTCAATTTGTTATCTGTTCTACAGGGCAAGTGTTGGTTTCGGCTAAAAAATGTTTTTAACATTTCGTATGTCAGTTTCTGGGTCTATTGGTTCACAGTCCTATTTTTTGAGATTTCCCTTATGTTTAATTAACAACTCGCACAAGTTAATACTGAAAATAAGACCTAGTCAAAGCTTTCTAGACAGGTCGAAAAAATCTTGAAATTTTTGTAGCTTTAACTATAATATTCTAGTTTAAGCTATTTTTATTCACACAAATTGAAGCTTAAGCTAGGAAAACAAGCTAAAGCTAAATGAATTTAGCTTTGGCTATTTTAAAATAGCTATTACTAGAAAACATCTTTAACTAGCTAGCTTAAGCTTATTTTTATTCACTAAAAATCAAGCTTTTACTTAAAAATCCAAGTTTTAGCTTTAGCTTTTTTTTTATTCACAAGGCCCATTTATTCATATATTCAGTTTTTTTTATTTTTAACAAAGGCATGAAAAACATAATATTAGATTCTGCAATCAATTTTTGTATTCATTGTTTAAATAAAAATATTCCGTATAAATATTGCGAGTATTATTTGCTGCGAAGCTGTAATTTTTAGCAGATGTTGAGGCTACAGATTCGGCAGCTGGACTTTGTCTATGAACATTCAATAAAAGACTCTGTCTACGCCTTCAATATGGATGATAATATTATGCAATAAACAAACGGTCTTAGCGATATCCTTTTCTACGTCAACACTTGTTTCTTTCTCTTTTGTTAATATATGCCACTTTTCAGCATTCAATAACTTTACTTTTTTTTTGTATAATGTTCATTGAAAGCTCGCTTCATCTCCTAATAAGACAAAAGGGAAGCAACCTACACAATTCGGAAATCCCCACCAGGTATAAAATTTATTTGCAAATTCCCTTAATTGCTTTTCACATGGGCGTGGCAAATGTTTTTTTTCACAAATCTGTTCCAAATTGCTGTGCACACATTTTTAACAATACCAGAAATTGTGCTCTGTGCCATTCTGTAGATGAACGCCTAACTTAAATACGATGACCCAGTAGCGAGATATCTTCAAAGGAATTAAAGATGTTAAATTTAAAATTAAACATTTTTTAGGAAAACTGAAAACGAGTCCTTTTGGGTATAAATATCTGAGCTTACTGGCTAATTATGATAAAATGAGGAATTTATATTTTTCCTAGTTGGTTTAAATCTTTCACATTTTATTACCTTTGTTTTTAATTTTCAGATTCAACTTCCAAGTTCACATCACCTTCAACGCATTTTGATATAAACGATACAGACAACATATTAAGAGAAATAGTTTACGAATAAAATTTTACTTATTTTTATTTTTAGGAATTATATTTAATTTTTTGTATAACTGTAGGAGAATATTCTTTCCTAGTTACAAATTAATTGTACTGTGGGTTTGGCTATACTGAATGTAGCAGCACTCCTTCGAAGTATCGGTAGTATTTGGTTGTCAATGCAGCTTTGTTTGACCCTTTGCCGCGCTTATGCTGTCCGAAGACCGCAGTAAACGCTGAACAAGCGGACGAACAAAGGAAATTAAAAAAAAAAGAAAGAAAGAAAAAAACAACAACAAACGAACTTCGGATATCTCTTCGTAGCGCTTATGCAGTCCGAAGACCGCAGTAAACGTTGTTAAAAAGACAACCAAAGGATGAGAAAGAAAGAAAGAAAAAAACTAGACAAATAAAACGCAAGTTTTATTTTTTTTTTTTTTTAAACAAGTAAATTAATTTTATTATTATTAAGAAGAAAACAAAATAAAAAGGAAAACAAATATTGAAGAAGAATATGAAAGAATAAAATAATAAAATGGCAACAAAACTGCGTTGAACTAATTCAATTGTTTATGCGGTTTGTAAAACCGTAGTAAACAAAATAAACAGGCTAAACGCTGTGATGATTTAATTTGCTTGTTAGAATCTCAAAACCTTTTATTTAATATTTTTTCGAGGACGGGATCGCTTGGAAGCCTTCGCTCGCTGAAATACCAAATAAAAGTGATTTGGTTGGCATCGTGTGCTGCCTTTTATACTATTTTGAAAGAGAGCTTTCAAAAATAAAAGCCTCAACAGCTGTTTTCGTTTGAATACTACTTTTGCGCAGTTGGTGATGCCAAATAATTATTGTATACAATTAGTATTGCCAAAAATTAAAAAAAGGTTATTTACATTATGCAATTTTTTTATAGCGAAAGGAAATTATTTAAAATGAGTGTAATGAATTGAAATTAAACATAGAGTAAAAGATATTAAGGATTAATGAATAAAATTGATGTCTTATAATAATGTTGATTGATGTCTTATAATAATGATGATTGATGTCTTATAATCTCCCCCTCTATCGCTGAGATCGTCTCGATGATGCGATAGGTTGTATGGTTGTTTTTGCTGGTCGCCCTCGTCGGCGAAGAGGAATTACTGGTTCTTCATCTAGCCCCAATTCTGAAGGTTTGTACTTAGTGATTGCTGATGAGTGATAAGTACCCAAGGGAAGTGTGAGATCATCTTTGGAGGCAACTTGGTATGCCGATTTCCCAACTTGTTTGATTATAACATATGGCCCATCTCGTTTTGGCATAAATTTTGCAGTTCGATTTTTCGTGGATTTGCTAAGAAAGTGGGAAGTTATTAGTATTTGGTCACCTACTTTAAAAGCAGGTTGTGGTTGTCTCTTTTTGTCAACGTATGACTTATTAGTATCTTGCATCTTCTCTGTTGCTTCTCTGGCATTCTGCATTACGTCGGATATTTTTAGGAGTGTAGGCGTAATTTGCGGAATGAAGTTTTCGGATTCTGCAATGGTTCGTAAATCATGATTTATATCATCAATTGTACGGAGTTCACGACCAAACGTAAGATATGCTGCGGTGTAACCCGTGCTTTGGCATTTTGCTGTATTGATGGCAAACCTAATAGATGGAAGATAATCTGCCCATGATGTGTGATTAAGGCCTACTAAAATCGCGGGTTGCGTCTTCATGTCTCTGTTTTTCCGCTCAACAGGGTTTGATTCAGGATGATAAACTGGTGTTAGTGTTTGCTGAATTCCGAGGCAGTGAGTTAGTTGTTGCATTATAGCGGATATAAATTGAGCACCGTTGTCAGTATGTAAGCGTCGTGGGATTCCGTAGCGAAGGAAAACCTCGTTGAGAAGAGTGAGCGCACAATTCTCAGCTGTGGCTTCTATTAGTGGGAATATCTCAATCCATCGACTTGCAAGATCTTCAGCGATGAGAATCCACTGATAACCATCTTGCGTTGTAGGCAAAGGGCCAAAAAGATCGACGGAGAGTATTTCGAAACGTTGATTACTGGAAACCGTTTGGAGAAGTCCAGTTGGTTTCATATTACTTGGCTTATATCTAAGACAGGCTAGACAATTGCCGATGTGTTTGGTGATATCATTCCTCATACCAGGCCAATAGTATCTTTTCGCAATTCTAGCAATAGTGCGCTCAACACCGTAGTGGCCTGCTGTAGCAGCATCATGATATTCATGGAGAATAGATTCTCGTTCTGTTGATGGGATCACAAGTTGAGCGTTTTCGGAGTCTGATTCGGATGAGTACCTGTAGAGTATTCCATCATTAAGGAGATATCCACGAGATATCCATCGAGATACTTTCTCATTGTTTTTATCGAAAGATTCAATGATTTGTTGTAACTGTTCGTCTTGTAGCTGTGCTTCTCGAATCTCCTTTGGTCTTCTAGTAGGCATGTCGATTTGAAAGTTGCAGATTTCACATTTGTTATCAGAATGCTCTTTGTTTTCGCATGGAGGTCTGGATAGCATATCGGCCACAATATTTGTCCTTCCTGGTGTATAATCGACTTTAAAATTATATGGTTGGAGTTGTAGAGCCCAACGAGCAAGCCTACCAGTTGGTGATTTAAGGTTCATAAGCCATTTAAGCGGTTGATGGTCAGTTAAAAGCGTTACTTCACCTCCTTCTATATAACCTCTAAATTTGTTCACAGCCCATATAATACCAAGAGCTTCTCTTTCCGTGGTGGAATAGTTTCGCTCAGCTGAAGTCAAGAGCCTTGAAGCATATTCGATTGGATGTTCATCATGTTTCTCCCCCTGGACTAAAACTGCCCCAACAGCATAGCTGCTGGCATCTGTCTTCAAAATAAAAGGCTTTCCATCGCAGGCTTGTTTGAGGACAGGGGCACTTGTGAGTAAATTTTTCAATGATTCGAATGAAGATTGTTCTTCCTTACCCCACTTCCACAGACCGTTCTTCTTTGTTAAATCGCTTAAAGGTTTTGATACTTTTGCAAAATTTGCTATGAAACGGCGGTACCAAGAACAGGTTTGCAAGAATGAAAGAACTTGTTTTACGTTTTTCGGCTCTGGGCGGTTTTGGATGGCAGAAACTTTGTCTGGGTCTACTTCAATACCGTGGTTAGTGAGAATGTGTCCAAGGTATTTCACCACTGGACAACAAAAATTTGACTTTTGTCTATTAACTTTAAGTTTAAAAAGCTTAAGGCGTTCAAAAACTAGTTGAAGGTCTTGTAGATGTTTTTCGAAGTTGTTGGAACATATTATGATGTCATCTATGTATATAAGTATGAGTATATCAGTTAGAGCAATACGGAATCTGTCCATCAGCCTTTGGAACGTGGCTGGAGCGTTTCGTAAGCCGAACGGCATGCGTTTGAAACGAAACATTCCAAATGGTGTAATGAATGCCGTTTTGTCACAATCTTCCTCATCTATTTTAATTTGGTAGTATCCAGATTGTAGATCCAGTGTACTCTTAAAAGAAGTGTTCGATGTAGAGTGAAGCAAATCGTCTATCCTTGGTATAGGATATCTATCCGGAACTGTGATATTGTTTAGTTGTCTATAATCGACGCAGACGCGAATACCTTCATCTTTCTTGGGGACCAAAACAACGGGTGCTGCCCAAGGAGATTCACACTCTTCGATTATTCCCTGTTGAAATATCTTATTCAGTTCGGTTTTGAGTTGTTCCCTTCTGGTTGGTGAAAGTCTATAAGGGGTTGTAGCTATTGATCGTTTGAATTTTATGAACTGCAAACGGCGTTGGTTCATCTAATGGATCAAATACAGAGCTATGTAGTGCCAGGAGATTATTTAATTTTTCACGATCACTTTGGTTCAATTCTACAGCTTCATTAGATGGGAGTTCGACATTTATCGAAAGGATTTCTGTGAAGAAGGAATCGGGATAAATATCATGAATTTGAGTTCGAGATATTGGTAAAATAGGATCCAAAGGTTCAAACCATGACAGAAATGCAGATGTTCGCTTCATTGATTTTGGTGATGAATGATGGCTTTGCTCGGTGAGTGGACTACCATGTTTTCGCGAATTCTGAGATTTCCTCTGTGGTGAAAAGAACTCTGGTGTTTTTGCAAGTGGTGAGATAGGAGTAAACTTAGATGAAGTCATTAAACTTTCAAAAGGATTTTCTGGTAGAGGTTTGCGTATAATTTTCGTATGAACTGTGTCATAGAAATCAAAAGCCTTTCCAGGTTGATCTGCAAAGTACCACATTCTTTGTCCTAGGTCTAAGACAACTCCGTTTTGTTCCAAGAAATCTATTCCGATCAATGTTCTATTGTCTGTCGCCTTAGGAAGAGCAATGAATTTGATTGGACGTAATCGATTGCCAAATATAATATTTGTGTCTGCAATGTAAACTTCTTGTGCGGAAGATTCTCCGTCAGCAAGAGTGATAGTTGTGTCAGCTTTGTAAAACTTTGAACCGTTCCGGAGGAGATGCAAAAATAGTTCTCTTCCAGCGACGCTTGTTCTGGCAGCAGTATCGAAATATGCTAAACCGGTTTCATCATGAGACGTAATTGAAATTGTTGGAAGATCTGTTCCCAATGTAGTTTTCATACAATTAAAAGATACCTGGATGGTCCTTTTGGTAGATCCTTGCATGTGGGAGAATTAGATCTTACGAATCCAGGTGCTTTACATTTGTAACAATGAAGCTTGGTTGCGAGTGTCGGTGGAGCAGTTGGTTTCTTAGAGAGATCATTCTTCTCTTTCTTCCGACATTCATTAATGGTGTGGCCTGTATATTTGCAAAAGTTGCATCTCTTGAGTTTTGAGTTTAATGATGGTTCATGCTCAGTTTCTTTTTCAGAGATTGAAAGTTCAACCGCCCTTGCCTTTGATAATAGGTCTTTAAAGGTTATGATGCTTTCCCGGGATACACCGTCTCTGATTTGAAGACTGAGTAGACCATACACAAGGTCAATCATCATTGGTTCTTTTGGCGCTGGCTCAGGTAGTTTTGCTAATAAAGCTCGTTTTTTGCATATAAAGTCATCAGTTGACTCTTTTGGTTTCTGTTTTGTTGCAAACAACTCCATATAGATGCGATATCTCAAAAGAAAAAATGAAATTTATCAAATCGCACTTTAAATTTTCACACACCTTATTGTTTCACACAAAATTAAAATTAAAGATCCAAAAATTACAACAATAAAAAGGACTTACATTAAACGTGAATGCATTTCGAACGCTTCTTTGGCGATCATCATCAGCACTAACTCGATTCCCATAATTGCATCGTTTTGTCAAACATCAGAGAGTTTATATGCGAAATAACGGACACGGCCTAAACCAAAGAGAACAACGGTGATCTTATTTCGCCCTCTTCTGCATTTAAGTTATTATTTTCTTTTTCAATAAAATAACTCTCATACGCATCCAGCCTGTTGCACTTGTTAACTTGTTTAATCAAGCTAATTTTGTGTTCATTCTCACCAATTCCATGACCTTCAGTTACAACATGATCGGCAAAAGCTGATTGTTTTAATTTTTTCTTTTTTGCACAATAACAATGTTCTTTATACCGCACTTGTATACTGCGTTTAGTTTGGCCAATATAACGTCTATTGCACACTCCACATTCTATAGCATATATGCCCGATTTTTGTTCATCAACAACTTTGTCTTTTGTAGATGCAAAAATATTTTTAAGTTTTTTATTATTAGAAAAAACCGGCATTATATTGTGTTGTTTTAAACGATTTTTCAATTTGTCCATTATTCCCGGAACATAATTAAAGACTTCTCTTTTCATTTCACTTGTCACTTCTAAAACACTTTGTCTAAATAAAGTAGTTATTTTATTTTGAGACACTTTTCGCGCGTGTTTTTTAACAAACGAGTCAATAAGAGTCTTCGAAAAACCATTTAAACCAGCCACTTCAACTATATAATCATATTCTTTTTTATAGTTTGTTAAAGAAAGTGGAAGATTAACAAGACGATGTACCATAGAATGAAAAGAAGCATGTTTGTGTTGAATAGGACAATAAGAATCACTTGTTATCACTCGTTTTGTACTGGTGGGTTTGTGGTACACTGCGATATCTATCTTTTCAGGTTTCCTTGTCAATTGTAAATCTAAAAAAGCAAGTTTTTGGTCTAGCTCTTTTTCAACTGTGAATTTTATGGATTCACATTGATTATTTAACACATTCAAAAAACTTCCGCTTTCAGACTCATTTAACACTGTAAAAATATCATCAACATAGCGATAGAATACTTTTGGTAATTTACCTTCCGACTTTAATTTCATTTCCAATTTGGCCATGTAAATTTCCGCCATAAACGGACTTAGTGGGTTGCCAATACTAGTGCCTTTTGTAGACTTATAAAATTCACCACGAAATTGGAAAAAATTGTGATTCATACACATCCTAGCTGCTTTTATGTAAATAGATCTCTTTTCACTTGACACACTATTTTCGATCAAATATTCACTAAACGCTTCAATCGCATCTTCTACAGGCACACTTGGGAAAAGGGACACAACGTCAAACGAAAACATTTTTTCACCCGGTTCAAATCCTATATCTTGAATCTTATTACAGAACTCAAAAGAATTTTTAACCGAAGTACTACGAATGGGATTCAAACAATTCATTTCACGAACTAACCACTTAGACACTTTGTTACCCGCCGTATCTATGCTCGGAATTATTGGTCTTAATGAATTTCCAGGTTTGTGGATTTTAGGTAAACCGTGGATACGAGCGACTTTTGGATTCGGCACTATTAAAGAAAACTGTAGTTTTTTACCGAAAACATCACCAATTTCTTATGAAAGAGTCGTTAAAAATCCTTTGCCAAAAATGATAGATGAAGTAAATAGTCTTAGAAAAGAAATTGGTGATGTTTTCGGTAAAAAACTACAGTTTTCTTTAATAGTGCCGAATCCAAAAGTCGCTCGTATCCACGGTTTACCTAAAATCCACAAACCTGGAAATTCATTAAGACCAATAATTCCGAGCATAGATACGGCGGGTAACAAAGTGTCTAAGTGGTTAGTTCGTGAAATGAATTGTTTGAATCCCATTCGTAGTACTTCGGTTAAAAATTCTTTTGAGTTCTGTAATAAGATTCAAGATATAGGATTTGAACCGGGTGAAAAAATGTTTTCGTTTGACGTTGTGTCCCTTTTCCCAAGTGTGCCTGTAGAAGATGCGATTGAAGCGTTTAGTGAATATTTGATCGAAAATAGTGTGTCAAGTGAAAAGAGATCTATTTACATAAAAGCAGCTAGGATGTGTATGAATCACAATTTTTTCCAATTTCGTGGTGAATTTTATAAGTCTACAAAAGGCACTAGTATTGGCAACCCACTAAGTCCGTTTATGGCGGAAATTTACATGGCCAAATTGGAAATGAAATTAAAGTCGGAAGGTAAATTACCAAAAGTATTCTATCGCTATGTTGATGATATTTTTACAGTGTTAAATGAGTCTGAAAGCGGAAGTTTTTTGAATGTGTTAAATAATCAATGTGAATCCATAAAATTCACAGTTGAAAAAGAGCTAGACCAAAAACTTGCTTTTTTAGATTTACAATTGACAAGGAAACCTGAAAAGATAGATATCGCAGTGTACCACAAACCCACCAGTACAAAACGAGTGATAACAAGTGATTCTTATTGTCCTATTCAACACAAACATGCTTCTTTTCATTCTATGGTACATCGTCTTGTTAATCTTCCACTTTCTTTAACAAACTATAAAAAAGAATATGATTATATAGTTGAAGTGGCTGGTTTAAATGGTTTTTCGAAGACTCTTATTGACTCGTTTGTTAAAAAACACGCGCGAAAAGTGTCTCAAAATAAAATAACTACTTTATTTAGACAAAGTGTTTTAGAAGTGACAAGTGAAATGAAAAGAGAAGTCTTTAATTATGTTCCGGGAATAATGGACAAATTGAAAAATCGTTTAAAACAACACAATATAATGCCGGTTTTTTCTAATAATAAAAAACTTAAAAATATTTTTGCATCTACAAAAGACAAAGTTGTTGATGAACAAAAATCGGGCATATATGCTATAGAATGTGGAGTGTGCAATAGACGTTATATTGGCCAAACTAAACGCAGTATACAAGTGCGGTATAAAGAACATTGTTATTGTGCAAAAAAGAAAAAATTAAAACAATCAGCTTTTGCCGATCATGTTGTAACTGAAGGTCATGGAATTGGTGAGAATGAACACAAAATTAGCTTGATTAAACAAGTTAACAAGTGCAACAGGCTGGATGCGTATGAGAGTTATTTTATTGAAAAAGAAAATAATAACTTAAATGCAGAAGAGGGCGAAATAAGATCACCGTTGTTCTCTTTGGTTTAGGCCGTGTCCGTTATTTCGCATATAAACTCTCTGATGTTTGACAAAACGATGCAATTATGGGAATCGAGTTAGTGCTGATGATGATCGCCAAAGAAGCGTTCGAAATGCATTCACGTTTAATGTAAGTCCTTTTTATTGTTGTAATTTTTGGATCTTTAATTTTAATTTTGTGTGAAACAATAAGGTGTGTGAAAATTTAAAGTGCGATTTGATAAATTTCATTTTTTCTTTTGAGTTATATGTTTCCACGTTGTTCAGTTTAATATGTCTTTTATGACTAAAGTTATTGTTAGATGCGATATGCTGGTGTAGCTGGAGCGTACGCACTGCGTAGCAATGATATGACATCGTTCCAATTTTTGGCTTCTTTTTGTACACCCTGCCACCAATTAACAGCATTATCTTCCAAAAGAAGCGGAAAACCTTTGACGGCGTCTTCGTCGTCGAGTCGTTCCACATCCTTAAATACATTTATAGTGGCAATAAAACCTTCCACTATCTCTGCGTTTCGTTCACCCTTAAACCTTGAAGTACAGTTGGCAAAACTTCCTTTTCTGGGCTGGCTTTGAACTGCTTCCATAAGTTTTTTAAATTGATTGTCTGTGAAGTTAGCCATTTTTGTATTTCTATTTGATGCTTGAGTTGAAGTCAAACGCGATGATCTACGTAACTTCAAAGAATGCTCCACTTGTTGGGCGTCAATTGATGGAGAATATTCTTTCCTAGTTACAAATTAATTGTACTGTGGGTTTGGCTATACTGAATGTAGCAGCACTCCTTCGAAGTATCGGTAGTATTTGGTTGTCAATGCAGCTTTGTTTGACCCTTTGCCGCGCTTATGCTGTCCGAAGACCGCAGTAAACGCTGAACAAGCGGACGAACAAAGGAAATTAAAAAAAAGAAAGAAAGAAAAAAACAACAACAAACGAACTTCGGGTATCTCTTTGTAGCGCTTATGCAGTCCGAAGACCGCAGTAAACGTTGTTAAAAAGACAACCAAAGGATGAGAAAGAAAGAAAGAAAAAAACTAGACAAATAAAACGCAAGTTTTATTTTTTTTTTTTTTTTTAAACAAGTAAATTAATTTTATTATTATTAAGAAGAAAACAAAATAAAAAGGAAAACAAATATTGAAGAAGAATATGAAAGAATAAAATAATAAAATGGAAACAAAACTGCGTTGAACTAATTCAATTGTTTATGCGGTTTGTAAAACCGTAGTAAACAAAATAAACAGGCTAAACGCTGTGATGATTTAATTTGCTTGTTAGAATCTCAAAACCTTTTATTTAATATTTTTTCGAGGACGGGATCGCTTGGAAGCCTTCGCTCGCTGAAATACCAAATAAAAGTGATTTGGTTGGCATCGTGTGCTGCCTTTTATACTATTTTGAAAGAGAGCTTTCAAAAATAAAAGCCTCAACAGCTGTTTTCGTTTGAATACTACTTTTGCGCAGTTGGTGATGCCAAATAATTATTGTATACAATTAGTATTGCCAAAAATTAAAAAAAGGTTATTTACATTATGCAATTTTTTTATAGCGAAAGGAAATTATTTAAAATGAGTGTAATGAATTGAAATTAAACATAGAGTAAAAGATATTAAGGATTAATGAATAAAATTGATGTCTTATAATAATGTTGATTGATGTCTTATAATAATGATGATTGATGTCTTATATAACTACTTTATTGTTAACTTATAAATAGGCACAATAGATCTCCAGGTCGCAATGCAATAACCCCCCAGTACAACTTATAAATACGTTAAACAAAATTTCTAAGAATTCATATTTATTTTTGTATGCTTTAAAAGCCCTTTGTGACGTAAATCGAGGTTTGGTTTCAAATCAAACATGACTTGCTTGCTGGACTTTAGCATAACCTTTGAGCATAAATTGGTTGAACCAATACTTTAAATTAAGAGGCTTCAAAAGAAAATGTATATACATACTCGTACATACAAAACATGCATGTAGTATATTTTCTGTAAATTTGACTACATAAAAGCGATATAAATATAGCATTAACAAGCCTTTTTTGATATTTTTATCAAATTATTCACACTCGTGCATGTAGAAAATACCTCCTAATAATACAACACCTACTTATAACACTACTCAACACATTTTTTTTAGACCATCAGACTGCATTTTTCGCAAAAAACTCGTTATAGACTTCCGAAAGTAGTAATATTCTTCCTAAATATCCATAAAAGATTTTTTTTAAATGTTTAATTCCTTTCGAAGAATTGGCAAAAACGGTATTTTTGAACTTTCAGCTCTGTATACATATCTCAGTGATGGAACAATTGTTAAGATCTTAATTTAAATCCACAAGATAAACATATTTTGCTTACTGCACCGCAGGGTTATGAAAAGTCTTTCTGTAGATATAATTGTTAGTTTCGCTTCTCGAGTTTGAATGATTGAATCTTTTTCTTTAAAAATGTAGTCAAAAGTTTTCGTGGTTATTATGTGGTACTCAAAAAACTTTTGTTCGTCCTTCCTCAAACATTCATTTAAACGGTGAAACTCGCCATGCTTCCAGCCAGCGCCAGCGGTCAGAAAAAGTACGATGTGGTGGTTCGTTGTTTTTATAAAACAATCCCGAATTCTTTTCGTGAAAGTGTCATTTTTTAAGACATAAAGAACCGATTGATATTAAAACCGACCTCACGCCACGTTCAAATTAGTACCATTTGAAGGTTTTTAAAAGGTCTTTAACAAGACATACATATACATATATGATAATAAATAAATTATATAATTTGTCCACTCTTTTCTCTTCTCAAATGAATAACCTGATGATGCTCTCAAAATAAGCAATACGATGAAATATCAACTAGTGCAAATGGAACTAGCGTGAAAAAACGTCCACGATTTTCTTACTAGCGCACTAGCTCAAAATAGCGTGGGCTAGCGCACTAGCTTACTAGCGTTGGCCGTAACCACGGCCTTAGAAAACCATAATAGAAAAAACACCCTGTCAGAGACTTTTCCGCAAGGGAAGTTATTTACGTTAGTGTAAACAAAAGATTAGGAAATAAATTATCTCCCAAATACAGAAAAAAAATAGTGAAAGAAAATAAAAATTCAACGGTCATTACCAGTTCAGGAAAAACCATACACAAAAGTTTAATTAAAAATAAATTTACTCTTTTCCCCCTTAGGTTGTTGGTACCTACCCTTTAGTATGAAAATACATATTCAAATATTGGACTATACAAATTCCCAATTAATAAAAATACATTCCGGAACTGCAAGAATACAAAACGGTTATTTTAAAATCATACATGTAATCGATACATCATCCTCTATATCCCAAACTTAATTATGAAATACAAACACTGAAAAATCATTTAAAAAGATTAAAAATTAATGTAAGATCTAGAAGATCACTAGACTTTATAGGCACTTTATAGGAAATCCATACCACAGTGACTATGAAATATTAACTTATAATATGAATAACGTATTAACAAGCAACAACAAGTTAGTATAATAATTATAACTAACTCAAGTTGTAATTAATAAGATCAATGGAGAAATGAAACTTATTTCTGTTTAAGTGGAATGATTGAATTAAATTCGATTAAAAGCTCAAGTGTTGAGTTGAGGTCACTTGAGCTTTTAATTGAATGTATCTAATTAATAGTTACTTTTGGAAAATTAGTGAAATATCAAATATTACAAATAATATAATTAAAGCTTATGAAGAAAATGTAGAAAACGATAATGTTATGAAAATTAAATATAAACTAGAATAGAATTAATTAAGGAAGAAATTATAAACATAGCTTATGCAATACATTGGGCAAAAGCGAATATTATAAACTCTTATATTTAAAGTAATAATGAAATAAACATATCAGAAACAATTATAAAGAATGAAAATATTCCATTATATAAATATCGATGAAGCGCTTGAGTTCGCAAACGTAAAAATAGCATCGAACAATAAAAATATAATATATACATATTGTATCATTACCTACGAGCAAAAGTAATTCTTGTAGTGTTTTTATATTAAGATCAATTAAAAAGCATAATGTAATTAATAAAATTCTGTATGAAAAAATATTAGAATGTAGTGGAAAATTTTATGGAATTATTAAAGATTGTAAGAAATATAATGGGGGCTATCGTGAACAAAATTTCCCTCGGAATTTTCCCCATCTTCGAAAATTGGAAAGGTCAATACTTCTGCACTGTTCATTGTAAGCTGGCGACTGGCCTTTTTAAATGAGTGCCAAAGTCACTATGAAACTTAATTTCCAATATCAATAAATTCCAAGGGAAACTTTCGACATTATTTGAGATGACAATTTTGAAAGTTGGGAACAATTCCCAGGAAAATTTTATTCACAATAGGCCCCACTGATCTAGAAATATGTAACAAAGATAGCATTATTGACTTACATAAGTACTTCTGCATGCCTGCCCAACTTATTAAAGAGTATGAAACCCATTTGTGTAAAAATGAACAACGATCATATATTTTCAATAGAAGAAATATCACCAGGAACATTGCTCTTCAACCAATTCAATGGCCCTGTAGTTATTAACAACGAAAGAATAAATCTCCAAGGAACTTACATCATCCGTCATTCACACTCTTCGATTCAAATAGATGACAGAGAAATTATTAACAACGAAATAATAACCCATCATCATGCTCTCCAACAAACATCTGTCCTAGAAGTTAACGAGGAATTCTTATCTCTTGAAAGACTAAAACATCTGTACGCAAATAGAACAACAAAATTAAAGCTTTTGGAAAGGAAAACATAATGCACCGAACAACCAGCTCGCTACTAGGAGTTTGCATAAAATTAGCAATTATAATACATCATGAAATCCAATACAAGATGAAGAAACAAATCCAACAGTAATAGGAATTGAAAATATCTCCAAACATCTGAGGTCATCGAACGAGGACATCCGAAATTAAGGGTGGAGGAGTTAACTCACAAAAAGTCAACAGCGGATACACACGACATCTGCCAAACTGCTGACAATCGCTGTCGCTGCAGTTAAATTCCGAGTAGAACCAGGTGAACGATCGTGGGAAGTAAAATCTGATGACACCTTGTCTACGGTGGCAGTAGAAGTATGATAAGCTTAGGTGCAGTTAATTATTAAGTTTATATTTTCAGTTAGTTTTTTTTTTTATAAACACAAAATAACAAATAAAATAATTTATATAAAGCCTCTATTTTTCCGAAGAAAAAAAAGGCGACCGTTGTCGAACTGAAACATTTGTATCTCTCGAGCACCGTCGCAAATGTTTCATGTCTATCATTATTTTGCCGCTATTTTCATAGTACTCTAGTGAAATAGCCAGTTGCATTCCACCCCATAAATAATTTAATCGTAATACCCGTACTTCCAGAAATGCTCATCAGTTTCTTTTTTATCATCAATTCTTTTTTAGCCACACTACACGAATGTGGAATGCTTTACCCGGCTCAATATTTCCCACTCATTGCAATGTGCAGACATTCAAAACCAATGTGCAATGGTATTTCCTTTCTCATCCTAATTGCTCGCACTGTGTTTAACATTATAAGGGTATTCATAACCCTTTGAGTGCGCGTATAATATAAACAAAAAAAAAAAAACAGGAAAAATTGATGAAGGAGAACAAATTCTGAAAATATCTGATGAAAGAGTTATGATGTGTGGTGATTGAAGAACATTTAATACAACTCAAATTTATTAAATACTAGCCGACCCGTACTCGCGTTGCTTCGCAAATTGTAACTACGAATATTTTCTTAGTATTAATATTAGCATATGAAAACATTTCTCAATGAGACTGAGCATATTTGCTACAATAATATTAATTTTAGTTTATATGTATAACATACCGTATCGAATTAGATTCTCTTTCACACTTGAAAAAAAAAGAGCTTTTTCATGTTTGTGCATATTATAAATATAACAATATAGAAAATAATAAAATTTATTTCAAATAAACGGGTTGACTACTTTCTGAGATCATTCAACCCAAACTTTAAAATCTTTCGCTTTTATAGAATAGTTCATGTGCACGGCACTGTAGTCAATTGGATGTCCTTTTTCGTCACCCAAAATGCTATTGAGTGTATTCAAGTAACTTAAAAAATAAAATGCACGACTGGCTCTTATGTAAAAGTACTTTGGAATTTAAAATACCCCCATTTTATAAATATAAAACATGGATTTAATGAGATAAAAATGTCCAAATGTATGGAATTGCCGTCTGATTAATCTTTTTAATATTTAAGTAATTTTTTATATGACAAATTCCCTTAAAATTTTTCGAGAACAAAATTTGGGATGCCAAATTTTAAGTATTAGGTAATATAGATTTTAGAAATAGTTTTTTCTTTCCAATATCTTTATATACAATATTATTTTAAACTTAAGGGGGCTCCTGTTGAAAATTTTTGGTTAAAATCGTTAGAGCTGTTGATGAGAAAGTCAAGAAATCAAAAAACGGTTCTATGACAGGTACCGTTAATAACATTTTGCCAGAAAAATTTTTTTGACCAAAATGTAGTCTATGTCCAATGTCCATAATATCACACCTAATTTTTTTTATCAAAATCGTTAGAACCGTTTCGAGATAAATAAGATTATGCATTACGGGTGTATGGGGGGAACCGTTAGTTTTGGAGCTAAAAAAAAATTTCAAGTTCTCCTCTAGGGATTCACCGAAGACCCTTAACTACCGAGATTGAAGAACATAGGTCTAGTGGGTAAGGCTGTAGAGAGAGGTACAGACATACAGACGCACTGAAACATGTTTTTTGTGTACTAAATCGTCCTTAAAATTTTTATAAACAAAAATGATATGCAAGTTATTAGTATTCAATAAAATACATTTTATAACGCAATTTAAAAATTTATTTGTGTATCCGTTTTCTAGATATTGAATTTTCAAAAAAAAATATATTATTTTTTTAAAAATCAAAAAACTATTTTTTCGAAAAAAATTTTAGATTATATTTTTTCGAGTGTATAGAAGCTCACGCATAAAAATTTTGGTTAAAATCGTTAGAGCTGTTGATGAGAAATTCGTAAATCAAAAAAACCGTTCTATGACAGGTACCGTTAATAACATTTCCCCCCAAACATTTTTTTTACCAAAATGTAGTCCGTGTCCATAATACTCGTATCATAATAAGTGAGATTATGCATTACTGGTGTATGGGGGTACTGTTAGTTTTAGAGCTAAAAAAAAATTTCAATTTCTCCTCTAGGGAATCACCGAAGACCCTTAAGTACCGAGTTTGAAGAAAATAGCTCCAGTGGCTTAAGCTCTAGATCGAGGTACAGACATACGGACATACTGGCATACAGACAAACACTTTATTCGTTTTCGCTATCATCGTAATGTCAACTTTGATCAAAATCTCGAGTTCCAGATGCAGAACTTGCCCTATAGTTAGTCTTAGTACCTATTACTAATAGGTACTCTATAACCTATATCGCAAGTAAAAAGAGCCAACCCCACATTGCTCAGCGATGTGACGATAGAATTAGAGAAACAAAAAAATGTGTGTGTGTCGGTTAGTTAGATAAACTATACAAATACAATACAGAAAAATTGAATATGTAGGATGTAGGTAGGTAGGTAGGTAAGAGAAAAAACGTAACTATTGAATGGAACAGATATTAAGAGAGAAAGAGCATGGGAAGAAAAGAAAATTAAAAATTTTGGAATGATAATGAAATGAAACAAAGCAGCGACCTTTCGTTTGTGATGAAATCTAATTCCTGGATAAAATAAATTCAAAAAGTTTATAATTTTATAATTTGTTTTTATTTATTTCTCAGGTTGTATGTGTAACTAAGAAGTGATTTTGGGCTTAAAATTTGCGCAACAATATTGACTTAATGAAGCAATGCTAATCTTTGTCGATTATTGTATAGGTTTTAAGATATGAGTGGTTGTATAAGTCAACTAATGAAAAGAAATGGACAAAAAATGTAAAATTCATAATATTTAAGTTTGACAAATTATTAATGAAAAAAAATAATAGCCATAAACACTCTTATAACAATATAAAAAATAATAAAATTTATTTCAAATGAATCGGTTGACTACTTTCTGAGATCGTGCGTATCAAACTTTAAAATGGTTTCGCTTTTATATAATAGTATAGATAACAATATAGAAAATAATAAAAATTATTTCAAATAAACGGGTTGACTACTTTCTGAAATCATTCAACCCAAACTTTAAAATGGTTTCGCTTTTATAGAATAGTTCATGTGCACGGCACTGTAGTCAATTGAATGTCCATTTTTGTCACCCAAAATGCTATTGATTGTATTCAAGTAACTTAAAAAATAAAATGCACGACTGGATCGCACAAACTTGCTCTTATGTAAAAGTACTTTGGAATTTAAAATACATTTTATAAACATAAAACATAGATTTAATGAGATAAAAATGTTCAAATGTATGGAATTGCCGTCTGATTAATCTTTTTAATATTTAAGTAATTTTTCATATGACAAATTTCCTTAAAAATTTTCGGGAACAAAATTTGGGATGCCAAATTTTAAGTATTAGGTAGTATAAATTTTAGAAATAGTTTTTTTTTTTCGAATATTTTTATATACAATATTATTTTAAACTTAAGGGGGCTCCTGCTGAAAATTTTTGGTTAAAATCGTTAGAGCTGTTGATGAGAAAGTCAAAAATTCAAAAAACCGTTCTATGACAGGTACCGTTATTAACATTTTGCCCAAAATTTTTGTTCACCAAAATGTAATCCATGTCCAATGTCCATGATATCACACCTAATTTTTTTTATCAAAATTGTTAGAACCGTTTCGAGATAAATAAGATTATGCATTACGGGTGTATGGGGGGTACCGTTAGTTTTGGAGCTAAAAAAAATTTCAAGTTCTCCTCTAGGGAATCACTGAAGTCCCTTAACTACCGAGATTGAAGAACATATGGCCAGTGGGTAAGGCTGTAGAGAGAGGTACGGACATACAGACGCACTGATAATGTTTTTTGTGTACTAAATCGTCCTTAAAATTTGTATAAACAAAAATGATATGCAAGTTATTAGTATTCAATAAAATACATTTTATAACGTAATTTAAAAATTTATTCCTGTATTCGTTTTCTAGATATTGAATTTTCAAAAAAAAATTATATTAGTTTTATAAAAATCAAAAAACTATTTTTTCGAAAAAAATTTTAGATTATCTTTTTTCGAGTGTACAGAAGCTCACGCATAAAAACCTTGGTTAAAATCGTTAGAGCTGTTGATGAGAAATTCGTAAATCAAAAAAACCCTTTTATGACAGGTACCGTTAATAACATTTCCCCCAAACATTTTTTTACCAAAATGTAGTCCGTGTCCATAATATCACACCTATTTTTTTTTATCAAAATCGTTAGAGCCATTTTCGACATAAGTAAGATTATGCATTACGGGTGTATGGGATGGTACTGTTAGTTTTAGAGCTAAAAAAAAAATTTCAATTTCTCCTCTAGAGAATCACCGAAGACCCTTAAGTACCGAGTTTAAAGAAAATAGCTCCAGTGGCTTAGGCTCTAGATCGAGGTACAGACATACAGACATACGGACATACAGGCATACAGACAAACAGACGGAATCGTCGGACCCACTTTATTCGTCTTCGCTATCATCGTAATGTCAACTTTGATCAAAATCTCGAGTTCGATTTTTTTTCCAAATGCAGAACTTGCTCTATAGTTAGTACCTATTACCTACTTATATCGCAAGTAAAAAGAGAAACAAAAAAAATGTGTGTGTGTGTCGATTAATTAGATAAACTATACAATACAGAAAAATTGTAGGGAGGTAGGTAAGAGAAATAACGTAACTATTGAATGGAACAGATATTAAGAGAGTGAGAGAGAGTATGGGAGCGGGAAGAAAAGAAAATTAAAATTGTTGGAATGATAATGAAATGAAACAAAGCAGCGACCTCACGATTGTGATGAAATCTAATTCCTGGATAAAATGAATTCAAAAAGTTTATAATTTTATATTTTGTTTTTATTTATTTCTGAGGTTGTATGTTTAACTAAGAAGTGATTTTGGGCTTAAAATTTGCGCAACAATATTGACTTTATGAAGCAATGCTAATCTTTGTTGATTATTGTGTAGGTTTTAAGATATGAGTGGTTGTATAAGTCAACTAATAAAAAAAAAATGGACAAAAAATGTAAAATCAATAATATTTAAGTTTGACAAATTATTAATGAAAAAACATTATAGCCATAAACACTCTTATAACAATATAGAAAATAATAAAATTTATTTCAAATAAATCGGTTGACTACTTTCTGAGATCGTGCGTATCAATCTTTAAAATGGTTTCGCTTTTATATAATAGTATAGACTAGCTGACCGTACAGAAACCGTCCTCACTAAATAATAAATTTACTTGCGATCGTTTTATGAATTTGTTAAACTGTTATGAAATTGGCCATAAGAATGGTAAAAAAGAGATATAAAGTATTTCTGAGTGATATGAGTCAAATGGGATTAATTTTTTAAGAATAAAAATAAACGATTCATACGAGGTATACTACTATCAAATAAAATCAATTTGAAAGTTCAAGCAATTTCATTGCATTTTGCAGAAAAAAATTATTTTCTAAAGCCTAGTACGCAGATCGCGCTAAATTTTATCTCCCATACAAAATTCTCTCCAAAATTTAGCCAAGCTAAAATTATGTGAAGCATTTTAACCGGAAGGTAAGCCCTTTGTCCATATATAAAATTCTTATATTTTATATACAAATCTAGGCTTTAACTTACAGAAAGTAAAATAGCGACCCCTATCACAACTGCAAGTACTACAATGCATTAAGGAAAGGACCGAGTCCTTCATATTATATACAATGCCGACCATAACTGAAGCTACTCTAACTCTATTACTGTTTTTATGAAAACTGAAAAATATACTAAATAAAAATAAAAACATAGGCGAAAATGTTCATTTTAATTTATTTATTATGTACAGAATACCGTAAGTAACTAAAAAAAAAGTAATTAGGCCTATTCGGCCACATCTGTTATTCTGCTGTAGATTTTCTGTTATGAATCATAAAAGATATCCACCTTAAAAGATCTTTTATGATTGGTATTCATAGGTTCGAAATTTTATAAAAGTCTGTTATGCCACTTCGAAAACGAGATCTGTTATGAAACTGAACTAAGGCCGGTATTCACCGAGCGCTCATAACTTAAGAAGCTCATAAACCCATTCACCAAGCAATATTAGTGAAGATCTACGAGCGCTCTTAAAAGTTAGGAGTGGTCCCGACTATCGAGCAAAAGTGATGATACATTTAAATAAAACATATTTGTTAACCATTTTGTTTCCTTAAAATAATTCAAATTTGTACCTAATACTTAGTTGGGAATCTCTTTAACCTCAAAACTTCTTGCAAACGCTTTGGCATTGAGTGGACTAGTTTCTTAGTCACTTCAGGCGTTATTTCTGGCCATTCTGCAAGAATTAATTCTTTTAGGTTGGGATTTATTCCTTATCTCGTGGTTCCATATACATTTTTCAAGGGTGTCCCACAGGTTAGGTTAGGTTGTTGGGCTGACAATTGATGTTGCTATTGTCACACTTAGATCAATGTAGATCCATTGTGTTACCCGTGAGTGTTATCACTCTTTCCTGATAAAACCTATGTATTCTATTAATCAGTCAAGCCATTTTGAGGCATTGACTAGATTATCAAAGAAGTAGCTACCAAGCCATTTCCTTCTCTGGTGGCATAGTGACGGGCAATGACAGAGAAAGTGTGATGTGTCTTCATGTACCTCTTCATCACCACATCCTCAGCATAGGTCATCTGTACTTAGTTTCATTTTAAATTTATGGTATTTCAATAAATTATGTCCGGTGATTATGCTCGTAAGAGAGCGAAGGGACTTCTTACTAAGTTGTATAATTTTGTCAGTTCTCTGCTTGTTAAACCAGGGCCATATTTTCCTAGTAGTATCACAGGTGTCAAGTAGATTCCACCTTTCATTGGATTTCCTTAGGATTATGTCTTAAATTTTCTGTTTAATGTTACAGAGTGGGATGCTTACCATCTCTGCTTGACTAGCGTCGAGCGCTGATCCCTGTCTTGCCAACTCATCGGCATTTTCATTACCTGGTATGCCGCTGTGTTCCGGTACCCAGCAGAGTCTAATATTGTGCTGCGTGCCAAGAACCTTAAGCTCTTCGCGGCAGCAGGAGACAAGCTTCGATTTTATCACAGTGGCAGAAATCGCTTTTATTGCCGCTTGGCTGTCAATGTAAAAGGTGATTATCAGCCCGTGGTATCGCCATCATTGATACCTGTCTAGCAGATGTTGTCACTGCCAGGACCTCCGCTTGGAAGACACTGCTATGATCTGGGAGCCTAAGTGAGTTGTTTAGCTCAAGAGTTTCTAAGAAAAAGCCTGCACCAACACCTGTGTCCATTTTGGAGCCATCAGTATAGATTGCTATTTCTGATTCAGTAGTGTAGGGTTGGTTGTTCAGCCATTCTTCTCTGCTTGGAAAGGCAGTTTGGAATGGTTTATAAAAGTCAAGCACGGGTGTTGTATAATCTGTAATGATGTTATCACCCAAGTATTTCTGAAGAATTTGAGCATGTCCTATTGCGCTGTTTTTCCAGGTATTAGTCTGGCTTAGCCTTAAGGCGCTATATGCTGCGGATTCCTGTACGAAAAGGTCTAGGGGTTTCAGGTTGAGTATCGCCTCCAACCCTGCAGTTGGTGTGGATCTCATGGCACCCGTAATCCCAATGCACGCGAGTCTCTGTACTTTTGCCAGAGTTTTGAGGTTCGGGCTTTTTTCCGTTGCATTCCACCATACCAAATTACGAGTATCATAGGTTAGTATTGGTCTGATTATCGCCAAATACATCCACCTGATAATTTTTGGACTAGGTCCCCAGAATTTCCCAAAGATTCTGTTACAGGAGTAGAATGCAATCATTTCTTTTTTCGCTATTTCCTTAGTGTTAAGACTCCAGTTTAATTTCCTATCTAGAATCACACCAAGATACTTTGCATGATCTGAAATCTTTAGCGGGGTGCCTTCAATTAAAGGTATTCTGAAGTTTGGTATTTTCCTTTTATTTGTGAAGAGGACATATTCTGTTTTTGACGGGTTAACCATCAGGCCGCACTTTCTAGTCCATCTATTAACCTTAGAAAGGGCGTATTCAATCTGTTCACTGATAGTGGGTAAGAATTTACCTGTAGCTAATAACCAGCACCCAAAGGAGTGGTGAGAGAACTCCCCCCTGTGGGGTGCCCCTGGATGTGGACACTCTCATCTGTATCCCTGCCAGTTCCGAGTTAATTTGCCTGTTCTTTAGCATGCACATAACCCAACGTATTATCGATTTTATTGTCTACTAGAGCTGCCTTTACCGCTTTATTGTTCACGTTATTGAAGGCTCCTTCAATATCGAGAAACGCAGCAAGGGTATATTCTTTGTCGCTCAATGTCTTCTCAATCGTGCTAACGACGCTGTGAAGTGCCGTTTCTACTCGTACACTCTTCCCCTTTGTGTAGGCGTGCTGAGCTGGGGATAAATCAACCAGTTTCAGAGTGCCACGAATATGTAGGTCTATCAGTCTTTCAAACGTTTTAAGAATAAACGATGTCAGACTAATTGGCCTGAAATCTTTTGCTTCTGTATGACTGGGCTTTTGGAATGAAAACCACTTTGACTTCGCGCCATGATAAAAGAACATATCCCCATTTTAGACTGTTAAGGAATATGTTTTTCAGGAGCGGTATTATTTGGATTTCGCTTTTCTGTAGCATCATTGGGAAGATGCCATCAAGGCCAGGGGATTTATACGGAGAAAAGGAATGGATTGCCCATCTTATCTTTTCTTCCGTTATAATATCCGATGGTATAATGTGTTCCGTGTAGGGTTCTGTTTCCAGGTTGCTGTCATTTGACCCGCAACCCGGGAAGTGAGTATTTATCAAGTGCTCAAGAGTCTCATTGCAGGATTCTGTCCAGCACCCAGTGGGCGTTTTAAGAGATCCTAAAGGGATTGAATCTTTGGAAAGAATTTTCCTTAGTCTAGCAGATTCGTTTGTCCCCTCGATTTCACTGCAAAAAGTTCTCCATGAGCTTCGTTTCGCTCGTTGCGTTTCTGCTTTAAATTTTCGTTGACTGGTTTTATATACTTCCCACACTCAAAAAATTTATTAGTAAAATGGCTACGAATGATATTCGTAAAGAAAATATTCGTGCATTGTACTAATATTCGTAACATGTACGAAGTATTTGTACAGTGCTACATCTACGAATGAATTTGTAAAGTTTTACTAATAACTGTGGTAGTATCCACGAATCTATTCGTTTAATGCACTAATTTTATTCGTAAACAAGAAGTTAACAATTTTGTGGAGTACATTGTACGAATTATTGTGTACATATAACTAATAACATTCGTTAATTTCTCGTACGAATGACTTCGTACTTTAATCTTTTATTTACTAATAAATTCGTACTATTTACTAAGTAAAACTACGAGTAATATTAGTAGACAGAATTCATTCGTAGGTTGACCGTACGCATTATGCGTAGAATGTACTAATAACTTCGTATTTTTATCAAGTACATTAGTATTATTTACTAATCATGAGTAAAAAATAATATGTGTTCAGCTCTAAAAATTAAATGTATTCCATTCGTCAACACGTTGAAACGTGTTTCTTGCTGCAGTGAGTCTGAATTCATTAATAATTTTGTAAATTCATACGGTGTATATATAAGATACAAATCTTGAGGACCAGATCAACATCGAAAAGACGAGGTGAGTAGTTAGACATAAGTACATACATATGCCTTAAAGCTTATTTTATATTTAGCATACAGCATCCACAAGCAGCAGAACATACATATGTGCGATTTTTTTACTAAAGGAATTTTAATGTAAGTACAAATTTGTTTCGAAAGATTTTCAATATCAAATGTTAAATTTATTTTCAGTTGCCCTTAAAAAAAAAGGAGTTTGGAAATATTACTTTCATTTTTAATTATACTTATAATAAATTAATTAATTTTAAGATACTTTTTATTTTGTTTTTAACTTTATTCATATATATGACAATAAAATGAATTAAAAAACTATTTTTAACTTAAAAAATACATTACCTTTTGTTATTATTTCTTACAATGGATATTTAAGGAAATTTCAGAGAACGTATTTATGGTAGTAAGTTCTACAATAATATTCGTACAATATACGAATGGAGCTGTATAATTTACGAATGAATTACAGGTGCATTAGTAAATATTACAATGATATTCGTACAATATACGAATGGCATTGGTAAATATTACAATAATATTCGTACATTGTACCGATAATATTCGTACAATATACGTTTGTTTTTCTACGAATACTAATAAAATATTAGTAAAATGTGGTGGTCCCTCCGTCCCGTCATATGGCATATAGCAAGATGCCAGGATGAGTGGTGGGAGCCCGATCCGCTCTAGCTTCACGGCAGTCTGGTCTAGATTACTATATGTAGATAGAAGAAAAAGATAAAACTGTTTCTTAGCTACAATGTAAGTTCTAAAATTACTGTTTGATACCACTTGTGCAGTTTTGAACAGTGTAAGTCCTTTTTAGTGCAGGCCCTTAATTTTGCCACCTGCGATCCAGGGTTCTTCAATAAGGGCGATGTCTATTTGCCTACTCTCCATGAGGTAAACAAGGTTGGCGCTGGCTGCTTTACTATGTTGGAGATTAATTTGTACTGATTTCATGTTCATTAGACTGGGCCAAAAAAATTGACTATTTTTTTTTTTTGAAAGATATATCGAGAATATCATTCAGAATGACAAAAAAAAATTTTCGTAAAAGTTTGAGCCCTTAATATCAATTTTAAGAGGGCTATCATCGCTAATTTTGATTTTTAGTCATAATTTCATGTTTTGCGTCAGAACTGACAAAACATTGAAGTAAAAAAAATTCATTTTGACTTACTTTTGTATAAAATTAAATTCCCTACAAAAAAGGTCTAATTGAAAATTTTCGTCAGACAAGCAGGGTTTGAGTAATTAAGCTTAATAAATTGTTATTTTTCGTTAGTTACAAAATTCCAAATTAAAAAAGTAAAATCGAAGAAAAATAACAATTTATTAAGCTTAATTACTCAAAAACGGCTTGCCTGACGAAAATTTTCAATTAGACCTTTTTTGTAGAGAATTTAATTTTATATAAAAGTAAGTCAAAATGAATTTTTTTTACTTCAATGTTTTGTCAGTTCTGACGCAAAACATGAAATTATGACTAAAAATCAAAATTAGCGATGATAGCCCTCTTAAAATTGATATTAAGGGCTCAAACTTTTACGAAAATTTTTTTTTGTCATTCTGAATGATATTCTCGATATATCTTTCAAAAAAAAAAATAGTCAATTTTTTTGGCCCAGTCTAATGTTCATAGTTTATTAAAAACCTCCCGCCCCTTACTTACTTGCTTTTTCTTGTTGGCTATTAGTCGCAGTTTGCACCGGTTTATCCCGATCCGAACTTTGAAGCCAATTTTCCTCAAAAGTGGTAGACTTGTGACTGAGCTGCTCAACCACTTCTGTGCCGTCTTTCGTCTGCTCTCCCATCTCAAGCACTTTCCAGTTCTCACTGAGCTGCTCAGTATTTAGGGATTGCAGGTACCTCTCAATGCGGTCCCTAGGGATGGTCGGTCCTCGCATCATCATCTTCGCTTTGGGTCTGTTAAGGTCTTTTATTTCCTTAAGCCCCATAAGGCGAAGGTTTGCATTTGGCCAGGGAGTAATCGTTCTTTTGACGAAGTCCTGCAGCCACACGAGAGTATAATCGTCTTCGCATGTCAGCATCTTGAATCCGTGGACGGTTCTGAGATTACCGAAGAGAGGCGGTTGCCCGTTCTTAACGATAACGTCGTTCACCTCGTCCAGGATTCTGACTTCCATCAACTGCCATTGATCATCGGAGAGTTTTCGGGAGGGTGTACCGAAATCCGCAATGGCAAATTGTCACTTCTCCGTAGTCCCTTCCGTGATCAAGGTCTTTCTTCTCTTCGTTTTGGGTGAAGGATTCGTAGGCGAAGATTTATCATCCTGCCTCGTTCTTTTAGACGCCGTTGAGTTTGGTTCAGGGTGGGGCGTAGTGCCGACCGTCTCCTTTCCCGCTCTCAAGGTATTTGCCTTTGTTTTCGTCGAGTTGTTCGTTATGTCAGTGCTCGTCAAGGTCTTTGGTTTTTGAGTAGCATTGCCCAGCGCTAGCTTCTCCCTGGCCGTTAAGGATTCGGGATTTTTGCTATATAGACGCCGGAAAATCCTCTCAACGTTCCGTGGTTCCTTTTTCAGAACCCGTTGGGTGAGATTTCCAGCACTCCGTGAGGCCTTCTTCTCGATTACGGTATTCTTTGTCGTGTTCGCTGTCGTGTTTGTTGTTAAGTCAATGACACTACTTCCACTCGATAAAGATGGAAGAGACGTGCCGGAGTTGCCTATGGGGCTAGTGCCCCTAGCGCCACTCCCACACGGCCCCACCATATCTATCTCCAACGGTTCCACCTCCATACCTGGCTCCATACCAGGTCTGGTTGGGAGAAGTGGTCCCGCTGTTTGCTTCAGCAGCGTCGTCGTAGGCGTATTCGTCGAGGGGATCTCCAATGAGATCGGACTTTCCATTGATTGGATTTTACCAGTCGGCGGATTGGGCGGTCCCATTAGAGTATTCACGCTCGTACGCTCTGTAGAATTCACCTCTTTGGACGGCTGGGAAAGTACCCTTCCTGTCTTCTTAGGATCATTCGCCAGAAAAGCACGAGCGTTTTGAAGACGTCTTCGTTCAATGTCGTTGAGTTCCTTCCAATTCCGACTTCCAAGTCGTTTGACCGTCTTCTTACAGTTGGAGATTCTACTCCGAACTGAAGTGGTCAACAACCCTGAGAAGGCGGAGCTGGCAACGGAACACGCGTCGTCGTCTGAAAGTACCCTTCCTGTCTTCTTAGGATCATTCGCCAGAAAAGCACGAGCGTTTTGAAGACGTCTTCGTTCAATGTCGTTGAGTTCCTTCCAATTCCGACTTCCAAGTCGTTTGACCGTCTTCTTACAGTTGGAGATTCTACTCCGAACTGAAGTGGTCAACAACCCTGAGAAGGCGGAGCTGGCAACGGAACACGCGTCGTCGTCTGAAGGGGTGACGAGAAGGTCTTCTTCCTCTTATGTTGTAAATGTCGTTGTCGTTATCTTTGTCGTCTTGTCTTGTTGTTGTTGTTCATTTTTATTGGTCACTGGCGACTTATCCCCTCCTCCTGTTGGAGAGGCCAAGCCCGCGCCGCCGGCAGCCGTGACTTCTGTCGACGTTTCAGCGTATATCCCCGCTGGTGTTTTGTTCGTTTGTTGTGAAAAGTCCATAGTTTTATCGTTGTGGGTTCCTCTTAGTTGGCTTAAAACCTCAGCAGATCGACTGAGGATTTAATAAATATAAATCTAAAGCCGATCAGCTGAGGCTTCCAACGTAAGCCTCCCCACCGCAACAAGGTGGAAACCCGGCGAGGAGGAAGGGTGTCCCACAAGTGCTCAATGGGATTCAAATCAGGACTTTGTGATGGTGTTACAAGCATGCGATCCACATCTTCACACCTAGAGCGGTGTGTTTGAGATCATTGTCTTGTTGGAAATAAAACTCGTCTCTGATCCTCAATTTCTCAGTGCTTTCGTGAAGGTTTTCCTTCAAAATGTTAAGGTAAACATTATTTCCTCAATGATTACCAAATCTTTCCTATCATTCTTTCTCTTCCGTAACTTCACGCCGGCGCTGTGTTGCCATCTAACACGAATATGTTAAACTTGGACTCATCCGAGAATATGACGTCATCCGAAAATTCGGTGGTTTTATTTGTATACCCATTTGCAAGTTATTCGTTTTTTCTTGTTGTCATCGCTCACATAAGGTTTTTTACAAACTACGCAATTGCTGTAGTCAGACCTATGGTATGGAGCGATCTTCCAACACTCCACTCGGAAACCGTTTTGTTTAAATTACTTGCAATGTGGATGGCTATTTTTGGTGCACTTTTAAATGGATCCTTTTGAATAATTCGCTTACGAGGTCGCCCTGATCGTTGCTGGTTTTCAATTCTTTTTTCATTATTGAACCGATTAACCACCTTCTGCACCGTTGATTTTGATCTGCTCACAATTTCATTGATTTCTTTAGAGGATTTACCGTTTTTGTGATGGTTTACTATAATACTTTTCTCTTCAATTGTTAATTATTCTTTTCTATTCATTTTGTACGTCTAACTTTAAACTATTTGCACGTTAAAGTATTTACAAACATCAATTATGACACAATAAACAAAGCTTTAACTGTTTTATTTTGAAATTGCATTGTTTCTTTTTAAAATGAAATAACTGTATAAAAAAAAACAATAGGTACCAACACTTTTTCTCGATAAAATTGAAATGCATTTTTTTTAAATTGCGTTTATTTAAAATACATATTTTGTTGGGTAACGGGGTTTTTTAAAAATTTTTATGTTAAATCATCTGTGTTCAGCTGATGACTTATTATGACTGACTGTCTTTATTAATTCATTAATATTCAAAATAATCTTCTGTTTACATTTTGTTCTTTCTTTTATAATTTTGTTTACATTTTGCTTTTTAATAATACGATACCTTATTTGTGACTTAGGTTACATTTTAAAGTGAATAAAATAAAAATAACAAATAACAAATACTTGTGCATTAGGGAATAAATTAAAATAGTAATGAACTTGATTTCCGTGGGAAATTAAGTTCAAGGATAAGATAATGTATAGAATGAATAGTAGCATTAATGAGAAGCAAATATAGATGGGGTTGTGGGAATATAATATGTAACCTCTGCCCCCTTTTTTTTAAATTCTCCTGAATTTTGGGGGTATCTTTACTAATATTATTGATTGAAATTTTTAAATTTTTATTTTTTCTTATAAAATAAATGGTAAGAAATATAATAATTAGAAAAAATAGTGAAATTACAGAATAGTGTACATTTTTATGTAATTTGAGTATTTGTATGTTTTCTAGATTTACAAAGTTTTTAAGGATTATTTCTTCAAAATTTAAACTTTTAGAAAAATTATATTTCGTATTTTCTTCATAAAAAAATCTATCAACAAATTTATCGTTCTTATTACTAAAAGTTTGATTTAATATTTGTATTGAACAGTTATTCAGTACAATCAAATAGTTTCCATTAAGATTTATTTTACGATCATCGCAATTGTTTATTAATTCTATATTGTTCATGTTTTTACAAAGTATAGTATAATCATCTAGTGATTTTATTTCAATAGCATTATTTTCTTTTAGTTTACAGTTATGATTTAAAATACAATTATTAATTGGTATTAATTCTTTTTCATATAGGATTTTTGCATCATATTCATACATTGTTTCGTTAATTTCTATGGCATATTGATCTTCAATTATTACTTCGTGTTTAGTTTCTGTGGGGCTAGCTGTTATTAGTTTAAAATCGACTAACTTGTAAGTGTTTGGTATTTTCATAGCTATTATGAGTCTATTTTTATCGTATTTTAAAATTCCTACTCTTACGTTTTTTAATTTATAAAAGTCCAATCTTGTTTCTGTTATTTCTGTTGCTGTTAATATGCTTGGGTGAACCATTCCTAACTTTATCTGTGCTATAGTATCTATAATTTGGTTAACTTTATCTTTTAAAAATAGTAATTTTAATATTTGATCAGTTTTAAATTGCTGTTTAATAATGCGTTTTTCATTAATAGATAATTCTTTGTATGTTTGAACTAATTGTTTTCTATCTGTTTCAATTATATTCTTAAGATCAAAGATCGAGTCGTTAAAATGGGAATTTATTTTAATTTGCTTGTTTAAGTTAAAAATTGCATTACTATCATTTTCCTCTATAGTATTCAAATGTTTTATAATTTCTTGTCTGTCATTGCCATCCATCGTTCCAAAAAGCCATTTTTGTACTGTTCCTACGATATTAATAATTCTTCGTTTTTGTCTAGTCTTTTCTGGTTCTATTGCCGAAATTTTGGCTTGAATGTTTTCTATTGTTTTCCTTACTGTCATGTCATCTCCTATTTGTAAATCCTTAACACCATTTTTTATTGAATCAAGAGTTTGTCTAAGATCTTGGATATTTATAATGTGAAGTATGGTTTGTGTGTCGTGAATAATTTCAGTTTGTCCCATATTTATAATGGAGTATCCATTTTCTGTAGTTAATTTGTTAATTGTCAGCGTTGACAGTCCTGGTGTTACTTGTGTCAGTAGTAGATATGCTAAGATTGTCATCTGCATAGACGAGGTCGTTTTAAATTAATTGGATGTTCTCTTTCTAATATTTTAATCCTATATCTTGGCTCATTTTTATAGTAATTCCTCTTATAGTTCTTAATTGGTGCTACCCGCCTATTTTCATTGTATTCTTCACGCTTTTCATTAAGTTTTTCAGTTCGTATCTCTTTTTCTGTTTGAAGTTGTCTTCTTAAAGTAGCTATATCTGCAAACATCGCTTCTTCTGGTGTCATTTTAAGAGTTGAATGATATCTATTATTATAATTGTTCACTGCTCTATGAATTTTTTGAATTAATGAAATATCTAAATTTCTCATCGTAACCAATTGAAGGGTTGTAAGTCATCATAACACAGCTAATGAGTTCTCAATAATTGATGGTTTGGCCTCGTGTGGACTTAGTCAATTTAATGGGGCTCTCAACAGTTTCAACAATATTTTGGACTTAGTTTTTTTCTCGAACACTATAAATTCGGATACATCTGTAACCCCTGCTGATATCATACTATTAAAAGAAGACCGGCACCACCCAGCTCTAGATATATCATTAAACATCAGCCTGTGCAATGACTTTGACAAATCAAATGAAAATCTTGAGTTCAACTTTAAAAAATGTAATTTTGATCAATTATTTAATTTGTTGTGTAATGTTAACTGGAATCAAGTTTTTTTTAATTGTAATATTAACGAAATGTGTTTAAAATTTTATGATATCCTTTTTAAATGTTTTTATGAAACAACTCCACTACGTAAATCTTGCAGTAGATCTCAAAATCCACCATGGTTTAATACTGAGCTTAAAAATCTAAAAAATAGAAGAAACAAAGCATGGTTGAAATATTCCAAATCCAGAGCTGATGAAGATTATATCGCTTACTCCGATCTGAAGTCTATGTTTTCTGACTACTCTAATATTTTATATTCCGATTACATTTTAAAAATCGAAAATGATCTAAAACGAAATCCTAAAAATTTCTGGAACTTCGTGAGTAGTAAAAGAAAAATTGACGGCTACCCCAACTCTATGTCTTTTAATAACGTAACCAGTCATGATTCTGGAGAAATATCTAATATGTTTGCTAATTTTTTTAAAGATGCATTTGTAGAGTCTGGTTCTCACGAACCCTCTGATTTTTCACCTTCCCTCCCTATTTTTTCACACCTTAACACAATTAACTTCTCTATTTGTGAAGAATCTATTGTTCAGAATATTTTGAAACTCGACGATTGTTTTAGCCCTGGTCCTGATGGCGTACCATCTAGTGTATTAAAGAAATGTGTATCTTATTTATCCTATCCCCTATATGTTCTATTTAATGAATCTTTAAATTCTTCAATATTTCCTTCTATGTGGAAAAGTGCTTTCATTATACCCATCCATAAAAAAGGGTCAAAAAACGATATAACTAACTATCGCCCTATTGCTAAATTGTCTGTAATTCCCAAATTATTTGAATCCATTATCTGTAACGTCTTATCTTTTAGTTGTAAATCTATTATTTGTGATAGCCAACATGGTTTTGTCCAAAAGAAGTCGCCTGTTACAAATCTGTTTCACTTTACCTCTTTTTGTATCGATTCCTTTGAAGATCGAAAACAGGTGGATTGTGTATTTACTGATTTTAGCAAAGCCTTTGATAAGCTTTGTCACAAAACTCTAATTAATAAACTAATTGGCTTAGGGTTCAATGAAAACTTTCTAGTCTGGATATCATCTTATTTAGAAAACAGGAGGTATACTGTTACTTTTCGTAATGAGCGTTCTGATCAATTTTTGGTCAACTCAGGTGTTCCACAAGGGAGCCATCTAGGCCCATTACTATTTGTTCTATATATCAATGACTTGACATCAATTATAAAAAATTCATCTGTGCTTATCTATGCCGATGATATCAAAATTTTTAAAAGAATAGCCTCCATCAGCGACTGTGAACAACTTCAAGAAGACATTTATAGGTTCAGGGAATGGTGCAATACTAACCGTCTTTTGTTAAATATTGACAAGTGTAAAACAATGTGTTTTACGCGCAAAAAAAATGTGTTAACTTACAACTATATGTTAGATTCTTTTACATTATGTAGAGTGTCCGTTTTTTCCGATCTAGGGATTATTCTAGATTCTAATTTAACATTTATTGATCACATTAACTTTATTATTAAAAAAGCTAATAAAACTTTGGGATTTATAAAAAGATTCTCCCGTGACTTCGTGGATCCTTACGTTCTTAAGCTTCTCTACATATCTTTTGTCAGACCAGTACTCGAATATGGCTGTGTAGTCTGGGCGCCATACTATTCAGTTCATATTAACAGACTTGAGGGAATCCAAAAGAGATTCTTACGATTCTGTCTTCGTTTTCTTCCTTGGTAAGATCGACACTGCCCCCCTATAACAATAGACTCATCTTAATAAATCTCCCTTTACTCTCAAAACATAGACAATATCTACAACTATGTTATATTATAAAATTAGTCAACGGATCAATAATATCTCCATCAGCTCTGTGCCGCTTGAATTTTAGTTTTAGTCAAGCTAGCTTGAGAAATCAACGGTCTCTATATCCTAACTTTAGCAGAACAAACTATGGTATGTACAGTCCCTTAAATCAATTGATTTCAGTTTTCAATAAGTATAATTTTTTAATTTCTTCAGTTAATAACAATTTAAAATGTAGTAAATTTAAAGAAAACTTTTTTAATACATAATTGTAAGTAAATTCATATTTGTAATGTTATCTAGTTTTAAGTTTTGTAACGTTAGTACTTTAACGGATTAAATAAATAAATTAAATTAAAGGGTCTAAGTGCCATTTTTATAATTTAGAGATAAACGAGAAAAACATAAGCAAAAGCCCTTTGGCACTTATGCTATACCACAACTTTATTTGTGTGTGTGTACAGTTTTAAAAGAAATAGGCACTTGAATCCATTTTGATATTATAAGGCTTGGCCCTTAGATTGTATTTTGATAAAAATATTGATTTTTTGGCACTTAGGCTCGTATTCACCGAGCGCTCCTAAACGGCTCTTAACTTTACGAGGCTCTTAACTTGAAATTTCTGTGGGGTATTCACCAACCACTCGCAAGTGTTTTTCGAAGTTCGAAAATGAGAGCCACTCTTTCTTGTTCAGGCATACCCAAACTGTGAAATGTTGTGGAATGTTGGTCTTGACAGCAAATGGATGCTCTTCTACTTGGCATTGCTCACATGGATTCGAGTCAAATGCGTGCGTGGCACTTGCACAAGCGAACAAACTTTCGAAGAGAGCGCTCGTAAGTTAGGAGTGGTCGGGACCACTCCTAACTTTTAAGAGCGCTCGTAGATCTTCACTAATATTGCTTGGTGAATAGGTTTATGAGCTTCTTAAGTTATGAGCGCTCGGTGAATATCGGCCTTAGACCCTTTAGACTTACAACCCTTCAATTTTTCTTGCAATGTAGAATGAAATCTTTCGATATCACTATTACCTGTATGGGTATTGGGTTTTGTGAGATGGAGGTTTACTTCTTGTTCGTTAAAGAATTCTTTGAGATTTTCCGATTTGAATTCTTTGTCGGCAATTATTTTCTTCGGTTTACCGAACTTTGAGAAATGTTCTTCTAATGTCTCTATTTTGTTCGCCCAATTTCGAATTGGCAAGTAATAAGCGTATGACTTTTTTGTAAATTTATCTATTAGTGTAAGGAATGGGTGTTTCATGAAATAGTAAATGTCTATATGTAAGATTTCGTTTGGTCTCGTAGGAGTTTCACTTAATTCATATTTCTTTTTTATTGGGTTTCTTTCATATTTGGTTTCTAAACATGATTTGCAGTTATTTATAATTTTTGTTATTTCTTTAAATATTTTGGGATAGTAAAATATGTTTTTCAAACTATGATAGGTTTCAATTATGCCACTGTGCATACTTTCTTTAGTGTGATATAACGATATTTGTTTATGGAGTTCGTCCAATGACCTAATTTCTCTGGCTCTAAGAGTTGCTTTAATAAATCTTATTCTATCATTACTAAATAGTTCTATTAACAACTGTTGGATTTGATTAAATTCTGAATATCCAAGTTCTGTGTAAATTCCTGTTAAACCTGGTTTTATAAAACGTCTAAGTAAATCTATCCAATATTCTCTACTTTTTGTCATATCAACTTGAATAATTCTTCTTCCGTTTAAAATTTCTATTTAATGATTAACATTGTTTTTTAATATTAATTGTGTTTTATATTTTTGTTGACTATTGTTTCCTTAATCGGAATGTGATCTTAAAGTTGTTGTTCTTGTGAGTGTACTGTTGCAATATCAGATACATTATCAATTGATACTTCCTCTATACATTTTTTATTTAAATCGTTTTCTGGTATCCTAGACAAAAAATCTGCTACTTTGTTCTCTTTTCCTTTTAGATATTCTATTTCGAATTGGTATTCTTGTAATTTAAGTAACCATCTCTGATTTCTCTGACTAAATTCTTTACCATTATATTTTTTATTTAGGTATTTAATTGGCTGGTGATCAGTTATAATAGGCGTTTTTCTTTTTTAGTTCAGTATAGAGCTCCGAACAGAGTCCGAGCATGTCGAGCATGTTCCGAACATCCTCTGAACTAAGCGTGCTCTGAGCGCTCTGAGTATTTTTTGAAACACACCTGAACACTTAGCTGTCGACATTTTTTTTTTAAATTTCCATCTGTCAAATTCCTGTGTTAAGCATTGTACTCTGTCTGCTCAGTTATTTTATTCTGAGCTTATAGAGCGCACTCTGAACACGCTCAGAACATGCTCAGAACGAAACACATTTACGAAGCTCTGAACGCTCTGAACTAAAAAAGAAACACAATTTATTTTTTGACAACTCAGGCTCTGTTCTGAACTAAAAAAGAAAAACGCCTAATGGAACCTATCGGGAATCTCCCTGGAAATTTTGTTTCCCTCGGAATTTTTTGTTCCCACGGAATTTTTTTCGTCAATCGTTAATCTCCCTCGAAACTTTTCCCGTCCGATAAAAAGAAGTACCATACATCTGTTGTCCAAAAACACCTTTGAATTAGGTATATGTAGTTTTAAGGCTTTCAATAACATTAAAATCCCTCAGAAATAGAAGAAAATCACGATAGCCATAAATTACGCGGGAATATTTCGAACTCATTGACGATCGCGATTTTTCGAAAATGGGAATTCTTCCCAGGGGAATTTTATTCACGATAGCACCCAATATTAAATTTTTTCCCCCATAGATATGGTCTAAAATAAGTGACTGACCTTACTATTGCTAAAAACTCTTTGTCAGTCACCGAATATTTTTTTTCATGATCATTTAAAGATCGTGATGCGTAGCACACTGGCTGACCTTCCTTCCGCTCACCGTGAACACTCCCTTATATACTCAAACAAGTTGTTCTCGAAGGATCTTGTCTAGAATATTCTATTTGCTTGGAATAAGGGGAAATTCATATGGAGATAGAATGTTCTAGTAGTTAGTTTGGAATAAGGGGAAATTTAGATGCGATGGAAAAGAGCTTTTTTTTGTTCCTTCATAAAGCAGATATGTAATTCCGAATAGATGGCGCTGTAGGAGTATAAAGCTCTGTTCGCAACAATAGGATGCTTGATGATATTACGTTTTAATGTCTCGAATGATTGGATATATTCCAGATCATTAATGTTAATTTTTGAATCTTTTTTTTAGGTATTTGATCATAGGGTATGCTATTTTTGCATATTCCTTGACGAATTTTCGGTAATAACCGGTGGCTCCTAGAAATGATTTAATTTGTTTTTCGGTCTTAGGAAGATGATATTCTTCAATACATTTGACTTTATTCGGATTTGGTTTCATCCCTTCAGATGTCAGGACATGTCCTAGGAATTCCGTATTTTTTTTTTCATAAAAGAGCATTTATCGAACTGAATTTTTAGGTTGTGTTCAGAAAGTTTTCTGAAAATTAGGGTTAGAGATTGCAAATGTTCTTTTAGACTTGTTGAAAAAATTAAAATGTCATCTAAATAGACAACACAAATTTTATTAATATATTCCCTTAAAATTTCATTCATCAACCTCTGAAAGGTTGCCGGCGCATTTTTTAACCCAAATGGCATTCTGAGGTACTCATAGAGTCCATTAGGTGTCAAGAAAGCCGTTTTTGCAATATCTTTAGGATGAACTTTGATTTGGTGATATCCTTTTGCAAGGTCTATCCAGGAGAAATATTGAGCTCTACCCAGTTTGTCTAGTATACTCTCAATATTTGGAATGGGGAATTTATCGTCAATAGTTATCTCATTTAACTTACGATAATCTACGCACAGTCTAAACTTCTTTTTTCCTGAACTATCCATTTTCTTTTCAACTACAACAATTGGGGATGCATACCTACTATTTGATTTTCTAATGATTCCTTGATCCTTCATTTCCTGCACTTGCCGTCTGACTTCATCCTCGTGTTTTGGCGGTAATCTATATATTTTAGCGTGTACTGACTGATCTCCTGTTGTTTTTATTTCATGCATAACCGTATCTGTATTTGTTAACTGATCGCCCTCGAAATAAACTAAATTTTTAAAGTTTTTTAGTAACTTTTCTATTTCTTCTCTTTCCTCTGCGTTTAGATGGTTTAAATCTATTTCTTTTCCTTCTCCTAAGAGTTCGAAACAATCGAATGTCGTTTTTTTTTTCTTCGTTATAAAGTGGAATTCTTACGTCATTATTTAATATAAGCGTTCTGTTATCAACATTGACATACTAGATATGGACTGCTAGTAGCTGATTACAGAATGGTCCAACGGATTACCAAACGACACTAGCCCTCGTGCCGACACTGACGGAAAATTTGAGTACTATGAAATGGAACCAGTGCTAAAGGGGCTAATGTGCAAATAGTCCAATTGCCAAATCTGAAAATTTCCCTTTTTAATTTTTCCTTTTTCATTTTTGTTTTCAACGTATAAATATATACTGCAACACAGTTTACGTTGCATTTACTTGTATTATCTATTAACAAATATTATTATTGTTTGTAAAAACACTTTTATTAAAGCAATTAGTTTCACTTTTACAAATAATTTTAATTTTTATACTAGAAATCAACAGATAAGCTAAGATCTTTTTGGCTAGAGCGAAAATATTTGCAAAAAAATTAGTTATGCAAATAAATCCTAATTTTGATTTAAATTAACAACTCACTTTAGAGAAAAACCAATCCTACAATTTTTATCAAATTTCAAAAAACTTTCTTTAGGTGCTTTTTATTATTCACAAATCTATCTGGATCCGGATCTGGATCTTCCTTTGAAAATAAAACGATACGGATCTTAGTGACAGCAGTGTTATAAGTCCGTCTCTTTTTATCCTTGGGTTTGTAAATTTTAAATTATGTCTTGTCTTTTTTCTTTACACTATAGCTTACACTACCTTGCCATAAAAAGCCATCTACTCGCCAGTGTAATAACTGATTTTTGGATCTTTGAAATAGATCCCGATAGAAAACAGGATCCCAAATTGTTTTTGTAATACATGTTAAAACTTAATCCAGATCCGGATCCAGATAGATTTGTGAATAATAAAACGCACCTTATCTTAAACTGGAACTGTAAGGCTAGGCGCGCACATTCAATTTTTAGTTTCTCAACTTCTTGGTTCGAGCAACTAAAAAGTTTGTGTTTTGACACAAACTAAACGATTGCCTAAAATGAGTTCGCTATTTTGTGTAACAGCCGATTATCTCTCTAACCATAGACTAGCACCGTTTCTTCAAAGCAATGTCAATAGATGTCCTTAGTTTCTATGAGTAAACATTTCTGTTGGCACTAGTAGAACAAGAGATGGCGTTAAATATGTTGTTTATTTTTGCCACTAGTGTCGGCACGAGGGCTAGTTTCGATTGTATCCGTTGGACCATTTTGGTTGGAAATTTTGTACGAGAATTATACACAACTAGCAGTCCATATATAATAAGTCAATGGTTATCAAAATCTAAAGTTTTGACAATTTTGCTTAAAAGGTCCATACCGATTAAAATATCGTATGGTTTATTACTTAAATCTCTCGTATACCATCTTGTTTTTCCTTTGTCGTCATAGTTAAATTCTTTTGGAATTGGAGTTATTATTCTTTCCACGATTTCGTTTGTAATATTATTAATTGTTTGTAATTTCATACTAATTCTTTCATATTGTTGTGAACAGAGCTTTATACTACTACAGCGCCATCTGTTGGAAAATTACATACCTAATTTATTGAAGAAACAAAAAGCTCTTTTCCAATGTCAAATGTATTTCCCCTTATTCCAACCATCTAGAACATTCCAAGACGAGAAGCTTCGCGAATTTTCGAGAACAACTAACATGAGTATAAAAGGGAGTGCTCGCGGTGAGCACGACACAGTTGATTTTTGATTACGGAAGTGTGCAAAACTCTGCTTATTGGATTGTGTAAAACAAGTGTGATTTTAATTTGAATAAAGTATTTGAGTTGATTATAAATTGAGATTTATTGTTGTGATTTGGAAAGTAAAAATAAAAAGGAGAAATATTAGCAAAAAGGGATAGAAAAAAGATTAGATTAGAAAAAAGGAAAGAAGAAATATTAGAAAGAGTAATAAGTTTTAATTAACGAACCTTGGAAAAATATTACATTGGTGTCAGAAAAGTGGAATAAAACTTATTGTGCGGTGAAGTGTACGAAAAAAAAAATAAATAAAAAATGAGCAAGTTACTGAAAGAGCTCAACTGTAATGAGCTGAAAAGTGAATTAGGCAAGCGAGAACTTTCTAGAGCTGGATCAAAAAATGAGCTGGTTCTGCGTTTGGCCGAATATTTGAAACAACAAAATGAAGACCCGGATATTTTCGTCTTTGAAGCTGACGCTGAGGAAGCAGACGTGAGTAAAAATGTAGATGTTTCAAATATGATTAGTCTTCTGCTTCAACGTTTCGAAGAACAACGAAATGAGCAGAAAAACGAACAAAAGAATGTTCTCGAACGTCTCGAAGAGCAACGAAATGAACAAAGGAAAGAACAGGAGAAACATTTTGAGGAACAGAAAAACGAACAAAAGAATATTCTCGAATGCCTGGAGAAACAGCATAGCGAACAAAAAGACCTTCTCGAAGAGCAGAGAAACATGCTAGAAGGCAAGCTTGTTACCATCGAGAAGAATGTATCTGCACTTGATGAACGTGTTTCATTGTTGGAGAATCAAGCCGAACGTGTTTCATTATTGGAGAATCAAGTCGACAACAAAATGGAGACGTTTTCGAAAGAGCTAGATCGCATTCGAAATATAAAGATTCGGGAAATTTCTGGAGAAACCTTGAGGAAAAAGGAGATGCAACCTCCAACCTTTGATGGACAAACTTCTTGGTCTATATACAAGAAGCAATTCGAGGCAGCCTCCACAACAAATGGCTGGGATGAGGCTGACAAGTATATAGTCTTAACTCTTGCTCTTAGAGGAGCAGCTGCTGAGTTGTTGCAAACCATACCAGCAGATAAGAGCGGCGATTTCAATTCCTTGGTTTTGGCTATAGACAAACGCTTTGGTAACAGCCACATGAAAGAAGTCTTCAAAGTGCAACTCAATTCCAGAGTTCAGAAGAGGGGCGAAACTCTACAACAACTGCAAGCGGATATTGAAAGGCTTGTTCATCTTGCATATCCAGATGTTGGAGAGGAAATTTGTAACCAGTTCGCAGTTGAGGCATTTGTTCGCGCCATTTCTGACATACATCTTCAAAGGGCCGTACGAACTGCTGGAAAACGAACGCTTTCGGAAACATTAGCGTTTGCCTTGACAATGGAAGCAGCTGAGCAAGCTTCTCACGGAGTACATCGACTTAGAGAAGCCGTCGTCGAAGAATGCTCATGTCAAAGAACTGATGTCCAAAGGAACCAACGAAACGGACTTGCAAAGTGCTGGAATTGCAATAAGACTGGACATTTACAGCGTCAATGTCGGTTACCACCAAGAAGAGCTTGTCAACATTGTGGACACGGAGTTTCGAACTCAGAACAAGGTAACCATAACACCAGTGTTACTTCCCCAACAGTTTCCCAACAGGGAAACGAGTAAGAACCAACTTCGAGGGGCAGAAGCTGGTTTCTGGTATCGATGGCCCCAGAAACACCATCCAGGTCTCTCAAACTAAGCGAGACAATAGAAGTCTGACTGTCGAGGCAACTTTAAATGGCAACAAACGTGTGGTCACCATCGACACCGGTGCCACAGCCTCCATTGTGCGTCAAGACCTCGTTCACCTGAATTGGCTACACAACACCAATAGTTACCGTCTAAGAACTGCCACAGGAGAAGCAGCTAGGGTTTATGGGGAAATCCGACTTAGAATTCGAATCGCAGATCTAGAATTCTCACACAAATTTTTGGTGGCAGATATATGTGACGAATGCATCATAGGCATGGACTTCATGAAAGAACATAGAGTAATTTTGGATATTGGCAACCAGGTACTCAAATACCAGAATACAGAGATTCCAATGATATATGGGCATGAAGAAACAACAACTCTAAGGACTGTCATCAAAGAAGACGTGATTATTCCTACTTCTTCTGAGGTATTCGTTTGGACAAAAGTAGAAGGTGAGTGTGGACGCCATCGATACCAGGCACGAGGCGTGACTTTTTCGATAGCGGAATCACTGAACATAAAACCAAAAATGAAAGACCTTTGAGATCCAACCTTTTAAATTCCACTTTATGGTAATACACATAAAATAATATACATAAATAATATATTACAGTAAAGTCTTATTAAAAAAAAAAGCTTGATGCCTTGCGCAAAGATTTATCCTTTTTCTTTTAAGGCAAAATTATCTAAATACCTACGATTTGATAAGAACTAAGCTACGAGTAGATAACCTTTCTTGTCCACATTTATTTCTAAAAAAATATTTAATTCTCTTAAAACATGAATATGATCTCTCTACAGATGCCATTATTAAGGGATATTAAAAATCTTAAGATTCCTTGAAGTTTTTTTTGATTTAAAATTCTCATAATTGAAAATAACCTTTAGTTATGTTTCTGCTGGAATGTCAAGAAACCTCAGATATGAATATAAGAAATACTATTTTTGACCACTTTTTTTATAATAACAAAAAATAAACAGAAAACAGGTGGATTGTATTTATCGCCACGAAAATAATTAAAAAACTACCACCTTTTAAATTCATATTTGTTTGTTTTCTGATAGTTATGAATGAATTGCACCTAAATTTGCACACACATTATGTTAAAATAAAACTCTTCTACCCCTTTTGTCCACGAAATTAAACTCATTATCAGTTTGAGACAATAAGCAACTCAATAGATACATTTTTGTTTTTCTATCTCTCTTGTATGAAATTCTCGTAATGCATTCACTCAACTCATTCTTCACACATTGTGCAAAAGGCAAGAAACGAGACAAAATTATTTTGACTTTGGGTTGAGATCTAAGTTTAGTATGCGAAATAATGGAATGCCCAGCTGTTGTGCATTCTATATTGTTTGAGAATCATTTTTGTTTGAGCATTTTGTGAATATTGGTGAGTGATGTTGTAGGTATATTTTCAGTTGACTTGGAGTGGAAGGGTATTTTGAAATTGAGTTATGGAGGCGATAATAAAGAATGCATAGCAGTTAAGCATTTTAGCAAGAAATTTCATGAGATTGAGCATTATAAATAATGGAGTCATGTTGAGCATTCTCAGTTGGTTTGCAGTGTGGCATTTTAAGTTGTAATAACCAGAGAGATCTTGATTTCCTATTAGTAATTTTAGTAAAAGATGATAATGTTGTCATAATGATGTTGGAATGTAATTTACAGAGTAAATGAAGATTCATTAATAGATACAAATAAAATAATAAAAATATTAATACAATTTGGAATTTGGAATTTAATTCCTTGCTAGGTACGATTTTTTCAAATGGTTTAACGGAAGCACTCATTCCACTCAATATATGGACGCTTCGTCCCTGATCGATACCTAATGGTGGAACCAGGCCCAGATTGTTCTTCCCAAAACGTCATCATTGGGAAGACACTTGTGGCTCCGAAGAACAATATGGTCCCCGTACGGATACTCAACACCAAACCGTACGATGTGAAGTTAGTGAAAGGAGAAGTTATCGGTAAGTGCGAATCTGTCGCAGCCATAACACGAATTGACGCTGAAACACCGAGAACGACATTAAACCCTGAGGAGCTCAATAGCATCAAGGTGAAAATACTCAATTCATCTAACCTAGACCAACATCAGGTTAAAACGGCAGAAATCCTTCTGAACGAGTATGCTGACATTTTCGCTTCACCAAACGGAAAATATGGAAGGACACAAATGGTTCAGCATCGAATAAATACAGGAGATGCAAGGCCCATTCGTCAGCCCGCAAGACGTCTGCCACTCGCCAAACAAGGTGAAGCTGAGGAAATGATTACCACCATGAAGAAGGATGGTTTGATTGAAAACTCCAAAAGTCCTTGGGCGTCACCAGTGGTCCTAGTCAAAAAGAAGGACGGAAGTACACGGTTTTGTGTTGACTACCGAAGGTTGAATGACGTAACCAAGAAAGACAGCTACCCCCTGCCAAGAATTAGTGACACCTTAGATGCGATGGAAGGAGCACACTGGTTTTCAACACTGGACTTGAAAAGTGGATATTGGCAAGTTGAAATTCACCCTGAAGATCGAGAAAAGACAGCGTTCTCCACAGGTAATGGGCTGTGGCAGTTCAACGTGATGCCGTTTGGTCTTTGCAACGCTCCGGCAACATTTGAGCGTTTGATGGAGTGCGTCCTTCAAGGCCTGACGTGGAAAACTTGCCTTGTCTACTTGGATGATGTTATCGTTTATGGAAAAACATACGACCAACACTGTAAGAACCTAAAGGGTGTGTTTCAGAGACTTCGAGAGGCTAACCTTAAACTGAACCCAGAAAAATGTGCACTGTTCCAGACTGAAGTAAAGTATTTGGGACATATCATCTCATCCCAAGGAGTCAAGACCGATCCTGAAAAAGTTGACACCGTCAAAAATTGGCCAACACCGCAGGACAAACATCAAGTACGAAGTTTTTTTTTTTTTTTTTTTTTTTTTTTTTTTTTTTTTTTTTATAATCTACCCGCGCTCAAGGGATTATGATTACCCTTTTTAATGTTTCAACACAGCGCGGGCGTGAAAGAAACTACTGTGTGACCAGAAGAGAACTCTTGGCACTCATCTTGGCAACGAAACACTTCCATAAATACGTCTATGGACAGAAGTTTCTTCTACGAACCGATCATGGTGCTCTTAACTGGTTGTTGAACTTCAAGAACCCAGAAGGACAAGTCGCAAGGTGGATAGAAAGACTGCAGACTTACGATTACGAAATTCAACACCGAAGGGGAAAGCTGCACTCAAATGCCGACGCACTATCCCGAAGACCTTGTAAAATAGATTGCAAGCACTGCAGGCGACAAGAAGAAAAGGAATCCATCAACATTCTGCGAATAAGGGCTGACCCCATTTGTGGATGGAGCAATGAAGAAATAAGATCTGCTCAACAAGAAGACCCCGACATTGAACCTCTTCTCGCATGGAAGGAACATGAAGAAAAACCCGCATGGAATGACATTTCCGATAGGAGTCCAGTTTTAAAGGCCTATTGGGCACAATGGGACTCACTTCATGTGCAAGAAGGTGTTCTTCGGCGAAAATGGGAGTCCGCTGATGGTAAATCCTATGTGATGCAGCTTGTATTACCTCAATCGAAAATCAAAGAGGTTCTTCGAGAGATGCATGATGGACCTTCAGGAGGCCATTTGGGAGTCAATAAGACTTTAGAAAAAGTGAGACAACGATTCTACTGGTTGCATGCAAGAGACGACGTTGAAAAGTGGTGCCGAAATTGTGACGCTTGTGCTGCAACCAAAGGTCCTGGTAGAAAACTGCAAGGAAAAATGATGCAATATAATGTTGGCTCACCGTTTGAAAGGATTGCTATTGACGTAGCTGGCCCATTTCCGGAAACGAATGATGGAAACAAATACATTCTGGTGGTAATGGATTACTTCAGCAAATGGCCTGAGGCATACGCTATCCCGAACCAAGAAGCCAAGACCGTGGCCGACCAGATTGTGTCTAACTGGGTAAGCAGGTTCGGTGTGCCTATGGAGCTCCATTCTGACCAAGGAAGGAACTTTGAGTCCAACATATTCCAAGAGGTGTGCGCGTTCCTTGGCATTAAGAAAACGAGAACCACACCACTTCACCCTCAATCTGATGGAATGGTTGAAAGATTCAACAGGACCTTAAAAGAGCACCTCACTAAGGTCGTAGGCGACTACCAAAGAAACTGGGATAGGCACATACCACTATTTTTGATGGCCTACCGAAGTGCAATACATAGCTCAACAGGACAAACACCATCTGAAATCCTCTTCGGAAGAAGCATACGGCTGCCTAGTGAGATAAGGTTTGGACACCCATCAGAAGAGTCTCAGGAAACTGGGGATTACGTGAGTGACCTAAAAGAGAGGCTAATCGACATCCACGAAAGGACCAGGACTAGAATGAGCGCTTACAGCGATCGAATGAAGACAAGGTACGACACAAGAGCAAACACGACAGGATTCCAAGTAGGAGATCGTGTATGGCTGTATAATCCACATCGTCAAAAGGGATTGTCGCCGAAGCTTCAACAAAACTGGGAAGGCCCTTATACTGTCGTCACGAAAATCAATGATGTCGTTTACCGAATTCAAAGAGGGTCACGAGGGAAGTTAAAAGTTGTGCATAGTGATCGACTGCACCGATACAGTGGCGAAGCTGGAGATAGAATTGTTCGGGACGAACAATCTTAAGAAGGGGGCAATGTTGTGAACAGAGCTTTATACTACTACAGCGCCATCTGTTGGAAAATTACATACCTAATTTATTGAAGAAACAAAAAGCTCTTTTCCAATGTCAAATGTATTTCCCCTTATTCCAACCATCTAGAACATTCCAAGACGAGAAGCTTCGCGAATTTTCGAGAACAACTAACATGAGTATAAAAGGGAGTGCTCGCGGTGAGCACGACACAGTTGATTTTTGATTACGGAAGTGTGCAAAACTCTGCTTATTGGATTGTGTAAAACAAGTGTGATTTTAATTTGAATAAAGTATTTGAGTTGATTATAAATTGAGATTTATTGTTGTGATTTGGAAAGTAAAAATAAAAAGGAGAAATATTAGCAAAAAGGGATAGAAAAAAGATTAGATTAGAAAAAAGGAAAGAAGAAATATTAGAAAGAGTAATAAGTTTTATTTAACGAACCTTGGAAAAATATTACAATATATTGGAAACTTGAATGAATGAATAAATTGGGGTATAAAAACACTGCGACCTAAAGATCTATTGTGTCCCCCATCTAGAACTGGATGAGGTTGGCTCATTACTACAGTTCTTCCTCCAAATCTGCTCCTCTGAGGAATCGAAGTATTTGGAGTGTTTTAAGGGATGATAGTTCGCTCTCCTTTATGTGGTGCTTGCCCAGATACCTGTGCCTTTGATGCATGAGTGCATCACATTTCCCCAGTATGTGGTCAGGTGTCTCTTCGTGAGTGTTGCAGAATCTGCAAGTCGCGTTGCTCACTAACCCAAGGATGTTGAGGTGTCTTCTCAACCTACAGTGGCCTGTGAGAAGCCCCGTGATTTTCCTGAGGTTGTTCCTACTTAAGCTAATGCAGGTTAGAAAACGCTCTCGGTTGTAGTCCCCGAGTAATAGTTTTGCCTGTCTTAGCTTAGGGAGTTCTTTCCAGATCTTTGATCTTTTTGTCTCCTCTTCTGTTTTGATTTTGTTTTTGATTACGTTTTCTCCTATTCCGCAGTAGGGCTCTGGCCCTGTAAGGGGTGTCGATGCACCTATTTTTGCTAAGGAGTCTGCCACTTCGTTGCCCTGGACACCAACGTGGCCTGGTACCCAATGAAGCGTGACAGTGTTATTCTTGCCCAGTTTGTTAAGCTTAATCACGCATTCCCAAACAAGTTTGGAGCTGATGGTGTAGGAGCTTAGTGCTTTTAGTGCAGCCTGACTGTCTGACATGATGGCAATGTTTTGGTTTTTATATTTTCTATCGAGGTTTCTTCCAGCACATATTGCTATGGCATTTACTTCTGCCTGGAATATGCTAGTGGACTGTCCCATCGGTAAGGAGAGTTTAGTTCTAGGCCCAAAAACTCCAGCACCAGTCCCTTCAGCCGTCCTCGATCCATCTGTGTACCATTTGATGGTATTTTCTTTAAGACTATAGTTTATTGTTTATTGTTTCGTATTGGAAACTTACTACAGTCTACTGAATTTGAGTTGATTATACTCATTGTCGAACCTGTATCTACTAAACCTTTGTATATTTGATCATCAATTGTTAGATTAATAAAAATTTTGTTTCCGAGGCCTATAGAAGAAAAAAAATCTGCTTCGACGTTATGGATTTCCTCCTGCCTAGTTTCTATTTGCTGTACAGACATTGGTGCTGGGTTTTGCACCGCATTTCTAACTTGTCCTGAGGGGTTAAACATACTTAGGTTGTTGATTATTTTGGTCGTATCTTCTGAATGGATTAAAATTATTGTTATTTTGATTGTAATTATTTTAATTTAATTATTTTGTCTGGAGACATTGTTATGTCCGTATTGTTGATATTGTCCTGATGTGTTTTTATATTGTCCTGATGGATTGAAATTATTTGGAAAGTTTTGTCTTCTAGAATTTTGATTGAAATTATTATTGTTTTCATTTCGTCTTGCAAAATTTTGATTAAAATTGTTACTATTTTGTCTGATAATTTGAGAGTTGCTAAAATTATTAAATCTATTAGCTCTTCTGTCTGTCTGTATATTTCCTTCATCATATCCTATGTACGTATACAATATTTCTTTTATTTTGTGGATGTCATAAATGTCTTTTATTTCTCTAGATAGGTTCCCTATAGCTAATTGTTTTACTCTATTAATTATTAGTACATAGAAATTCTTTTTTGCTTCATTTGAATTATTTTCATATGTTGAGTAAGTGTTTACATCTTGAATTATTTGCTCCATTTTATAATTTAAATCTGCTATTGAATTTACCTTTAAATATGATACTCGTATCTTATTTTCACTTTTTGGTTATTTTATTTTTCGTATCCAAAAATTTTAACTTTTTGGTTATTTTTTCATGATCCTTAAATAGGGGTATCGCGATTTAATGGTTCTAAGCTTGATTACAATTTATAATCAAGAGTGCCGACTGCGCCAAATACATATTTTGTTGGGTAACGGGGTTTTTTAAAAATTTTTATGTTAAATCATCTGTGTTCAGCTGATGACTTCTTATGACTGACTGTCTTTATTAATTCATTAATATTCAAAATAATCTTCTGTTTACATTTTGTTCTTTCTTTTATAATTTTGTTTAAAGTATTTACAAACATCAATTATGACACAATAAACAAAGCTTTAACTGTTTTATTTTGAAATTGCATTGTTTCTTTTTAAAATGAAATAACTGTATAAAAAAAAACAATAGGTACCAACACTTTTTCTCGATAAAATTGAAATGCATTTTTTTTAAATTGCGTTTATTTAAAATACATATTTTGTTGGGTAACGGGGTTTTTTAAAAATTTTTATGTTAAATCATCTGTGTTCAGCTGATGACTTATTATGACTGACTGTCTTTATTAATTCATTAATATTCAAAATAATCTTCTGTTTACATTTTGTTCTTTTATAATTTTGTTTACATTTTGCTTTTTAATAATACGATACCTTATTTGTGACTTAGGTTACATTTTAAAGTGAATAAAATAAAAATAATAAATAACAAATACTTGTGCATTAGGGAATAAATGAAAATAGTAATGAACTTGATTTCCATGGGAAATTAAGTTCAAGGATAAGATAATGTATAGAATGAATAGTAGCATTAATGAGAAGCAAATATAGATGGGGTTGTGGGAATATAATATGTAACCTTTATAAACAATATTTTTTTTCGGTTAGTCAAATAATGCAGTATTATGAATAAACTAAAGTATACATTTTTTCCTCAATTCTTGTTTTCATTTTCAGAATTTTTAGATTTTACAAAATTTTTAATAGGGTACCTTCATTTTTGCTCGTCAATGTATACTCAAAGCTTTCAACAAACATTATTCTTCAATTTTCGTTATTTTCCACATTTGATGTTTCACATATACAATGACAAAAATTTTAGAATCAAAAAAAAAAAGTCTTCAGTTCGGATTCTCTTCAAAAAGCTATTCAACATATCAAACACGTACCGACTTCTGATCACTCTTTAACGAACTCCTTCATTTAATATGATCTCAAATCATGTACTCACGTTTTCGTCAGGGGTAACAGTAACACCACCATTAAAAAAGCCCTACGACGACGGTCCTTCGCAATCATAAATCGTAACGATAAAAACACATGCCAGCGCCACTCATAGTATTCTCATATTATCGTATAAGACATATTAAAATCAGTTATTTATGCATTTTCAAGTGATGCTGTTGCAGATATTTTAGGTTCAGGGTCCCACAGACCCCAGGGTAGTAATTGTAAAAGTTTTTGAATAGCCTTTTATTTATATTATCAGTGTTTTGACTAGCTTAGTTAATGTTATAAGACTTATTATGTGTTGTTGATGTGTTTCTCGTTTTGAGTTTCAGAAAACAAGAAAAAACTAAAATAGGTCAAAACTATTCCCTAAGATGGTTACATGAATAAGACGAAATGGATGAAGATGGTCATTGGCTATGTTTTATGGTATCCTAAATATTGTGGGTGTAAATTCGTATGTCCTCCTCAAAATGGCATCCAATAAAACACAAATAAGACAACATTTCTTAAAAAAAATTGACACTGCAACTCATTAAACCCCAAATGGAGGAGAGATTTACTTGCATAGCTTTGCCTTCTAAGCTCCAAGTTCTTATTAGAGATATTTTAAAATTATATTTTGGATGTACCAAATCATTATTTATCATTATAAAAATATTAATTAATTTTTTAAATTAATCTGTTTTTAGTATTTTATCCTATTCAAATTTCACTTAATTTAAATTCCATTAAAACTATTCAAAATAATATTTCATCTTACTATTATATTCAAAATTTACTCTTCAGAAATAATCGTAGTAACCTAGTTCATTTTATATATAAAGTTGTGTTCATAAAAATAGCAGTGCTCCCCAAATAAAACAAAAGGCTTTCATTATCAACGTTATAATATATTTCACTTAACTTCTAATAACAATTTAAGGTATTTCATTTATATTAACAGAAAAAATTAAGATTGATTTTTTACCGTTATTGTTATCACAGTAAAAAGCGTTTTTAAAATTTATGGCCGTTCACAGAAATAGCAGTGCATCTGAATGTTCTGAATAACGCAAAAAGTTAGAAAAACTTTAAAAAAGTTATATGAAACTATATTGATATTTTAGCTTACTATTAATACTTCGTATTAATTTGGAGCTTTCAATAAGTAATAGACGTGTCTTAAGTCTGCTCGTATTTAAAAACTAATTTACCTGAAAATTATCTGTATTTATTCCCATCGGTTGTGATTGTTGTGTGAATTGGAGTTTGCTTGACTTGTTCCAGCTGAAAGGTACGTCTTTCAAGGCCATTTTGACCAGTAAAAAAGGAAATTAAAAACTTAAAAATTTGCAATTATAAATTATTTGGCGCAAATATCAGTGTTCCAATTTTTTATTGGTCCAGAGAGAGCTTTATAATTTTGTATTTATATACTTAAAATTTTTAAATAAGACAAAGGACTATAAGAAATTAAGACAAATCATAAAATAAACAAACCTCGAACGTCAAAAGTTAGATAAACTGAAGACGTCAAGCTGAAAAAAAACGTCAAAGCACAATCATCTCCTTAACGACACAGAACTAGTGGCCATCTTGTGGCAGATTGAACACCAATACCTACTAACCAGTGCTGTCTTCCAAAGTCAAACTTTACAAATCTAATAAAGAAAAATGGCAATTACTCTAGACATATTAAAAACTCTCTTAGAAGAACAGAAAAAAGACATTTTTAAAAATATAAATGACGCTTCAGAAAGAGTAATAAAAAACACTGACGAAAAGGTAGGCATTCTCTCTGAAAAGATTGAAATACTCGAAAAAATTGTTGAAACACAAGGAACAATTATAGAAAAACAAGAAGCTACCTGTGCCAAACACGAAAGACAAATCACACAGCTAGAAATGACAATAAGAAAAAACAATATCATAATTTTTAAAGTAGACGAAAAAGAACGGACTACAGAAGAGCTTTTGCTTTTGATTATTGACCTGATTAACAAGTCTAACGAACAGTTTAATATAATAGAAAATGACATAGAAAGCTGTTTCCGTCTAGGCAAGAAAATAGATGGAAAAATCAGACCAATTAGACTTACCTTCAAAAGCTATGACAAGAAACAAATTATATTACTTGGGAAAAAATCGGGGGCAACATTCACCATCGCCGAAGACTTACCAAAATCCGTGGTTGAAGCAAGAAAACCTCTTATCCCAAGACTACTTGAGTTCAAAAAAGAAGGAAAAAGAGCATACTTCAAATTAGATGAACTCGTGGTTGAAGGCAAAGTTTGGAAAGAAAATGGACAAGAAAACTCAAGGAAGAGATCCCGTTCTAACGAAAATTCACCATCAGGACAACCCAAAAATAAAGAAATAAGTACAAGTAAGACGAAAACTACAATAGTTGGATCAACTGACATTAACCCCAGGAGACAACCCATGAACCCGATCATGAAATTTCTGACTCAACAAAATACGAACGAACTGATAGAAAAAGGAAATAGCCCACGATGTTCAAAACAACGCAGCTCCAACTACAATGAAACAAATGATAACAAATAGCAATTTAAACATACCAACCATCAACTTTACAATCATCTGCCAATACAAACAATGAACGCCGAACAAGACTCAAACATAAATACAAATATATCAAGACAAAAATCCTTCCCAAGCCGATCGATCACCGTGGGAAGAGTAGATCAAAACCCCCCATACACAAATAAGCAAACAGAGAACATAACAATCAAAAATCAACAAAATATACTAAGAATTTGTACTTTTAATGTCAGGACACTTTCTTCAGACGAAAAACGGAAGAATTAAGACTAGCATTGAAAAACATAAATTGGGATATAATAGGACTAGCCGAAATTAGACTATTTGGACAAAGAATAATTAATAACGACAACGATATCTTCTGTTACATAGGAGAAACTAAAGGACTCTATGGAGTAGGATTTCTGATTAAAAAAGAACTAAAAGACAAAATAATTAACATCCGATTTCATAATGAGAGAATATGCAGTATACAGCTTAACATCCAAAACACAAAAATGACTATAATACAAGTATATGCACCGACAGAAAAAGCTGATGACGAAGAAATAATAAAATTTTACGACATTCTAGAAGAAACATTCAATAACAACAAAACAGAGTTAATGTACGTAATAGGTGATTTTAATGCAAAACTAGGAAAAAGATTGACCGAAGAAGAAAACTCAGCTATAGGACCTCATGGATATGGATTAAGAAATGAAAGAGGGGAGAGACTCATCAAGTGGCTAGGAGAAATGAATTTGAAATTCGGGAACTCATTCTTCAAAAAGAAAGATAGCAGGAAATGGACGTGGATCTCACCGAATGGAAAGACTAAAAACGAAATAGACCTCATCCTCACGAACAAAATTGAAACCATCCAAGACATATCTGTCCTTAATAAGATAGATTTTGACAGCGATCACAGACTAGTAAGAATGAAGATAAAAGTTGACCACAAAACATTAAGAAGAAATCGACAAATCTATTTTATTCCTACAATAGTTCCCGATCAAAAAATAATTACCTATAACGAAAATATAAAGACAAAAATCAATCAGCTTTTAGAACAGTCAAACACAAATAATGACCTTCAAAATAAATATGACAATCTAGAAAATATTATAAAGACTACAGCAAAAATCTCAATAATGAACACAAAGACTTCCAAAGACAAAATATCAGACGAAACCAAAGCTCTTATTTTTAGAAGAGAAACCTTAAGAACAAAACCACAACTACTTAACCAAGAAAAATTAGAACTAAGCGAACTCAGAAGAACTATAAGATATAAAATAACGAAAGATATACGTGAATTTAATGAAAACATTATAAAGGATACAATTAGACAAACAAAATCAATAAAAAAAGCAAAAACATATTTGAATAATAAACAAGAATGGATAACAAGTATGAAGGACCAAAACACAGCCGTTATAACAAACCGAAAAGACATTAATGAAAACGCAACAAAATTTTTTGAAAAACTGTTCACCTCGACCAAAATTATCACAGAAGAAGATACTCGTACAATGGACAACATAGATTCACCGACACACACCCCTGTGTTCAGCAAAGAAATTATCGAACAGACCATAGACGACCTGAAGAAAGACAAATGCACCGGAAATGACGGAATATCATCAGAAATGTTAATATATGGAAAAAACTCACTTTCCAACATTTTAACGAACATATTTAACGAAATAATTCAAACAAGACAAATCCCGGAACAATGGAAGGAAACAACGATAACATTAATACACAAAAAAGGAAAGAAGGACGATATCAATAACTATAGACCCATAAGTAACATCTCGACAATTTACAAGCTCTTTTCCAAAACACTTTACAGGACCATCAAAGAAGATTTTAATAACAAGCAACCAAGAGAACAAGCTGGATTTAGAGAAGGATTCTCAACAACAGACCACTTACAGACAATGAATCAGCTAATAGAAAAATGCAATGAATTTAGACTACCGATTTATTTTCTATTTATTGACTTTAGTAAAGCTTTTGACTCCGTTGAACACGAAATGATATGGTCCTCCCTGAAAAATCAAAACATAAACCCAAATGTAATAGAAACAATTAAAAACATATACAAAAATAACACAGCACGAATAAAAACAGAGAATAAAGGACGCAAATTTAATATAACAAGAGGAGTTAGACAAGGAGATCCGCTTTCACCACCTCTATTTAGTTCAGTTCTGGAAGACATTTTTCAAAAAACTAACTGGAAGACAAAATATGGACTAAGGATATGCGGACAAGTTCTTAACAACTTAAGATTTGCAGACGATATAGTTCTTATTTCTACAAAAGCAACACACATTCAAGAAATGTTGACGGAGCTAACTACCTTGTGTAAAAATTATGGACTTCAAATAAACAAATCGAAAACTAAAGTCATGACAAATCACACAAAAGACGATATAACGTTGGACGAAGAAAAAATTGAGTACGTAGAAGATTACATATATTTGGGACAACTAAAATCATTTAAGGACCAAGAAAATAAAGAAATTAACAGACGCATTACAAATAGCTGGAAACAATTCTGGAGCCTTAAACATATTTTACAATTGGACCAAAGTGTAGACACAATGAAATATATCTTCGACTCTGCTATTCTACCGATTCTTACTTACGGACTACAAACAATGAGCTTGACTGCAAAAACACTTGACCAGCTAAGGATATGTCAGACGAAAATGGAAAGGAAAATACTGAACATACGACCAAGCCAAAGGGTACGAAATGAAGATATTCGTAATAGAACCGGAATTATTGACGTCATAAATAGAACAAAAAGGCTGAAATGGAGCTGGGCAGGTCATGTATCTAGACTTCAGGACCAAAGATGGACAAAAATGACAACGAAATGGAGACCAGAGAACAAGAGACCAGCAGGACGACCCAATAAAAGATGGAGTGACGACCTATCCCAAATAAGTACAAATTGGTACAACGAAGCCAAAAATAGAGACATATGGGCAGCCTTGGGGGAGGCTTATGCCAGTAACCAACACTTTTAACTTTTATCCAATTATTTTCTTTCAAATACAAAAAAAAAAAAAAAAAAAATTTGATTTATAACCTTAATACATATTACAAATTTTGAATTTAAGAAAAAAAAAAAAAAAAAAATTATATCTGTCATTTTCTAGTAATAAGTGTTAAATTCTCACGATCTTAATATCTAAAATTTCTTTCTTCGTGACCTTTTATTTAATTAAATAAAGCCCACTTGAGGATAAACATTATTTATCTAAAATTTCTTTTAAAAATTATATATAAAAAAAAAAAAAAAATAAATAAATTGTAAATATCTAATATTGTAATCCAAATACCTGAGGCAATAAAAGGCTTATAATAATAATAATAATAATAATAATTAATACTTCGTAGCATAACCATTGTTTTTTTATAACGGAAATGCATCTGCGTGGCATGGAGTCCACTAAGGTTTGACACCTCTCGACTGGTAATGCGTTACACGAACCTCCAATACTTCCCACAATTCTTTCGAATTCTTCAGTTTCGCTTCACGAACCGCATTCTTAACATCCCCCCACAAATGTTCAATGGGGTTAAGGTCAAGGGATTGAGCGGGCCACTCCATAACGCATAATTTGTTCTCCTGGAACATGATTTTGCCCTTTTTGAAGTGTGCTTTGGGTCATTGTCTTGTTGGTATACCCAAACGACATTTCCTCTTCAGCATAGGATAACATGACCTCCTCGAGAATTTTAACATATTCAGCTGCATCCAATATACCCTTAATGGGATGGATAGGCCCAACCCCATAGTAAGAAAAGCAAGCCCATATCATAATTTTCGCTCCGCCATGCTTCACTGTTTTCACAGTGTATCGTGGATCGTTTGCTACATTTTGTGGTCTTCTCACATACTCCCGACGACCCTTGGATCCAAAAAGAACGACTTTGCTTTCATCGGTCCACAGAATATTCCTCCATTTCTCTCGTGGCTAATCTCGATGCGCTTTGGCAAACTCCATTCTCTTTGGCACATGCCTTTTTGTCAACAATGGTACCTTGCGTGGACTTCGGGCTGGTAATTTGGCATTCAAAAGACGTCTTCGTACGGTTACAGAGCTTACAGACAGTTCAAGCTTATCTTTAATTTCTCTGGAGCCTATGGAAGGGTTCTGTTTAGCTAACTGAATAATTTTTCGGTCAGTTCTTACATTCGTCATCCTTTTTGGGCCGCGTGTTTCCGGTTTATTCTGCCATTTTCTAGCGTTACTTATCTTTTTTGCTGAACATCCTAGGATTTCCTGAATATCCTGGTAAGTTTTCCCCTCCAAACGTAATTTTCTTATTAAACTTCGAGTTTCTTCGTTGCAATGTTTTGACCGACCCAATGTTTATTTTTTATAATTTTTTCTATAATATTATCTTGAGGATACTAAAAACTACAAATAGTAAAATTTTTACTTACCGAAAAATAAGAAAAGAGAATGTTTAACACTTTTTAACTTTAAATTCAAGACACTGCTATTTTTATGAACTGTATGTATGTACGTACGCATTTTTTGTATATCTGAGTATTCATAGATTAAAAAAAAAGAACGTTAGAGTAATCTTTTCTCAGTCGTAAAATTAAGAACTCCAGAACAGAATGTTTTTCTATTAAATTAATCACCCCTATCATAGAGTCCCTCGTATCGAGTCTTCGAAAATTTGCTTACGCTGCGAATACAAATAAATTTACATCACAAGCCCCGAACGAAATCAAATAAAATGCACGACTGGATCGCACGAACTTGCTCTTATGTAAAAGTACTTTGGAATTTAAGATACATTTTATAAATATAAAACATGGATTTAATGAGATAATAATGTTCAAATGCATAAAATTGCCGTCTGGTATCCGGAAAAGTATGAATTTATGCAAATAAACTTTAAAAAATCGTTTAATTATTAAATAAATTTTTTATATAAGAAATTTCTTTAAAATTTTTTAAGAAAAAATGTCGGATGCGAATTTTAAGTATTTAGTAATAATGGTTTTAGGAAATAATTCAAAAAATAATCGTTCATAGGTTTTGAAGACATTGATTTAAATTTTTTTTTTTTTAAACCCAATAAATATTTTTTCGAATATTTTTTTATACAATATTATTTTAAACTTAAGGGGACTCCTGCTGAAATTAAAATCCTTAGAGCCGTTAATGAGAAAGTCGAAAATAAAACAAACGGGTCTATGACAGGTACCCCTAATAACATTTTTCCCCAAAATTTTTTTTGACCAAAATGTAGTCCATGTCCATAATATCACACTTAATTTTTTTTATCAAAATCGTTAGAGCCGTTTTCGAGATAAATAAGATTTTGCATTACGGGTGTATGGGGGGTACCCTTAGTTTTGGAGCTAAAAACAAAATTTAAATTTCTCCTCTAGGGAATCACCGAAGACTCTTAACTACCGAGATTGAAAGAAATAGGTCCAGTGGTTTAGGCTGTAGTGAGAGGTACAGACATACAGACACACTAAAACATGTTTTTTGTGTACTAAATTTTCCTTAAAATTTTTATAAAAAAAATTGATATGCAAATTGTTAGTATTTAATAAAATACATTTTAAAACGTAATTTAAAAATTTAATCGTGTATCAGTTTTCAAGATATTGAATTTTCAAAAAAAAAATATGTATTATTTTTTTTAAAATCCAAAAACTATTTTTTCGAAAAAATTTTTAGTTTTTATTTTTTCAAATGCAAAGCAGCTCCTGTATAAAAATTTTGGTTAAAATCGTTAGAGCCGTTGGTGAGAAATTCGAAAATAAAAAAACCGTTCTATGACAGGTACCCCTAATAACATTTCCCCCCAAATTTTTTTTTCACCAAAATATAGTGCATGTCCATAATATCACACTAAATTTTTTTTATCAAAATCGTTAGAGCCGTTTTTGAGATAAATAAGATTTTGCATTACGGGTGTATGGGGGGTACCCTTAGTTTTGGAGCTAAAAAAAAAATTTCAATTTCTCCTCTAGGGAATCACCGAAGACCCTTAACTACCGAGATTGAAAGAAATAGGTCCAGTGGTTTAGGCTGTAGTGAGAGGTACAGACATACAGACACACTGAAACATGTTTTTTGTGTTCTAAATTTTCCTTAAAACTTTTATAAAAAAAATTGATATGCAAATTGTTAGTATTTAATAAAATACATTTTAAAACGTAATTTAAAAATTTAATCGTGTATCGGTTTTCAAGATATTGGATTTTCAAAAAAAATATGTATTATTTTTTTAAAAATCCAAAAACTATTTTTAGTTTTTATTTTTTCAAATGCAAAGCAGCTCCTGCATAAAAATTTTGGTTAAAATCGTTAGAGCCGTTGGTGAGAAATTCGAAAATCAAAAAAACCGTTCTATGACAGGTACCCCTAATAACATTTCCCCCCAAATTTTTTTTTCACCAAAATATAGTCCATGTCCATAATATCACACATAATATTTTTTATCAAAATCGTTAGAGCCGTTTTCGAGATAAATGAGATTTTGCATTACGGGTGTATGGGGGTACCCTTAGTTTTGGAGCTAAAAAATAAATTTCAATTTCTCCTCTAGGGAATCACCGAAGACCCTTAACTACCGAGTTTGAAGAAAATACCTCCAGTAGTTTAGGCTGTAGTTCGAGGTACAGACATACAGACATATAGACAGACAGACGGAATTGTCGGACCCACTTTTTTCGTCTTCGCTATCATCGTAATGTCAACTTTGATCAAAATCTCGAGTTCGATTTTTTTTCCAAATGCAGAACTTGCCCTATAGTACCTATATCGCAAGTAAAAAGCATTGTCACACAGAAATCCTAATTTCGGAGCTTCAAAATCAGCTGATATGCAACAAAATGTTAAAAAATAAATACATTTTCGTTGTTCATCTTTTGATTTGGTTTTAATTTTCTTGGGATGGCAATTCACGACACAAAATAACTGCGCAAACTGGGGTTTGCGCAGTTTAGTTGTGTTGTGAATGGGGTTGTTTGTGCGATTTGTGCAGTTAACAAAACAATTTTGATATTTTTGCTCAAGTCTTAAATTTGTGCAGTTATTTGTATCGTGAATGTCAAAAACTGTGCAACCACTCAGTTGGAAAATTTTATTTACGCAGTGTATAAGCGAGTTCCTCGAACTTTATAAAGAATAGCCGGCTCTATGGAAATGGAAAATTAAAATCCCGGAATATAACAACAGGATAATGAAACGCAAAACCTATGAGCTCTTGGTTCAAAAACTGACAAAAAAACCCAGAAGCTGACCGAGACACTGTTGTTAAAAATATTTATAATTTTCGGACAAATTACAGAAAAGAATTAAAATAAAATGCACGAATGGATCGCACGAACTTGCCCTTATGTAAAAGTACTTTGGAATTTAAGATTTTTATATAAATTTATAAATAAATAAAGAAATTTCTTTAAAATTTTTCAAGAAAAAAATGTGGGATGCGAATTTAAAGTATTTAATAATATTGGCGCAAAATTTTAATTGAATTAGTACGATGCTAAAGCTGTTTTAGTATGATACTAAGTTAAAACAACAAATTTGCAAATTTTAATCGAATATAGCATCATACTTTCTCTACCCTTTTATTAAAGTTAAAATCATCGAATACCTACTTTATTTTTTTAGTATCGTGCTAGCTTCATATGACTCTTTGACATTTGCAAACATCAAAAAAGGTTCGGGTAATTACTTTTTTACACGAAATGTCATTGTTTTAGGTGTGTTCCGAAGCAATTTATTAAGAAAATTCTTTAGTACCATACTAGTTAGAAAATGTTTAAAATTGAGAATGAGTTAGTAAACTACTATAAAGTTAGCAAATTGTTAAGTAGTATCATACTAATACCTTAATAATAGGCTGTTTAAAATTTTGCGCCATTGATTTTAAAAATAGATTTTGAAGATATTGATTTTTCAAAAAAAAAAAAAAAACAACAAATATTTGTTCGAATATTTTTATACAGGGTGATTTGCATAAGGTGTGACAAAAATCTAGGGCGTGTAGGTTGGACTTAGACAAGAAAAAAATCGTATGGGAGGGGGGGGGTCTATTTCCCCCCGTTTAGGCGGGAGGGGCAATTTAAGAAAAAAATCACTTAAAACAGAAAAAAAATTATTAAAAAATAACGGTGATACCTACAGAGTAATGCTATAGCATTTTGAAAAGCCAGAAATACATTCTTTAATTTTGTTTTTAAATAAAGTTGTTCGAGTGAGTAGTTTTTGAAAAATTAATTTTCAAAATCAAAATTTTGAAAAAAAAAATGAAAAATTTTTTTTAAACAAATTTTTTTCAAAATTTTACGTAATTAAGTATTATTTTTTTATCCAATATTCAATGCTCATATTAATTTTTGATCAAACACAAAAAACCGGATGTCAAAATGTTTTGTAGTTTTTGAGAAAATCAAAAATAACAAAAACTACTTTTGTTCTAAGAAAAGCCTTTTATTTAAGTTTTTACGTTTTTGGATTCTTAGGTGAATTTACGATTGAAAGGATTAACTTTCTTTTTACTATTTTTTTAATTATCGTCTTATAAGCATACAATAATGTGACAAAGTACTGGATTAACCATATTTCACACATTTTTTCATTGAAAACACCTGCGTGAGAGCATTGGTTTAAAATTGACCTGCCACTTTTTTTTATGATGTGGTCGGCTTGGCTTAGGTGCATTTACGAAAGAAAGGATTAACTTTTTTTGTACAATTTTTTTATTATCAAGCTTATAAGCATACAATAAAGTGACAAAGTACTGGATTAACACATTTTTTCATTGAGAACACCTGCGCGAGAGCATTGGATTAATATTGACCTGCGAATGTTTTTTAAATAATGCAACGTTACACGCCCTAACTAGTGACAGAAAAATGCAATTGCGAAATAAGAACAAAAATGTTCCTAAATCTTGAAATCAATTAAAATAAGAAATACATGCATATTTAGATAAAATACATAATTGATGTTTATTTAAATTTTTAACTATTTTTTAACTAAAGCTTATTACAAAAAATTTTCGATATTGAAAATTATTTTGATTTTGAAAATTAATTTTTCGAAAACTATTCACTCGAACAACTTTATTTAAAAACAAAATTAAAGAATGTATTTCTGGCTTTTCAAAATGCTATAGCATTACTCTGTAGGTATCACCGTTATTTTTTAATAATTTTTTTTGTTTTAAGTAATTTTTTTCTTAAATTGCCCCTCCCGCCTAAACGGGGGGAAATAGACCCCCCCTCCCGTACGATTTTTTTCTTGTCTAAGTCCAACCTACACGCCCTAGCTTTTTGTCACACCTTATGCAAATCACCCTGTATACAATATTATTTTAAACTTAAGGGAACTCCTGCTGAAAATTTTTGGTTAAAATTCTTAGAGCGGTTAATGAGAAAGTCAAAAATCAAAAAAAACGGTTCTATGACCGTTGCCGTTAATAACATTTTGCCCCAAATTTTTTTTTTGGCCAAAATGTAGTCCATGTCCATAATATCACACCTTAATTTTTTTTATCAAAATCGTTAGAGCCGTTTTCGAGATAAATAAGATTTTGCATTACGGGTGTATGGGGGGTACCGTTATAGACTAAGAGCCCACAGCAATTTTTGGGTGATTGATAACAAAAAATAATTAGCATAATTAGATAGGCCTTTTATAGTTACATATTTACAAATGTGAAAGTCTTGCATACTCTAGTGGGAGCAATAGTGCATAATAGTGCATCAAGTATGCAGTTCTTTCCAAGTCCAAATAATTGTGATAACAACTTTGCCAAAATGTAGAGTTAAGCCCCCTGATTGAAAATATCGAGGTAAAAGACGTTTTACAGACAGCCTTATGCCTGCCAGACGCGATAAGAATAGGCTACTTCTTGCACTAAGAAGGCCACCTTCAGAACGTCATGGACCTCGATATTTGCAATCAGGGCACTTAGCTGTTCATGGAGGATACCAATATTTATTTGTATTTACTTTATTTGCCCTTCAAAAAATATAAACAAATTCAGATGAAAACAATAATAAAACTTACGTTTCTTTTTATATATTTTATTTGCATTCCCTTCATCTTCGTTCGCTAAATTTTGTTTGTGTTTTGTTTTAAGTTGAATTCCGATCAAAAAACTGTTGGTAGAAAAAACTGTCCAACTTCCTATTCATTCGGAGCTATTCACGAACTCCTTTTTTCCGCGTGGTAAATCATGAATTTTCCGAAATTCGGAATAAATCCCAAGTATGTACGTAAATTCCTATTTTCGAACTATATAAGCTCGGATAATACATTCTGGCTTACGTGGCCTAATTACGGAATATGAAGCGAATCGTCTTCAAATCAACGTCTCCTTTTCGACTCGCCTCGATTTGATCAATTATTGAATTCGAAGCTAGTAAATTATACTTCCAAGATTTCCAAATAATTCACAGCTGAATATTTATTTTTTTTTAGATAAAACCATTTGTGCGAAGTGCACTAACTTTGGAATATGCCGAACGTGTATATAGAATTCTTTTCTTTGAGTGAGTGTTTTGTTAAGTGTTTATTATTTGGTAAATTTGTTTATTTATAAATAAGGTCACTAAACTGTTTCGCCTCTTAAAAGAAGCATTTGTACTTGTATTTTACGGAAATAGAAGAAAACAATCAACAAAATATCACTTTCGCCTCTTGATACGCCAATCTGCCAAACAAAACTTATCGGAAATCCATGCAGTAAAAATGAAAATCTCATTTAACTTTTGATTTCGAAAATAGGGTGGATATTAAACTAAAGAAAAAGCAGTAATAATTGTGAAAACAAATGAAGCACCAATGAACATTTTTAAGAATGTACTAACTCGTCCATCTACTTAAAATATCTAGAAAAATAAATTGTTATTTAAAAGATTTCATTGATATGAAATCTCAAATTTGGTGTCTTTTTGCAAAAAATTAATATTAACAAGTATTATTTCTTCGCAAAAATGCATTCCATTTAGTAATTAACTGAAATTTGAATGTAATTAGTTGTTGAACGACGATTAATAAACACTTCAGCACAAAAAAGTATAGAAAAAAAATTTGTTATCATTAATATCCTTATCATTTCAGATTTAACTCCCGGCTGAAAACTATCCAACAATTCAAAAACACTTTTGTTCTTTCTTTCTAGGAAAAATTTCATATTTTTGTTTTAAATTATTCACATAAAAAACACTTCCTACTCAAACTCTTCCACAGGAAACGTTTCTTATCGCTTTCCGCCAACCCTTGGAGCGGATTTCTGAGAAACCTTGGCTGCCTTTTGTTTTGGCGCCGACTTAACCTTCGCTGGAGCAGGAGCTGTTGCCTTCTTGGCTGCTTTGGTCGCGCGCTTTTGTTCCTTCGCAACTTTGATAGCTTGATCGCGCTGGGCCTTTCGAACTTCAGGTTTCATGTTGCGCTTGGCCATAATTTCAGCAAGCGAGGCACCAACAATAGCACGTTGGAACTTCTGTGTTCTTCGGGTACGCTTCTTTTTGAGCTCTTCTTCAATACCCTTCTTGTGCTTGCGTCTATAGAGGACAGTCCATGTCACTTTACGCGGATTACGCTTCATCAGGTAAGAACGTTCGCATTTCTTATCGAGGAAAGTGAAGCTCTAAAAAATTAAATTATTTAAATAACAAACAATTAAAATGTATTGTTTCATTAATTTACCTTCCCATCGATTTTTACCATGGTTTTCCCATGGCCGGGGTAAATTTTATATCCGCTGAATGAACACAAACCTATCCTGGAAAATTGAAAAAAGAAATATCAATTCTTCATTTTTATTATTATTGATTGAATTCACTTTAATATCTTTTAAAAATATATTAAGATTGCTTGGAAAATTAACAATTTATTCTGTATATTTAGAAATACGTACTTCATCTTGCTGTTATTGTTAATAGAAAGAAACGGAAATGGACAAATAGCGACGAAGTGACAGATGTCAAATTATTTCCATCTTTCGTTATGCGTGACATCTAGTACTGAAATAAGAAGCACTATATATAAAAGAAATTTCATGTACAGTAATGGTAGCTTTTTTTCGAATTCCATTTAAATAATTGAATATTCCTTTCAAAACTACATAATAAATGTACTCATGTAAACGCGGAAAATTTCAGAAAAGAGATACATTTTTAAAATTTGTATGAGAAAAACTTTCTGCTAAAATTATCTCACGTATTTAATGCGGAAAGAGAAGAAATAAATATGATATACTTAGAAATTCCAATTTAAGCCCTCTAACTTATTCTGAAACGATTTTCATTTGAAACAAATATTTCAAAAAATGTTCATATAAAAAACATTTCATCATTTTCTGGAACATTGAAAAATAACAAAATTAGTTTTAAATAGAATTTTTGTTAAGTTGTTTGATAACAACACATTTTTATGAGTTGAGTTGAGTTTGTCATTTAACGAACAGATGATTATTTTCCACATTTACGCAAGTATTTATTAGGGGGTGTTCATGCAAATATGTGGCAGGAAGCCATCTTGCTCTTAATAAGGGTATTCATGTAAACGTAGAAAATCCGGATAAACTTCAGGAAAAAGATAATTTGGTGCAAGTCAAGAGGAGGTGCGGAGTGTGTAAGGAAGTAGGATGGGAGAGACTAAGGGGTAAGAAGCTAGGAAAAGGAAAGGTTAGGAAAACGGATGGAATGACAAGTCCCGGGGACGGGAGGATCTTGTCCCCGGAAACTCAACCTCGCCTGCAGCCAAAAACTGAAATTAGGCCTGAGGGAACTATGAGCAAACAAAATAAACGGACTAGTTATGACCACGGACTTACTATTGCCACATCAGGGCACTGCAGGTGTTGTCGCAGTGCATCCATTACTCATCCAACCTTAGGAGTTCGCGGCCATTTTGGAATTCCCCCCGAGAACATCGTCGTATTTGTGGATTTAGGTTTGTTATGATCTGCCTACGATTATTAAGGAAATGTAAGAAAAATTAATTAGGGAAAATTCGTTTGTCTTTGATAAAAGAAGAAAATCCTATTTTTTGTCAAGAATTTATGCAAATGAAACTTTTTTTTTCGATATGAAATGTCAAACAGATGAAATGACGTTGCTGGTGGCAATTTGTTTGAGAAATGTTTACTGTTCGTATTTCACGGATCCGAACGGACCCACCAAAAGTGATCATTTTCACCATTGACGTATTATGGACGCTGTTCACATTGGACTTTCTCAACCGATTTATTTTGACGTAAGGCCACCCTGTCGTGTTCAGACACAAAAGTAGTGTGAACACTCCAGACTCACCTTGACGTCTTGTAGTTGTCATAATTGTTGGTCATTTGCTATGCCCACTACAAATATACAGTGAATTACAAAAGTAAATAAGCACCTCTTAGTTTAAAGACCATTTCCTTCAAACAATCGATAGTAATGTTAAAAAAAAAAAACTTATTATTTATGTCTATAATTGATATGTATTTTGAACTAAAAAGTAACACTTCTAATAAAACAACTGTGTTCTAAAATTCTGCTTGCTTAGATTAATGGGTTTTTGCAAAGAAGAGCCGCTTTTATCGATTTATTTTACTTATGTAAGGTTTCTTTGTAATATTTTGACCATGATAACCGGATTGGTAGAGAACTCGTCGAATAGTTTGAGGGTTACATGACTTACCTCTTTCTTTGGTTATTTCTGCTGATATCTTTGATGGGCTTACTTTGGGATTCCTCTTCACTTTCCTAACAATAATACGGCATTCCTGCTTGTCATTAATTGTCATTGATCGAGGGTCATTTTGCATACTTCCAATGTTATTTTATTTGGTTATTATTTTGTGTATAGTAAATGGACTTTTGTTAACAATTTTACCATTCACGCACTTCGATTTATTTTCCAAATAGTATTTGATTATAATTTTTTTAAGTGAGTGCTTACTTACTTTTTTGATACACTGTACCATTGACTTACTAGATATGGACTGCTAGTAGCCAACTTCACGATGGTTCCACTTTTAAGCTTTCTTCCTAATGACAATGCGCGATCAAAAGATGTCACTTAAAAAAAGGAACTAATTTTTGACAATTCAACCCCAGCGGTTGTTAACAATAGGTTTGTTCGTTGAGCCCTTAAGTCACCCTGGGGTCGCCCTAAATCGTTTTTTGAAAAACCTGAAGTCACCCTGGTGAGCAAATTCTGTGTTTTTTGAGACCTGTGGTCGCCCTGAACTAGCCATGAAGTAGATCTAGGTATTTTGCTGGAGCGAGTTCAGGTAACGATCAAACTGTCAAAAGTCATATGAGATTTCATATGTTTTTCTTTTGTTGTCGTTTGGCGATTCGCATGTTGCATGTTATTGCTTGTATTTGCAATTAAATGTTTGTTGTACTCATCGGATGAAACATTCAGCAACAACGCAAAATTGTTTTCGTTCAATTCTAAAACTAATTTATAAAAAATTTAAAGTTTTATCAGATCACAAAATGATTTTGTCTTGCTTTTAGCTGTCAACAAAACAGTTGAAAGCTCTTGGGTGTTTTTTGAAAACCGAAAACCCCAGTTTTTGTTGACAACTCTGAGGGTTGTCAAGAAAACCTGGGTCAACCCTGGGTAAAGTTCAACAAACGAACCTAATTATTCAAATTAAACTGTCATTAAGGGTATTCATGTAACGAGATAATTTTCCGCTTTGTAGAAAGATATAACTTTCCGCAGCATGTTTTCATGAACACCCCCTAAGAAATACTTGCGTAAATGTGGGAAATATTTTGTGAAATGTCAAATTAAAAGTCAGAATCCATACTTCTTTAGCTTACGAGGTTTATTTATTATTTCTGCACTTTCCGCAGCAAATTTGTGAGATAATTTTATGCGATTTGCAGAAACTTTTTCCCATACAAATTTTGACAGCTCGTTTCTGCGGAGATAAAATTATCTGGTTTACGAGGTTTACGAGGGTTTTCCGCGCTTACATGAATACCCCTATTATTTTTTTTTTTAATTTTGCAATTAAGATATTGTTGTGAACAGAGCTTTATACTACTACAGCGCCATCTGTTGGAAAATTACATATCTAATTTCTGGAAGAAACAAAAAGCTCTTTTCCAATGTCAAATGTATTTCCCCTTATTCCAAACATCCAGAACATTCCAAGACAAGAACTTTCGAGAACAACTAATTTGAGTATATAAGGGAGTGTTCACGGTGAGCGAGAGACAGTTGATTTTTGATTACGGAAGTGTGCAAAACTCTGCTTATTGGATTGTGTAAAACAAGTGTGATTTTAATTTGAATAAAGTATTTGAGTTGATTATAAATTGAGATTTATTGTTGTGATTTGGAAAGTAAAATAAAGAAGAAATATTAGAAAGAGTAATAAGTTTTATTTAACGAACCTAGCAAAAACATTACATTGGTGTCAGAAAAGTGGAATAAAACTTATTGTGCAGTGAAGTGTGCGAAAAAAAAAAAAAAAAAATAATAATGAGCAAGTTGCTGAAAGAGCTCAACTGTAATGAGCTGAAAAGTGAATTGGGCAAGCGAGAACTTTCTAGAGCAGGATCGAAAAATGAGCTTGTTCTGCGTTTGGCCGAATATTTGAAACAACAAAATGAAGACCCGGACATTTTCGTCTTTGAAGCTGACGCTGAGGAAGCAGACGTAAGTAAAAATGTAGATGTTTCAAATATGATTAGTCTTCTCCTTCAACGTTTCGAAGAGCAACGAAATGAACAGAAAAACGAACAAAAGAATGTTCTCGAACGTCTCGAAGAGCAACGAAATGAACAAAAGAATGTTCTCGAACGTCTTGAAGAGCAACGAAATGAACAAAAGAATGAACAAAAGAATGTTCTCGAACGTCTCGAAGAGCAACGAAATGAACAAACCGAACGTTTCAATGAGCAGAAAAATGAACAAAAGAATATTCTCGAACGCCTTGAGAAACAGCATAGCGAACAAAAAGACCTTCTCGAAGAGCAGAGAAACATGCTAGAAGGCAAGCTTGTTAACATCGAGAATAATGTATCTGCACTTGATGAACGTGTTTCATTGCTGGAGGATAAAGTCGACAACAAAATGGAGACGCTTTCAAAAGAGTTAGATGAACGTGTTTCATTGCTAGGGAATCAAGTCGACAGCAAAATGGAAACGTTTTCAAAAGAGTTAGACCGTGTTCGAAATATAAAAGTTCGGGAAAGTTCTGGAGAAACCTTGAGGAAAAAGGAGATGCAACCTCCAACCTTTGATGGACAAACTTCTTGGTCTATTTACAAGAGGCAATTCGAGGCAGCTTCTACAGCAAATGGCTGGGATGAGGCTGACAAGTGTTTAGCTCTAACCCTTGCTCTTAGAGGAGCAGCTGCTGAGTTATTGCTAACCATACCAGCAGATAAGAGCGGCGACTTTAATTACTTGGTTGAGGCTATAGACAAACGCTTTGGCAATAGCCATATGAAAGAAGTCTTCAAAGTACGACTCTATTCCAGAGTTCAGAAGAGGGGCGAAACTCTACAACAGCTACAAGCGGACATTGAAAGGCTTGTTCATCTTGCATATCCAGATGTTGGAGAAGAAATCCGTAACCAGTTTGCAATTGAGGCATTTGTTCGCGCCATTTCCGACATACATCTTCAAAGGGCCGTGCGAACTGCTGGAAAACGAACGCTTTCTGAAACATTAGCGTTTGCCTTGACAATAGAAGCAGCAGAGCAAGCTTCTTACGGAGTACATCGACTTAGAGAAGACATCGTCGAAGAATGCTCATGCCAAAGAACTGATGTCCAAAGGAATCAACGAAATGGACTTGCAAAGTGCTGGAATTGCAACAAGACTGGACATTTACAGCGTCAATGTCGATTACCACCAAGAAGAGCTTGTCAACATTGTGGACACGGAGTTTCAAATTCAGAACAAGGTAACAATAACATCAGTGTTACTTCCCGAACAAGTTTCCCAACAGAGAAACAAGTAAGAACTAACTTCAAGGGGCAGAAGCTGGCTAGAAACACCATCCAGGTTTCTCAAACCAAACGAAACAATAAAAGTCTGACTGTCGATGCAACGGCAAATGGCAACAAACGCATGGTCGCCATCAACACACTGCGAATAAGGGCTGACCCCATTTGTGGATGGAGCAATGAAGAAATAAGATCTGCTCAACAAGAAGACCCCGACATTGAACCTCTTCTCGCATGGAAGGAACATGAAGAAAAACCCGCATGGAATGACATTTCCGATAGGAGTCCAGTTTTAAAGGCCTATTGGGCACAATGGGACTCACTTCATGTGCAAGAAGGTGTTCTTCGGCGAAAATGGGAGTCCGCTGATGGTAAATCCTATGTGATGCAGCTTGTGTTACCTCAATCAAAAATTAAAGAGGTTCTTCGAGAGATGCATGATGGACCTTCAGGAGGCCATTTGGGAATCAACAAGATGTTAGAAAAAGTGAAACAACGATTCTACTGGTTGCATGCAAGAGACGACGTTAAAAAGTGGTGCCGAAATTGTGACGCTTGTGCTGCAACCAAAGGACCTGGTAGAAAACTGCAAGGAAAAATGATGCAATATAATGTTGGTTCACCGTTTGAAAGGATTGCTGTTGATGTAGCTGGCCCATTTCCGGAAACGAATGCTGGAAACAAATACATTCTGGTGGTAATGGATTACTTCAGCAAATGGCCTGAGGCATACGCTATTCCGAACCAAGAAGCCAAGACCGTGGCCGACCAGATTGTGTCTAACTGGGTAAGCAGGTTTGGTGTGCCTATGGAACTTCATTCCGACCAAGGAAGGAACTTCGAGTCGAACATATTCCAAGAGGTCTGCGCGTTCCTTGGCATTAAGAAAACGAGAACCACACCACTTCACCCGCAATCTGATGGAATGGTCGAGAGATTCAACAGGACCTTAAAAGAACACCTCACTAAAGTCGTAGGCGACTACCAAAGAAACTGGGATAGGCACATACCACTATTTTTGATGGCCTACCGAAGTGCAATACATAGCTCAACAGGACAAACACCATCTGAAATCCTCTTCGGAAGAAGCATACGGCTGCCTAGTGAGATAAGGTTTGGACACCCATCAGAAGAGTCTCAGGAAACTGGGGATTACGTGAGTGACCTAAAAGAGAGGCTAATCGACATACACGAAAGGACCAGGACTAGAATGAGCGCTTACAGCGATCGAATGAAGACAAGGTACGACACAAGAGCAAACACGACAGGATTCCAAGTAGGAGATCGTGTATGGCTGTATAATCCACATCGTCAAAAGGGATTGTCGCCGAAGCTTCAACAAAACTGGGAAGGCCCTTATACTGTCGTCACGAAAATCAATGATGTAGTTTACCGAATTCAAAGAGGGTCAAGAGGAAAGTTAAAAGTTGTGCATAGCGATCGACTGCACCGATACAGTGGCGAAGCTGGAGATAGAATTGTTCGGGACGAACAATCTTAAGAAGGGGGCAATGTTGTGAACAGAGCTTTATACTACTACAGCGCCATCTGTTGGAAAATTACATATCTAATTTCTGGAAGAAACAAAAAGCTCTTTTCCAATGTCAAATGTATTTCCCCTTATTCCAAACATCCAGAACATTCCAAGACAAGAACTTTCGAGAACAACTAATTTGAGTATATAAGGGAGTGTTCACGGTGAGCGAGAGACAGTTGATTTTTGAATGCGGAAGTGTGCAAAACTCTGCTTATTGGATTGTGTAAAACAAGTGTGATTTTAATTTGAATAAAGTATTTGAGTTGATTATAAATTGAGATTTATTGTTGTGATTTGGAAAGTAAAATAAAGAAGAAATATTAGAAAGAGTAATAAGTTTTATTTAACGAACCTAGCAAAAACATTACAATATTTAGAATATTCGGAATATTCAACATTATACACATCCCCATGTAAAATACGATTAGTAAGATAAAATTTAATTTAATTTAATTTTTTTAACACTAAACAATTTTTTCTATTTCAGACCACGTTGTATAGGATTTGCACGACGTCGACTGGGCAGAGGAGGACGTGTCATTTTAGATCGAGCATCAGAGCATTAACAAATATGGATGATATTTTGTCTAAACTCGATTACACCATGATGGAAAGTAGGAGCTTACAAAATCCCGCCGCATGTATAAACGCAAATCCATCGGTAGTTACTCGTGTATTTGTGTAAATGGCTGGAAAGAACCCGACTGTTCTCAAAATCACGATGACTGCGGTAGCAGCTTGTTTTTATGGTGCAACTTGCATTGATGGTGTGGGTAGTTTTCACTGTCGTTGTCCACCTGGGCCCGTATTACAGATTACGAAACGAAAGGCAAAAAAACGATACCCTGGAAAACGATAGTCAACACATGGACCGATTATGGTTTACGATAGATAATGGATGCATCAAAATATTGCCTGATAAAATAAAAAAATCTATTTTTTTAAGCGCATCCAACTTCATTCTTTCAATGTTTCTGTCAAAAATAGTACATTTGTCAAAACAATGAAAAACGAGTGCCAAAAGCAGTCGTAAGAGAAAACGATTATCGTTTTAAAAAAACGAGTATCGTAAAACGCAATCGCAACTTAACGATAACGAGGGATTTTAAACGGTAATCGTAATTCGTAATACGGGCCCTGGAAAAACAGGACTTCTGTGCCATCTCGACGATACTAGTACATCGAACGTGCCACCCAGATGCAATCTGTGATACAAGTTCCATAAATGGCTCATTTGCATGTTCCTGTGCATCGGGCTTTAAAGGAATAGACTGTGCGGAGGATATTGACGAATGTAATCAAGGTTTACCGTGCAATTCGAGACCTTATTGTGGCAACAATTGCATTGAAATTCACTCAGAGCAATTCTGTGTGCTATGCCAGAGATGGCCAGGTAATCGGAATTGGGGCAGGTCAACAATCAAGAATTTGCTGCACACGATTGGCTGGTGAAAAGGCTGACAACTGGGTGGTTACGCCAACATCCCCGTGTAGCAGCAATGAAATTCAAACCCGGTGTAAAACGTCCAAAATATCGAATGCAATTGATAATTATGTAAATGGAACTCTAGGTTAGAAATTGTCGCCTCACAACTGACACAGGAAGAGAAAATCGAATGGTTAAAACAGCTGAATGGAGTTGCTTTGGGTTCTGATGCTTTCTTCCCCTTTAGAGACAACATTGATCGCGCTAGATTGGTAAGCATGTGACATTTTCGAATTTCTAGTAAAAATAAGTGCTTTCGCTTAACAGAGTGGAGTTTCATACATCGGCAGTCCAGCTGGTTCTACAAATGATGCTGGTGTTATTGAGGCTTGCAATGAACTCGGAATTATTTTGGCACACACGAATCTCAGATTATTCCATCATTAATTATTTTATAGAAATTATTGAATATCTCAAAGCAATAAAACTAAAGTCATAATTTGAATTCATTCATTTCTTTCTTGGCAATATCTGTACAGTGATCCACAAAAGTGTGCGTACAAGGAAGAAATATTTTTAAAAATTGATGTTATTCACAAATTTAAAATGATTTGTTTCAAAAAAAATATTTTTTAAATAAAAACATGTATGTACAAGGTTTTTATTTAAAAAAAAAATTAAAACAATTATTCATAACAAAAACATATTATTAAAAACAAAATAAACCTTTATGTATCTGTCCCATATTTCTTATGTTTGGTTTGGTTTTCGCAAGAGGCATTACAAAACGAGATTGTATTTATTTTGTTTAAGTATCGTAAATGAAAGGTTATCCCATGAAAAAAAACAATACTATTCTTGTTGCAACTTATATTTTTACTTGCGACTTATAGGTACTATAAGGCAAGTTATGTATTCGTAAAAAAAAATCGAACTCGACATTTTGAACAAAGTTCATTCACATTACGATGATAGCGAAGACGAAAAAGTGGGTCTCGCAATTCTGTCTGTTCGATTCCATCCTAAACGGCTCGCCCGATTTTCTTTAAACTTGGTAGATAGAATTTTTTATTTTTTCCCCCACACGTTTTTTTTCTTTTTTTTAAGACCAAAAATAACGTTCATTTTATGCTATCTTTCGCAAATGAATGTTATTCGTTCGAATCTCAAAATTAAGAAAGTTCATTCGAAGGAATAGAATCATTCTAACGAATAGACTATTCATGAGAATGTCAAAATAAGCATGAATAATTTAAATTTCTTTGATAAAAACATAAAATAAAAATATGGCATTTGTGTTGTTTATAAATGAAGATGGTGTTGAAGAAGTGCAGAGAAGGATAGTGGATGCTTTCCGTATCAACGCGGGTGGTAAAAACACCCTTTGCTACCTCCGGGTTTTCTTCCATAATTTTGATTAACTTTTCCTTTTGTTCGCGGTTTGTCCAGTTGGAATGCGACCTTTCAACATAAAACAACAAAAAAATTAATAAAAGTAATTTATTTTCCATGAAATAATTACAAACTTACATGTTTTGTTGCTTACTCGACAGAAAAATTCAAACGACACAAAAATGACATTTAATTCTATTCTTTCGAATGTCAAAATTGAATTAGCTTTCGCAAATTAATGAACTTTCTATGGATTGGGTGAACTTTCGATTTGTTCGATTAGCATTCTAATCGCCGAGTCTCAAAATTAAGTTTCAACGAATTCGACTCACTTTCGAACGAAAGAGAATGTCAAAATAAGCGTCAATATGTGCATTCACACTCAAAATCATGCATCTCGTAGTTGTATACGTTTGTCATGTTTTTCTTACTTCTTCTTCCTACTGTGCCTGGTGTGCGTAAGAAGAAAAGCTTAAGGAGACATACATTTGAAAATTTTTTCAGCAAAATTGGTTTGACTTCGCACAAATAACCTGCAAAATTACGACGAATGACAGTCAATCTGCCGCTTGTGTAAGGCATGCTTTATGTAATGGGTAATAGCGCATTTTGCTTTCTGGTCAAAATGAATGACTGTGAGTTATCGTTACCGTTAGGATGCGTGTTAACTACACCGCAGTTGTGCGAACATTTGTGTTTGTGTGGATGAGTGTGCTGCGTGTTTGGGGTGGTTTCTTACACCAACTTAATACGCTATTCACACCTAATCAAAATCTAGATTTCGAGCAAAATTCTCAAAATCTCATCCAAATCTACTAGATTTCCCATACATTTTCAGATTTCCAAATCTACTAGATTCCGACAAAATCTCCTCAAAATCTACTTTCGAACACAAGATTGTCAAAATAAACAAACCTATCGAAATGTTTTGCCTTGTCAGCAAATTGTTAGCAAGCGAAAAGGCAAATACAAGGCAGATAAAGGATTCTCTTTGAATTGTGGGGAGAGAAGGTAAATTATATCCGAGGAAGCAGGAAAAATGGACAGATTTATAAAGAAATAGTTGCAGCTTTTGAAGGAATGTCCATTGTTGGTGAAATTTAAATCATTGACGAGCGCCTTAAAGTAATAGTAGAAAAACTAAATGAAATTGATGCCGACAATAACAACATTCTAAAAGAATATATTGAATCAGCTAAGGAATTTCATAGAGGTGTATTGAAATATTTAAATAAATGAAAAAAAAAATATATAAATATGTTTTTGTTTACCTAAATGGATACTAATAGCATTGCGTATGTTTGTTGCTGTGTTGAATTAAAGTCACATATACTATTTATATATGCGTTGTATGTTCTCATTCCAAATTGTTTGTTAGCAATAACAACAATACCATTGAGTGTTAATGTGATCATTAGCTGTGTTTTATTTTCCCCCAGATCTGATCCGGATTGGATTTTGTGTTAAAATAACATGTAAAACAACAAATACAAACAAAACTGGGTCTTGTGTTGTTTTTGTTATATGTACATGTAATTTTGAATGAAGATCCAATCTGGATCAGATCTGGGGGAAAATAAAACACTGCTTTTATTTGCATTAAATTTTGTAGAACACAACATGCTTTTAAAATTAAAGACGTGTTGTCAATATAGTTGTGAAGGCCTTTTCCGATCTTGCTTTTATTTTAAATGTCCGAAACAGTTTTCTACAACTCGAAGACATTTTAACAAAGAGTAATTAAATTTTTTTCTTCGGACGATTGAGAAGTTGAGAAAGGATATGGCTTCATTAGGTATCTGAAAATCTTAGCACATTTATACATATAAAGAAATCTGTAACTTTATAGTACACATTATTATTGAGTATACGAAAAAGATCTTTACAATTGCATTATTATATAGTGTGAGCTACAAGAACCTTACAAAATTTTCTCACTTTTACTATCAAGAATTTTTAATTATCAGGATTCAGTTTTTGTTCATATAAACAAGAAATTAAAAATAATTGGCAAGATGAAAGAAACGTCAAACGAAATCCTGATTCTGTTCAGTGCGAACGCTTCAACGAGATTTCGCAATCTTGTTGCTGAAATCCAAGATTTTAATTTAGTGTGAAAAGCCTATAACAATGTGCCACACGGTGCGAAGAAATCTAAATAATTTTCATTTTTTGTGTCGGTGTGGGCTTTTGTGATGTGATGGAAAGCTGGATGTAAGCTCTTTTTCTTGCACGTTTACCTATTTATCAATTGGTGAGACGTAAAAAAAAATTTCAGACTGCGTTTCTTTAACTTATTTGGTTCATGACTGGTTATGTTGAACAATTATCGATCCCAATGGGGGGGATATATCCCCCTGATCCCCCCTATCTACGCCACTGACGACACGTGAAACTCACAATAGGCGAAAAGTGAAATGTCAAATTTTCCGGGTGGAATGTTGTTCGGGTGAAACTCACAATAAGGCTGCATATGTTGCTAGCTGCTCTGTATACAGTGTTCCTTAATTCTTGTATAATATCTTAGGGCGCGATTCTTGGGTATATTCTAAGAAAACAATCGTTCCATAGTAAGGGCCTATCTCCAATTTTTATATCATATATCGGGGATTTAAGAAAAGGCGTACTTTGGTGTACCCTCACCCATGTTTCTGGTAATTGCGCTGTTTGTACTAAAGTTAGAAACTTCACTTAGGCTTTTATTTTTAGAAGAAATACTAGCTGTTGTAATTGCTTTCAAACAAATTTGATATCCTATCTCAGTCTTGCGATATCCAGTTACTAGCAGGTAACGTTTTTCCTGCCCATGCTAATTTTTTCACTTTGGGTTTAATTTTCTCGAGAAAATGCGTAATAAACATACCGTTTTACTATTTTTTTTTGAATGAAAGTAACAATAATAAAAATAAAACTCAATGACATGACAAATTTACGGAAAACCCCATAGATTTTATGACACTTGGGAAAACCTGGAACATGTAAAATTAAATTAATATTTATTTTTGCTTTTTTGGTTCTTTTTGGGAAAGGTGAAACCGGTAAAAAAAGAGTTTTCTGCTTTTGGACACGTTTTTAACAACAGTTGACAATAAGACTGGTTTTCCAAGAAATTTGCAATGTTTTTTAAAACATCATAGCCGTTTCAAACCGTGCTCGTTCATTTGAGTACCTGTCATACCTCAGTTTTCTTCCCGTTTCCTTAAAAGTTTTCAAAGAGAGTTAGGTTTGGTGTCAGAAGGGCAATTTGGAAAATTTACTTTTCAAAAATAGTATAAAAGATAAGAAAACGAAATTAATTTATCAGTTTAATATTAACGATAAAGAAAGTTGATTAGAAAGGCTTTTTGAAATATCTACATTTACAAACCAAGAATAAGCAAACATTTATTTTAGTTTATGGGCTGTGTATTGGACCTTCAACTAAAGAGCGACAAAAATATCAAGAACTTTATCCAAACCGACGACGACTTTCTAGCTTAGGAATATTTGGAAATACATGTCGAAGGCTTCGAGAAACGGGGGCAGTTTCAAATACAAGACCTTACGCGGGCAGGCGTAGTTGGAAACAAATTAATCAGCCCCTCAAACTCCCCGCAAGCTGAATTCTACAAACCATCTGTAGTTTTTGCGCAATGATTTACCAGAACTATTGGAGGACATTCGACTTATGCAACTAGCTTCCTCATATATCCAACAGGATGGCTTACTATGGTCGAGAGGTTAAGAATTGGTTAGATGAAGAGTACGGTAATGGTTGGATAGGATGAAATGGCCTGCAAGATCTCCTGACCTCACAGTATTGGATTTCTTTGTATAGGGAAGAATAAAAAAACTTGTTTATTCAACTGAAATAGCAAATTTAGGTGAATTAGCTGCCATCATCAATAAATATTCGCAGTGAAATTCAAAACGGGCTCTAGCATGTATACCAAACCAAGGAGGACACTTTGAACACCTGTTATAGGACACACATAAAATAAAAAACAGTCTAAAACCACACAAAATCATTTTTTATTCATAGAGCCTTTGGAGCTTAAAGCTTCACTTTTTTACCATAAAAAAGTGTTTCTTCTCCATAATTTGATGTTTTTTATCAACAGCAAACACTTTTTTATCGATTCGTTAAAAAAAAAGTTCATTTTGGTGGGGGGGTAATTCCGAATAAGGTCCGAATATTGAGCCCAGTCAAAAAAAAAAAACAGGAAAAACGGTATCAAAGGCTAGTATTTCTTCTAACATAAAGCCTAAATGAAGTTTCTATCTTTAGTACTATCAAAACTATTACCATAAACATGGGTGAGGGTACTCCAAAGTAAGCTTTTTCGTAAGGCCTCAATATATGATATAAGAATTGGAGATAGGCCCTTACTGTTGACGCATTTGCTGTGCGATTTTCATTAAAAAAGTCTTGAGGTCTGGAGTTGGTTCAGGGATTCCGTAAATTAAGATGAAAATAAGATGAATATGCAATATTAATTAAATATACCAAATAATCCAACAATGAATTGAAATTTATTGAGGTTAAGTGAACACAAGTGTATTATTATTTTTTTTCACTTTTGCTGTAATCTAAAAGTAATATGCAAAACAAACACAATTTCCTCCACGATTTCGTGGCAAATGTGATGAGAATCGATCGACAAGATGAATTTGAAAATTTTTATATTATTGTTACGTTCATTAAAAAAATAGTTAATTATTATGTTTATTACGCAATTTCAGGTGATCTCGCATTCTCAAATTAAAAAAATTAGTATGGGTACGAAAAAATAACGGACTTAGAAGTCCTACTCGTAAGTAAAGTTTATCGCCAAGCATGTGGTGATGTTGTTGCACCTAAGATTTGCAATCTTGATAACATCTTGGAACTTAACTTAAAATATAAACAATGACAACTCATGTGTTTATTTATTTTTAAGATTTATTTATTCTTATTTTAACATGCTTATTTACTGTGTTTTTCTGTTGGTTTTCTTTATTTTTATAACTTTACTTGCTTAAGAATTATCTTTATTTTTTATAACTATATTTCTGTATGTATAAAAAAATATCAAAAAATGTTTTTTATTGGAACTATGGAGTCTAGGTTTGTTTATTATTTGTTGTTGGTATATCGTGCTTTTGTTTTTAAATTAATAACTGTTCACCCTTCATAAATAATTATACATATGTAGTTAATTAAAAGAAAGGACAAAATTTGGAAACTAAGCTCTGATAAAATAAATTATTATACTTTGAAAATAATAACAAAAACACGAGTCGAACGGACAAAAATTGTTGATTTGTTTACTATAAATAAATGAATGAGCTTCGCTTTATGTAATTTTTTCAAAATTTGGTTACCAAAAATAAAATAATAGTAATAATAAGTTGATCTTTATTTTTATTTCCTTTTCATTATTTTGCCATTAATTTTACCAAAATCATGTTACTTAATCATTGTCTAATGTATGTTTCATGTTATGTATATTATTGTTTCTTTATTTTACTGTTTTATCGTAAAGCTCAATGTGGCTTCCTATACCTACTAATTTTTTTAAATTAAATATAGAGTATCAAATATATTTAGCTTTTCATATTTTTTTTTTAATTTAATTGTTTTTTATTAATATTTTTTAACCGCTTATATGCTGTTGGCTTTGTGTGTTTGTTGTATAGTTTTTGTAAGTCTATTGCATCGATGTTAGCCCTGTTGAACTACTGATGTGGGCAGACGTGCCCAATGTTGATGCCATATCCTGATAGCTGAACTATAAAAAAGAAAATGTAAAATGAAAATTTTAAAAATTAAAAAACATTTTTTTTTCATTTCAAAATATAAATTTAGTTTATCATAAAAATTATTAAGAAATGAAGACTACTATTCTTTTAAATAAATTAGAATTAGAATTAGAAGTACGAAGATCCGAGGAAGCCTTCATGTTAAGAATACCATTTCCCAAAAAATTGAACACGACCGACTCAGTTGGTATTGCCATGTTCAAAGGAGAGATCCTGAGAACCCCGTCAAAAAGGCAATATCATACAACGTTCCAATTCGGAATAAAAAGAAAGGTAGGCCTAAACACTCCTGGTACAAACAAATGCAAAAACACCAGCATTCAGTTGGCCTCAGAAATGGAACAATACAAAACCGGGAGGCTTGCCGCCGATTTCTGAGGTCAACCCGGCGAACCCCACAGGCGGATCACTAGTGTGAAGCAGATACGTGGGAGAGTTATGATCCCCTCGACATCGAGATCATAACAGCGCCGAAGCAAAGGAAGAAGAAGAATTAAACCTAAATATGCGATTAGCAATTATTTTTAAAAGGCATACTCCAGAGATTGTAAGTTATCAAACATTATGTATTTTGGTGAAGCTTCAAAAATTAACAAATATGATATTTCTTGCAAGGCACCAGTTACGAACCCTAGATTTATCACCATACTATGTCTAACACAAATAGTCAGTACAGTCCTTATTAGAGAGCTGTTTCAATTCAATGTTATACCATACTGAACTCTTTGTATATAAATTTTAATAGTACTATCATGAAGAGGAACGCGACTAAACGAACCAAGCGGCACAATAATTACTAAACTGTGACTAGCAGAGGTGCCTATGGCAGAGTTTTAACAGATAGACATTTAATACATAACAGCAATAGAAATACTGTATATAAAATAGGAGAACAAAGACACATACTATGTACATTGGAGTAGGATGTAGGTGTGTGTGGGGATTTGGGAGTTGTTATTTTCTGTAGGCAAATATTTTCAAGGTGAGGTTTCAATACTTTTTTTTGGCGGTTACGTATTTTTTGGGGATAGAAGAAAATTATTTCTGTGCATATTGTCGTCTGAGTTCTATCTTGTTCAAAAGAGCATTTTTGGCGAAATTTAGTTAGAAATGCAGTTTTTATAAATCAAACATGCTCTTTCGAATGGCGTACTCCATTTCTTTCTATCTCTTTTAGTTTTTAAGTTACGAAGAACTATTATGTTCAATAAACCACTTTATTAAACATTTGAGTTCGACTACAGCTAGACGGCTCGGCCGATTTTCTTCAAACTTGGTAGATATGGGTTTTAATTTTTTCCCCCCGGATGTTTTTTTCTTTGGAATTTTTTTCGAAATTTCATAAATATCTTTTTTCTCAAAAGATGTCCTACAGATTAAAAAAAAAAAACAAAAAATTTCATTTAGTTAAAGTTAGGTAATGGTTGAAAAAAATTTTACAAAAAATTGTTATTTTTGGTACCCCCCTTGGGACCATTTTTTTGTTTTTGATTTTCTCAAAAACGGTACGACGGGTTTTGATAATTTTGTTTTTACTAAAGGTCCCTAATAGTTTGAATATTATTGTGTATTCAAATTTTCAAAAAATATTTTTTTGGATTTTTAAAAAAAAATTCAAATTTTTTTTTTGAAAACTCAATATTTCGAAAGCCCCATGCTCGATTTTTTCAAACTTGATGAATAAAAGTTTTTTAATATAATCTACAAAGTATAAGAACAAAAAATTTATTTTACCTAAAACTAACGGTATCCTCCAAGATCAAAAATTATAAGGCGTAGTGGCGTATACAAATTTTCCCTTTTCCAAAAAATGTTCATACTTTTTTGAAAATTTTAATATTATCAAAAGTCTTATATATTTATAATATTTTTTTTAATTTTTGGAAAAAAAGTCATTCTTTTTGGAAAATTCGATATCTCAAAAACCGGTGCAATGTTTTTTTCGAAATTTAATTTTCATTCGTACAGTAAAACTTAAAGCTAGCCCACGATTTGAGGAGATTTTACTTAAAAATAATATTTTTTTTCTTCCACGCTTAAAATACGTTTTAAGCGTTTTCGCGTTTTTCGTTTCATACGTGGATTGAAAGGTGGCACTCCCTAGATCACGAATGTGTAATTTTTAATTCTGTAGGATGAATAGTTTGGCCAGAAATCACGTTTGAAAATGTCAACTTTGAGGGGTCTACGAGGCTCCGTTTAGCCGCAAATCGCGCTTAAAGATAAAAATTCGTTTTTCGATACCATTTTTTCAAATTTTGACATTTGACAATTTTCTCATTATCGAAATAGGGATTTTTTATAGAGATGCTTCCAATAAGTTTAAAAAACATTGCATCTCAAAGCTTAGAAAAGTTTTTTTTTAATTTTTGAAAAAAAAAAATGTTTTTTTTTCTTGGAAAATTCGATATCTTAAAAACGGCTCAATATTTTATTTCGAAACTGTTGAAATATTATTTGAATCACTGTACATCATTTGCATTATATAAATCAGTTAACTATAATTCATTGCAACACTCTCACAATATGTATGTATGTACATATAATAACGTTTGCACTACTTGCTGATTCTATGTTTTCTCCAATTCTTAGTTCTTGCTTATTATACTTTTTATGTAACTAATCGCTCTCAGACTATTATTATCCTCTGTTCAATAAAGATCATTCTGTATATTTGACTTAGTTGGTTTTTTACTTTGCAACAGGTTATGGGCCCAGGTTGCTAGTACATAGAGATAATGTAACACTATTGTTCTTCTGTCGAAAAAAAAAAAAACCAAAGTTAAATTGTCAAATTTCGTATGTCGAAATCGTGTGTCAAAAATTAAGTTGTATTAAACGATTTGTTCGTAATTATAAAAAAAAGATAATAGTATCTTTTTAATTAAACTGAATTATCCATATTAAAAGAAAAAAATGAGTTCTCTTTACCAGATTGAGAAGCTTAATGCAGAAAATTATTCCACGTGGTGCATCCAGATGAAAAGTGTACTCATACATGCTGATTTGTGGGGATACACGAATGGATCAAACGTTCTACCAGCCGAACCGAAACCAGAACAAACCGCAGATGGAAAAGCCCTGGCGACGATTCTATTGAGCGTTAAATCCTCAGAACTCATCTACTTGAAGCACTGCAAAACTTCCAAGGATGCATGGAGCAAGCTTAAAGAAATCTATACACCAAGTGGTCCAGCTCGTATGGTGAGTCTTTTTAAAAAAATTATGCATGCGAAGATGATAGATGGCCAGTCTATGTCTACTCATTTAAATGACTTTTTCGATATCGTGGAAAAATGCATAAGATCAATGTTTCTATTCCTGACGATGTTAAGTATAATTTTATTATGTTATTTGCCTGAAACTTATGAAAATTTCATTGTGGCAATTGAAAGTCGAGACCAATTGCCGAGTTTGTCGAGTTTAAAAATAAAATTATTAGAGGAGGAACAACGACGCCATGAAAAGGGTAGTAGCAGCGAAGTCACTCAGCAAATTTTATCTGTTAAATCGAATCATAAAGTAAATAACAGTAATCATAAAGCTAAGGGTAACTGTTATGCATGCGGAAAAAGGGGTCATTTTGCAGCTAATTGCCGCAACAATAAAAATCGCCAAACAACAACATCTTTTGGACTTTTCTCAACTATCGAGGGTAGTGTGCTCAAGTCAGATGAATGGTGCTTAGATAGCGGGGCAACGTCTCATATGTGTTGCAATCAAGCATATTTCAGTTCTCTAAATTTTATTAACGGTGAACACGTACAGTTAGCAAATGATAAATCAGTTTCTTCGAATGGGATCGGTACAGTTACGTTGAAATCTCCGAGCGGTAAAATTATTCTCAACAATGTACTGTTCGTTCCTGAGCTTCGTGGAAATTTTATATCTGTCAGTAAGATAACTCAGCATAACTGTTTTGTAGACTTCTCTGAAAATACAGCGAAAATAATAAATGCATGCAATGAACTATTTCTCAAATCAAATAGAAGGAAGAACTTATTTATAATAGAGCTGGAAGCTGAGGTTTTATGTTTTGTTTCTAAAAAGGATGTGGAGAACTTCCATAAATGGCATCAACGTTTCGGGCACTTAAACGTCCACAGTCTTCAACAACTGAAACAAAATAATATGGTGATAGGGCTTGGTTTTAATTCATCTGTTCGAAATATTGAATGCGTTGTGTGCGCCAAAGGGAAAATAACCACGAAATCTTTCCCTAAGCAGTCTTCTAATAGAAGCACAGAATTGCTTGAGCTAGTTCACACGGACGTTTGCGGTCCAATGCGAGTACCTTCAGCGGGAGGCGCAAAATTTTTCCTCACATTCATTGACGATAAGTCTAGGAAAATATTTGTCTATTTTATTAAGCACAAAGATGAAGTTCTTGGGGTTTTCAAACAATTTAAAGCTATGACGAAGCTGGAAACAGGACGTAAGATTAAAACTATTCGTAGCGATAATGGTAAAGAATACGTGAATAACAAGTTTGATGATTATTTAAAAGAATGTGACACGGCATTTCTCCGCTTTAGCTCAGCCGCCATCCCTGGAGATAAAAATATCTGAGACAACCACCACCAGTCTCAGAATATCGTGCCACACATCTTTCCTATCCTTCTTTCTCTTCATTAACTTCACGCCCGCGCTGTGTTGAAACATTTAAAGGGTAATCATATTCCCTTGAGCGCGGGTAGATTATAAAAAAAAAAAAAAAATGTGGAATAAAGAGGCAGCTTACGGTCGAGTATACCCCTCAGCAAAATGGTGTGGCCGAAAGAGCAAATCGCACATTGGTAGAAATGGCACGGTGTATGCTCGTTGGTTCTGAACTTTCAAGAGTTTTTATGGGGTGAAGCTATTAATACTGCAGCATACCTTCGAAACCGATCACCCACTAACGTAGCTGGTCAGGTAACACCATATGAACTGTAGTCGGGCAAAAAGCCAATTATATCGCATCTTAAACTGTTTGGTTCAAAGGCTATTGTGCTTGATAAGAAAGGTGGTCGCTCCAAGTTTTCTCCAAAGGGGAAAGAGTTTTATATGGTTGGTTACTCGGATGAGTCCAAGGCGTATCGTTTGTTTGACCCTATAAAAAGAAGAGTTGAGAAAAGCCGTGATGTATTTTTTGAAAATTTTAGTCAAATTCCCTCTGACCAATCAGAAGACTATCTAACAACCGAAATTGAACCTGTTTCTTTTCCTGAAGCTCTTCCAGGAGAGGCCGACAGCAATGCAACTGAAGGTAATGGTGAGAAAGAGGACGAGTTAATTGATAAAGAAATTGATTATGTAAGGGGACCTGGACGTCCAAAAATCATTCGCACTGGTAGACCTGGCCGTCCAACGAAACAGTTCAACTTCATTGAAGCTGTAAATTCTGTTGAAGATGTACCTGTCCCAATGACGGTATCTGAGGCGTTATCAGGCAGAGATTCAGAAAGATGGAAGTCTGCAATGAAAGTTGAAATGGATGCACTATTATCTAGTAACACATGGGATTTAGTAGATCGTCCTCATAAGAGTCAAGTCATTGGTTGCAAGTGGGTGTTTAGTCTAAAGCGAAACCCGAACGGCTCTATAGAGAGATATAAATGTAGACTTGTGGCAAAAGGTTGTGCCCAGAAATATCTAGTAAATTTTAAAGAAACTTTCTCACCAGTAGCACGGTTCTCTACAATTCGTCTTATTATTGCTTTGGCTGTTGAATATGAGCTTCTTCTCCACCACCTAGACGTTAATTCAGCTTACTTAAACGGCGAAGTAGAGGAATACATTGCACAACCCGAAGGCTTTATAGATGCCGACAATGTACAAAAAGTCTGCAAATTAAGAAAATCTCTGTATGGATTAAAACAAGCAGGGCGAGAGTGGAACAAAAAGCTGGACAAGGTTCTGTACGATATCGGATTTGCAAAATGTAACGGCGACTGTTGTGTTTACAGTATGAACGATAAAAATAATTTTAATATAATTGTTATATATGTTGATGATATGATGATTGCCTGTTCTAATGAAGTTTCCTTGGCAGAGATAAAACGAAAGATTTGTGAAGAGTTTGAATGCGTGGACAAAGGTCCGCTTAAATATTTTCTAGGAATTCAAATCGAAAGAGAAGGCCAGAGAGGGTCAAGCAGCATACATCAAAGTCAATACATTTTGGATATCCTGAGACAACATGGAATGGAAACATGATAGCTTTTATCTACGCCACTGGATCCAGGTATTAAACTACAGAAATGTTCGAGCACAACATGTACGAAGGAAGATCCTACCTCATATCAATCGTTGGTGGGAGCACTCATATATCTGGCTGTGTCTACGCGTCCTGATATTGTTCATACGATGAGTAAACTATCGCAATTCAACTCTGATCCTCATGGAGAACATGCTGTTGCTCTCAAACATTTACTTTGCTACCTGAGTACTACCTGTAATGCAAAATTAACATACACAAAAACTTCAGAGGATCTGAAAGGTTTTGTTGACGCTGACTGGGCAGGCGACCTGGACGACAGAAAGTCTTATACAGGTTTCGTTTTTATAATGGCGAATGCCGCTATTTCATGGGAGTCCAAAAAACAATCCTCAGTCGCACAGAAGCTGAGTATATGGCGCTATGCCAAGCTAGTAAAGAAGCTATATTTTTAAGAAATTTAATCTTAGAACTCGGTGTTAAATTGGTTAATAATGCAATTTTTCTCTTTAACGACAATCTAGGTGCACAACAACTTGGGAAAAACCCAGTTCATCATCCAAGAACGAAGCACATTGATATTAAATACCATTTTGTCCGAGATCTAATCAAAGAAGGTGTCATTGAAACCAAATACCTATGCACTGGAGACATGATGGCCGATGTGTTGACCAAGAACCTAGCAAAACCGAAGCACACTAAGTTTACATCCATGATGGGCTTAAAAATTGCTTAATATTTATGTTTCTTATGTAATTCCATCAATGATAATAATTTGAGTATTGCATTGTGGGGGTGTGTTGAAATATCATTTGCATTATATAAATCAGTTAACTATAATTCATTGCAACACTCTCACAATATGTATGTATGTACATATAATAACGTTTGCACTACTTGCTGATTCTATGTTTTCTCCAATTCTTAGTTCTTGCTTATTATACTTTTTATGTAACTAATCGCTCTCAGACTATTATTATCCTCTGTTCAATAAAGATCATTCTGTATATTTGACTTAGTTGGTTTTTTACTTTGCAACAGGTTATGGGCCCAGGTTGCTAGTACATAGAGATAATGTAACACTATTGTTCATCTGTCGAAAAAAAAAAAAACCAAAGTTAAATTGTCAAATTTCGTATGTCGAAATCGTGTGTCAAAAATTAAGTTGTATTAAACGATTTGTTCGTAATTATAAAAAAAAAGATAATAGTATCTTTTTAATTAAACTGAATTATCCATATTAAAAGAAAAAAATGAGTTCTCTTTACCAGATTGAGAAGCTTAATGCAGAAAATTATTCCACGTGGTGCATCCAGATGAAAAGTGTACTCATACATGCTGATTTGTGGGGATACACGAATGGATCAAACGTTCTACCAGCCGAACCGAAACCAGAACAAACCTCAGCATGGAAGACCGCAGATGGAAAAGCCCTGGCGACGATTCTATTGAGCGTTAAATCCTCAGAACTCATCTACTTGAAGCACTGCAAAACTTCCAAGGATGCATGGAGCAAGCTTAAAGAAATCTATACACCAAGTGGTCCAGCTCGTATGGTGAGTCTTTTTAAAAAAATTATGCATGCGAAGATGATAGATGGCCAGTCTATGTCTACTCATTTAAATGACTTTTTCGATATCGTGGAAAAATGCATAAGATCAATGTTTCTATTCCTGACGATGTTAAGTATAATTTTATTATGTTATTTGCCTGAAACTTATGAAAATTTCATTGTGGCAATTGAAAGTCGAGACCAATTGCCGAGTTTGTCGAGTTTAAAAATAAAATTATTAGAGGAGGAACAACGACGCCATGAAAAGGGTAGTAGCAGCGAAGTCACTCAGCAAATTTTATCTGTTAAATCGAATCATAAAGTAAATAACAGTAATCATAAAGCTAAGGGTAACTGTTATGCATGCGGAAAAAGGGGTCATTTTGCAGCTAATTGCCGCAACAATAAAAATCGCCAAACAACAACATCTTTTGGACTTTTCTCAACTATCGAGGGTAGTGTGCTCAAGTCAGATGAATGGTGCTTAGATAGCGGGGCAACGTCTCATATGTGTTGCAATCAAGCATATTTCAGTTCTCTAAATTTTATTAACGGTGAACACGTACAGTTAGCAAATGATAAAAATCAGTTTCTTCGAATGGGATCGGTACAGTTACGTTGAAATCTCCGAGCGGTAAAATTATTCTCAACAATGTACTGTTCGTTCCTGAGCTTCGTGGAAATTTTATATCTGTCAGTAAGATAACTCAGCATAACTGTTTTGTAGACTTCTCTGAAAATACAGCGAAAATAATAAATGCATGCAATGAACTATTTCTCAAATCAAATAGAAGGAAGAACTTATTTATAATAGAGCTGGAAGCTGAGGTTTTATGTTTTGTTTCTAAAAAGGATGTGGAGAACTTCCATAAATGGCATCAACGTTTCGGGCACTTAAACGTCCACAGTCTTCAACAACTGAAACAAAATAATATGGTGATAGGGCTTGGTTTTAATTCATCTGTTCGAAATATTGAATGCGTTGTGTGCGCCAAAGGGAAAATAACCACGAAATCTTTCCCTAAGCAGTCTTCTAATAGAAGCACAGAATTGCTTGAGCTAGTTCACACGGACGTTTGCGGTCCAATGCGAGTACCTTCAGCGGGAGGCGCAAAATTTTTCCTAACATTCATTGACGATAAGTCTAGGAAAATATTTGTCTATTTTATTAAGCACAAAGATGAAGTTCTTGGGGTTTTCAAACAATTTAAAGCTATGACGAAGCTGGAAACAGGACGTAAGATTAAAACTATTCGTAGCGATAATGGTAAAGAATACGTGAATAACAAGTTTGATGATTATTTAAAAGAATGTGACACGGCATTTCTCCGCTTTAGCTCAGCCGCCATCCCTGGAGATAAAAATATCTGAGACAACCACCACCAGTCTCAGAACATCGTGCCACACATCTTTCCTATCCTTCTTTCTCTTCATTAACTTCACGCCCGCGCTGTGTTGAAACATTTAAAGGGTAATCATATTCCCTTGAGCGCGGGTAGATTATAAAAAAAAAAAAAAAATGTGGAATAAAGAGGCAGCTTACGGTCGAGTATACCCCTCAGCAAAATGGTGTGGCCGAAAGAGCAAATCGCACATTGGTAGAAATGGCACGGTGTATGCTCGTTGGTTCTGAACTTTCAAGAGTTTTTATGGGGTGAAGCTATTAATACTGCAGCATACCTTCGAAACCGATCACCCACTAACGTAGCTGGTCAGGTAACACCATATGAACTGTAGTCGGGCAAAAAGCCAATTATATCGCATCTTAAACTGTTTGGTTCAAAGGCTATTGTGCTTGATAAGAAAGGTGGTCGCTCCAAGTTTTCTCCAAAGGGGAAAGAGTTTTATATGGTTGGTTACTCGGATGAGTCCAAGGCGTATCGTTTGTTTGACCCTATAAAAAGAAGAGTTGAGAAAAGCCGTGATGTATTTTTTGAAAATTTTAGTCAAATTCCCTCTGACCAATCAGAAGACTATCTAACAACCGAAATTGAACCTGTTTCTTTTCCTGAAGCTCTTCCAGGAGAGGCCGACAGCAATGCAACTGAAGGTAATGGTGAGAAAGAGGACGAGTTAATTGATAAAGAAATTGATTATGTAAGGGGACCTGGACGTCCAAAAATCATTCGCACTGGTAGACCTGGCCGTCCAACGAAACAGTTCAACTTCATTGAAGCTGTAAATTCTGTTGAAGATGTACCTGTCCCAATGACGGTATCTGAGGCGTTATCAGGCAGAGATTCAGAAAGATGGAAGTCTGCAATGAAAGTTGAAATGGATGCACTATTATCTAGTAACACATGGGATTTAGTAGATCGTCCTCATAAGAGTCAAGTCATTGGTTGCAAGTGGGTGTTTAGTCTAAAGCGAAACCCGAACGGCTCTATAGAGAGTTATAAATGTAGACTTGTGGCAAAAGGTTGTGCCCAGAAATATCTAGTAAATTTTAAAGAAACTTTCTCACCAGTAGCACGGTTCTCTACAATTCGTCTTATTATTGCTTTGGCTGTTGAATATGAGCTTCTTCTCCACCACCTAGACGTTAATTCAGCTTACTTAAACGGCGAAGTAGAGGAATACATTGCACAACCCGAAGGCTTTATAGATGCCGACAATGTACAAAAAGTCTGCAAATTAAGAAAATCTCTGTATGGATTAAAACAAGCAGGGCGAGAGTGGAACAAAAAGCTGGACAAGGTTCTGTACGATATCGGATTTGCAAAATGTAACGGCGACTGTTGTGTTTACAGTATGAACGATAAAAATAATTTTAATATAATTGTTATATATGTTGATGATATGATGATTGCCTGTTCTAATGAAGTTTCCTTGGCAGAGATAAAACGAAAGATTTGTGAAGAGTTTGAATGCGTGGACAAAGGTCCGCTTAAATATTTTCTAGGAATTCAAATCGAAAGAGAAGGCCAGAGAGGGTCAAGCAGCATACATCAAAGTCAATACATTTTGGATATCCTGAGACAACATGGAATGGAAACATGATAGCTTTTATCTACGCCACTGGATCCAGGTATTAAACTACAGAAATGTTCGAGCACAACATGTACGAAGGAAGATCCTACCTCATATCAATCGTTGGTGGGAGCACTCATATATCTGGCTGTGTCTACGCGTCCTGATATTGTTCATACGATGAGTAAACTATCGCAATTCAACTCTGATCCTCATGGAGAACATGCTGTTGCTCTCAAACATTTACTTTGCTACCTGAGTACTACCTGTAATGCAAAATTAACATACACAAAAACTTCAGAGGATCTGAAAGGTTTTGTTGACGCTGACTGGGCAGGCGACCTGGACGACAGAAAGTCTTATACAGGTTTCGTTTTTATAATGGCGAATGCCGCTATTTCATGGGAGTCCAAAAAACAATCCTCAGTCGCACAGAAGCTGAGTATATGGCGCTATGCCAAGCTAGTAAAGAAGCTATATTTTTAAGAAATTTAATCTTAGAACTCGGTGTTAAATTGGTTAATAATGCAATTTTTCTCTTTAACGACAATCTAGGTGCACAACAACTTGGGAAAAACCCAGTTCATCATCCAAGAACGAAGCACATTGATATTAAATACCATTTTGTCCGAGATCTAATCAAAGAAGGTGTCATTGAAACCAAATACCTATGCACTGGAGACATGATGGCCGATGTGTTGACCAAGAACCTAGCAAAACCGAAGCACACTAAGTTTACATCCATGATGGGCTTAAAAATTGCTTAATATTTATGTTTCTTATGTAATTCCATCAATGATAATAATTTGAGTATTGCATTGTGGGGGTGTGTTGAAATATCATTTGCATTATATAAATCAGTTAACTATAATTCATTGCAACACTCTCACAATATGTATGTACATATATGTAATAACGTTTGCACTACTTGCTGATTCTATGTTTTCTCCAATTCTTAGTTCTTGCTTATTATACTTTTTATGTAACTAATCGCTCTCAGACTATTATTATCCTCTGTTCAACAAAGATCATTTTATATATTTAACTTAGTTGGTTTTTTACTTTGCAACAGAAACTTAATTTCATTCGTACAATAATAAAAACTTAAGGTTGGCGTACCAAATTTTTTTTATTTTATTTTCACTTACAAAATTATGTTATTGCAAGTTTTGCATGTGGAAAAAATTTAACTCGAGATTTTGATCAAATTTGATTTTACGATGATAGAGAACACGAAAAAATATTTTTCATCTAAAAAAATTGTTTTTGAAAAATCAATGTCTTGAAAAAGTTTGAGCGATTAATTTTTGAAAATATTTCCTAGAATATGTATTTTTAAATACTTAAAATTAATATCCAAATTTTTTTTCTAGAACAATTTTTAAGAAATTTCTTATATTCAAAATTAGTTTAATAATAAAAGGTTTTTTAAACTTTGTTTGCATACATTCTTACTTTTTATATTTATATTAACAAAATAAAAAAAAAAAACAAAATTTTTGTTTTAATGAATTAATAATTTCCAAATTTGATAAAAATTCGTAGACAAACATTAAAAGAAATGTTTGTTTGTTCAAAATTCGCAGGGCAAATATCTTATTTTTTACTAAATATATGAATAAAAACTATTTTTTGTAAAAAAAGTTTATTTTTATTATAAAAATTTTTCATGTGGGGTGCATCAATAATTTCTTAAAATTGACACCAAATTCCTTTTTTTTAATTTTTCACAAATTGCTTATAAGCATACAAAATATTTTTTCCAAAAAAGGTATCTGATTTTTTTAAATATTATGTCAATAATAATTTTATTCTATTTTTTTAATTAATTTAAGTTTTCTAAAATTATTTTTTCCTCGAAAAACTTATTTGATTTTTTTTTTCAAAATAGCTTTATGTGAATATTTATGAATTTCTGAAATTGTTTATTATACACATAAAAAGTATTAAAAATTTTCTATATTTTTTGCAAACAAAGTTTATATGAATAAATTTTAAAAACTGGTCTATACCTATATCAATTTTTTTTTTATATTTAATTATATAAATACCTATCAACGCATAACGATAATTTTTCGTTTTTGTACCTAATCAAAATTATTATTTTAATTTCATACAATTTTCTATGGGTATGTACCTACCTACATGCAAAAGCTATTTTCTTTAATAAAAATATTGGTACGTACATACCTATAAGATTTTCTTAAAAAAATAGTTTTCTAACTGTGTATGTACATATCTATATTAATTACAAAAAAAATACAATTGCCACTATCTAACTACCCACTGCATATAATTATTATAAAATTATTTTGGTTACCATAACGAAATAAAGCCAATTTGTAATTATTTAGTTTTCAGAAACGAAATAAAACCATGAGTTTATTAAGTTCCTCTAGATCTTATTACAAAGTCGATAAAATGGCAACCTCGGTAATTAATCGTATCAGAATTTAAACAAACCAGATTGCATGAGTAATAAAACAAAATTCACAAAAACTCTCATACACTCTCAATACTTTTTGCTTGTATTCATCTCGCGCCTGGCATATTCAACTTTATATACCTACCTACAATTGATTCTGACAGCAAAAAGAAACGCAGATAAGATTTTCTCCCTTACCCTCTTTATTGTTGTCAGAATAAATATATCACTACCGCATCTTATATTTTCTCCTTCCACGTCAACTCTGCACTGCTATACATAGCCACACTTACGATTCTGCGGCACAATAAGTTAACTTTTTTTCGTGTTCCATGATAGTACTATAAAAATTTATATACAATGTACTTCGTTCCATTTTTATTACAATGTTGCCATACAACACATTTCTAATATTTAATACAATATTGCTAGACACTACAGTATGCAGAAAGCTTTATCTTTGTCTCAAATCTCAGGAGTTAGCAATTGCTTACTTCGTATGTATGGTTTTCCGAGGGCGGATTGCCTTGCGAAGACGCATTGCATCCGCCGATCAGGTTCGAATCAACACGGCTGCCCTGCGCAATGAAAACACCAGTAACACCTTTGGTAATGCCTTAGGACTCGCCCTAGAATCACTTGATTTAGGAAGAGTAAGTCCTGGAGCCAGTATGCTGGGCGTAAATGAGAAGTGGACACGCCTTAAGAATATTCACCCCGATTACCGATGTCGTAAACGACAGCGAAATATACGACCTGACACGATCTGCATTCCATAAGTCGTTTCCAACTTTTGTCACTCGTTTTGTTGTCGTCTGTAAATGTCAAACGTCGTTGAACACTTTCTTTCTGCATTCTGTAAGACGAAAAAATATGACGACTAAGAAAAAAAACCACGATATCTCTCGTTCAGAAATTTACACACGACAGAGACATAGAAGGTCGCAAAACTGCAAGTATTCTTGTTAAATAATTTATTTTATCGAATTTTTTTACGATAAATAAAACAAGTACATATTTGTCTAAATTTGTTGTACTATACTATATACTTAAATGTTGTAATTAACAAATGAAAACCAATTCCAGACGCTAGTAGATTTGAGGAAGAAGACGAGCAGTTAGAGCACACTGCTAGGAGAGACACAACACATCTTAAGATCCAATAGGAAACACTTGTATTAATTTATAAACATGGGATGGAAAGAAAAGAAACTAATAAATGTAATACATTTCAACACTTATCATTTTAATTACTTATTTATTTTCTAATAATTAAAAAAAAACTGCATTTGTTCATTAATTGAACATCGAGCAATAATATTGTATGTAGACCAGTGTTGGGACTTCTACCACTTAAGTGGTATTTCTATCACTTTTTGCTGTTCATGAAAACCTACCAGCTACCACCTAAAAATCTAATTCTACCACTTTTTGCAACTCAGATTTCACCTACTCGTATATTTCTACTTTACCATATATGTATGTACCATACGACCAAAATCACTCCTAAAATTTATCCCAAATATTAATCCTAATATTTTAACGATTGCATGTCATAATTTAAGTTTGTGCTCCGCTTATGCTGCTAAATGTATACCGTGGCAAACAGAAAAATCATTAAACGAATATATAAATATGTATTTCTATTTTTGCCACAGCTAGAAAAAAAAAACAAAAAGATTTCATTACTTTCCTAAAAGCACTTTGCGCTAATGAGCATCAAATTTTAAAGGTTTGCCAAACTCCTTCGCTTAAAAAGAATCATAGAGCAGTGGAATCCCTTGTTTGATTTTTAAATATATACTGCACTCGTTTGAAGAACCTACTTAAGGCTTCACAAATTTCTCATTCTTTTTAAAATAAAGGCAATCAAGTTTCTTGGAAATTTTTGTCAATAAATCTTAAAATTATAAATGAGTTGAGTTAAACAGAATATTTCAATCTGAGAACTCAAAAATACACTTTTTGATCGAAAGTATGAATACTTAAAAAACTAAATATAAGGAAAAATTTGGTAAAGTCAGAAAATCTTAATATAAACACAAATGTAAGAAACCCTGAAAACTATTTACCATTTTCTCATTTGTATTTTGGCCTTTACTTTGAAAGGTACTCATTAGAAAATGGCACTTAAGTTTTTGGTTTGGAACGAGTTTAAAATGAAATTGTATAATATGTATGTATGTGACTTTCTTCCAGATAATAATGTGATCTTTGAAACATAAAGAACCGAAATATTATTTCTTTTATTTTTGTATTAGAATTATTTTCAATAAATTTATTTTCAATATACAATTTGCTTTTAATTTCTACCACTTTTTTGACAACCTTTCTACCACTCTTTAGCTTCTGCGAAGTCCCAACACTGATCTAGACTTTCCTTTGAATTTGACAGATGTTTGTTACTTTTTCATCGTTTTTAAATCTGTTACAAAATCATCGCGTCGAAGAAGTTATGGAATGCCATTTAAAAAACGAGACGACAGAGAAAACGAGAGACGTCGAAAAAACGAGACGACATACATAGGTAATTGGGGTGATTGTCATTAGTACTGCCAACTCCATCTTAGGCAGCAGTCGTAAAAATCGGAACGACTGGTTTGATGATGAATGCAAGCTAGCGACTGAACGTACGTAAGAATGTTGCGTGCCGAGCAATGCAACAATCTCATAGAACGCGGACACGCGAAGAGGAATATAAAGAGCTCAGAAGAATAGAAAAACGGCTACACAGACAAAAAAAATCAGCCTGGGAGAAGAACCTAATCTGTGAAATAGAAAATAGCCGTGAGCGAGGTCCGCACCAGGCGCGGAAGTTCTACCATTGTATATATATCTTATAGTAATATCGAGAAGTCGAAAGATTGTGGCGGCATCTTCAGGCTACGGACCGCATTTGCTAAAATGTGTCTCTGCTAAATTTTGGAGACTTCAAAATATGGGTGTAGAGATAATGGAAGAATGAGAAAAAATAAATTGTATTGAGAATGTGCGCAAAAAGAAAAAATAGGAATAGTAACAGAACGAGAAAATTTTTATTCATGGATGTGTATGTGACGTTTTGTGAGGATAGGGAAAATATATTTGTATGAAAAAATATAAATCTGTGACCATGGTTGCCACAAACAAATAAATATAAATATAGAATGTAATGATGACTGATAGAATTAAAGAAAGTTTTTTGATGTTTTGGTTAACCTTATTTTACTAAGTACTTTAAATACTTGTAAATAAAATTAAATATGTATGAATATGTATGTGTACAGTAAATTATTAGGATAACAACTCGATTTACGCAACTAATAGAAATTAAGGCAGATGCAATAACCGAGTCTGTTGCATGGGTTATATTTTTTTAAATAAATAAAATGCACGACTGGGTCGCACGAACTTGCTCCTATGTAATAGAATGTGAATTTTAAAAACGAATTTTATTAGAGAAAACTGTTCATAAGCATAAAATTATTTTCCTTTTAATTCTTTAAGTAGTAAGCGATAAAAAAAGATTGCTATGCAAATATGAAATAAGAAAAAAAATTAGTAGGCCAACTTAAAGCTTCTATTATTGTATGAATAAACGTTTTCGAGAATAATACGATTTTCGAAAACCATTTTTAGCATTTGTATGGTGGGTAGCGTTATTGTTTGGTTAAATACATTGAAATTAGTAGTTTTGCGCAAGTAAAGGAACACGTTTTGAGAAAATGAAAAAATTTATCAAAATCTCAAAATTATATGGAATAAACGATTCGAAACATAATGCATTGAAAATAATCAATTTGGCAACCATGACTTTCTGTCTGATTTTTCCTCTGCAAATTTTAAAGGTTTTTTATGGATTTGTGAATACATGTATACAGTTCAACCTCGATATAACAAATCGGAAGGGAACAAGTAAATATTCGTTATATCAAGTAAATCGTTGAACTGAGGTTTGTTATGTTGAGGTTAGATTGGTCTAAAATTAGTTATAAAGAGGTATAAGAGGTAAAAGTGACGAGCAGCAGTATTTGCATTACTTTCCATCAAACAACAATGATTGTTTTACGAACAAAAGCGGGTCGAAACCTGTAGCGACATGAATCACATACTATGAGCTTAAGGGTCATACATTGGTGGGAACTTTATATAAAGGTTTGGGTTGAGAAAATTCTTTAGTTAAAGGTGTTTAACCTTTTTCTTGATAGTTGAAAATTCGTTATAAAGAGGTTGTTCGCAAAAAATGTTCGCAATGTAAAGGTATATTTTACATTAACTCTTATGGACAATTTAAGGGGATTACGAAGAATTTGTTAAATCGAGTAAGTCGTTATATTTAGGTACCTTATATTAGGGTTGCACTGTATTTTTGTTTACTATTTAGACATATGCCATATCAAAATATTTTCTTGCAAATAATTTTCCCGCTTTTTTGAATCAGTTGCAGTGCCAGTTGAAATAAAAATTTCTTCTTTTCTTAATATAATCAAGATATGAGAAAAAAATTTATTTTACCTAAAAATAACGGTACCCTCCATACAAATGTCAAAAAATGGTTTTCGAAAACCGCATTTTCCTCTAAAAAGGTTCCGAGAAAATTGTTTTCTTTCAATTAATTCTTACGATCTATAATTTAATAAAATTTGAATTTTGAATTTTTCGTTATCGGCATAACGGATTTCAATGAAATTTTGTATAGACAAGCTTCTAAAAAGTTAAAAAAAACATTGCATTTCAAAGCTTTAAAAAATATACATATATTTTTGAATTAAAAAAAATCATTTTTTTTTTTTTTTGGAAAATTCAATATTTCAAAAACGAATCAGTATTTTTTTTTTGGAAATTTAGTTTTTATTCGTACATTAATAAACACATTAAATTGGGCTTCCAAAATTGTTTCTTAAAAATGTTTTTGTATATAAGGGTCATTTTTTAAAAATTGACATTTTTTTTGATCGTTTGAAAAAAAATTTTTTTTTCAGTTTTTCTTGGGTTTTAGTTTCTAAATCTATAGTAAACAAGTAGAAAAGGAGTTCTCCGAGTTGCGCAAAAATAATTTCAAATATTTTCCATTTTACGAGTATTTTTTGATAAAAATTTAAATTGAAAATTTCGAATGTACTAAAAATGTTCTTTTCTTGCATAAAATAACAATAATCCACAAAATAAATAGTAACAATAAATACTCGTAGTTCAAATTTTGTGGAAAGCAACTAAATTTAATAAGATAATTAATAAAAAAGTTGTTTGTTTACGAAATGATTTTGTTTAAAAGCATGAAAGACAAAAAAAAAAATAATTTTAAATAACGGCACATAACTTTCTTGGAACTTTTACGGTACCAATATTGTAAGGAATGATGAAATTCAGTATATTTATCTAGAATATAAAAAAAATTAATAATGATATGAGCCATTATAAACTAAAAGAACATTTATTAAAAAACAAATACCAAAATGGCCACGGAGATTACAGGCCACGGAGATTACAAAATCGACTATTTCTTAATTTTAATATAGTAAATGTAATTCAATGTCATCCAAATTATATTAGGTTCAAGTATGAGTAAATACCTTTCTTTTGGAGGTGGTTAGACTAAAAAATATTTATACGGTACAAAGATAACAAGGCCCGGGAGATTACATTGAATTTTTACTCGGATGAAAAAATTATTTTGTATGCAAATTTTAAAGGAATTAACTGCAATAATTAAATTATAATAAAACATGAAATTAAAGGTTTTTTGACGTACTATAAGATAATGCATCGTAAAAAATTATTAAAAATTGTTTAGTTGTGTGAAAAAGCGAAAATGTTTAATTAGGTTTTTTTTTCCAAATCTTGTCACACTCGTTCAACTAAGAATTCGGACAACAAAACAATTTTTGTTTTGGCATATCATAAAATTGAAGTTTGAGAGAAAGCCTTTCAAACGACAAGGCCCAAAATTAAATAAAAAATCATTTTCATCATGAAAAATATTAATAAAACTGATTAAGCATGAAAATCACATCCCAAAAAGGCCACGGAGATTACACATTATTAATTACCATGGCTATACGTTACCATCAATCGATCTGCAAATTTTTTCTTATAATGCTGACATATAAACACAGTTCCATGCAAAATTTCAAGTCTTTAAATTGAAATGCAAAAAAAAAATAGAAGCTATAACGCTAAAAATGTAATTTTTTTAAAACGACCATAAAAGCTTATTTTTAAGAAACCACTACAAGGAATTATAATTTTGTTCTTACATAAACTAATCTTTGCTTAAAGCATATGGCATCCTGTTTTTAGCTCTAACTGCTAAAAGAGTTGTTTTAGTCATTTAAAAAATAAATTTTATGCTTATGAACAGTTTTCTCTAATAACATTCGTTTTTAAAATTCCTAGTCTATTACATAGGAGCAAGTTCGTGCGACCTTGTCGTGCATTTTATTTTTGTTAATCTACAAAAAAACGATTACTTTGATAATTACTTGATAAAAAAGGTACAAATGATATGTGAAAAAGGTAAGTTTTGAGAGAAATTGTTATTATTTTGAATTGTAAAAACATGAAAAATCAACATTTTCGTATGATTCTTTTTAATTTGTTTGTTTTTTCTTTTTTGTGTAGATTATGAAAAAACATAAAATAAAAAATTAGAATATAATATAAAAACTTAATTCGATTGCTTGTAAAAAAGTTATCAACAATTATACGTGAATAAGTGCGTTTACATGAACATTTGAAGCCCTGAAACTAGTATAAATTAACATTTTTTTCATCCTCGAAATTTTTTTCATCAATCCGCCGTAAATACGAAAGTAAAACAAAAACATTCTAGAGAAAAAAAATTTTTTTCTAAAATTTGGAAAAAAAATGTATGGCAGATAGGTACTTATTTAAAATTAAAACAGTTTAATTAGGTATCTACTAATTTCCATAAAATTTATCGCCAATGTACCTACTTTTTATAAAGTTTGTCATTGCAATTATTATGTTTTCTAGAACACATTGTATCTTTGTAGCATTGGTTGAGAGTTCTCGCTTCAGATAGTAATTATTTGATTTTTCACCAGAATTGAAAATTTCAAATCAAATGATAGGCATATCCCTTTTTTTCAATACCTACAAAAACCATGCAAACAAGAAAATGTGTTCAGACAAACAAGTTCAAGCGAAAAATATATCTACCTCAATACATACTCACAAAAACATACAAACAAGAAAACAGAACAGGCCAACAGAAAAAGGTCAAAAAAGAAATTGTTTTTCATTTCCACCACTCGGAAATCTCCCTACTCCCTTACTCTATCTTTCGTTGAAAAATGAAAATAATAAAATTTCTCTTTCTTACTATTTGTTTCTATCTTTCTTATCCTACTCTCCACTGACAAATTTTGCTGATTTCAGCGACACCACAGGCTAGGGACTCTAACATAAAATCAAGTCAATTGATAATACTATAAGATATATGTATATACAAAGGTTCTACCAATCCGTCCGAAACATGACGCAGTACACACCACGCTGCACATACTGCAAGGACGGAGAGGGAAATCTGATCACAGATCCTGAAAGCATACTGGAGCGATGGGAAGTGTACTTTAATGAATTGCTAAATGGTCAGCTCACTACAGAAGTGGAGGCTCCACTACTTCAAGAAGAATACCCTATGTTGCCGCCACCAAGCATAGAAGAGGTTGATAAGGCTATAGGCCGGCTTAAACAGAACAAAGCCCCGGGAGCCGATGGCATACCAGCCGAATTATTTCATCACGGCGGGCCAGCCTTACGTCAAGCAATTCATGATATTATAGTGCACGTATGGAAGCAGGAAGAAATGCCAGAAGACTGGCGAAAAGGCATAATATGCTCCATACATAAGAAGGGAGGTGTCACAACGTGCAGCAATTATAGAGGTATCACGTTGTTGAGTACCGCCTATAAGATACTCTCCTCTATCCTACAAGACCGGATAACCCCATACGCTAAGACCGTCATCGGACAATATCAGTGTGGCTTCATTCCAGGCAAATCAACAACTGATCAGATCTCTACCCTTAGGCAGGCGATGGAAAAATGTCTAGAATTTAACCATCTGTTTATAGATTTTAAGGCCGCCTATGATAACATAGCCAGGGTAGAACTTTACAAAGCCATGAGAGAATTCGGCATCCCAAATAAATTGACACGACTATGTAGGTTGACCATGACCAACGTAACAAGCCAAGTAAAAATAGCCGGTTTGCTATCCAGACCATTCAACATCTTTAATGGACTCCGACAAGGGGACCGTCTGGCCTGCCTCCTCTTCAACCTGGCGTTGGAGAAAGCAATCCGTGACTCTGGCACGGCAACAAGAGGGACCATCGTCAACAGGTCCAGCCAGTTACTGGCTTACGCAGACGACATCGACATCATCGGAAGAACCGAACAAGCTGTACACGATTCCTTCATCCAGATCGAGCAGGCGGCACAAAATCTGGGACTGCACATTAGTGAAGGTAAAACAAAGTACATGGTGGCGTCGAATGCGAGAGGAACAGTTGGTCAAACAATCAAGGTTGCGGAGCACGAATTTGAAGTAGTGCAATCCTTTAAATACCTTGGGTCAATAGTAGCAGCCGATAACAATATAGAAGAAGAAATACGCGGGCGGCTTCTCAAATCCAACAGAGCCTACTATAGTCTGTCAAAGCTCTTCAAATCCAGAAATCTCACCATAACTTCAAAACTGCTGCTGTACAGGACCATGGTCCTGCCAGTACTCACATATGGATCCGAGACTTTAGTGCTTAGCAAAAGGCACTCCGACCTCTTAGCTGCGTTCGAGAGAAAAGTCTTAAGGAGAATTGTTGGCCCCATATGTGAGGAAGGACGATTCCGGAGACGGTACAATCATGAACTGTACGCAATCTACCTTGAAGCAGATATCGTGACAAAAATTAAGCTCGGTAGACTCCGGTGGGCAGGGCACCTAGCTCGCATGAGCGAAGAGGAACCTGCTCGGAAATTTCTTTGTGGTACATTCTATGGTAGACGACAGCGTGGTAGACCATGCTTGCGCTGGAGAGATGGCGTAGACCAGGACGCCCGAAGCCTTGGGGAACTGGATGGCGTCGGGAGGAATACAACTGGCTATTTCACTAGAGCACTGTTTATGAAAATAGCGGTAAAATAATGATAGACATGAAACATTGCGGCGGTGCTCGAGGGATACAAATGTTTCAGTTAGACAACGGTCGCCTAACATTTTTATAGCTCTCTTTTGAATTCTGTCCAAGAGACTCAAGTGGGTTTTTGAAGCACCTGCCCAGATATGGGAATTGTACTCGAGCTTCGGAAGAATAAAGGCTTTATATATAACAACCAGATCAAATGAGGTAAAAAATTTCTTGCATCGGCGAAGAAAGCCTAAACACTTAGCAGCGTTTTTGGCAACGTCAAATATGTGATCACTCCACAAAAGATGGTCTGTGATGCACATGCCTAGAACTGAAAGCTGTTCAGTCTCCTCGATGCAAGTATCACTCATAGAAAGAGGCATTGGGGGATGGTTACGCTTTAGCGACAGTAAGCAGCATTGAGTTTTCGAAGCATTAAATTCTACACGGTTTTTGATTCCCCATTGGACAATGCTGTCGAGATCAGAATTTAATGAGCTTATCATACGCTGCCGTTGAAAGTCCACATCCGAAGGACAAGGATGTGAATCTAAGAACGAATATGAAAAGTTGAGGGTACTGTCGTCAGCGAAGTGGATTAGAAGTTTCAGACAAAAGATCATTTATGAACATAAGAAAGAAAATCGGAGACAAAACGGAGCCCTGGGGCACACCAGTATTTATTTTATGGATATCACATTTGAAACCGTCCAAAACTACTTGTAGTGAACGGTCCGAAATGTAATTTCTAATCCAACGAAGAAGAGATTCATCAATACCAAATGCACGCATTTTCGATAAGAGAGCTTGATGCCAAACTCTATCAAATGCTTTTGAAATATGAAGTGCAATAATCTTACTTTCTCCAAAACGATGTAAAGATTTATTCCACTCTTCGGTGAGATATACCATCATATTACCAGTGGACCTATTGCTACGAAAGCCTTACTGCCGGTCATTAAGGAGCTTCGTTCTTCAAGATATTTCTTAAGCTGAAAATTGATTAGCGCTTCCATGACCTTGGAAAGAAGGGACGTAAGTGCAATTGGACGATAGTTAGAGGGGAAGAGGATTCGCCTTTTTTAGGGACTGGCTGGACAAATGCTGTTTTCCATCCACTCGGGAAGAGACCTGAAGAGTAGGATAGATGGAAAAGCTTACGCAGTGGTTTTGCCAGCGTTGAAGAACACCTCTTCAGAACAATAGCAGGGATACTATCCGGGCCAGCGGATTTGTGAATGTCAAGATCTTTTAGTACTCTAGCAACTACACGAGTGCGAAAGAAGATTCGTCCCATAAAATCGTTTACGCTCTCAAGTACAGGAGGAGTCATGACACTCTCTGGTAGCGTCGAGTTAACAGCAAACTGGGCTGCAAGCAAATTGGCTTTATCTATCGAGCTTACAATAGGAGTATCATTGTAAACGAGCGTTGGAACTGAGGATTTTGTACTGTTTCGTACGTTTTTTACAAATGACCAAACATTTTTACTACCTTTGGGACATTGTAGTATTTTTTGCCGTAATTTTTGGTCATGTAAAAATTTAGTTCGTCGAATATGCACGTTACAGGTATTTCTAGCTTGTTTGTACTTATTCCGGTTTTCCTTAGTAGGATTGGCTTTAAAACAACGGAAACATATCGTCGCTGTAGCTCGAATACCTCGTAACCCAGAAAAAAAGCGATTTTTAGGTAATGATGCAATTATATTGTGAAAAATATTCCGGATCTAATGAAAAATATCCTGTGAACCTAAAACCTATAATTGCAGAGCCACGCGCATAATTAACAACACGTCTCTCAATGCCTCTCATTGATTTGATAATAAGTTTTTTGTCTCTCCTGAAAAATCGACTTTTCTGGGTTACGAGGTATTCGATCTACAGCGACGATATATCTTTGACCCTGATAGCCTCTTTACAGCTCGAATCAAACCAGGAGTTTTCTTTCGGTTTGATAGATTTTATCCTATTCGGAATAAAGTTTCTTATACCGTAAAGAATCAGATTTCAGACCATATCTGCACTGGAATCTACATCACTGTCGAGGAAGCATAGTGACCAGTTAAATTTCCCGAAGAAATTGTTGAGACGTTCCAGTTGGCTTTCTCGTACAGCCAAACGGTTCTCACGCGTTTTTTGACACGAGAAATTCGCAGATATGACACAATGGTCTGATGAGCCTAGAGGCGATAAAACATTTATGGTGTATTTATCAGGGTCAGAGGTTAGGAACAAGTCTAGAGTGTTGGCCGATTGACCTGCAACGTCAGGAATCCGAGTTGGCTCGTCAACAAGCTGAGTCAGATTGTTTAACTCAGCAAAAACCTCGACATACCTTCCTTCGGGTGTTGTCTGACCAGCATAGCGCAGCCACGAAGAATTGTGTACATTGAAATCGCCCGTAACAACGATCTCACTGTGCGGAAAATGGGAAACAATTCTTTGGATAGAGTCGGACAGGGCATCGAATTCATTAGAAGTCGAATTACAAATCCAAACTTGGACTACGATAAATAAAACATGTATGAATGATGCGCCTTTGAACAGTGAATTTGAACCACATATAATTAAAATTTGTATTTATACAGGGACCATACTGTGGTAGAAGCTGATAGGCAACATCATTACGAACATATACGGCGAGACCATGGTGAGAAAATAATAATGGCACTAAACTATACCCAGGTAGGTTAAACTCCGTATGATCGGTGTTTTCACCAACCTGGGTTTCACTTAGTGCCAAAACAGCTGGCCTGTTTAAAACAGAGTGAACGTACACAGCACAGAAATTTTTTCGGAGCCCCCGAATGTTACACTACTCGACACAAAACTTACCAGCCATTGCAATACACAAACACAAAAAAAAAAAACTAGACAATTAACTATGAAGGTAATTAATTTTGGGCATCAAAAAACTTCACAATGCAATTTACCATTAGTGTTATGCCTAAATGGAAAATCACACTGATCCGCTCCTGTACAACCAAAATTAACAACCGCAATCTATCCAATATTGCCATGTATAGTCTATTGCAACACTGTATGGTGTTTACCATACAATGTATACAATAGCTACACTGAGCAACTGTGAGCGGTGATCGAACGGAGAGGGAGGGAGCACCGTTTAAGCTCGCTGTGTTATATTATGCAGTATGTAATGAAGTTCTTATATATTGCACTATTTTTTTGTTGTTATTATTTTTTTTGTTAACACGGCGGCGGCGCGCTAGGATATATTGATGGTTAAGGTTTAACACTATTTATTTATATGGCTTTTGTGTATTATTGTTTTTTTTGTTTTGTGATCTATTTTTTTTTTTAATTTATTTTTTGTTTCAATTGTCAAATTGAAAAAAAAAAAAAAACAACACAACGAGCAAATGGACCTCACTCCCACGCGTGCGCTCACGGTGGGATGCAGATCGGCACTTGCCTACCTATAAGTCGCAAGTAAAAATGATTTTTCTTCCTTCTTTTATTATTTCATAGCTTCTTTATCAAGTTAATTAATTTAAGCAAATATAAGCTTAAAAGTGTTTCCTTGCAATTATCTTTGACTTAGAAGCCTAAAAATATTTTATATAATTTTTTTGTATCCACACGGTGCAATTTAAAACAACACATATTTCAAAAATCCCGAAAAATCAAAATTTTTTGGATTTCATCCTATTTTTGAGCGAGACAAAGATATTAATTAAAATGAAAATTGTAAACGCAGGATTTAATTTTGATAAGCAATGCAACTTTTAAAAGCTATTACATTTGAAAACACCATAGTTGAGCACTTTGACACACCCCAATGGATACTATTAGACGGAAAAAGAAAAGTAGGTGGACAAAGGAAAAGATGGAAAGATAACATACAAAAATTCGAAGGAGGATGGAGAAGAATAGCTTTCAACCGACTTGAATGGAGAAATTTGGGGGAGGCTTTTGCCCGTTCAACAATTTAAATTAGTATATAAAAAAAATTACTAATACATGTATTATAAGAATATAATAGTTAAATAAGAAAGATTAAATATTGTAATTAAAGAAAAAAAAAAAAACATTAATTATATATGTATATGTATTATGAGAATATAATAGTTAAATAAGTAAGATTAAATATTGTAATTAGGGTTTTTATGAGCTAAATATAATAATGTCCTTAAACAAGAAGATGAGTATGGGCAGGCAGTAGTAAAGCTCTGGGCATTTTTCCAGCCAAAACAAAATGCGTACTACGAAAGGCATATTTTCCGACAGATGAAGCAAACAAAGTGTGAGAGAATCGATATGTTCATAATGCGCTTGCGGGAACAAGGTGAGCGCTGTAATTTCGATGATCAGCTCAACGAAAATATTCGTGATCAAATCACCAGTGGCTGCAATTCTGATAAGTTACGACAGAAAATTCTTGAACGTGGTGATGAGAACTTGGAACAGATCGTAAAAATTGCAAGGATCTTCGAAGCGGTGGCTCAACAACAGAAATTGTTTTTAAATGAGTCAACTATTATAAATTCAAGTTCATTGAAGTCAGACGAACAAAAAGAAGAAAGCGTTTGCAAAATCGATACCAAGTTAAAGTTAACAGGTTCTCGAAGACTGAACTCGAACAAAAGCTTAAATTATTCCATTGTTTGTAGGCGGTGTTGGTCAAACAATCAAGGTTGCGGAGCACGAATTTGAAGTGGTGCAATCCTTTAAATACCTTGGGTCAATAGTAGCAGCCGATAACAATATAGAAGAAGAAATACGCGGGCGGCTTCTCAAATCCAACAGAGCCTACTATAGTCTGTCAAAGCTTTTCAAATCCAGAAATCTCACCATAACTTCAAAACTGCTGCTGTACAGGACCATGGTCCTGCCAGTACTCACATATGGATCCGAGACTTGGGTGCTTAGCAAAAGGCACTCCGACCTCTTAGCTGCGTTCGAGAGAAAAGTCTTAAGGAGAATTGTTGGCCCCATATGTGAGGAAGGACGATTCCGGAGACAGTACAATCATGAATTGTACGCAATCTACCTAGAAGCAGATATCGTGACAAAAATTAAGCTCGGTAGACTCCGGTGGGCAGGGCACCTAGCTCGCATGAGCGAAGAGGAACCTGCTCGGAAAGTTCTTTGTGGTACATTCTATGGTAGACGACAGCGTGGTAGACCATGCTTGCGCTGGAGAGATGGCGTAGACCAGGACGCCCGAAGCCTTGGGGTGCGCAACTGGATGGCGTCGGCTAGAGACCGGAATAGGTGGAGAGACTTGTTGAAAGAGGCCAGGACCGGAACCCGGTTGTCGAGCCGATGATGATGATGATTGTGGGCGGTGTGGGTCGAAAGGCCATAAAGCATCAGATGATTGTTGTCCAGCTAAAGGATATACTTTGTGAGTCAAATGTCAAGTAAAGTTTAGCGCTTAAATTAGCTCCGCAATAAATTGTATAAATTCATAGTAAAATTAAAATTTCTTGTCTTGAATTGTTTTATTCGTTAATTTGGAATAACTGCTTCATACTGTGCATAAAATTAACTTAATTCATTATTCTTTTCAATAAATAAAATCGAAAAATAAAATCAATTAAGGTTAAAATGGGTAACGATAACCTAAAAAATGAAAGAAGAAATCTACGATCTAACCAGATTGGCCGCTCTCCTCTGAGCTCTCCTTTAGTGGCTCCTTCTTCGTCAAACATTTGGGAAAAAATTGAAACTCGTTTAAATAATCTAACAATAACACTTACTGACACGATTTTATCAACGCTAAGAAAAGAATTAAGCGAAATTACAAAAACATTTGATACACGTATTAATGAAATGGAAGCAAACTTTAATTCTCGAATAAAATCACTTGAAACGGATTTCAATGGCAAATGTGAGATGACTAACAAATTTATGTTGGATTGCGAAACAAAATTAGCACAAATAATGGAAACGAAACAAAATAACACTGAATCCATAACAACACAGATTGACGCTCTTGCCAGGAAATCAATCGCGGGAGACTTTGTTCTTCATGGAATACCATTCAGAGAAAATGAAAACCTTGGCGAGATTTTCAATAAATTCTGTTCAACTATCGGCATTGATTTACTTCGACCGCACTACATTTTACGAACAAAACCGAAAAATATTTTATCACACAGCGCGATCATCGTTAGATTGCCGCACGAAAATGATAAAAACTATGTTCTTAGGAAAGTTAGTGAATTTTACAAATCTACATCTCGACTAGTTACACTTCACGATCTTGGATTTGTAAACAAAAACTCATTTGTGAGGGTGTACGAATGTCTGACAAAACTTAATCATGCTGTCTTTCGGAAAGCTAATGATATGCGAAAGAGAAAGCAGGTGAACTCTGTTTATACACGGTATGGAAGAGTTTTTGTCACAGAGGACGCTGATAAGAAGCCGATATGTGTAACAAGCATAGCACAATTACAATCCACCTTCCCTGTGCATGCTAATGGTTTTAATATGGCGAAAGCACACAATGAAAATAATTTGTCTCCTTCTGTTGCTGATAATGTGGATGTTGTTAGAAACGTTGATTCTGTCTCTGACGTCGATGGTGTTGCTGCTGCTGGAGTTGTTGATGGTGTTGCTGATGTTGGGAGAGTTGCTGGATTCATTATTGATAATGATGTTTTCAAAATTTATTGTTGATTAATTTTTGTTTCGTACCAAGTATGTAAAGTAAATCATTTCATATTTTATTTTTATGTTTTTAGTCAAAAATCTTAAATATCATTTATAAATGAATTTATTTTCTAATTTATTGCTAAGTAGATTGAAGCTTAACTTGAAAATTAGTTTTTTGTTTTAATTTTAAAATATTTGTATTCTTAAATTTTAATGCTTAATTTTATTTGGTTTAAATAGTTTCTTCAGATAGATTGTCGGTGTGTTTTAATAAACATGTTTAATACTAGTCCAGATAATACAAGATCTATGTGCAATGTTCTGTGTAACACTTCCAATGGTTTAAACGTATGTCACCTCAATGTGGGAAGCATTCGCTCTAAATACACCGTTCTTCTTCAAATGCTTAATAGTTCTAAACTAGATATAATTATGATATCTGAATCATGGTTGAGTGAAGGTATTCCATCCCAACTAGTTTGTTTTAATGGTTTTAAAATTTTTAGAAACGATCGCTGTAGTCGAGGGGGAGGAGTGTGCATTTATGTTAGAGAGCATATACCTACGAAAGTAATTTATAGTTCAACGAAATTGTTAGAGTTTTTATGTGTAGAGATTAATAATGGTGTTGAGAAATGCCTTTTAGTGGTGGTGTACTGCCCACCTTGTTTGTTTAAAGAAGAAAACTTAAATGAAATTGAAGAGACACTTTTTCGTTTGAATTCTAAGTACTCAGATGTGCTCATTGCTGGTGACTTTAATGTTAATTTATTAGTAAATAATAGAACGACGCGTCTCTTTAAATATTTTTGTGAAAAACTAACTTTGTCTGTAGTTAATACTAGTTGGCCAACATGTTTTCAATCTATTGATAATCCTTCGCTTATAGATATGTTTCTTACTACCTCACAAGAAAAAATTTTATGCAATGAACAAATTAAACTAACCTCTGAATTTATTCATGATTTAATTTTTTGCTCATTCCAGTTCAATGTAAGAAACTTATGTTATTCGAATACTTTCAGTTATAGATCCTATCGTTCATTTAACTATTCTGATATGCAACATAGTATTAGCAATAACTACTGGGATAATATTCTTTATACTATTGACGTTAACAGTAAAGTGTTAATTTTTAACGACCTACTGGAAAGATTATTTAATGCTTACGTGCCTTTAGTTACAAAACGGGTTAAAAATCGAAAGGGATGTCCTTGGTACAGACAAGACATTGAAGTACAAATTAAAGAGAGAGAACGCTTTTTCAAAAGGTACAAAAGAAACCCAACGGATTTTAACAGAAATCAATATATATTTTCTCGTAATAAAGTCACTGCTCTTATACGTTCATGTAAAAAAACATATTTTATGAATAAACTTAATGTTTCTCTGAGTTCTAAGGATCTTTGGAAAAATTTGAAAGATGTTGGTGTTTGTTCATCTAAGTCGATTTCGAAATGCCCATTAGACCCACAAGAAATGAAAACATTTTTTGCACCGACTCAGCTTAATTCAAGTCTTACATTAGTTATTCCTGAAAATGACAATGAATTATTTTCATTTAATTGTGTGGAAGATATCGAAGTTGTTTCTGCTCTAAAATCAGTTAAATCAAATGCTTCTGGTACAGATAATATCTCACCGAAATTTATACGTTTGATTTTACCAATTGTTATTAAACCTTTGAAGCACATTTTGAATACATGTATCTCAAGTTCTCAATTCCCAGAAGCCTGGAAAAGTGGAATTATTGTACCCATACCCAAAAAGCTAATTCCTCAGAGCCTTCAGACTATAGACCAATTAACTTGTTACCATTTTTTGGTAAAATATTTGAACGGTTAATGTTTAATCAAATGCTAGACTTCATTCAATTCAATCAAAAGTTATCTAAATGGCAGTCTGGTTTTCGTAACAAACATAGTTGTGAGTCTGCTGTTCTGAAAGTAACATCTGATTTTCGAGCTGCTCTTGACAAGGATCTTTTGGGTGTTATGGTGCTTTTGGATTTTTCGAAAGCCTTTGACTGTGTTGACCATCAAATTCTAATTTCTAAATTAAGCAACAAGTTCAATTTTTCAAAAACAGCCTTAAAACTATTAAGCAACTATCTCTGTAAAAGACTGCAGATGGTAACCACAGATCAAGGTAATTCAAGTACATTTATTGTTAATCAGGGTGTGCCCCAAGGGTCAGTTTTAGGACCACTCCTTTTCTCAATATTTATTAACGATCTACCAGATATTGTTTATAGTTGTCATATTCACATGTATGCAGATGATGTTCTGCTCTATAATTTTAGTGAATTAGGTTTGATGGATGACTGCATTGTCCGGGTTAACGAAGATCTTACAAATATTCAAAAGTGGTCTTTTGAAAATAAGTTACTACTTAATCCATCAAAAACTCTTTCTATGATTTGTTCGAGGACTGAAGTTACTCTTGATGATTTACCCAAAATTGTTTTAAATTCACAAGTTGTTAACTATGTTTCAAAAGTAAAATATTTGGGTTTCCAAATTAACAACAAACTAACCTGCTGTGACGCTGTTTCTGATACTATTAGACGAGTTTACTATAGTCTGCGTTCTCTACGATGTTCTTCGAACATCCTTGATCCTGTTTTAAGAAAACATCTTGTGAAGAGTCTCGTTATGCCCTCTCTTACTTTTAATTGTTGTATATCCCTCTCTTGACTATGAGTGTAAACGAAAACTTCATGTCGCGTTTAATGATTGTCTACGTTTCATCTACAATATTTCAAGGCATGAAAGTGTGTCTAATTTACATCCATCGCTGTTAGGACTAAATTTTGATAAATATTTAATGTTCCGTAATGTTATTTTTTTAAACAATATAATTCATAACAGAAGTCCTGCGTATTTAGGTGAAATGCTTCAATTCGCACATTCTCAAAGAGGACTAAGATTAATTTTACCGCGCTTTACGCACACCATTGCCGAAAGATCTTTTTTTGTAACAGTTATTAGATTGTGGAATGGCTTATCATTTGAATTACAAAGAACCACCTCTCCAACCATTTTCAAGAAGAAATTATTTGAACTTTTATCGTCTATGGTTTAAAATTGTGCTCGATTTAATGTATCTATATTTATTTATTTTCATTTTTCTCTGTTTTGCCCAGATTGTTTATAAAATTTTTGTAATACTTTTTCTTATTATTTTATTTTCTTTTGTAATTATTATCACTTTCATTAGTTACTACTTATTATGTATTGTAATATATACAACTTGGTTACGAATTTTTGATGCTATAAAAGATTGAATCTTGCTGTATCTAGTAATTTTTATAATAATAATACAAATACAAAGGAAAAACGTGTAACGTTTGTGGTCTAAAAGATGATTTTTCTCGATACTGTTCTCGTCGTGAATCTGCAAGCCAGAATAGATTCATTGGTAAACGAAAGAACTATAAACCAGATACTGAACAAGCAAGAAACAAATTCAAGCGAGAAAATGTACAAATGGTTGAAAGTGGTGAGAAACCTAATTGTACAAATATTGAAAACGAATATGACGATATTTTTTCTATCGACACAAACAGAAAGAAAAATGAAGACATTTTCTGCATTGATTCAGATGGTGGCGGTGAAGCAAAAACTTAGCTAATTTGTATGTGGCCAACGAAATAGGAAGAGTTTTGTTTGGATATGAAACGGGATATGCTCTCGGGGTTCTAAAAATTGGAATCGATCTCAAGTCACAAATAAGTAGCGTCAATATCAAAGGAAATCGATTACAAATCACTTGGTAATATCAAAGGTGTGGTGATCGATATTCCGATCAAGTCTGATGTGAAACCATTAGCACAGCCATACCGAAGAGTACTGGTTGCGTTGCAAAAAATAGTCGCGACAGAATTGATCAAATGTTGCACCAAGGAATTATCGAGCAGGTGAATCGTGTTGCTAAGTGGGTGTCGCCGCTAGTGGTTGCACCGATATGTGTGGATATGCGTAGGGCAAATCTGGCAGTTGAGCGAGAAAACCATCCACTACCGACCATGGATGACTTTTTGCCTCATTTGAGCGATGCGAATTGGTTTTGAAAACTGGATGTGAAGCAAGCATATCACCAGGTTGAGATCACGCCAGAGTCAAGGGAAATTACCACTTTTATGACGCGAAAGGGGCTATTCCGATACACTCGCCTGATGTTTGGGATAACATGCGCACCCGAGATCTTCCAAAAACTAATGGAACAAATTCTTATTGGGTATGAAGGTGTAATCAATTATATTGATGAAATCGTGGTTTACGCATCAACAAAACAAATTCATGACTTACGATGATTACGAAAAGTTCTAGATGGCATGCGAGAGTATAACGTAACGTTAAATAAAGAAAAATGCAAATTTGGTGTCGAGGAAATTGAATTTTATGGGCATATTTTATCGGCATCTGGAATAAAACCGAAGCATGACAAAGTTAAAGCGGTGAAAGAATTTTGATTCGCTCTCCCGTTTGCTGACAGATACTAATGAAATATCCGAGACGAGCAACAAATCAGAGGAATAAATTAGGTAGATTATGTCATATGCTGAACCGAAAGCCATAACACTAAGCGAAATTGAAGAATGTTCATTCGGTGATGAAGTAATACGGGCAGTAAAGAAAGCACTCAACGAAAATGACTTGACTGGTAACACATCGATGTTCAAAACATTCCAAATTGAACTTTGTTTCGCCGGCAATATTTTGCTTCGTGGTACACGAATCGTTATTCCACAAACTCAGCGGGAAAGAACATTGCAGCTGGGTCACGAAGGTCATCAGGGGATGACTGTGATGAAAATGCGATTACGAGCAAAAGTGTGGTGGATACACTTCGTCGCCCCAGTATTGGAGTGATACATATGCATTTTCACCATTATTTGAGGTAGGATTGACTTCTTATTGACAAAAAGCAGATCTTTCTATCTCTAGTATTGCTAAAGATATCAGTGTTCCAAGTGATCTAAACGCACTTTTGTAAAAAAAATGCTCAGTATTGGTTTGCCACATAAGCCTTTATATTAGAAGGTCATAATTTTGTATGGACTTTTTTCAAATATCTTAAATGTTTTAAATGACCTATACGTACAATTGGTAGTACCCCTTGGCATAATGGTTAGTGCGTTGGACTGTCATGCGGAAGGTCTCGAGTTCGATTCTCAGCCGCTGCAAAGTTTTTTTTCAGGGGTGTACTGCCTCTTGCGAGAAATTGACAAATTCTCCAAGAGTATCTCTTGTCATGGAAAGTGCTGCTCATTAGCCGTTCGGAATCGGCAGAAAATTGTAGGTCCCCTCCGTTCCTGGTAACACGCACACAGGAAAGGTTGAGAGTTGTAAGTCACTAGGTCCTGGTTCACTCCGAGCTGTTGCACCACCAAATTTATTTATTTATTTTATACGTACAATTGAACACAAATACCATTTTTTTTAAACACATGGTTCAGTTTTGAAATGATCTATACATACAATTCTTTTTAAATACTGATTCATATGCATGATATATTTTCAGTATTGGAATGATACATACAAACCGAACTGCAAGTCAAATTTTCAAACATTAAAAATGATTTCAGTAGATATGTAAGTGATACACACATTTTCGAAAATTTGTTTTGTTTTATTTTTATATTTATTTATAAAAAAAAAAGTTTAACTCAAAAACAAAAGGAAAATAAAATGACAGTAGTTTAAAAAAATGCGTTTTTTAACTTTTGTATGAAAATATCTCTATACGCATCTAAAAAACACAAACGTGTTCCATATTTAAATGCCTCATAATGTGTTCAAAAAGTGCCTCATACCATACAAATTAGCATTATTTGAGAAATAAAGTTATGCCACATATGCAATTTTTTTTTCAATTTGTGATTTAAAAAAACCAATGAATCGATCGAAACAAGAATTAAAGTGTAAGTAGCTAGTATTTTATAAAATTTGATTAATGGCTTATTTATTGAAGGTTTTTCTGGTATTCGAATTCAAACTTCAAACGTCATTTTCTCGAAACTAGGTTTCTGTCGTTTAGAGCACTCCAATACTGGAGTGACGACATGTTGAAGATTCTGTAAAGAAGTGTCGAGGTTGTATTTAAGTAAGGGCACCATCTGCACCAGAACCTTTAAGAACTGAGTTACCGTCAGCTCCGTTGGAGCATCTGGCAATAGATTTTCAGGGTCCATTACCATCGGGCCATAATTTGCTGCTGGTGACTGATTAATATAGCCGGTACTTCGAAGTAGATATAATGAAAAACATTGATGCGATGGAGACGATAAAGCGACTGGAATGCATTTTCGCACGTTTTGAATTACCAATTGCCGTAACAGCAGATAATAGCCCTCAGCTTGTGTGTGAGGAAATTAAGAAATACTGTCGGATAAACAATATTATATTACAAAATACGACACCATATTGGCCACAGGAAAATGGGGAGGTGGAACGACAAAATCGCTGGTTATTAAAAAGATTAATAATTTGCCAGCTGGTGTACAGATCAACTCCCCATATTCGTGACAAATTACCATATCTTAAGCAACGTATAGAAATTGATGATGAGTTGCACGATAGAGACGCAGAAATGAAGTTAAAAGGAAAAGAATATGCTGATCGTAAGCGTCACGCGAAAACAAATGATATTGAAGAAGGACATGAATTAGTAGTTCAAAGACAACTAATAACAAATAAATTAGCTACCAAGTTCGAGCCCACAGTTACAAAGTCATGGAACGGAAAGGATCGCAGTTGACTGTCGAAAATGCAGGCACCGGAACTCGGTATCGAAGAAATGTCGCACATGTTAAAAAGATTCCACCAACCACATCAACTCATCCAATAACAACAACAATCTTATCATCACCAATGCAAATAAAAATGCAAAAAGTTAAAGGCGAGTACGCAAGAGTTTCTCCAACAACGACACAGAGTTTTCCGGCAAATAATATCGGTTTTATTTTAGTGTAAAATCGTCATATTTTCTAAAGCAATTTTAAACTGTCAGTTTTGCGAATACGGTTTAAGGTTTGTTTAATTAATTAAAATACGAAAGAAATTATTTCTAGTAATAATGAAGACAATTTAAAATAATTCGGTAAATTCGTCAAGCTTACATTTCTCTACTGAAATTAAATTGATGATGAAGAATTTTTTTTATAATGAGACAGATACATACACAATTACACTAATACAAAAACAAAACCAATTTAAAATCGCAATCTATTCGCGGCGGAAAAAAAAAAGAAATCAATTTTTGATTGAAATAAGAATTTTTCAATGAAAACCCCCATAAGTTTTGTTTTCGTTAGGCGTTTTTCTTTTTTAGTTCAGTATAGAGCTCCGAACAGAGTCCGAGCATGTCGAGCATGTTCCGAACATCTTCTGAACTAAGCGTGCTCTGAGCGCTCTGAGTATTTTTTGAAACACACCTGAACACTTAGCTGTCGACATTTTTTTTTTTAAATTTCCATCTGTCAAATGCCTGTGTTAAGCATTGTACTCTGTCTGCTCAGTTATTTTATTCAGAGCTTATAGAGCGCACTCTGAACACGCTCAGAACATGCTCAGAACGAAAAAAGGAACACATTTACGAAGCTCTGAACGCTCTGAACTAAAAAAGAAACACAATTTATTTTTTGACAACTCAGGCTCTGTTCTGAACTAAAAAAGAAAAACGCCTGTTGGCAACTCATAAGTAATTTTTCTTTTAAATGTCTCCAAAATTAGTTCCTTATTACCACAGAACCCTTGTGAAAACCCCCAAGTGAATGTTTTTCCATCGACAGAAATTTTATCATCCCTGAATGCTACCCTAACTTCGCACGTTTTTCATTTCATTTGAGCAATGATCGTGGCATTGTGGCATTGACCAGTAGGATTTCTTGATATCATGCGCGTTCATGTTTAACATCGATCGAGCGACAGTGAAAATCGCCAACCCTCAGTTTCACAGTGGAAGTTTAGGTCCAACTTTTGGTTTAAATTTCAGTTCAACAATAAATTGGGTTTCACAGTATCATTTAAACTTTGAACAGAGTTCATTCTGTAGTTTAAGTTAAACGACACTATTCTGCTGTTCAAACCTCAGTTCAACAACCACTTCACACCTTTGAAAATAGAATTTATTTTATTTTTTAATTCATTTTTCCTATCCTTAATTGTTTGTTCTATGATTCAGATAGAAAGTTAAAACAACTGTTTACATAAAGTCACATATAATAAACTACGTTTTCATACAATTTAGTTAAACTACGTTTCATTGGACTGAAGTTCAGAGAACGATGTGGAACCGGAAGAGTTGAACCTCAAATTTTAACTCCAGTTCAGGTTCAGCTGAACTTAAGTTTAAACTTCCACTGTGAAACTGGTGGTAAAATTTGAACTGAACTTTATGTGACCGAATTGGTTATCATAATACGAAATTATGGAATTCGCACGGTTAAAGTTCGATTCGCTATTCGTAATTCAATAATAATACTTTTAAATGCTCACAAAAGATTCCTAAAATGGCTAACTTACTTGTGGGAAAAGAGGTTCTTCTTGAATGGCGCCCAATGGACCAGTTGGATCTGGTGGGGTTAGTTCAACACTTTCACCGGTAAACTCCGAATCGAAATATCGTGTATCTGTATCTGAAGTGACCTGAGGCTTAAACGGTGGCGGAATCTAAAAAGAAGAACGTGTTATGTTAGTTATTTCAAGTTATTATATTCAGAGGTACCTTTTTCTGTACTAAATCAGTCCAATTAATACTAGAAAAGAAAGCATGCGCTTGTATCTCTCTCACATCCTCTTGGCCACCTCCAAGTCTTTTATTTGGATCCTTGGCCAGCAAACCACTCAGAAGGCTTTTCGCTTCTTCAGATATCGTGCGGGGGAATCGAACATCCTCTAGTAGAATTAATGTGAACAGAACATCATGATCACGATTATAAAACGGAAGACGACCACATATCTGAAATGTATCAAAGAAAAAAAAAGTCGAATATGAAATATTAATTACAATTCTAATGCAAATTATAAATGTGGGTAAGCTCACCATTTCATACATAACTACTCCGGTGCCCCACCAATCCACTGCGTGTCCATAGTCGTTATCTTCTAGCACTTCAGGGGCAAGATATTCCGGAGTGCCACAGAAAGTTTTTGTCGTGCGTCCATATGTGATGTCTTCTTTACATAAACCAAAGTCAGCTATTTTAATGTGACCATCCTTGTCCAAAAGAAGATTTTCCAATTTTAAGTCACGATAGATGATTCCCTGCGAATGCAGGTAACCCAAGGCAGAAATAATTTCGGCTCCATAGAATCGGGTCCGGTCTTCCGTAAATACACGCTCACGACTTAGATGAAAGAAGAGTTCACCACCATTGACATATTGCATTACAAAGCATAGGCGATCATTGGTTTGAAATGAATATTTTAATGACTAAAATAAATCGGAGAAAAACTTTGTTAGTTTGTGATTACACGCTTGGTTGTCCATACTTGCAATTAAAAATGGATGATTTGTTGTTTGAAGAACTCTGCTTTCTGTTAGAGTGTGTGCCACTTCATCCTTCTGTATTATGACTTCTTTTTTGAGAATTTTGATAGCATAGAGCTTAGCTGTCGACTTTTCACGACATAAGATTACTTTCCCGAATGTTCCTTTGCCTAAAACTTTCAAGAACTCGAAATTTTCCAGTGTCTGTTAAAAGTAAATATGTGTATTTTTGTTAATATTGAAGAAGTGGAATTACTGTTTATTATGTGTATGACTAAGCAACAACATAAGCGATTACAAAAAAAATCTTCAACAAGACATTATAAACGTACATGGTATCATATTGCGCATGTCATTAATGTATCTTTTTCTTGCATTTTGTCACTATGAATCGCAATTTGATTCACAATTTTTTGTACGCGTTTTTGTACATGGTATGATATTGCGCATGCCATTAATGTATCTTTTTCTTGCATTTTGTCACTATGAATCGCAATTTGATTCACAATTTTTTGTACGCGTTTTTGTCACAAAGTGAGGTAACGGGTGATTTTTTAAGAGCTTGAGAACTTTTTTTAAAAAAAAACGCATAAAATTTGCAAAATCTCATCGATTCTTTATTTGAAACGTTAGATTGGTCCATGACATTTACTTTTTGAAGATAATTTCATTTAAATGTTGACCGCGGCTGCGTCTTAGGTGGTCCATTCGGAAAGTCCAATTTTGGGTAACTTTTTCGAGCATTTCGGCCGGAATAGCCCGAATTTCTTCGGAAATGTTGTCTTCCAAAGCTGGAATAGTTGCTGGCTTATTTGTGTAGACTTTAGACTTGACGTAGCCCCACAAAAAATAGTCTAAAGGCGTCAAATCGCATGATCTTGGTGGCCAACTTACCGGTCCATTCCTTGAGATGAATTGTTCTCCGAAGTTTTCCCTCAAAATGGCCATAGAATCGCGAGCTGTGTGGCATGTAGCGCCATCTTGTTGAAACCACATGTCAACCAAGTTCAGTTCTTCCATTTTTGGCAACAAAAAGTTTGTTAGCATTGAACGATAGCGATCGCCATTCACCGTAACGTTGCGTCCAACAGCATCTTTGAGAAAATACGGTCCAATGATTCCACCAGCGTACAAACCACACCAAACAGTGCATTTTTCGGGATGCATGGGCAGTTCTTGAACGGCTTCTGGTTGCTCTTCACTCCAAATGCGGCAATTTTGCTTATTTACGTAGCCATTCAACCAGAAATGAGCCTCATTGCTGAACAAAATTTGTCGATAAAAAAGCGGATTTTCTGCCAACTTTTCTAGGGCCCATTCACTGAAAATTCGACGTTGTCTAAGTTGTAAGTCTATTCATGATGAAATGTCAAAGCATACTGAGCATCTTTCTCTTTGACACCATGTCTGAAATCCCGCGTGATCTGTCAAATACTAATGCATGAAAATCCTAACCTCAAAAAAATCACCCGTTACATATTATAGATGCGATGAAGGAACAAAAAAATCGACTCTGAATATTATACCAGGGGTATAAACGTTCTGGTGTAACAGATCTACTGAAAGTAAAGTTTTATTTTTTTGTTACTAGACCGTAAATCTAAACCTTTCGTTATCTGTAGAAACACTGAAACAAATGTCAAAATTTGTGTGTCGTGTTTGAATTGTGCTCTTGGAAATATGTACAAAATAAAATAAACAGTCAGGTTTTATATTTCACTTTCAATCGTTATTAAATTACAATCGATAGGAAATAAGATTTGGCGTCTCACAATTCACTTTTATCGATATTGAGGAGTTCGGTTTTGGATTCGATAGAGACTAGACGTATGTAATATGTATTTAAGGATAGGTGTCCCTTGATAAAATAGGTTAGAACTTTGCCTTAAATTGTGTAGCTCTCGCAATTTTCCCAATATTTGTATGAAACAAACGGTTATAGTTCGTAAATATGTTGCTTGTAATATTTTTGTATTTTAAACAAAAATTCTTTCTGCCTCAAAACCGCCACACACATGGAAAAAATGATAAGGGAAGAATACATTATAAAGGGTAGTCCACCCATTATGCACGATATGTTAATTGTGAGTCACACCTTAACGTCAAGTTTTTTGCCCAACTTAATTTGACATTTCTTTGTTTCAGTGTTTGACAAATTCAACCATGGAGAGGTATACAATTGAGCAGCACGTTAAGATTGTTGAAGCCTTTTACGAAAATGGGCGTTCAAATCAAAATGAATTTCGTGCACTTCGTAATTTTTTTGGTCAGCATAATCGACCAACTGTGTCCACAATCGGTAGAATTGTGCACAAATTTCAGCAAACCGGGTCTGTAGGAAATGTGAAAACACCTGTACATGCATACCCAGTTCGTTCTGCGGAAAACATTGCTGTTGTTCGTGATAGTGTGGCACAAGAGCCGTCAACTTGACTCGTCGTCGTGCCCAACAATTGAACATCTCACGAACATCAATAATGCAAATTTTGAATTTACACGCTAACAATGTTCAATTGACTCAAGAGTTGAAGCCTACTGACCATTTTAAGCGTCGTCAATACGCCGAATGGTTGGTTGAACAGACAAAAGTTAATGGTGACTTTACAAAGAAAATCATCTTTAGCGACGGGGCACACTTTCACCTCAGTGGATTCGTTAACAAGCAGAATTGCCGCATTTGGGCAAATGAGAATCCATGAGTGATTGTTGAAAAGCCCATGCATACACAAAGAGTGACTGTTTGGTGCGGTTTATGGGCCGTACTTCTTCGAAAATGAGGTCGGCCAAGCTGTTACCGTGAATGGTGTTCGCTATCGCGAGATGACAACGGATTTCTTGTGGCCAGAAATTGAGGATATGGACCTGGACGATATGTGCTTCCAACAGGATGGTGCCACTTGCCAGACAACCAACGAAACAATGGCTCTTTGAGTGGCGATGTTAATTAGCCGCCACGATCATGTGATTTTACACCGTTGGACTTCTTTCTTTGGGGATATTTAAAAGAAAAAGTGTGCGTCAATAAGCTAAGAACAATTAAAAAGCTAAAGGATGAGATAATTCGGCAGATTAAAGACATTGAACCTCAATTATGTCTCAGTCATTGAAAATATGGACCATCGGATAGATGTATCCCACCGAAGCCATGGCCAGCTTTTGGCCGATATTTTGTTTCACACATAATTGCCATAGACCCTTCTATTATAATAAAAAATATTAAGATAACTCTCTGAAAACTTTTTGTTTTATTTACAATCAACATCGTGCGTTTTCGATGGACCATCCTTAATATAACTTTTTTTTTTTATATTTTCTTTTTAAAAAACAATATATGCGCAAAAACCGCATAATTGGTTTGATTTTGAAAATGTAAACGCTCCATCCAGCGGCTGATCAATCATGCTGGATGGATTTCAATCAGTTTTGATATTTTGGCTGCATGACAAGAATATCTGAGAATGGAACGCATGTTTGTCAAGCCTAAAGCAAATTTCATTTTCCCTGAAATTCTCGAGATGTACACTTCGTAAGAAAATATATCAAAATGAGTTTTATTAGCAGGGCAAGGATTTCTATCTTAAGACATATTTTTTTTTTTGATAAACATAGAAGAAAACAAATAAGCTAGTTTTTCGAATTTCTTTAAAAATGACATTCATTTGTTAGAGCTTGTTTTATATCTTTATCAATGAAAACTATATTATATATTACTTTTATTGCTTCTGGGATACAAATCTATCTATATAAATAAAAATGAATCGCAAAATGTGTTGCTAAGCGTAAAACTCGAGAACGGCTCGACCAATTCGGCTAATTTTTGTTTTAACTTTTTTGTTAAGGCACAAGGAAGGTTTTCCAAAAGTTACATCTCTTGCAAACACGTGCCCTGTGCCAGTGAAATTGCATGACCAACTTAACTGCACTCAAGGCGTTATTTTCGCGCCATGTTAAGTCAATGTACCCGAATCTGAAATAATTTGCAATTTGCGATCACAAGGTGTCACTGGAGTCTATAAATTTACCAAAAATGAAAAGGGTAAGCAAATTCCATCCGGCTTATTGATATTGACTTTTGACAGGTTCATACTTTCAAAATCAGTAGAAATAGGCTTCTATAAGGCTAGGGTTACAGAATACATCCCAAACCCAATGCGATGCAAAAACTGCCAATTGCTTGGCCACACAAGCAAGCGATGCATTGACATGTGTCAATTGCTATCTTCCACCCCATTCACCTTTTGACTGCACCCGCACCATGTGTGCTAACTGCAAACTTCCACACCCTGCTTCCTCCATGGGATGATCGAAATGTTTTTGATTTCCCTAAATTGATATAAAAAACATTTTTATTCCAAAAAAAACCGTACAGTTTCTGGAAACTATTTTAAATGGGAAGAAATACTTTAAAAAATGTTCATATAAAATTATTTTTTTCATTTTTAAAAACACGAAAAAATTACTTTTAAACTAATTTTTGGAAGTCCTTGTATTGTTTAAAAATCGTTTTTAGATTAATTAAGGGGACTTAAATTGGAATTCAAAAACATTCATCATCCAAATAGAGCAATCATTTTTTGAATAAGAGAATAGAATATCTAAGAATTTTTCGAAAAGAAAGTTTAATATTGTTTCTGTAATAAAAATATTTGAAATATTAAATAAAATCAAAAATGATTTTACAAAATTTGAGTAATCAATTGAATTGTAAAATACAAATTAATAGTTCTTCGCACAAATGTATTGGAAATAAAAGATTAACAAAAGCTTTGATTTTTTTTTAGTTTTTATTTTTTTTAACAATAACAAACAATTTGTTCGCACAAATATATTTTAAATAAAAGATTAACAAAAAACTAGAACTTTGATTGATTGACAAGTAGTGTCGCTGATGGTTTAAATGCAACTTACAATTATAATTTATTTGGCAGAAGGTTTGCATAAGGCAAAACCATGGATGGATACATTTTATCAATCTTCGTTTTTATTATATCCCAAATTATTTAAACTAGTGTAAAAGTATATAATAGACGGAGAGCTAGCGGCCGATTTACTCACCTCATTTTAGCAAGGCTAAAACTTTGGTCATAGAAAGATTTAGGCCCGACAGTTATAAAAATGCCCCTGTTACAATCCGGTACCCTCCATGAGGCCTTAAGTTTAAGGCTTGAAGTTGTAACAAAATTGCCCATTCACCTCATTTCAGCAAGGCTCATCTTCCATTGATTCAATATATACACGAAAATAACAATGTAAGACGTTTTAGCCCTCCATGACATGCTCTAAGACGTTCGTATATATCTAAAAATAATGACCCCATGCACCTCATTTCAGCAAGGCTGGTATTTACACATAATTAAGATGACATAAAAACAAACACACATTTCAAGTGTAAGGTGTTTATTCGGTCAATAACCCTCCGTAAGACGCTGAAAACTAAATTTCGTTTAAGTCAAGATAGAAAAAATTACATCTGTTTTAATAGGAAACGACTGTAAATGCAGATGCGGCGAAAAGACTTACTGGTATTCTTCATTTCACTAATTCCATATCCGCTCGTTGGGCAAATATCCATTCATAATAAAGTCATGTATTTGCAGACATCAAGATGTCACAACGGAACCAAGCAAAGTTAAGCGAAATGCTTCTAATCTCAACAATTTTCTGAGAAGATTAGAAAAATCCATAAACCCTTTCAGTTCCGCAATTAATAGAGACTTTTTATATAATATATATACTGGAAAAAAAAATTATATCTGAAGGCGCAGAATCAGTTGAAAGATTTGAAAAACCTATCAAAAAAATACCCATTCATAATTTCTCATCATCTGAGCTTAAAAAAAAGAAGTTAAAATTAGGGAATAAAGTACAAGAAATTCGCATGCAGCGTGACCTTTGTTAGCAGAATGTTAGAAATTTCAATGAAATATAATGTTGATATTTCAAAAGTCTTATCATTTCCTGTAACACCTGTGCCATTATCATTATGTCATCTGGATGGATCGATATGTAAAACAGACAAATCTGCTTTTACAAGATTCTTAAAGAAGCAGATAGATAGTCAACCGCCAAGTCATGCTGATGTTATTATAATTGATGGTTTTTTTTACTACACACATTGAAAGACATCCCGGTTACATTTGGTAAAATTTCAAAAAAAAATGTGTCAATTACGAAATATGATGCAAAAAGAATTGATTTAGTGTTTGATCAATATTTTTATTACCATCGATAAAAAACTATTAACGTGAAATCAGACATAAAACTCAAGGAATGGGATATGATCGTATGAGGATCCAAACAAAAAAGACCCTCTGATTTTATTAAAGAACTTCGTAACATTAATTTTAAAGTAGCTCTCGTAAATTTTTTGATAACAGATTGGACAAATGATTACATGGTCCCCTTCATTGACAAAAGTCATTAATCTGAGTTTTAAAAAGTGTCACTCCTTTAAAACCGACCGTGACAGCGTAATCAGAACTGAAAATGAAGAACAGACTTGCGAAAATCACGAGGAATAGTTTTCCATGTTTGCAGCATCGAATACAGCGTTATTAAAAGATGCTCTTATGCAGATGTCTTAATAATACTGCCTGGTGATATGAAGATGAACAACTTAAAATGTGAACAACTGAAAATTTGGATGGATATTGGTGTGAGCAACAACACTAGTTAACAAATTTTCGGTTTGTAGCGAGTACCTCCAAAAAAAGTATTTCCTAGACTAATTTTGGATATCATTTAATTTTCCAAAGAAGCGTTTTCGAGATATGAGCAAAAAACCTGTTTTTTGCTCCTTTTCTATGTATAAGCCTAATTAGTAATTATCAATAACGGTCGAATCAATTAACATATACATACTTTATGTTTTTGAACAGATATTTTGTTTGTCTTTCCAAAAGTATACGATTTGTGTAAATCGGCCCAACAATCATCAAGAAAAAGCCGTTCAAAGTTTCAAAAAACACAATTTTTCGCTGTTTTTAGAAAATCGCTTGTTTTAAGTCATTCCGTAAGGATAGACAAAAAAATATTTAAAATACTTTTAAGATCTCAGTTGGAAGATATTGTTTTTACAAAGCTAAAACGCACAAGATCAATGTAATCGAATAATAAATGTGGAAGTTATGAAACAGTACTTGAAGGCAGACCATTTCAGTTTTTTTCTTTTTTTTCATAATTTTCATTGAAAATATGACGTATTGCTTACACTTCTTCTTTTATGTGGCGTTGAATCTTCGCGGAGCTGCATCAGGCAGTAGTCACGTACTGGCATGGAGGGTGGCTACACAAAATACAGCTGTTTTCTGTGTTTTTGGGATAGCAGAGCAGATAAAAAACATTTCATCCAACGAAATTGGCCACTTCGTGAATATCATGTAGTAGGAAAGAGCAACGTTGCTGAAAAAACACTCGTTGAAAAAAAAATGTAATACTTCCACCATTGCACATAAAACTCGGCATTATGAAAAAATTTGTAAAAGCCTTGCCCCCAGTTTCACATTGGAAGTTTAAACCCCACTTTTGGATTTTCATCCAGCCTTTTATCGGAAAGGAAAAGTAGGACCATTTAAAATTATGCAAAAGAACGAGCAGTATCAAGAAGCCTTTGCTAAAATATGTGATTTAAGTGACTCAAACGCTGAATTACTTTAAACTTTTGTAGAATTTATTTGTAATATATACAAAGTAAAAAACCTAAATCAAGTTAATGATGCTAGATTTGAAATGTTTATGAAGAATTTCATTGTAAAAAATTCAAATGAAGCTTTTCACAAACAAATAAAAGGATTTGATGCTACTAGCATACCTCCTTGTAAGGCCGAATTGTATCAGCATTTGTTGAGGACGAAATAAATTACATTTTTGTGGAAAAATTCATATCTAAAAACTACAACAATGTTATTACCAGTTAAAAATGGATGGAGTCTTAAAGACAATGGCGCAAAATTTTAAACAGTTCTCGTTTAAGGAGTAAAACCGACTCTACTTAACACAGTCGTTTAGCTTGGAGACTTCGTCTAACTTTTGCATAATTTTAAACACGTTAGACAACTCTTCTAACTGATGTGGGTTTTACAACAGAACCTAAGCGAATTTGCGTTGAACAACCCTTAATTTGACAGATACATAACTCACACAACTACAAAAAAAAAAAAAAACAAAAAAAAAGTAAAAAGAACAGCCAACTTTAAACTAAATAATTTTTCGCCGAAAAAAGTACATTTATATACTACCTCGGTACAGATTTTGATTGTTTATAAGTTATTTACATTATTTTAGATGGAAATAAAGTATAAATCGCAAATTCACAGCATAAAAACTCAATTTGTTAATGCAAGGTGCAGATTCATTTAACTATACTCGTCTCGGCCGGCGGCGCGCGTGCATACATAAGATATGTATGTACCTACATACATTTGTATTTACATATTTGTTCATCGTAGAGCACTTTCGTACGATTATTTCGAATTTATAATATTCAGTTATTCAGTCTATTTACAAAAAACATCTTTAAAAAATCGAATAAAACATCAGTAAACATTTTTTCTTCGATTTCCTTTGGTATGAAATGACCATTGTCAATATGGATAAAGTATACTTTTAAAAGATAAACTAGCTATTTGCTGCTGTTAAAGTAAGACGAGCTCTTTAACGTTAAAGCATAGAGTCGACTCTAAATATTGAGTATAAAACGAGAACCGACTTTTTGTTAATTTTAAAGGACATAAACTATACTTTAACGTTAAAGAGCTCGTCTTACTTTAACAGCAGCAAATAGCTAGTTTATCTTTTAAAAGTATACTTTATCCATATTGACAATGGTCATTTCATACCAAACCAAACGTCTTACATTGTTATTTTTGTGTATATATTGAATCAATGAACCATATATTAAAAGATGAGCCTTGCTGAAATGAGGTGAATGGGCACTTTTTTTTACAACTTCAAGCCTTAAGCTTAAGGCTTCAAGGAGGGTACCGGAGTGTAAAAGGGGCATTTTAATAACTGTCGGGCCTAAATATTTCTATGACCAAAGTGTTAGCCTTGCTAAAATGAGGTGAGTAAACCGGTCGCTAGCTCTTGGTCTATAAGTATATCAGTTTATCTACCATTTTCAAGAATTTTATGAAATATATCATTTCTACACTACTTGCTTCATTCGAATGATTGAAACGGTTTCGAGTGTTGATTTAAATCCACTAGATGTTTCTGAAACCATTTCTAAATCTAACAAGAATATACAAGAGACGTTTCAACATTTTTATATTTGAAAGTGTTGAAACGTTCCTCATATGAAAATTTTTCGAAGTTTTTTTTTTAAATTAAAATTGGTTTTCAGGACATTTAGAGGATTAAAAATTAAAAAAAAAAATGCACTTTGGAATTTAAGATATACAACCCAAACGCAAAATAGTTGGCCTACTCATCAATTAACAAATTAACATTTTTTATATGCCTATATTTTCTGGTCTCCAAGCAGTTGTTTTTTAATTTTTTTTTTGTCGATGTAATAAATTACATTTAATAAGTAAATTAGACCAAACAGAACTAAATTCGAGAAAGCACATATGGCTCCAGTTTGCATTCCCTCAAACAAAGATAGAGCATAATAGTTGGACTACTCTCTCTGGGATGCAAAATAGTTGGCCTATGAAGATTTAAATAGATTTTCAGTTAACCGTTATTAAAAAAATGACATGCACTTGTTTTGTTGTTTATTGATCTACTGTTTTATGCAAGCCAGCAACAGTTTAATATCAACCATGGTGCGTGGCGTTGCATTATCAAGATACCTTAGGGAATCCATAAATAAAGCCTTCGAAACGGGATTATCGAGCTATAAAATCGCAAAACAATTCAATTTACCGCGCTCATCAATTCGAAACATTATCTCAAAGTTCAAAAATAGTGGAAATGTGGAGATCGGTAAAAAAACGGGACGCCCACCAATTGCAAAACCTCGAGATTGCCGAGTTTTAAAAAAAATAATAAAAGAAAATCGACGTCAAACGGCCGCTGCAATAACTGTTCAATGGAGGGAAAGAATAAAAAACAGTGTTTCGGTCGACACTTGCAAACGGACTATGAAAAAAATTGGATACAAATTTTATAAGGTTTGTTTTAGATTTATTTAAATTAGAGCAATTTTAATTCGTTAAAAACATAGGCCAAAGAAAAACCACTTTTAACACCTAAACAAAAGAAAAAGCGGCTAGAGTGGGCCAAACAACGTAAAAACTGGACTTTAAGTCAATGGCGGTCCGTTATTTGGAGTGATGAGTCCAGGTTTGAAGTTTGCGTGGGCGACGAACGAAAACGAGTCATTAGAAATTCAAGAGGTTTTTCACAAAGATTGCCTTAAAAAAACGGTCAAGTTTCCAGCATCTCTAATGATATGGGGATGCATGTCGGGGCGGGGTTTGGGCAATTTACATTTTGCAACTGGAATTGTCAATGCTGCCAAGTACAGGATATTCTGGAAAATGAGCTCCTCCCATCAATACCACGACTTGAAACTAGTGATGGAGACTATATTTTCCAACTGGATGGAGCTTCTTGTCATACTACAAGGTCTACAATGGCGTGGTTATCTGCTAAAGCTATTCCTTTACTGGAATGGCCTTCCAGCAGCCCTGATCTTTCACCAATTGAAACTGTCTGGCATAAAATGAAACAAAAACCGTGAAAAGAACCATGCCGGACCTCTTCAAGACCTTAAAGCTAAAATCATAAATATTTGGCAATCTTTTGGCACCGAAGAATGTCAAAAATTAGTTGACACAATGCCACGACGCATAGAAGCAGTTATCAAGGCCAAAGGCGACGTAACACCATGGTAAAATAAAAATTAAGACCCATAGGTCAACTATTTTGCACTTAAAAAAATGTTTAAATCGTTATTTTATTTTATAAGATTGCTCTATACCGTTATTTATTTGAAGTCATTTTGTTTTTGTCACTTATTCCTATTCAAAATAAATATATCTTAAGAAAAATACCAAAATATTGATTTTATTTCCGATGGAATTTAAGAATCAGAAGATTTTTGTTTTTTATCAAAGGTAGTCCAACTATTTTGCGTTTGGGCTCGTATTCTATAAATATAAAACATGTATTTAATGTGATAATATTGTTCAAATGCTTAAAATTGCCGTCTGATTTCTAGAAAAGTATGAATTTATACAAAAAAACTTAAAAAAATCGTTTGATTATTTAATACATTTTTTATATAAGAAATTTCTCTAAAATTTTTCAAAAAAAAATGTGGTATGCGAATTTTAAGTATTCAATAATATTGATTTTGGGAAATAATTTCAAAAAATAATCGTTCATAGGTTTTGAAGACATTGACTTTTCAAAAAAACCCAACAAATATTTTTTCGAATATTTTTATAAACAAAATTATTTTAAACTTAATGGGACTCCTGCTGAAAATTTTTGGTTAAAATCCTTAGAGCCGTTAATGAGAAAGTCGAAAATCAAAAAAACGGTTCTATGACAGGTACCGTTAATAACATATTGCCCCAAAATTTTGTTTTACCAAAATGTAGTCCATGTCCATAATATCACACCTAATTTTTTTTATCAAAATCGTTAGAGCCGTTTCCGAGATAAATAAGATTTTGCATTACGGGTGTATGGGGGTTCCGTTAGTTTTGGAGATAAAAAAAAATCAATTTCTCCTCTAGGGAATCACCGAAGACGAAGACCCTTAACTACCGAGATTGAAAGAAATAGGTCCAGTGGCTTAGGCAGTAGTGAGAGGTACAGCCATACAGACACACTGAAGCATGTTTTTTGTGTACTAAAATTTCCTTAAGTTTTTTATAAAAAAAATGATATGCAAATTGTTAAAAATTTTATCGTTTATCGGTTTTCAAGATATCGAATTTTCAAAAAAAAAATTGTTATATTTTTTTAAAAATCCAAAAATTATTTTTTATATTTTTTTAAATGCAAAGCAGCTCCTGCATAAAAATTTTGGTTGAAATTGTTAGAACCGTTGGTGAAAAATTCGAAAATCAAAAAACGGTTCTATGACAGGTACCCCTAATAACATTTCCCCCCAAATTTTGTTTGACCAAAATATAGTCCATGTCCATAATATTACACTTAATTTTTTTTATCAAAATCGTTAGAGCCGTTTTCGAGATAAATATGATTATTCATTATGGGTGTATGGGGGTACCATTTGTTTTAGAGCTAAAAAAAAATTCAATTTCTTCTCTAGGGAATCACCGAAGACCCTTAAGTACCGAGTTTGAAGAAAATACCTCCAGTAGTTTAGGCTGTAGTTCGAGGTACAGACGTACAGACAGACAGACAAAATTGCCCGACCCACTTTTTTCGTCTTCGCTATCATCGTAATTTCAACTTTGATTAAAATCTCGAGTTCGATTTTTTTTCCAAATGCAGAACTCGCCCTATAGTACCTATATCGCAAGTAAAAACGTAAAGCCCCTGTTTTATTGAAGGAACCCAAACGTTATTAATGGAAATGATGGATTGGTTTGTGTTGCTAACATTAAGACCCAAGAAGGAGTTCTCCAAAATCTATTCATAACTTGTGTCCTTTGCCGATATAAGAAACGGACAAATCAGACTCTTTAACAGATCAAACACAGGATCCGCCTTTAAAAATGAACGAAAACCAAAGAAATATTCAAAATTTTGGAAACTTCGAAGCGGTAGAATAATAACAGGTTTTTTATTATGAACACTTCAAGAAAAGCTAAAAGGACCCTTCGACCATACGCAAAGTCAGGCGACATAGTAAATTGATTTTATTATAGGGAGTTATTGTAATCGGTCCGATTTGTCAAATTGGAATTTTTGACATTACTCGACGTTTCAAGGTCCCTAGAGGCTATATCAATCATTTTTAGAGAGATGTCTGTGTGTGTGTGTGTACGTACGTTCGTACGTCCGTACGTTCTGGTACCATTTTTCGTCTACGATATCTCAAGAACGAGTATAGATATCGACTTCAAATAAATTTTGTTTAATAGATAATAACTTCGAAAGAGGCTGAAAGGGCGTTTATTAAAATTCAGTAAGTAGTTTTTTCACTATAACGGTTTAATTTAAAAAAAAAAGTAAAAATTTTGGTTAGTTTAAAATATCTCACGAAAAAATAATGCTATTGATTTCAAATAAAATTTAATGTACTCATTATAAGGTCATACAGACTTGGTATGAATTTGGAAAAAAATGAACATACCGTTATTTTTTTAAATAAAAAAAAAACTAAAAAAAAAATTTCATAACCCAGATATTCTAAGAACGGAAAACAATTTGAAACTCACAATAATTTTATTTTACGAAAAATAATGTGTTTAACAACTGGTGAAAATTTCAAAAAAAATCAGTTTACAGTTTTTTTACAAAAAATAAAAAACTATATAAAATTCTATTGAAAATTGGTAAAAATTGTTTTTCGACTCAAATTTCTCGAGAACTAGTAGTGATATTGACTTCTAATTTAGTTTATTTTATACATAGTATAATTTTGTACAATTGATAAAATGTTGACAAATATTGAATCAATAGTTTTTTTTTAAATAAAAAACTATTAAAAATTCTAGTGAAAACTTGTTAAAATTGTATTTCAAGTCGAATTTCTTGGGAATGAACACCGATAGTGTCTTCTAAAGTATGTTGTTTTATACATCGATACCTTCCCGTAAGTATGTATACTAAGCGACATTTCTAAAATTGTTCAGGAAATGAAAAAAAAGAAGAAAGTTCTAGCTGAATCATAGTGTGCTAAGAGACAATTTGGTTAAACTAAGTGACATCTAACAAAATTTGTTGTTGATGCTCACGACAGTGAGATCTTTATTAATGTCGCTTAGCATAATTTTTTTGGCGGATAATACAAATTTTAGGGGGCAACATTATTTTAATGAGAAAACATGGCAGTTAATAAATTTATTTATTTGTACTCTAGTTTCCTTTTCATGCATAATAGGTTGGCGAGACCCAGGCCAAAACGTGGCCCTTAACATATAGTATATTTCCTCATCAAAAAGTCATTTTGGAAAAAAGTGTCGCTTAGTACATTCTTACGAGAAGGTATCGACATAATACAATTATTAACATATGGTTAAATTTTGACAAGTATCGAATTGACAGTTTTAACAAAAATATAAAAAAAATCTACTAAAAAGTCGTAATATTTGTTTTTCGACTAGAATATCTTGAGAACGAGCAATGATATTGACTTTGCCATTATTTAATTGTATACATAATACGATTTCTAACAAATGGTTTATATTTGACATATATCTAGTTTTAGAGCGGATATATTTTTTAAGTACCCTTCCGTCAATTACCAAACCATATCTTTTATATTTGAATATTTCGTTTTTAAATTTTTTTCAATTAAAATGTTTGGAACCGAAATAATAAAGTAATTTCTATAATATAATACATAATTTTATAATTTTATTATCAACTTAGTTTTTAGAAGAATGTATGTACTGTACATACGTATATGAATCAGGTTGTTCAGTTGTACCCAAGTCCCACATATTCAAATTCCATTAATAGCTATGGTAAAATTGAAGAAAACGTCACAATATGTTTTTATCTAAATATAAAGTTTTCAAGACAACAAATGGGAAGTTATCAGTGTGGGTCGCACTCAGCCTCTTTTTAATCATTTAAAATCCAGTCGAAGACAAGCATAGGCGATTTGGTCATTTTAGCTTTCCTTGCTTTCTCGGAGCTTCCCTCACCATTGGTAAGGGGTCCTAATTGCCACCAGGGGCGGGTAACACATTAGAAGTTAATTACAAATTATTCTAAGTCACCTTAAATTGATTTCACTTATTTAGTGAACTTTACTCAAAACAATATAAATAAAAATTATTAAATAAAGCTCACGAACCTTGAATGCATTTCGAAACACGTTCGTTTCATCATCAGCATTGCACTACTAAAGCTGTAGGTGTTGGCGGCTTGCACTTCTTGTAGGACAGCATCAACGACGAAGAAAGTATCAAAAAGGAAACACGAAAATATTTTTTGACAGCGGTCAAATTCACTACACACAAAAACATAAAGATTGATTGTTTACATTTTTTATATAATTTTTTGAAATAAACAAGACTCAATGTTTCCGTTGTCTTGATTTAATAAATTATTGCCCTTTTGAATATAAAAGCTTTCATAGGCATCGAGTTGTTGTTCGTTTCTCACTTGTTTGATTATACGCACACTATCTAGGTTTACACTGTGTTCTTCTTGTAATATGTGCGCTGCGATGGCAGAACGATTAGGTTGGTTTAGTCGAATGCAAGTTAAATGGTCGTTGAATCTCTTTTTGATACTTCGTTTGGTTTGACCAAAGTATTCTCTTTCGCAATCATTGCATTTTACTGCATAAATCCCGGACTTATCTAAATCTTCTACCTTGTCTTTTGTAGAACCTAGATAATTGCTAAGCTTGTTGTTGTTTTTGTAAATAATATCATAACCATTATCTTTAAATTTTTTCTTTAATTTGTTCGTTATTTGTGGAACAAAACACATTGACACTCTTTTATTTTGAACTTTTTCGTTTTGCGAAAATAAAGTGGTTAGATTTGAGTTATTTGTTTTTCGGGAATGATGAACTATTAACTCGTCTATCATTTCTTCCCTATATCCGTTTACTCGAGCTACTTGTTTGATATACTCGTATTCATTTTTGAAATTTATCAAAGAAAGAGGTAATTTGCAGAGTCTGTGTACTAAAGAATGGTAAGCTGCTTTTTTGTGTTGTATGGGAGTATGAGAGTCGGCAGTTATTGTTCTTATTGTACTCGTTGGTTTGTGAAAAATCCCAACTTCAATTTTCTCTCCCACCCGTTGCAATTCTAGGTCCAAAAATGGTAATTTGCCATTCTGTTCCTCCTCCGAAGTAAATTTTATTGCAACATTTTGAGAGTTTAACAACTCAAGGGATTTTGATATATCATTTCTTTTAATGATAGCAAAAACATCATCAACATACCGCCACCAAACCCTTGGGAGTACACCTTCTTCCTTTAACTTGGTTTCAAAAGATGACATATATAATTCGGCAATTAATGGACTTAAAGGATTTCCCATATTTGTGCCTTTAGTAACTTTGAAAATCTCACCACCAAATTTAAAATAGCTCTGATCCATACACAGTTTAGCTACGTCATAATATATCATCTTTTTGTTTCCGGGTACGTCGGTCCCGTCCAAATGTTTTTTTAATTCCAATAACGCTAGGTCAACTGGAATACTCGGAAACAATGAGCACACATCAAAAGAGATCATGATTTCATCCAGTTTTATTTTCACATCTTTTAATTTTTCGACAAATTCAAAAGAATTTTTCACAGATAAGCTTTTTATGGGGGGTAACTTCTTTATTTCTTGCACTAACCACTTTGCCTCTTTGTAACAAGGAGTGTTGATGTTATCAACAATAGGTCTCATTTGTTTACCAATTTTATGTATTTTTGGAAGGGCATATAAACTAGCTAATTTTGGGTTCGAAACAATTAACACTCTACTTAAACGGGAACCAAAATTTTCACTAATTCTTTTTCTTAAATTATCACTGTCGCGAATCATTTTCGGTAATGGATTTTTTGTCACTTTATCGTATTCACACTTTGTTATAACTTCATTTACCCTATCCTTGTAATCTTGTTTATTTAGAATCACTATTTTGTTCCCTTTGTCGGCTTTTAAATACACAACATCTTTTTCTTTGAGCTTTTTAATAATTTCGATTTGTTTTTTTGATGTGTGTGATGTATGAGAAACATTTTTAGCTGAATCAATAATCGCGGAGGTGGTTGTTCTAATATCATTTTGAATTGACGGTACTTTAAATTTCAAACATGTTTCAATGTCTACAACCGTATCTAATAAGGGTAACTTTAATGGTTTAGGTGTAAATTTTAAACCCTTGTTTAATAAATTAATCTCATCTTCATTAAAAAAAGCATTTGACTCATTACAAATAAAATCAGGGATAAAAAGTGGTGAAATTTGTTCAAAGCTACGTGTAGATTCGATTAATCGCTCTAATTTTCGATTATGTGTTGACGTTTTTTGTTTTGTTAGTGATTCTAAATAAACAAGATTACAAGGATAGGGTAAATGAAGTTATAACAAAGTGTGAATACGAAAAAGTGACAAAAAATCCATTACCGAAAATGATTCGCGACAGTGATAATTTAAGAAAAAGAATTAGTGAAAATTTTGGTTCCCGTTTAAGTAGAGTGTTAATTGTTTCGAACCCAAAATTAGCTAGTTTATATGCCCTTCCAAAAATACATAAAATTGGTAAACAAATGAGACCTATTGTTGATAACATCAACACTCCTTGTTACAAAGAGGCAAAGTGGTTAGTGCAAGAAATAAAGAAGTTACCCCCCATAAAAAGCTTATCTGTGAAAAATTCTTTTGAATTTGTCGAAAAATTAAAAGATGTGAAAATAAAACTGGATGAAATCATGATCTCTTTTGATGTGTGCTCATTGTTTCCGAGTATTCCAGTTGACCTAGCGTTATTGGAATTAAAAAAACATTTGGACGGGACCGACGTACCCGGAAACAAAAAGATGATATATTATGACGTAGCTAAACTGTGTATGGATCAGAGCTATTTTAAATTTGGTGGTGAGATTTTCAAAGTTACTAAAGGCACAAATATGGGAAATCCTTTAAGTCCATTAATTGCCGAATTATATATGTCATCTTTTGAAACCAAGTTAAAGGAAGAAGGTGTACTCCCAAGGGTTTGGTGGCGGTATGTTGATGATGTTTTTGCTATCATTAAAAGAAATGATATATCAAAATCCCTTGAGTTGTTAAACTCTCAAAATGTTGCAATAAAATTTACTTCGGAGGAGGAACAGAATGGCAAATTACCATTTTTGGACCTAGAATTGCAACGGGTGGGAGAGAAAATTGAAGTTGGGATTTTTCACAAACCAACGAGTACAATAAGAACAATAACTGCCGACTCTCATACTCCCATACAACACAAAAAAGCAGCTTACCATTCTTTAGTACACAGACTCTGCAAATTACCTCTTTCTTTGATAAATTTCAAAAATGAATACGAGTATATCAAACAAGTAGCTCGAGTAAACGGATATAGGGAAGAAATGATAGACGAGTTAATAGTTCATCATTCCCGAAAAACAAATAACTCAAATCTAACCACTTTATTTTCGCAAAACGAAAAAGTTCAAAATAAAAGAGTGTCAATGTGTTTTGTTCCACAAATAACGAACAAATTAAAGAAAAAATTTAAAGATAATGGTTATGATATTATTTACAAAAACAACAACAAGCTTAGCAATTATCTAGGTTCTACAAAAGACAAGGTAGAAGATTTAGATAAGTCCGGGATTTATGCAGTAAAATGCAATGATTGCGAAAGAGAATACTTTGGTCAAACCAAACGAAGTATCAAAAAGAGATTCAACGACCATTTAACTTGCATTCGACTAAACCAACCTAATCGTTCTGCCATCGCAGCGCACATATTACAAGAAGAACACAGTGTAAACCTAGATAGTGTGCGTATAATCAAACAAGTGAGAAACGAACAACAACTCGATGCCTATGAAAGCTTTTATATTCAAAAGGGCAATAATTTATTAAATCAAGACAACGGAAACATTGAGTCTTGTTTATTTCAAAAAATTATATAAAAAATGTAAACAATCAATCTTTATGTTTTTGTGTGTAGTGAATTTGACCGCTGTCAAAAAATATTTTCGTGTTTCCTTTTTGATACTTTCTTCGTCGTTGATGCTGTCCTACAAGAAGTGCAAGCCGCCAACACCTACAGCTTTAGTAGTGCAATGCTGATGATGAAACGAACGTGTTTCGAAATGCATTCAAGGTTCGTGAGCTTTATTTAATAATTTTTATTTATATTGTTTTGAGTAAAGTTCACTAAATAAGTGAAATCAATTTAAGGTGACTTAGAATAATTTGTAATTGTTATCGGATTTCACGCTGTTCAACAATCAATTTGATTTACATTAGAAGTTAGAAAAGAATTCCAAACACTGAACACATATCTGACAAAAATGTTTAATATTAATACAATTAAAAAACAACAAGATGATCTCGGAACTAATCAACACTTTATTTTGCTTACTTCCTATTTAATTATGATGATAACTAAAAATTGGATTTATCCCTGAACTTATCACACCAAAGCAATTGAACGATTAACTGCAACTTATTAAAGGAATTCTACCATCGTCGCTAAGGATCCATATTGTTTCGGTTTTGGAGATGTTTAAAATAATAACAATCAGGGGCGGACACTTCCTGAATCAATCGTTTTTGAAATTTCAATACTAGGTGTTCAAACTTACTCCACTGCCCATTAATCAGAACAAAATAAGCCTTTTTGGCGATAAAACAAAACCATACCCTGCGGTAACATTAGCATGATATACATTTTTTGCGCTGACGGATGTGGAGTTCACGTCCTGTAAGCCTATAGCCAAGAGAAATCATCTGTGCAAGCAAATTGTACCGACGAGGATTTATCATCAAAACAATCAGATATGTGAAATGGCTCTACTGTTCCACGAGAACAACGCTTTAAATATTTGTACTTTGTGAATCAAATATCTACATAAAATCATTGGCTCGCTCCAAGGCAAACAAAGGGTCTTGTGAATAAAAAAAAAGTTAAAGCTTTTTTTGGAGGAAGCTAAAGCCAACTAGTCATAGCTTTTACTAGCAGCTAAAGCTAGACAGTACTAGCTTAAGCTTTGTTTTATGTGAATAAAAAAATGATAACGCTAAATAGCTTATGCTGGAAAATTCTAGCTTAAGCTTCGTAATTTAAGGTATTCGTTTTTTTATTCACATGTTTCGGCTAGTTAGCTTTAGCTAAAACTGGTACATTTATGACCGAAAGGAAGGTTTTTTTGCCTCAATTTGTTATCTGTTCTACAGGGCAAGTATTGGTTTCGGCTAAAAAATGTTTTTAACATTTCCTATGTCAGTTTCTGGGTCTATACGTTCACAGTCCTATTTTTTGAGATATTCCCTTATGTTTAATTAACAACTCGCACAAGTTAATACTGAAAATAGACCTAGTCAAAGCTTTCTAGACAGGTCGAAAAAATCTTGAAATTTTTGTAGCTTTAACTATAATATTCTAGTTTAAGCTATTTTTATTCACACAAATTGAAGCTTAAGCTAGGAAAACAAGCTAAAACTAAATGAATTTAGCTTTGGCTATTTTAAAATAGCTATTACTAGAAAACATCTTTAACTAGCTAGCTTAAGCTTATTTTTATTCACTAAAAATCAAGCTTTTACTTAAAAATCCAAGTTTCAGCATTAGCTTTTTTTTATTCACAAGGCCCAAAGAAAAGGTGGTGAACATCGGTCTTAAATGTTTGCAAATTAAAATGGCAAGGGAAAACTGTGTCGGGTAAAATATTCCATTATCACGAATCTCTATATTTGACGGTACGACCAAAATTAGTCTCAAGGGTGAATTGATGAGCATTTCTAGCGGAACAGGTATCAAGGGTACACTGATTGAGGGGATGAATGCAACTTGCTACTTCGAGTGACCATTGCTTGTAAAAGAAGCAATAAAACAAGTGGAGAGAAGTTTGTGCTGCACCTGCCACAAGAAGTAAGTTATACTTGAGTTTTGGACGTATAAGCTCCTTATAAATGATAGCCAGAAAAAATTCTGGAGAATGTGGTCATTACAACGAAGATCGTCGTTGACACACATACCGAGTACTGAGAGCATTTCTGTTTCTTCGATGCAAGTTACATTCAAGGATAATGTCGTAAGGGGTACATTTTGCTTTACCTTCAAGAGATTTCGAAGCATTAAACTCCACACAATTTATTATGCACTCCCGAAGAGAAGAGATCATTTATAAAAATGATGAAGAGAATCGGAGACGAACGAAGCCCTGGGGAACACCAGAATTTATTTTGAGACGATCTAGAATTTCTAATCCAAAGAATAAGGAAAATGCACGCATTTTCGATTCAAACTCTATCAAATGCCTTAGAAATATCAAGAGCAATAATCTTACTTTCTCAAAAAAAAAAATGTAAAGATCCACTGTTCGGTAAGATATGCCATCAGATCACTTTGCTGCGAAAGCCGTATTGGCGGTCATTACGAAGCTTTCGATTTTAGAGATATTTCTTGAGCTGATGATTTATCAGCGATTCCATGACCTGGTAAAAAACGGTCGTACGTAAGTGCATTTGGTCGATAGGAGGAGGGGAGGAAGGGTCGTTTTTTTAGGAACAGTAGGAGCGATGGAAAAGCTTACTGAATGGTTTTGCCAGCGATGAAGAACACCTCTACAGAAGAATTGGGGACCAGCGGATTTGTTTATATCCAGATCTCGAAGGGCTCTTGCAACTGTACAAGTGTGGAAATATACCTGTCCCATTGAATGATTTACGTTCGCAAGTAAAAAAGGGCAATGTTGCTATCAGGCAAACGCAGAGCTATGTAGCAGCAAGTGCATTTGCCTAATCTAAAGAGCTAGTTATCGGTTTATCATTGTAAATGAGCGTTGGAACCGAACATGAGGTTGAATTTTGAACCTTCTTGACAAATAACCCGAAATTTCTACTGCAGGATTTTTTGCCTTAATTTCTGGTCATGTAGGAATTTGGTTGTTTTTATAACTGCGTTGCATTGGTTTCTGAGTTGTTTATACTTTTTTCGATTTTCCTCAGTTGTGTTGGCTTTGTAAGAGCGGAAACTTACATCTCTCAACCTGTTAGCATCTTTACAGCTTGTATCGAACCAAGAGTTTTCTTTAGCATTTAGACTTTAATTAGGAATAAAAGTATGCATCAGAAAAATCACTACTGTGATCATATTAGGACTAGCATCAAAGTCACTATAGAGGAAAAATAGTGTGTAAGGTGGTGTAGCTCAGCAAAGATCTCAACATATATTCCTTCGGGTGTTGTATGTCCTGAATAGCGGAGCCAACTTCAATTGTGTACATTGAAGTCGCAGTTTGTTAATCAGGTTAGGAATTCCAGTGCCAGATCGCGGAGTGAATGACGCATTTAATAGAGAATTGGAACGTGAACGTGAATATGATCGATATGAATTAGACCAACCATTTCGAACAAATGTACCCCTGTTGAACCAAAACTGATACATTAATTAATGCTATTAATGATGGAAATGGTTGCTTATTTTTCATGGATGCCCCTGGTGCAACAGGAAAGACATTCCCCATGTCATTGATTTTGGCCACTATTCGTCTGAGATCCGAAGTTGCGATAGCAGTTGCTTCTTCTGGAATAGCGGCCACGTTGTTAGAAGTACGACTCATTCAGCGTTGGAATTGCCATTAAATCTTCAAACTACTGAACAACCGACATGTAACATTGCACAACAATGTCTGCAATGGCAAAAGTTTTAATAGCCTCAAAATACATCATGTGTGATGAATGCACAATGGCGCACAAACGCACATTGGAGGCTCTTGATCGAACATTAAAAGATCTGCGCATGACTCGAGAATTTTTGGTGGCGCAATGATTTTACTATCTGGCTATTACTGCCAGACATTCCAAGATCGCATGTTGCCGATGAAGTAAACGCTTGCCTCGAATCATCAAATCTGTGGTGCTATGCGAAGAAACTTCAACTGGCGGCAAATATGAGAGTTGCATTTGAGGTACCCATCTGCTGAAGATTTCTCCGAGTAATTGCTGACTATCGGTAAAGGCCGTGTTCCTGTCGACGAATCGATATTGTTAACGTCATCTTCTCGCAAGAGACTAGCAACAACACCTCTGCAGCAACCCTGCATCAATAATTGCATTTCATGACCTCATGTGCAAAATTATTAACATAACCTGATTTATTCATCCGGCTTCTTTCTATTCCTGTTAATAAAGATCAAATACTCGTAAGCTAGAATTGTAAAGCAAGGTAAATTAAATAAAAATTTAGTTTATATAGATTTAATAAGTATGTACAAATATATTTTCAGAATTTTTAAGCCGCAATATAAATAAAAAAATCAATCATTTGTTTTTTATTTCGCTGCTATAAAAACTTGTTCTAAAACAGATATAGTCCAGTCAAAGCGTCATGAAAAACGGCCTGACCTTGCGCGGAGAGGCATGGTCTATTTTTTTTATGGATCGATAGGTGCTTATGAGGAAAGCTTAAAACCAAATTTGCACCACATGACAACTTTTTTGCCGAAGTTATTGGTAAAAGTGTGTTTTGTGTCATTTTTTGGTCATTTGCGAATATCTCAGCTCCACTATCTCGTACAAACAAAAATTAAACATATATTTATTCCTAACTAGCTTCCCAGGCAGACGTTGTTCTGCCCTTTTTTTCTAAAACAACGGTAATAAAACATATTTATGAGTGATCACTTTTCATATTTATAGATTTATGTCTCCATGATAAACAACGATTACTTTTACAATTATAAGTGTCCTATTTTGTCAATTGCAAGACTTTAGTAGTAGTAGTAGTCATAATCTGGTATTTTCAATGTAATGCCTTATCGTTATCGTAGATGATATTTTTTGTTTGATTACCTGGCGCGAAAATAAATGAAGCCGTCGGTTTTCCGACGCGAGAGCAGGCACCATACAACTGTCCATGAGAGAAGCATGGGTTTTCCAGATTGACGCCGCCAACACTCAACGACTGACCATGTGATTTATTTATAGTCATAGCGAAAGCAAGCCGCACTGGAAATTGCAGTCGCTTAAATTCAAACGGTACTTCAGTTGGTACCATTGGGATGCGTGGTATCAATACATCCTCTCCCTTATATTTTCCCCTCAGAGTAGTTGCTTCTATCATATTGTTCATTAATATTTTCACTGCTAACCGTGTGCCGTTACAAAGTCGCGGTTGGTTGATATTTCTTAGCATTATGAACACCGATCCTACTTTTAATTGAAGATTATGGGGAGGTAACCCCGGCAAATCCAAAGAGTTTAAAAATTCTGGTTGATAATTGACGACATCATCTTGGTTAGTTGCGCAATCAATTGATTTATATGTCCTTAATTCAACGGAAATTTCATTTTGGATTTTGAAATTTATTTCATTTACATCCGTGTTTTTGGCAGCTAATATAGCTCGTTCACTCAACCAACAATGATATCTGTAATTTTGAGCTACGTTTGAGAACACCTTTTCTATAAGCTCAGTTTTTGATTCTGTAGACTGACAAAAATTGACAGGAAATGTAATGCAGCCTTTCATAACATCTACAGGGATTTTACCATTACCAATGTCAATGAGTTGTTTTGAAAATATTTCTCCAGATCGATCATTTTGCAATTCGACACGCATATTCTTGCTTAAATTTAGTATCTTAACTTTTGTCCACAAAATGGACGACTTCAAACATGCATTCAGTTCATCTGCTGGTGTAGACCGTGGAATAACTGGTAATGTTTCGCAGATCTTTGAGAGTTCTGTCTAATGCCTCCAAAGACTTTTTATGTGCCATCGTGCATTCATCCCATACTATCAACTTGCATTGCTGCAAAACCTTTGCCATTACAGAGTTCTTCGAAATATTGCAAGTCGGAGTTTCGTTGCTTTGAGTATTCAATGGTAATTTTAGCGCTGAGTGGGCTGTTCGATCGCCTTCCAACAATGTAGCTGCAATACCAGACGAAGAAAGTGCGAGTGCAATTCCATTCTGTAGGCGAATTGTTACTAACATCAATGCAATTAAAAATGTTTTTCCTGTACCACCAGGAGCATCCAAAAAGTAAAATCGAGCGAGTTCAGGTAACGGTCAAACTGTCAAAAGTCATATGAGATTTCATATGTATTTCTTTTGTTTTCGTTCATTTTTAAAACTTATTTATAACAAATTTAAAGTTTTATCAGAGCACAAAATTATTTTGTCTGTCTTTTAGTTGTCAACAAAACAGTTGACAGATGACAGCCCTTGGGTGTTTTTTGAAAACCGAAAACCTCAGTTTTTGTTGACAACTCTGAGGGTTGTCAAGAAAACCTGGGTCAAACCTGGGTAAAGTTGAACGAACGAACCTAATACATACTGTAGTCAATTGAAACATCGTAACTGAAAGCCGCTCGTAAAACTGTGAAAGCAGTTTGAACACGACGCGTTGCTCGTGTTTGTAATATCCTAATCCTTTCAATTTCATTTCGTTCTTCACGTTGCAGTGAAGTCCGATTTGATTGAAAATAAGCTTGGTTTCTAGCGTTTCGATTTCTTCGACTCAAATTGCTACGCCCGCGTGTAATAGGCGGCATGGTTCTAAAAGCAAACACAGTCGACAAATAAAACCACATTTGGTTTTCGTTTTTAATTATATAGATTACCCTTATTTAAGTTCTCTTATTCTCGTTAATTTTATTGTTTGTTGTAGAATTATTAATTTTTATTTAAATCAAGAAATTATTTCCTTAGCTACATATAAAGTTTTCTTTTATTTTTTTTTTTGAGTCAGTGTATTTCAATAAGCAAACGATTTTTTGTAACACTTAACTTTCACACACCCACAATAAACGTTTTTTCTCTCCATAAGAACCTTCCATGAACCTTAACAAAAACTTAAAAAAAAAATTAGACGAATTGGTCAAGCCGTTCTTGAGTTTAACGCTTAGCAACACATTTTGCGATTCATTTTTATTTATATAGATAACATTACCTATTATGTTTAAAAAAACATATTTATTTAAACAAATGAAAAAAAAGTTATAGTAAGTTAAAATAATTTTTTGTTGTTAAAAAATCACTTTTTCGTGATTATTAAAAAAAAGCTCATTTAACGATTAAATTTTTATTTTATTATTCAGGCCTATTCTGCAACATCTGTTATTCTGCTATGGATTTTCTGTTATGAATCGTTAAAGATTTCCATCTTAAAAGATCTTTTATAATTGGTATTCAGGGGCTCGAACTTTTATAAAAGTCTGTTATGCATCTTCGAAAACGAAATCTGTTATGAAACTGAACTAAATCTGCTATCATAATCAGCTGTGATTAAATAAAATAATTCATCTGACAAAATTAAAATGGATGACGAACAAAAAAGTAATCTCTTCTCTTACACATTATTGGTGTCCTCTACTCTACTTACATATACATATGTTTATATAATACTCGTATGTGTGTAAATATATTTTCTTTCATTTGTCTCATTTTAAAAAGATTTCGTTGACGAAATAAAAAATATATCTAACGGGTGATTTTTTAAGAGCTTGAGAACTTTAAAAAAAAAAAAAAACGCATAAAATTTGCAAAATCTCATCGATTCTTTATTTGAAACGTTAGATTGGTCCATGACATTTACTTTTTGAAGATAATTTCATTTAAATGTTGACCGCGGCTGCGTCTTAGGTGGTCCATTCGGAAAGTCCAATTTTGGGTAACTTTTTCGAGCATTTCGGCCGGAATAGCCCGAATTTCTTCGGAAATGTTGTCTTCCAAAGCTGGAATAGTTGCTGGCTTATTTGTGTAGACTTTAGACTTGACGTAGCCCCACAAAAAATAGTCTAAAGGCGTCAAATCGCATGATCTTGGTGGCCAACTTACCGGTCCATTCCTTGAGATGAATTGTTCTCCGAAGTTTTCCCTCAAAATAGCCATAGAATCGCGAGCTGTGTGGCATGTAGCGCCATCTTGTTGAAACCACATGTCAACCAAGTTCAGTTCTTCCATTTTTGGCAACAAAAAGTTTGTTAGCATTGAACGATAGCGATCGCCATTCACCGTAACGTTGCGTCCAACAGCATCTTTGAAAAAATACGGTCCAATGATTCCACCAGCGTACAAACCACACCAAACAGTGCATTTTTCGGGATGCATGGGCAGTTCTTGAACGGCTTCTGGTTGCTCTTCACTCCAAATGCGGCAATTTTGCTTATTTACGTAGCCATTCAACCAGAAATGAGCCTCATCGCTGAACAAAATTTGTCGATAAAAAAGCGGATTTTCTGCCAACTTTTCTAGGGCCCATTCACTGAAAATTCGACGTTGTGGCAGATCGTTCGGCTTCAGTTCTTGCACGAGCTGTATTTTATACGGTTTTACACCAAGATCTTTGCGTAAAATCTTTCATGTGGTCGAATAACACAAACCCAATTGCTGCGAACGGCGACGAATCGACATTTCACGGTCTTCAGCAACACTCTCAGAAACAGACGCAATATTCTCTTCTGTACGCACTGTACGCATTCGTGTGGTTGGTTTAATGTCCAATAAAGTAAACTGAGTGCGAAACTTGGTCACAATCGCATTAATTGTTTGCTCACTTGGTCGATTATGTAGACCATAAATCGGACGTAAAGCGCGAAACACATTTCGAACCGAACACTGATTTTGGTAATAAAATTCAATGATTTGCAAGCGTTGCTCGTTAGTAAGTCTATTCATGATGAAATGTCAAAGCATACTGAGCATCTTTCTCTTTGACACCATGTCTGAAATCCCGCGTGATCTGTCAAATACTAATGCATGAAAATCCTAACCTCAAAAAAATCACCCGTTATATGAAGGTTTTTATAATACAAACTCTATATACTACTGAAATAAATCAGCCAAGTAGAAGACTTAGCACTATTATTGGACTTGTTGAATTATTGATTCAAATTAGCTTTTTTGGCCTTTAGTCCACAAAAATTGGCGTTTCGTCCGGGTGATCTCACATGGACTCATCAGTTGACTTGTGAGGACCTTGTCAATACGCAATTTTTGTTAAGTTCAGTTCATCTTACATGAATTTTTTGACAAAAATCCAATGTGAACTATATCCAACAAAGATTAGGATTGTAATCATTAATGTTGGAATTTTTTTGCCCGTGGCCTGGCATTGAATATTTATATGAAGGTTTTTATAATACAAACTCTATATACTACTGAAATAAATCAGCCAAGTAGAAGACTTAGCACTATTATTGGACTTGTTGAATTATTGATTCAAATTAGCTTTTTTGGCCTTTAGTCCACAAAAATTGGCGTTTCGTCCGGGTGATCTCACATGGACTCATCAGTTGACTTGTGAGGACCTTGTCAATACGCAATTTTTGTTAAGTTCAGTTCATCTTACATGAATTTTTTGACAAAAATCCAATGTGAACTATATCCAACAAAGATTAGGATTGTAATCATTCCAACATTAATGATTGGCTGATTTATTTCAGTAGTATATAGAGTTTGTATTATAAAAACCTTCATATAAATATTCAATGCCAGGCCACGGGCAAAAAAATTCCAACATTAATGATTACAATTCTAATCTTTGTTGGATATAGTTCACATTGGATTTTTGTCAAAAAATTCATGTAAGATGAACTGAACTTAACAAAAATTGCGTATTGACAAGGTCCTCACAAGTCAACTGATGAGTCCATGTGAGATCACCCGGACGAAACGCCAATTTTTGTGGACTAAAGGCCAAAAAAGCTAATTTGAATAAAAAATAGGCACGAGTACGATAACTTGGCCGCCAAGATTTGATGACGGCTTTTTGTAGAAGGGTTAAAAATAAGCACTTTTTACTATGGGAGGGGGGGGTCTATCTCCCCCTGTTTAGGAGGTAGGGGCACTTTTATTAAAAATGGTTTAAATTGAAAAAAAAAAATATTAAAAAACAACGGCAACACCTACAATAAAGTGCTATACTGCGTTTGAAAGCCAGAAGATTGTTCTATAATCCTGCATTTAAATTAAATTACTCATATCAATAGTTTTTGAGAAATTCGCATTTAAAGTCCAAATTTTGATTAAAAAAACGTGAAAAAAAAAGTTTAGATCGGTTGTTTTCAAAATTGTGAAATGAAATTGTAAATTAGCTTATATGTGTTTCGTGTATCTATCAGTTTTTTATCGAACACAAAAAACCGCATGGTTCTATGTCTTCTGGTTTTTGAGAAAACCTCCGTTTAGGAGGTAGGGGCACTTTTAGAAAAAATGGTTTAAATTGAAAAAAAAAAATATATTAAAAAACAACGGCAACACTTACAATAAAGTGCTATACTGCGTTTGAAAGCCAGAAGATTGATCTATAATCCTGCATTTAAATTAAATTACTCATGTCAATGGTTTTTGAGAAATTCGCATTTAAAGTCCAAATTTTGATAAAATAACGTGAAAAAAAAAAGTTTAGACCGATTGTTTTCAAAATTGTGAAATGAAATTGTAAATTAACTTACATGTGTTTCATGTATCTATCAGTTCTTAATCGAACACAAAAAACCGCATGGTTCTATGTCTTCTGGTTTTTGAGAAAATCGAAAATAACTAAAACTACTTTCCTACAAAATGTTTGATATTTTTTGCTTCCTTACATAAATAAATCAGTGCTAGCTTCCAACATTACAATATATAAACAGTAAAGTATGTATGGGGGGGCATGCTGCCCCCCTGCAACCCCCCTGCTTGGGCACACTATAGGATTTGGGGTAGGTGCGAGGTTGGGTGCATGCAAAGTTTCTTTTGCATTCACAGAATCTGTATTTAAAAAAATTCAAATTTATTCTATTTATCCAATGTCCACTAAATACATATAAAATACAATAAACGATCTTGAAAACCAAAACAAACTTCCGACCATGTTCACCAATACATGGCACTATTTTTCTATCGAAAATACTGCCTAGAAAGGAAATATAAGGACGACTGGGGTTCGCAAATAATAGAGTTTTTATCAGATGTAAAAAAAGTTTACCCTTGTTATACCGATGGTGATATATATGAGGGTTTACAGTTAAAAGACATCGATCCTCCCACCCTTCAGAGCGAAAATTTAGAAAGTGTTTTACCGCCAAAACATCCTCGGCTTCCCACCATAAAAGAGTAACTCAACAAACTCGACAGTTATAGTACGGACGATGGCTTTATTGACGAGACTTACACACCTTTTTAATACATTTTGACCATTTTTAACTAACTATGACTGACTAACTCCTGACTAACTGACAAAATAACTGACCCAGATGCAATTCTACCTCCTCATGGTGCATTCTGGGTAACGCTAAATGAATTGCGGTACTAAACTAACAAAGATTCATTATGTTTATTAACATTAATCCTTAAAATGGAATCACCGTCACCACCAAAAATCAAAAAAAGCAGTTTTGGTAATTTTCGATTTTCTCAAAAACTAGAAGACATAGAACCATGCGGTTTTTTGTGTTCGATTAAAAACTGATAGATACATGGAACACATATAAGCTAACTTACAATTTCATTTCACAATTTTAAAAACAATCGGTCTAAACTTTTTTTTCCACGTTATTTTATCAAAATTTGGACTTTAAATGCAAATTTCTCAAAAACCGTTGACATGATTAATTTAATTTAAATGCACGATTATAGAACAATCTTCTGGCTTTCAAACGCAGTATAGCACTTTATTGTAGGTGTTGCCGTTGTTTTTTAATATTTTTTTTTTTTCAATTTAAACCATTTTTTCTAAAAGTGCCCCTACCTCCTAAACGGGGGGAGATAGACCCCCCCCTCCCGTAGTAAAAAGTGCTTGTTTTTGACCCCTCTACAAAAATCCGTCATCAAATCTTGGCGGCCAAGTTATCGTACTCTCCCCAAAAAATATATCATCGTCGTTCTATGAAACGTCCATTCTTAACAAAAATGTAATTTAATTCTTATTTAATTCATTCCAGATCAGCCATATTTGCAAAATATTGTATTGCACAATGGACGACGATGATATATCAATTTTTCATTGATATACTCGTATCTGTGTATGTATTGAAATCTTTTATGATAAAAGTCACAGAAGTTTGTCTTTTATTCTTTTATGATTTTTAACAGATTCCATAACAGATTTTGGCATGCTGAATACCAAAAATACTATTCGTAAAATATTTTTTCTATGTTCGAACGTTTGACAGTGCATAAAAGTTTTCTTAGCAGATTTTATAACAGATTTTAGCGTGCTGAATACCAAAATTAAAATTCATAAAAGATTTGTTGACAGCTCAAACATTTGTATGGAAATTCATAGCAGAATAACAGAATAGAAGAATAAAAGATCTCGCCGAATAGGCCTAATTATTAAAGTTCTTGTAATTCCCTACAAATAAAAAAAAAGTTACCGTTGGTTTCAACGTTTTTTTCTTGTTTTAATACCTTTTTTTCATAGTTATTGAGAAAAAAACTGCATTTCACGGTAAATATTTTGCAGTTTTGGATTTTTTTTTATATTCCTGCTAATTTTCTTCAAATTAAAAAAAAATAGTCCATTACGGCAAACGGGAGCCAAGATATTCATGATTTAAAAACTTAGGAAAGCTTACAGTTTAGTATCTTAACATTGTAGCTTGTAATTTTGGTGTCGCCAGCAACAAGAAGCAACAAATATGTGTAAGTATGTGTGAGGTGTTTGAAAATACCAATATACAAAATTACAAGCTACAAGGTTAAGATACTAAAGTGTAAGCTTTCCTAAGTTTTTAAATCATGAATATCTTGGCTCCCGTTTGTCGTTATGGACTATTTTTTTTTAATTTGAAAAAATTAGCAGGACTATAAAAAAAATCCAAAACTGCAAAATATTTACCGTAAAATACAGTTTTTTTCTCAATAACTATGAAAAAAGGCATTAAAAACAAGAAAAAAAACGCTAAATTTTTATGTTTTTGCTTAAACATATTAAATTTAATACAAGTTGATAGAAAATATTGTTATTAGCAATACAGTTTTTTTTTTTTACTTTGCGACATACTGGGGCTGAGATCTTAATTAAAACATAAAAACCAAAAATTGCCTGGGCTGACTTACCTATGTTCAATAATTTATTACTCGGATTTTGTTCATCGTAGTGTTGATTTTTTTTTTTGTAGGGAATTACAAGAACTTTAATAATAAAAAATAAAAATTTTATCGTTAAATGAACTTTTTTCTAAATAATCACGAAAGAGTGATTTGTTAACAACAAAAAATTATTTTAACTTACTATAACTTTTTTTTCATTTGTTTAAATAAATGTTTTTTTTTTAATAACATAATAGATAATGTTATTAGGAATAAATATTCAGTGCCGAGCATAAGTGAAGGTACTCTATTACTGTTTTTATGAAAACTGAAAAATATACTAAATAAAAATAAAAACTTAAGCGAAAATGTTCATTTAATTTTATTTATTATGTACAGAATACCATAAGTAACCAAAAAGAAAAAAAGAAGCAATATTTTACAAAAGAAATGCATTTTCAAAAATTGAGTCATAATTTCAAAAAGTGATGGTACCTTTAAATAAAACATATTTGCTAGCCATTTTGTTTCCTTAAAACAATTCAAATTTGTACTTAATGCTTATTTGGGAATCTCTTTAACCTCAAACCTTCTTGCAAACGCTTTGGCATTGCGTGGACTAGTTTCTTAGTCACTTCAGGCGTTATTTCTGGCCATTCTGCAAGAATTAATTTTTTTAGTTTGGGATTTACTTCTTATCTCGTGGTTCCGTATACGCTTTTCAAGGTGGTCCCACAAGTGCCTTCACTTATGCTCGGTACTGTATGTTTAATTCTTGTTTGTATACGAGGTAGTGGAGACGAGATATTCGCAAATGACCAAAAAATGACACAAAACACATTTTTGTCATGTGGTGCAAAATTGGTTTTAAGCTTTTCTCATAAGCACCTATCAATCCATAAAAAAAAAAATAGACCATGCCTCTCCGCGCAAGGTCAAATGACGCTTTGACTGGACTAATAGGATTGATTTCATTTCCTCCGAATTTTTACAATTTCCAGTAATATATTCGCGAACATCATTGCTAAGCACAAAAATAACAAATGGTTAAGCGAGCGAGCAATGGAAATGACGTGGTACGTCAATCCTATTTGACATTTGTGAACTAGACAGCAGTATACAAAGAGACAAGCAATGTAGCGCTATACTCCGCAAGAGCGAATAATGTGTCAATTTTTTTGACAAATAATAGGGCTTTGGTGTTAGCGCAGCTTGAATTTACCATATTATTTTCTCGATATGGCAGTACCATATGATTTTCTCGATCTTGACATTGAATTGTGGATATCCGATGACAGTTATAAAGAAAATGAAGAATATTTTAAGCAATTAAAAGTTGTAAATGACGCAGCAGAGCGTGGAGTAGCGCTGGTATCTGAATACAACCAATGCTTGGCAAAAAACGAAGGCCAGTTTCAATATTTACTGCAAGTTGTCAAAGATCATCGAGTGAAATTTCCGAATTGTAATAAAAGTCAATTTTTGTAACTTAAACTAAAAAAAATATACTTTTATATCAATACTGTATTAAATTATAAAATTTCATATGGTGAAATAGAATTTTTTTTCTCTGTTGACATGTTAAATAATATTTCTTAAATAAAAATCTTCTTTTCCTGAAATAGAACATGAATTACACTAGTTTACACAAAAAAGTGCCTAAAAAAAAAAGTATTTTGTAGACTAATTTTGACTCTCTGAACACGAAAATGGCACTCATTTATTTTTCCAAAGAAGCGTTTTCGAGATATGAGCAAAAAACCGTGTTTTTGCTCCTTTTCCATGTATGAGCCTAATTCTAAAAAACGGTCGAACTAATTAACATATACTTTATGTTTTTAAACAGATATTTTGTTTGTCTTTCCAAAAGGTATACGACTTGTGTAAATCGGCCCAACAGTAATCAAGAAAAAGCCGTTCAAAGTTTCAAAAAACACAATTTTTCGCCGTTTTTAGTAAATCGCTTATTTTAAGTCATTCCGTAAGGATAGACAAAAAAATATTTAAAAAAAACTTTTAAGATCTCAGGTGGAAGATATTGTTTTTACAAAGCTAAAACGCACAAAATCAATGAAATCAAATAATAAATGTGGAAGTTATGAAACAGTACGTGAAGGCAGACCATTTCAGTTTTTTTCTTTTTTCATAATTTTAATTGAAAATATGACGTATTACTTCCACTTCCTCTTTTATGTGGTGTTGAATCTTTGCGGAGCTGCATCCAGCAGGAGTCACTCGTCATTTCTTTGTCCCAAAAGCCCTCATAACTCTTTTCCATGATTGCAAGGTCCTGGTGGAATCTTTGTTTTTGAAACACTTATCTGTTAAATACTCAGCAAAAGCATGGAATGAATAGCATAATTTTTTCGATCAATTGACGATAATTTGGACTTCTGCGGTTTCCCAAAAAACCATGAACTACGTCTTGAAAAGCATTCCATGCTCTTTTCTCGACTTTTTTTTAGACAATTCAAAAATCCGGTGTCACTAAACAATTTTTTTATCTGTGGATCAACGAATATACCCGCCTTATTTTTCTCGGTTGACAGCTTGGAAAACTTTGTTTTCATACGAGTATATATGTCAATCCTTTGTGGGATATTTTACAAACCCTCAGTTTCACAGTGAGAGCTTAAACTTAAGTTCTGCTGAACCTAAACTGGAGTTTAAATTTTAAGTTCAACTCGTCCGGTTTCACAGTCTTATCTGACTTTCAGTTCATTGAACATGGTTTAAGTAAATTGTTTTCTCTGAATCAAAGAAAAAACAATTACAACCTGTGACAGGAAAACAAATTTAAAAGTCAAAATAAATTCTATTTTCAAATGTTCGAAGTTGTTGTCAACCTGAGTTTTAAACGGCAGAATAGTGTCATTTAACTCAAACTACAGAATGAACTCTGTTCCAGGATTATGAAACCAAATTTATTGTTGAACTGAAGTTAAAACCAAAAGTGGCGTTTAAAATTCCACTGTGAAACTGGGGGTAAGGATTTTACAAAAACCTTCATAATGCCGATATTTATGTGCATTGGTGGAAGTATTACATTTTGTTTTTCAACGAGTGCTTTTTCAGCAACGTTGCTCTTTCCTACTACATGAAATGCTTTTCATCTGCTCTGCTATCCCAAAAATACAGAAAACGGCAGTATTTTGTGTAGCCACCCAGCAGGCCAGTACGTGACTACTACTGGATGCAGCTCAGCGAAGATTCAACGCCACATAAAAGAAGAAGTGTAAGCAATACGTCATATTTTCAATAAAAATTATGAAAAAAGAAAAAAACTGAAATGGTCTGCCTTCACGTACTGTTTCATAACTTCTACATTTATTATTCGATTTCATTGAACTTGTGCGTTTTAGCTTTGTAAAAACAATATCTTCCAGCTGAGATCTTAAAAGTATTTTAAATATTATTTTGTCTATCCTTACGGAATGACTTAAAACAAGCGATTTACTAAAAACGGCGAAAAATTGTGTTTTTTTTTAAACTTTGAATGGCTTTTTCTTGATTACTGTTGGGCCGATTTACACAAGTCGTATACCTTTTAGAAACACAAACAAAATATCTGTTCAAAAACATTGAAAAGGAGCAAAAAACGGTTTCTTGTTCATATCTCGAGTAGCCGATATACGAAATAAAAAAAATCCAAATTTTACCATCTTCCGGCTTAGGGGACTATTTTACCCCTCAATAGCGCTTATTTTTCTCATAGGAGCACTGAACAGAACACGGATATAGCTGAAAGAGTTTCGTAAACATTAGGGTGGGTCAAAAAAATCAAGTATCTTTTTTTTTGGATCCGACACATTTCCTACTTAAGCCAGCAGATCTTTCCATATCATAAAAAGTGTTTGAAAAAGCAAACAACAAACTTCTTTTCACAAATTTGAAAACTTTATTTATAACAACATTTGAATTTAGAAAAAAAAACAACATTATTCACTTGAACAAATTATACATAAATCGAAGAAAACTCTAAAATAAGGATTGATTGCTGCGCAAAACATTTACAACTTTGAACCATGTCTTACAATTTTCTTACTTTTATGCAAAAAAATGCTAATATTTTATTGCATACCCTTTATTTTTGATAACAGCAGCACATCTTCTAGGCATAGAAGCAATGAGGTTATTAATAATAGTTATTGGTATGTCATTCCACTGCCTTTGATTTTTTTAGATTTAGATTTTTTTTTCAATGTTTAATGATCATACATAAATATTACAAATTATTATAGCATGGCTGTTTACCGTCTGCCTGATTGACAACTTTTAATTCTATAAACATATGTATAATGTCTTTTAACAATATTTAAAAAATTTCGTTAATAATTCTGTTTCTATATTCTAATGCAATTTTACAATATTTATATAACAAGGGTGCATCTACTTCATTAAGATGATGAGTGATCAGCTCTTCCGATAAAAAATCGCTTCCAAAGACATGTCTTCTTGTTTCTCGTAGCACTGGACATCTAGCCATGAAATGAAAAATGTTTTCTCTTTCACCCATATTGCATAATTCGCACATCAAAGGCAACTCTTCTCTATGGGGAATGAAATTTAGATTGAGCAGTTCTCCTCTAAGTCTAAATATCATAGATAGTAGTTCTCGGAAGTAGTTCTTTTGATTAAGATTGTAGTCCAGCTTGTTATACGACATTCTATAGATGGATTCCTTTGCTTCGGACGTGCACCTCCGTCTATATCGATCGTCTACAGCAGCAATCAATTGGTACAGAATCGGTTTCCACCTAAGATAGTCTACAGGTGCCAGATTTATACCTTCTTCTTCAGCTAGCTCTAGCCACTCCCTGAACCAACCTGATTTTCTCTGTATCATCTGCAGTGCTGCTATTTTCGGGAGACGCTCATCTGACATTTGAAGGACCTTACATATGTAGTCAACATTCAACTTCAGTGTTTTAATAAACAATGGAGAGATTCCCGTTTCCAGTATTAACATGTAGTTCGGTGCGTTCGGTGGTAATCGAAATATCCTTTTTATATAAAAACGGAGCAATTTTTCAACGGTTTCATATTTTTTGCTACCCCACACTTGAGCTGCATACATTAATGTTGACTCCGCTATCGATTCAAATACTTTGTATTTACTGCTGTGAGCTATATGCTTATTACTGAAGATGTTTCTCCATGCGATATTAATTGTAGTTTTCGCTTTTTGCAATTTATCAGCGAGATGTTTTTCAATGCTGTTTTTATTGGTTATATTGATGCCAAGATATTTATATTCTTTAACCACCTCTATTCTCTCATTATTGTAAGTCCACCTTTCATGACTGCTTACTCTTCCTCCACCTTTTCGAAAAACCATTACCTTCGACTTCTCAAGACTAACCACTAATCTCCAGGTTTTACAGTAGATACCTAGTTTATTAATCATGAGTTGTAGCGATTGTGGTGAGTTCGCAAACAACACTAAGTCATCCGCAAAAAGGAGAGCCTTGATGAGAATACCGGCATATTCTACTCCTCCTGGAAGACAATCAGTTATATCGTCAATAAAGAGTGCAAATAAGCTTGGACTCAGCATAAAACCTTGCCTTACCCCTGTCTTCGTTTCAAACCATGTCGAAATATTTTCTCCATCCCATACTGGAGCCTTAGTTTCCAGATAAAGATTCTGAAGTACCCTTCCGAACTTGTATGTCATCCCTAATCCAAACATCTTATACATCAATGCATTGCGGTCGATAGTATCGAAAGCTGCCTTAAAATCGACGAAGAAAACATACAGCTTTTTGTTTCTATCCAAATAGAAGTCAGCGATACTTCGTAATACAAAGATGTTATAATGGTGGAATATCCTTGTCTGAAGCCAGCTTGAAATTCTTTCAATAGCTTGTGTTCGTCTATCCACATTCTAAGTCTACTATGCAAAATTGATGTAAATATTTTGTAGGATGTATTTAAAAAAGAAATTCCTCTATAGTTTGTAGGGTCCATTGTATTACCTTTTTTGTGGATGGGAAAAATAAGCGCTTCTTTGAATTCCTGCGGTATAAGGCCTGTATCCATTATATTATTGTAGATTACCGTTATTTTGTTTACCATATTCTCTGTTCCATATTTATAGAATTCTGAAGGTATTCTATCTAATCCAGCCGCTTTGCCATCCTTGAGTCTATTAAGAGCTGCCTTTGAATTTCAGCATAAAGATCGCTCTTCCGCTTAAAAATTTGGCATCCGATTCTTCTTTTTACTATTTCCCACAAGTTCTCAATGGGGTTTAGGTCTGGGGACTGCGCTGGCCATTGCAAAACCGTGATGTTTTTCTCAGAAAGCCAGTTTGTGGCCAATCTCGACTTGTGCTTGGAGTCATTTTCGTGTTGGAACGTCCAGGCAAGTGGCATTTACCAATCCGCATAAGGAAGCATGGTGTTTCTTAGAATTTCAACGTAGTCTTCTGACTTCACTATACCCCTTACTTGTCGAATTGGACCTATTCCTTGGCTTCCAGAGAAGCAGCCCCAGACCATCATAGATTCACCTCCGTGTTTAACTGTTCCTCTAGTATACTTTGGATTTGGTCTCTCACCTTTTGGCCTCCTGACATGTTGCCTTCCATCAAATCCGTGCATATTTAATTTTGATTCATCAGAAAACAAGATTGTTTTCCATTTCGACAAATTCCAATTGAGATGAGTTCGTGCAAAATCCAAAGGGGCTTTTACATTTTTTTTGTTGAAATTAATGGCTTTTTCACTATTTAGAAACCACGCAATCCGGCCTGAAGAGCGCGGCGTCTTATTATAGATGAGTCTATGGGTAATTGTAATTTAAGTTTTACTTCTTTAGAAGATGATGTTGGTGTTTTCCGAAAGAAACCAATAATTTTCCTGTCTTCTTTTGCTGTGGTGTTGGTCTTCCTCATCTATGATGACCCACCAACTTTCCAGACTTAACTATCCGACAAATGGTAGATTTATGTATCGAATATTTGATTGAAATTTCATTCTGGGTTAATCCCTTTTTCAAATTACTCAAAATTCTGGATTTAATTTCTTATGAATACTTGTTTCCGGCCATTTTAATTAAAATTTTCATAAAATTTAAAGAATTATAATGCCAATGGATAACCGGCAAATTAGTCAAAGTACCACCAAAATATATTATTAAACTCTCAAATAAAAGTTCGCTTCCTCTCCTAAAACCTTCGCAAATTTCATACACCAAGCTAGGCATTCCACATAGTTGTCGGGACCAGCAGGAAAAGGAAACAGGCATTCTTTGAAAAAGCCGTGCTCTGGTCAAGATTAGAGCCCAATCATTCGGAAAGACATTTTTTGATAACATTTTACGAACTTTTGGTAATGAAGATCAAAGGCTCGATCTCTATTCTCAACGCGACAAATAGGCTATAGGACGAACTTCAGTAACTTCTATACCGTGTCCTACGTTTAATTTCCTACACCCCAATGTAGTTGGGAGATGATCAGTCGATCGGATTACTTATTGCTTCAGCTCCAGTCAAAAAGCTGCCTAGTTTGGCAGTTTTGATGGTTCTTGATGCGGGTGGTGGTTTGGTTGATTTGAGTGATCCGATTCCTGATGAATGTGCTTAACCCTGCAGTCGTCGCGCGGATTACTATTGTAATCCACAAATGCAAAATTCAGAATTCCCGAAAAACTAGTGGTGGACATTATTTGTTGTCTCTTTTATTACTTACAGTTAAATAGTTTACGCGTGTGCTCAGTGCCGATCGTGAGTAGTTGCGTTACGAGGGCTTTGTGAAGTTGAGTGGATTACTATTGTAATCCGCGCGACGACTGGTGTAAGTATTTTTGTGAAGCTGTTTTTGTACCGCATGAAAAAAATCGTTTGTCCTGACCATTCCAGATACATACATTACATATGTTCATCATGCTTAGAAACCAATAATTAGTTTAGAGATTTTAAGTTTATTTAGGAATTGACTTGAATTTGAAACTAAAGTTCCTTTTTTTTCTAAGAAAACTGAAATTTTTAATTTTTTAATTTATTTTTTTTTTGTTTTTTGTTTTGTATTAGAAATAATAATTTATACTTTTTAACTTTGAATAATATGTAATTGCATTTTCCAGCAAAATAATGTGACAAAATTAAAGCATACTGGTTTTATTCTAATTTTAAAATGGATTACATATGTAATCCGCGCGACGACTGGTGTAACTTTTTGGTGCGCGTCGTTTGGTACTATTGCACCCTTTTTTTAACTCAATCAAAATTGGACGACTCCGTCAGAATATGTCCACAATTCCCCATATCAATTCCATCCACAGGTGGGTGGCCGTGGCACGATGGTTGTGTGCTCGCCTGTCAATCTCATGATCACAGGTTCGATCCCTGCCGTGTCGTCTATGTTGTTTTAATTCCATTAAAAAACCTTCTAAAAATTGTCATCAATGAGTTGCTGCTTTACTCATTACATGTTGTTTAGGCATAACACTAACAACAAGTAATTGAGTTAACCTAGTATGCCCAACAAAGATGAACACGAATAAAATAACGTGAATTATAAGCGACATAGAAATAAGACACGACATTTCTCCGCTTTAGCTCAGCCGCCATCCCTGGAGATAAAAATATCTGAGACAACCACCAATAGTTTCAGAACATCGTGCCACACATCTTTCCTATCCTTCTTTCTCTTCATTAACTTCACCCCCGCGCTGTGTTGAAACATTTAAAGGGTAATCATAATCCCTTGAGCGCGGGTAGATTATAAAAAAAAAAAAAAAAACAAGTTATGGTATCAAAACGGAGCACTTTAGGAATTTCTTTGACGTTTACGCACATTCTGTTTAGTACAGACCAGATGTTTTAGCACTATGTGATTTCGCCTGGCTTGCTATAACCTAATGCCATTACTCTTTCGCTTCGTAGTACGCGGGATTGGTCCGTAAGAGAATAAATAATAAAAAACACGACTGGATCACAAGTACTTTGGAGTTTACAAATTGTTTATAGATAAATAAAAAACATGGATTTAATGAGATAAAAATGTTCAAATGCACAAAATTTTCGTCTGATTTCTAGAAAAGTATGAATCTATGGAAACAAAGTCAAAAATCGCTTTATTATTAAATTAATTAAATAAAAAAAAATGCTTTGTCTTTTGCTGTATGCTGATATGCCACGTTATTACACGTGGAATGCATCATCGAAATCGTTTCAGCGTCGGAAACAAGGAACACCAGCGAAAGGACACCCAAATGTATTTGTCTCAGACGCTCTAGGTCGCATTTACACAGTACATCCAAATAACGATGAATGTTATTATCTTCGATTGTTTTTGGTGAATGTTCGTGTTCCAACATTGTTTCAACAACTGAGAACAGTGCGACTTTCCGTAAGGCGTGTCAACTACTATAGTTGCTCGTTCTCGATATTGGGATAAAACGCTTAAGGATTCCGTCATATCTTCATTGTCACATCAAATTCGCACATTGTTTGCGATTATAATATGGACATGTTTCCAATTATTCCCCGATCAGCTGTTGCTGAAGAACTAAATGCATGCTTAAGATCATTTAATTTGTGACGGCATGTAAGGACACTCCAATTAACAACTAAAATTAGGCTTGTGTAGTTCGCGAACGAACTAGTTCAATGAACTAGTTCAATGAACTAGTTCAATGAACTAGTTCAATGAACTAGTTCAATGAACTAGTTCATTTAAGTGAACTAGTGAACTTAGTTCACATACTTAGTTCACTAGTTCATTTAGTTCTCGAAGAGCGGGAAAGTATATTTTTCGATTTCACATTTTTCTTCTATTTAATAACATTTATGTGGACCCATTTACAGACAGAGACAACAGAAGTCATTTATGACATGGCAGAACGCAGAACTGCTCATCTCACCTAACTCAATAATCTCTTTTTATGTTTTCTGTCGATGAAATAAGTTCCTATCTATAGGGAATTTCCATCATTTGTCGTTTGTTCTTGTCTTCTTTCTAGACATGGATCCTCTCAAATGGTGGGACGACCGGCCGGCGGCGTACTAATTATATCCTCATACATATATACAATTACGTTTTGAAAAGATTTTGTATTCAAGCTACTTCGGTTCAATGCGTATTCCATGTTTTCTCAGCAATTGGCCAAATAATTAATGACAGACGAACATTGGTGAATCCAGAGAATGGTATTTTTGCATTCAAATAAGTAGATTATTTATAGCCGTGTTTTTTCCGCAACTCCATGTAGAATTGTAGAAAAAAACGACATCGGGATTAAGGAGCTTTTTTCCAAATAGCTGGAAGCACAGTGTACGCTATGGCATTTGTCAGCTGTATTGACATAACATCAACCAGCATCCAAAAACGTCACTTTTGACTTCTCTGAACAAATTATCGATAAACATATGTATAGATAATATTTTTTTTTTTTTATCACCATTTTTATCGGGTCTTAGATTAAGACCGGTATTCACCGAGCGCTCATAACTTAAGAAGCTCATAAACCTATTCACCAAGCAATATTAGTGAAGATCTACGAGCGCTCTTAAAAGTTAGGAGTGGTCCTAAATAAAATATTTATTTTTATTAACTTGGTGTTTGCCTTAAATGTAAAATCCTTCAATTTAACTCAAATTTGGATGCAGTTTTCGCAAGCTAAGATTTTGTTCTTATTCTTTATACAATGGACTATTTTGAACTAAACTGAACTAAATTGAACTAAAATGAACGAACTAGTTCAGTAGCGTGATTTGAACTAAATTGATCGATCACTCAAATGAACTAAATTGCCCAACTCTAACTAAAATGCCAGTGTTCTTTCAAGAAGATCTAACTGCGATAATGTTTTCGAAGCAGTTATTACATACATATTATATTGGTAATGGTAAGGTCGCAGTTGACGCCTCGAATGGATTAATTACACTACTCACGGATTTTTATCACTTCGTCGACTCAAAAGAGTAGCTTATTCAGTTTGTATGACGGACAAGGAACAACAGTTCAGAAACCATAATTGGCTGAGTGAACGAGCAATATTAATGCAACCATTCAGAATTTTCTTCGCGGAGAGTTGTTTTCTTACTAATCTGTTTACAGAGTTACAAACCAGCATGACGTAGTCAACTATCCCGCAGAGTACTTAAATTCCCTGGATTTGCCTGGACTACCACCTCACAATTTACAATTAAAAGTAACATCAGTTGTCATTATGCTGCGTAACATTAATCCGTATACCCATGATTCCAACAGATTTGCCATTCTATTTTAAGCACTTAAGGTAGATACAAATTTTGAATTAAATTTTAACCGGGTCATCTAGTTTTGTAATATAAATGTTAGGAAATAATTTCAAACAATAATCGTTTTTATATAAAATGATATTTATATTATATCTTATATAGGTAAAATGATATTTTAAATTTAAAGCTCCTGTAAAAAAAATTTGGTCAAAATCGTTAGAGCTGTTAAAGAGAAAGTGGAAAATCAAAAACGCAGTTCTATGACAGGTACCGTTAATAACATTTTTTCTAAATTGTTTTTTGATGTAGTCCTTGCCCATAATAACACACTCAATTTTTGGAGCCGTTTTCGAGATAAACAAGGTTTTGCATTACGGCTGTATAAGAAAATCGTTAGTTTTGGAGTAACAAAAATTTCAATTTCTCCTCTAGGGAATCACCAAAGACCCTTCAGTACGGAGTTTGAAGAAAATACATCCGGTAGCTTAGCCCGTAAGTTGAGATACAGATATACGGACCCACTTTTTTGTGTTCTCTATCGTCCTGACTCTGTCAACTATGATCAACATCTCGAGTTCTATTTTTTCCCAAATGCAGAACTTGTTCTATAGTACCTACGTATATCGCAAGTAAAAAAGTAAGACAATGAACCAATACCAATATCTGTATTGACAAAGTAAAAATAATCTAGAGGTGATAGTTAATATTGGTGTTAATAAATTTTTAAATAATTCATCATTATGCATAAAGATGCATCTAGCATCAAGACATTCAAGCAGGAAATTTTATGAGTACCGAATATTGAAATAAATAAAAAAGGTTATTTTTTGGATTAATAATAAAGATATGAAAACTTTGTACTTTATAAAACATTGTGTACATACTTCTAAAAGAAAGAACACTGGTGATGAACCTGATGAGCACTTAATTTGTGCTGGTTATTCTCAGTCGCACGATATCGTTTGTATTTACTAAGCTGTGTTTGGCAAAGATATATTGTACAAAATACCGGCGAGCAATACCGTATAGAGCAAAATGGGCTATATAGTAGGGAATTTTGGTAGAGCACTACTACCTTTATTTATCACATACCAAAGCTAAAAGTAGAAAATTTTTTGCGCAAAGATGCCCGAAATAATCTTGATTTCTTTCAAACTGATAGTACAAACGACATATGTACCTACTGGTGAATATTTTTAAATTAATTGATAGAACGACAAAAATGTGTCCCAAAATTGCTACAGTGTGCTACGAAAATATACTTTAAAACTTCCGTTTCACTAAACAAATAATAATCAATAATAATTTAAGTCCTAGTTTTTAAGAAATGATTAAGTGAATATATACAGGGTGATTTGCATAAGGTGTGACAAAAAGCTAGGGCGTGTAGGTTAGACTTAGACAAGAAAAGAATCGTATGGTGGGGGGGGGGGGGTCTATTTCCCCCCGTTTAGGCGGGAGGGGCAATTTAAGAAAAAAATCACTTAAAACAGAAAAAAAATTATTAAAAAATAACGGTGATACCTACAGAGTAGTGCTATAGCATTTTGAAAAGCCAGAAATACATTCTTTAATTTTGTTTTTGAATTAAGTTGTTCGAGTGAATAGTTTTTGAAAAATTAATTTTCAAAATCAAAATTTTGAAAAAAAAATTAAAATTTTGTTTTTAAACAATTTTTTTTTTCAAAATTTTACGTAATTAAGTATTATTTTTTTATTCAATATTCAATGCTCTTATTAATTTTTGATCAAACACAAAAAACCGAATGTCAAAATGTTTTGTGGTTTTTGAGAAAATCAAAAATAACAAAAACTACTTTTGTTCTAAGAAAAGCCTTTTATTTTAGTTTTTACGTTTTTGGATTCTTAGGTGAATTTACGATTGAAAGGATTAACTTTCTTTTTACTATTTTTTTAATTATCGTCACTAAAATGTTCATCAAGCCAGTTCCTTACAGTGCGGCTGTAGTGTGCTGGAGCTCCATCTCGCTGGTAGATTAAATTGTCTGCTATGGCCAAGGGAACGTCGTCATTCAAATCGGGCAGAAGGTCTCGTAGTAACTGCAGAAAGGATTCTCCATTTATTACTGAATTCAGGAACCGTGGTCCAATAACTGTTCGTCCAACAATACCAAGCCAGACATTACAGCTAAAGCGGTGTTGAGATTTGGTTTGTTTCTTGTTATGCGGATTGCTGTTACTCCAGTGATGTAAATTGTGGAAATTTGTTACTCCATCTCTGGTAAACTGAGCTTCATCCGTCCAGAATATCCTTCCAAAGTAATTATGTTCAGTTTCATCTCTTAGCAATAATGTTCGACAAAATGCAGCTCTCAGTAACTTGTCGTTTGCGGTTAGCTCCTGAACTGGTGTAGTGTGGTACGGGTGTAAATGCTCGGTATGAAGCACTGCCCATACTCTAGTTTTTGGCAACTGAAGCATAGTAGCTATTCTCCTTGTGCTAAGGGAGGGATTACGTCGGACCATATCCAAAATTCTTTCCTCTATGTGTACTGATGCAGAAGATGAACTTTCTCTCCCTCGGTGCTCCAGTACTCCGTGTTCTCGAAGACGTTGATGGATTCTTGAAAATATCATATGACTGGGACACCTCCTATTGGGATAGATTTCAGCGTAGAGTCTTTGCGCTTCACGACTTCGACCATGAGCCAGCCCGTAGCAGTAATGCATATCCCTTAATTCGGCACGAGTAATTTGACATCGTGATACGAGTATGTTGACGACTTGACATTCAAATTAGAAATAATTTGTACAACAAAACAGGTCGAGTCGCCAAGCCGACCCCACCATAATAAACCAATGCTCTCACGCAGGTGTTCTCAATGAAAAAATGTGTGAAATATGGTTAATCCAGTACTTTGTCACATTATTGTATGCTTATAAGACGATAATTAAAATAGTAAATAGTAAAAAGAAAGTTAATCCTTTCAATCGTAAATTCACCTAAGAATCCAAAAACGTAAAAACTAAAATAAAAGGCTTTCCTTAGAACAAAAGTAGTTTTTGTTATTTTTGATTTTCTCAAAAACCACAAAACATTTTGACATCCGGTTTTTTTGTGTTTGATCAAAAATTAATAAGAGCATTGAATATTGAATAAAAAAATAACACTTAATTACGTAAAATTTTGAGAAAAAAAATTGTTTAAAAACAAAATTTTCATTTTTTTTTTCAAAATTTTGATTTTGAAAATTAATTTTTCAAAAACTATTCACTCGAACAACTTTATTTAAAAACAAAATTAAAGAATGTGTTTCTGGCTTTTTAAAATGCTATAGCATTACTCTGTAGGTATCACCGTTATTTTTTAATAATTTTTTTTCTGTTTTAAGTGATTTTTTTCTTAAATTGCCCCTCCCACCTAAACGGGGGGAAATAGACCCCCCCTCCCATACGATTTTTTCTTGTCTAAGTCCAACCTACACGCCCTAGCTTTTTGTCACACCTTATGTAAATCACCCTGTATATGTATGTATTTTGGTTCGAGTTCTTAACATTTCCTTGTATTTAAATAAAGTTGCAAGGATATATCGAGAGTTACTAGGTCCGTTTTCAAGACTTAATAACTTTGTTAAGAATTAAGGTGTTAAATTATAAAATTTTACACAGAGAAAAAAAAAAGAATACTTACAACTTTTTTTTTCCCACTTATCTTTCCTGTAGAAGTGCCTTGAACAGAGAATTTTTCTGACAATTCTACTTCAGCTATGGAAGCCATGTCAACATCTGTCATGTCTTCTGAGGTGGATGGCGACATCGCGGTCTCACCCATTTCACTCAAGCGACTAGCCACCGTTCTGGAAAAATGATAAAACAAATTTATATATTTATCTAGTTAGTTTTTTTTGTTTTGCTTATAATATTTATATAGTGTAAAAGGTGAAATTTAAACGTCTACTTTGAACTTTTTATCAAAAAACAAATGGAGAGCAGTGAGTACATAGAGACTAATGAAGCTTGTGTTATTAAAGTAAAGAAAGACAGTATTGTCCCTAACGTAGTTCCTGTTTACTTGAACTGTAGTCATTGAAACTCTGACTTCAATAAAATTAATGATAGAGTTTAGTTTAATTGATTTTTATTTACATATGTATAAAGCAATAATTACAAAATCAATGGCATTGCCGTCTGCCAGATTGACAAATAGTTACATAATTCTGGTTAATTTTTAATAGTTAAAACATAAATAGTATTAAGCAAATTTTAGTCCATCACAGATAGAGTATTTAATATTATACGAGTAAGTGCATTAAAAAGTGTCATTAATTATCATCTCTCGATACGCCAGCGCAACCTTGCAATAATTAAAGAGTTTAGATACTTCCATTTCATTTAAATGCGATAACATCTCATCCTCGGTTAAAGCATTGCAGCCAAAAAAGAATCTTCTTGATTCCATCAACACCGGACATCTTCCTAGAAAGTGCAATACATCTTCTCTTTCTTTCTGATTGCACAGATGACATACTACAGGCAAGTCTTCTCTATGAGGTACATAATTGAGACGCAAAAGTTCTCCACGCAGTCTTACCACACTGTTTTCATCTCGAAAATAATTTCTCTGTCCCAGATTGTGGCATAATCTACTATACAACGCTCTATGCACGGAAGTGGTAGCTTCTTGTATATATTTTTCACGATATTTGATGTCTGTAGCCTCAATTAGTTTATAGAGTGAGCCTTTCCAATCATTGAGGTTCTCTATATCCAAATTCAGCTGGATCCCACAACACTGCGCCAACTCCATCCACTCAGCATACCAACTGCTTCTTCGATGTATTTCCTCAAGGGCCGCTTTCTTTGGTAGTCTTTCATTGGACATGTGTAAAACCTTAATTATATAATCTATGTGTAGCTTTAGTGACAGTATGAAGAGAGGGGATAGTCCTGTTTCCAGCATCACGATGCAGTTAGAGGTATTCGAAGGAAGGCGAAATATTCTTTTAACATAGAACCTTAAGAGTTTTTCCAACAATTCAAAATGCTTGTATCCCCATACTTGAGATGCATAAAGCATAATTGATTCCGAGACTGCTTCAAAAACACGAAATTTACTACTATGGACAATGTCTTTACTAGCAAAACAATTTTTCCATGTAGCACCAATGGCATTCTTGGCCTTCACAAGTTTCTCCTTCAAATGCTTTTCCATGCTCAAATATTTTTGGTAAAACAAACCCCGAGATATCTATATTCCTGAACAACTTCTATAATCTCCTCGTTATAAGACCACCTCTCATTTGTACAAATTCTTCCTCCACCTTTTTTGAAAATCATGACTTTTGATTTGTTCAGATCCACTTTGAGACACTTTGAGACTCCAAGCTATGCTGTATCTATATAGTTGATTAATTATCAGTTGCAGCGACTCTGTTGAATGAGCAAATAAAACTATGTCATCCGCAAAGAAAAGAGCTTTAATAATGGTTCCTGCATATTCGATACCTCCAGACAAACAGTCAGAAAGGTCCTCGATATAAAGTGCGAACAAAAGAGGGCTCAACGCACACATCTGTCGTACTCTTGATTCGGTTTGAAACCATTCAGAGATTTCCTCTCCATTCCATACTGCTTTTTTAGTATTGTCATAAATGTTTTGTAGTACTCTACCAAACTTTTTGGACATCCCTAGTCTAAACATCTTGTATATTAAAAACCTCCTCCCCGGGTTTCCACCTTGTTGCGGTGGGGAGGCTTACGTTTGAAGCCTCAGCTGATCGGCTTTAGATTTATATTTATTAAATCCTCAGTCGATCTGCTGAGGTTATAAGCCAACTAAGAGGAACCCACAACGATAAAACTATGGACTTCTCACAACAAACGAACAAAACACCAGCGGGGATATACGCTGAAACGTCGACAGAAGTCACGGCTGCCGGCGCGGGCTTGGCCTCTCCAACAGGAGGAGGGAATAAGTCGCCAGTGACCAATAAAAACGAACAACAACAACAAGACAAGACGACAAAGACAACGACAACGACAATTACAACACAAGAGGAAGAAGACTTTCTCGTCACCCCTTCAGACGACGACGCGTGTTCCGTTGCCAGCTCCGCCTTCTCACTGTCGACCACTTCAGTTCGGAGTAGAATCTCCAACTGTAAGAAGACGGTCAAGGGTCAAACGACTTGGAAGTCGGAATTGGAAGGAACTCAACGACATTGAATGAAGACGTCTTCAAAACGCTCGTGCTTTTCTGGCGAATGATCCTAAGAAGACAGGAAGGGTACTTTCCCAGCCGTTCAAAGAGTGGAATTCTACAGAGGGTACGAGCGTGAATACTCTAATGGGACCGCCCAATCCGCCGACTGGTAAAATCCAATCAATGGAAAGTCCGATCTCATTGGAGATCCCCTCGACGAATACGCCTACGACGACGCTGCTGAAGCAAACAGCGGGACCACTTCTCCCAACCAGACCTGGTATGGAGCCACTTGCTCCATCGGGCCTGGAAGGCGGGAAGGTGGAACCGTTGGAGATGGATATGGTGGGGCCGTGTGGGAGTGGCGCTAGGGGCACTAGCCCCATAGGCAACTCCGGCACGTCTCTTCCACTATCGAGTGGAAGTAGTGTCATAGACTTAACAAAAAACACGACAACGAACACGACAATGAACACGACAAAGAACACCGTAATCGAGAAGAAGGCCTCACGGAGTGCTGTAAATCTCACCCAACGGGTTCTGAAAAAGAAACGACGGAACGCTGAGAGGATTGTCCGGCGCACAGTGGGCATAAATCGTGATTTAAGTGGTCAAAAATATTTTTTTTTGTTTTCGAATCACATAAGTTTAATTTTAATTAATTAAAGAAATATTTATATGTAAGTTAAATATACGACATTTTTTTAAATAAATATGCTGAGGTTAAGAGAAAAATAAATTCAAAGTGAGAAAAACTTGTAAATCGATGTATGAAGCATTTTTGGCACAATTTTCATTTCCCGATTTTCTTGAAAATCCTCTTGGAAAGTAATCGAATTTATTACAGCTAATTATTTCACATATTTATATGTTATAATACGCAAAAAAAATATAAAGAAACGTTAAGTAGTTAGTACCGTTTGATTTTGAAACACCCATCTTAATTTTACTCAATTTTCCAGTTTATAAAGGCGATACAAAAATTCACAACTTTTCACAACTTTAATTTGTTTACGAATTGAAAATTGATTATGTGCTCTATCGAAACTCGAAAGATTCATATCCGCATGTATCCGCATTTACGAGTTAGAGCGAAAAAACATTTTACATAGCGACTCCTCTGTATGCAAAATCTTATATATTGTACTGTAACCATGTACCAAGACTGTCGTTCGTCTCCAATGGAGATGGCCAAATAGTTTAATATTCACCTATTCTGGGTGCCGGGACACAGGGACATCCCGGGGAATTGTAAAGCCAACGAACTCGCCAGAATTAGAGCGGAAATGCCTTTCTTGCCCGTTAGGGTAAACATAGGTATGCCTTTAGCTACAAGTAAACTTATGCTGAAGCGATTTGCTCTGGAACAATCAAACACAAGATGGCTTAACACTACCACATGTTTGGCGACCAAACAAATCTGGCCCAAACTGGATTTGAAGCGGTCAATGTATTTTTGTCCCTCAGCAGATCTCAGATCAGCTCCGTAATAGGTGTCATAACTTTACACTGTCTTATAGGTAGACACGACTCGGTGTACTATCAAACGATTTTTGCAGGAGTTGCTTGGACGAGGAGGAAGAGGAAACAATCCCACACCTTCTTAGTACATACACAAACGCAAACTTCATCTAGGAGAATACTTCTATAACGAACTAAGCGATCTCATAAATACAGACATTAAAAATCTCCTTCGCTTCATTAGAAGCTCCAAATGGTTTTAACTAGTAGGGAACCTTTTTGTTCCATATTAGATCGTGGTATCACCACTTGGTCTAAGTGGGTCAGATGCTTTAATGACAGCCACTTTAACCTAACCTAACATACCATATTGTTTTTATTTAGTGCGGTTAGTAAATTTACTTGCACTTATTTTCTGTGCCCAAAAAAAAAATGGTATGCTCTATTTATGTGGTTCTCATTAATTGTTCCGTTAGATATAATAATTGGATGATGGAAATGACAAAATTGATTTAAGGTTTTGGTAACTATTCTTAAACAAAATGTTGGCTTGAAAAGGACAAAATGGGAACTACAAATTTCTTTTTGAGTGTTTTTGTGAAGACCCAAAGGGCAATCCTAAGAATTTCAAACAAATAGTTTACTGATCACTATTTGTTGGACCTTCCAAAAGTTCTTTTAAAATAAGTTTTGTATCCAATTTAAGTCAATATTGAAAAATTTGTCATCCCACATTAACAGGGAGAAAAACAACTTTTTTTGTATTATTTATTTTAAAATCAAAATAACACATATTTGATAAATTAAACGCTATATATTGAAAGGTACTTAAATAAAGTTACAAATAAAAAAAAAAATTAAAAAAAAAACTCAACTGGTTCAAAAGTTATGGATTTTTGACCACTTAAACCACGCTTTCTGCCCACTGTGCGGCGTCTATCTAGCAAAAATCCCGAATCCTTAACGGCCAGGGAGAAGCTAGCGCTGGGCAATGCTACTCAAAAACTAAAGACCTTGACGACCACTGACATAACGAACAACTCGACGAAAACAAAGGCAAAGACCTTGAGAGCGGGAAAGGAGACGGTCGGCACTACACCCCACCCTGAACCAAACTCAACGGCGTCTAAAATAACGAGGCAGGATGATAAATCTTCGCCTACGAATCCTTCACCCAAAACGAAGAGAAGAAAGACCTTGATCACGGAAGGGACTACGGAGAAGCGACAATTTGCCATTGCGGATTTCGGTACACCCTCCCGAAAACTCTCCGATGATCAATGGCAGTTAATGGAAGTCAGAATCCTGGACGAGGTGAACGACGTTATCGTTAAGAACGGGCAACCGCCTCTCTTCGGTAATCTCAGAACCGTCCACGGATTCAAGATGCTGACATGCGAAGACGATTATACTCTCGTGTGGCTGCAGGACTTCGTCAAAAGAACGATTACTCCCTGGCTAAATGCAAACCTTCGCCTTATGGGGCTTAAGGAAATAAAAGACCTTAACAGACCCAAAGCGAAGATGATGATGCGAGGACCGACCATCCCTAGGGACCGCATTGAGAGGTACCTGCAATCCCTAAATACTGAGCAGCTCAGTGAGAACTGGAAAGTGCTTGAGATGGGAGAGCAGACGAAAGACGGCACAGAAGTGGTTGTGCAGCTCAGTCACAAGTCTATACCACTTTTGAGGAAAATTGGCTTCAAAGTTCGGATCGGGATAAACCGGTGCAAACTGCGACTAATAGCCAACAAGAACAAGCAAGTAAGTAAGGGGCGGGAGGTTTTTAATAAACTATGAACATGAAATTAGTACAAATTAATCTCCAACATAGTAAAGCAGCCAGCGCCAACCTTGTCTACCTCATGGAGAGTAGGCAAATAGACATCGCCCTTATTCAAGAACCCTGGATCGCAGGTGGCAAAATTAAGGGCCTGCACTCAAAAAGACTTACACTGTTCAAAACTGCACAAGTGGTATCAAATAGTAATTTTAGAACTTGCATTGTAGCTAGGAAACAGTTTAATATTTTTCTTCTATCTACATATAGGAATCTAGACCAGACTGCAGTGAAGCTAGAGCGGATCGGGCTCCCACCACTCATCCTGGCATCTTGCTATATGCCATATGACGGGACGGAGGGACCATCTGCAGACCTAACAGTCCAGCTAGTAGAGCGAGCAGCAATCGAAGGATGGGACGTGGTTCTAGGATGTGATGCTAACTCACATCATGCTCAATGGGCAAGTACCGACACCAACAGTAGAGGTGAGTCTCTTTTTGAATTTATTATAGAACATAATTTACTGGTAGCAAATAGGGGCAATGAGCCCACTTTTGTTATAAAAAACAGGGAAGAAGTGATTGATATAACTGTTACTAATAATTCAGATACAGTTTCAATCGACCATCTCAGACCACAGGCTTATAGGCTTCTTGATAAATGATACAGTGGAAACTCCGAAACCTTATAGGAATTTCAGAAACACCAACTGGGATCTCTTTAATAGGGAATTGAAGAAAAAACTTAAAAATCTCAATAACACTGCGATTCAAGAACCCAAGCATATTGATCAAGCATCAGAAGAACTCAGGGTGATTCTTAGTAACGCCTTCGAGAAAAGTTGTCCACTGAAACATATAGGGAAAGGAAAAAAGAAACCACCCTGGTGGACGGTAGAACTCGGTAACTTGAGAAAAGAAACAAGAAGACTTTTCAATGCTGCCAAAAACACTAGAAATGAGAATGACTGGGAAGTATATAAAACCAGTCAACGAAAATTTAAAGCAGAAACGCAACGAGCGAAACGAAGCTCATGGAGAACTTTTTGTAGTGAAATCGAGGGGACAAACGAATCTGCTAGACTAAGGAAAATTCTTTCCAAAGATTTTTTTTTTTTATAATCTACCCGCGCTCAAGGGATTATGATTACCCTTTAAATGTTTCAACACAGCGCGGGCGTGAAGTTACGGAAGAGAAAGAAGGATAGGAAAGATGTGTGGCACGATGTTCTGAGACTGAAGGTTGTTGTCTCAGATATTTTATCTCCAGGGATGGCGGCTGAACTAAAGCGGAGAATGCCGTGTCTTATTTCTATGTCGCTTATAATTCACATTATTTTATTCATGTTCATCCTTGTTGGGCATACTAGTTTAACTCAATTACATGTTGTTAGTGTTATGCCTGAACAACATGCAATGAGTAAACCAGCAACCCATTGATGACAATTTTAGAAGGTTTTTAATGGAATTAAAACGATATAGACGACGGCAGGGATCGAACCTGTGATCATGAGGTTCACAGGCGAGCACACATCCATCGCGCCACGGCCACCCCCTATCCCTTTAGGATCTCTTAAAACGCCCACTGATTGCTGGACAGAATCCTGCAATGAGACTCTTGAGCACTTGATAAATACTCACTTCCCGGGTTGCGGGTCAAATGACAGCAACCTGGAAACAGAACCCTACACGGAACACATTATACCATCGGATATTATAACGGAAGAAAAGATAAGATGGGCAATCCATTCCTTTTCTCTATAAATCCCCTGGCCTTGATGGCATCTTCCCAATGATGCTACAGAAAAGCGAAATCCAAATAATACCGCTCCTGAAAAACATATTCCTTAACAGTCTAAAATGGGGATATGTTCCTTCATCATGGCGCGGAGTCAAAGTGGTTTTCATTCCAAAAGCTGGCAAGCCCAGTCACACAGAAGCAAAAGATTTCAGGCCAATTAGTCTGACATCGTTTATTCTTAAAACGTTTGAAAGACTGATAGACCTACATATTCGTGGCACTCTGAAACTGGTTGATTTATCCCCAGCTCAGCACGCCTACACAAAGGGGAAGAGTGTAGAAACGGCACTTCACAGCGTCGTTAGCACGATTGAGAAGACATTGAGCGACAAAGAATATACCCTTGCTGCGTTTCTCGATATTGAAGGAGCCTTCAATAACGTGAACAATAAAGCGGTAAAGGCAGCTCTAGTAGACAATAAAATCGATAATTCGATAATACGTTGGGTTATGTGCGTGCTAAAGAACAGACAAATTAACTCGGAACTGGCAGGGATACAGATGAGAGTGTCCACATCCAGGGGCACCCCACAGGGGGGAGTTCTCTCACCACTCCTTTGGGTGCTGATTATGAACACAATTCCCATTAATTTAAAACACTGTGGTGTAAAGGTAGTAGCCTACGCTGACGATCTTAAGTTATTAGCTACAGGTAAATTCTTACCCACTATCAGTGAACAGATTGAATACGCCCTTTCTAAGGTTAATAGATGGACTAGAAAGTGCGGCCTGATGGTTAACCCATCATGCGACTCGCGTGCATTGGGATTACGGGTGCCATGAGATCCACACCAACTGCAGGGTTGGAGGCGATACTCAACCTGAAACCCCTAGACCTTTTCGTACAAGAATCCGCAGCATATAGCGCCTTAAGGCTAAGCCAGACTAATACCTGGAAAAACAGCGCAATAGGGCATGCTCAAATTCTTCAGAAATACTTGGGTGATAGCATCATTACAGATTATACAACACCCGAGCTTGACTTTTATAAACCATTCCAAACTGCCTTTCCAAGCAGAGAAGAATGGCTGAACAACCAACCCTACACCAGTGAATCAGAAATAGCAATCTATACTGATGGCTCCAAAATGGACACAGGTGTTGATGCAGGCTTTTTCTCAGAACCTCTTGAGCTAAACAACTCACTTAGGCTCCCAGATCATAGCAGTGTCTTCCAAGCGGAGGTCCTGGCAGTGACAACATCTGCTAGACAGGTATCAATGATGGCGATACCACGGGCTGATAATCACCTTTTACATTGACAGCCAAGCGGCAATAAAAGCGACTTCTGCCACTGTGATAAAATCGAAGCTTGTCTCCTGTTGCCGCGAAGAGCTTAAGGTTCTTGGCACGCAGGACAATATTAGACTCTGCTGGGTAACGGGACACAGCGGCATACCAGGTAATGAAAATGCCGATGAGTTGGCAAGACAGGGATCAGCGCTCGACGCTAGTCAAACAGAGATGGTAAGCATCCCACTCTGTAACATTAAACAGAAAATTTCAGACAAAATCCTAAGGAAATCCAATGAAAGGTGGAATCTACTTGACACCTGTGATACTACTAGGAAAATATGGCCCTGCTTTAACAAGCAGAGAACTGACAAAATTATACAACTTAGTAAGAAGTCCCTTCGCTCTCTTACGAGCATAATCACCGGACATAATTTATTGAAATACCATAAATTTAAAATGAAACTAAGTACAGATGACCTATGCAGAGGATGTGGTGATGAAGAGGTACATGAAGACACATCACACTCTCTCTGTCATTGCCCGTCACTATGCAACCAGAGAAGGAAATGGCTTGGTAGCTACTTCTTTGATAATCTAGAAGATATTTCTAATATTTCAGGAATACACATATTGAACTTCGTCAATGCCTCAAAATGGCTTGACTGATTAATAGAATACATAGGTTTTATCAGGAAAGAGTGATAACACTCACGGGTACACAATCGATCTACATTGATCTAAGTGTGACAATAGCAACATCAATTGTCAGCCCAACAACCTAACCTAACCTGTATATTAAAACTTTTCCGTCCACCGTATCAAACGCCGCCTTAAAATTAACAAAAAAGCAGTATAGTTTTTTCCATTTTGCAGAAATTTTCCAACGATGCTTCTTAGTAAAAAGATGTGATCTATTGTAGAGTAGCCTGGCCTAAATCCAGCTTGAAATTCCTTAATTAAATGGTTTTAGTCGATCCAGGAACTAAGTCGTCGTTGGAGAATTGCAGTAAATATTTTTTAAGAAGTATTAAGAAAACTTATCCCACGATAGTTTTCCGGGTTCCTCGTGCATCCTTTTTTGAATATTGGAAAAATTAGAGATTCCTTAAACTTACAGCCCGATTCTCCCCCTTGTGAGGAGTCACAAGTCACAAGCTCTTGTGACTATTCCTTGTGAGGATTGTTGTGATTCGATAACATTTTGGTATTCTCCCCCCAATCGTCACAAGAAAACTCACAACGAAACTCACCACCGCATGGTGAGATTTTTAAGTGTCATTATTTGAACAGCTGATTATTCAAAACGAAGAAAATACAAAATGCAAGTTAACATTATTATATTTTATTATTATTATTATTATTATTATTATTATTATTATTATTATTATTATTATTATTATTACTAAATAAACTGACTATCGTGAGGCTTGAAGCTCTGATATCCCAGCATAAAGTTTTCCGAAAGCGACAAAACATTATAAATGTATTGTTTTGGAGAACGAATGGTTCATTTGTATCCCTCAAAGTTTTCAAAAGCCGTCGGCGCTGCAAACTTCTTGATACGATTAGTTACTTAAAAAACAAATTGTTTATTTAAAAATGTTACTTTTCATTTTCGTGGGAAAGATCGGTAATAATATTCACTAGAGCACTTACATTTTTGTGTACTCATAATTATTCACAAATCTAGAAAATTTTCTTACAAAATATGCTGAATGACAATCCAAGAAATATTAAACATTTATGAGTTGTGACCTGTTCTGAAGGAGATCACAGTTTCGATTGTTTTTGTGACTCTCACAAGTTGTGACTGAGCGGCAGAATTCGAAAAAGTCACAAAATCAATTTCACCTCTTCTTGTGACTTGTGAGGCATCACTGACTTTGGGGAGAATCGGGCTGTTAGATTCTCAAAGCTCGGTGCAGGATACGAGATGGTCATACCACTAGATAGAGGATTCAAAAGTTGCTTAAACAGGCCAAATAGCTTACCAGGTGTTAGATCTTGATTTATTATGAACTTTTTTCCGTTCAAGGTTTTTACTATTTTCCGAAAATTCTTTGCATTGCCGGATTGTGCCAGTCGTCTAGCCTCTTTTTCAAAGTGATTTTGTTTTTTATTCTTACATAGAGATTTAAACTCTTTGTTTGCTTCTATATATTGGGTTTTGCTAAACGTATCACTATGAATTCGGAATGCTTTTAACCACGTAAAAGATTTCTTTCTTGCCTTTTTGCAGCCTGCATCAAACCAGGGTGCAATAGGATTCTGTTGCTTTCCATTCGAACCATTGCAAGTAGGGTAGGAAGATCTTATACTGTTCATTATATTTGTAAGATCCGAATCGTTGTGCCTTCCAAGCGCAATATTAAGGTTAATGTGATAATTTGCTACTCTGTTGTGTATCCACTTCAGTTTCGATAACATTTTAAGATTTCTATTTCCAATTTTTTCTATAAGTACCTTCTATCTGGATGGTTTTGATTATTGAGAGATGATCCGAGTACGGTACCATATCACCTTCGAAATCGTTTATGTAATCCTTCCATGCACCACCAGCCAGGCTATAATCAATTATAATCAATGACCGAATTTCCTTGTTTTCCCACAAAAGTGAAGTCTCCATCCTCATCAGAGGTACTCGTTCCATTTTAAATTCGAAGACCAAAAGAGTTACATATATTGTATTGTTGATTAGAAAAATTTATTTGCACGTAGGTATTCTCATCTTTGTTTTCGAATTTACATGATAAATTTTCAATTCCTTTTTTGAGGCCCAGATAAGAACCACCAAACAAAAAAACAATATCAAGGCGATTAATATAATTATAAAAATCCATAAATAAGTTCTTATTGACAAGACCTGATACATTATATGCTAGAATCTTAAATTTATAATTTATCTTTTTTACATTATTTACATTTTTAATATTATTACTAGGGCAGACGGCATTTTTATTAATAATTTGATTTTCGAACGCGACTCCCCGTTTGAGAGCCACTGGGGATGACTGCCATTGTGATTCCACCATCATCTGGTGTCACCTCTGTCATATCGCCTACCAGCTGTTGAAGAAAGGTCAATCCATCATCGCTGTCACATATTTATTTGTTGTTTTTGTCATAATAAAATTGTTTTCCATTTGTTATTAATTTTTCCCCTCTTATTTGTATTTTTAAGTCTTTGTTTCTTGCAGTTATTTGTGTTTTAAGTTTAACATTCTTTCTCCTTCGCTCCCTTGCCGTCGCCGGGTAGTCCTTATGCATCGTTACTCCCGTACCCTCTATGTTTGCTTTGGATTTAAGCACACAAATAGCATCATCTTTGTCTTGCAATTCAACGATGACGTTCGCGAACGGTCTTTACTTTGCTAGGGTTATTTGTTCGAAGCAGCTCAAGACAAAGAGATTTCGCTCGCTTCGCAGCATCAAGACCATTTTGTTTAGGAAAATGTAGCACTATATTCTGTTCATTTGACTTATTTTCAAGTTGTTCTACTAATCTTTCCAATGTCATACAGCGAGACTCCATTTGCTTAAGTTGTAATTGCAACGATTTGTTGTTTTGTTGTAAGCACTCGATTTCTACACTGATGCTTTCTATGTCAGTTTTGGTTGCCACATTTTTCAGTTTTTCATCCAAAATGGTTGCCACAGAAGATTGAATGAGTGATACTAAATCGTTTACTGGCAAATTCCCTACCATTTTCGGTGGCTCTATAGTTGTAAATTGATTAATCGATGAAGTGGGCGATGGTGATATGCCAGTGTGCAGTCTTTTTGCAGAAATATTTTCCACTGACCTGATGTTAAGTCCTTTGTGAACGTTTAACAGACATCTTTGGTGCAGCTTACAGGGATTTATTTACTACGTAAAAGGCTAAGACTCACCAGAGTATTATAATTTTTTTTCCTCCACAACGAGTAGTTATACTTTTAGAACACTTATAAATTGTTGCTATTGTATATTAATAAAAAAATTTGCGTTAATACAACGATATTTTTGGACTACACTTTTTAACCAACTTGTCGATTCAACGCGAGGGTTGCCAATCAAAAAATGATAGATATACTTAATAATGTAAGCTCATCAGAATTAATGACTTATCGGTGATTTCAACGCGAGGGTAGGCATATAACAAAACAACTTTACGAGTAGAAACTTTCAGGCAAAACACATAGATCATAATATGAAACTTCTGATAGCCCAGTCTCTATGTACAAAAAATAAACCTGAAAAAGAAAAAAAATACTGTCCACTTTTTTTGCACTATTCGTTAGAGGTTATCTTAAAGAGCATTATTGCAAGAAAATTGCTAAGGCTCCAGTAGAAGAATGAGTTAAATGGAACAGTTACACTAATATTTAAATCATTTTGATATTTTTTTTTTATAATCTACACGCGCTCAAGGGATTATGATTACCCCAGTGGCGAGGCGTCATATTGTTCAAGTCGTGCATGAACGACTAGCTTACAGGCGACATTATTTTAATTTATATCTAATTAACCCACACCTCATACTCATACTGTTCGTTCATTCCTTATAGTTATATCTAATGTATACGTACATATTTTCCATTTTCCAACTCGTGCATTCCTTCTGTGAACTACCCAAATAAAACAAAACGAACTAGCTACCTGTTACTGTTTTGTTTTCACTCAACCGATCAGTATCTACCCAAGTCGTTCATACGATTTGGCAACGAAATGAACCCATAGAAAGCATACAAGAAAAAAAAAAAAAACAATTCGCTCGTTGTAGGGAGCATTTCGTGCAAATCTGTTTTGAACGAGTAGAACTTTTTTTTAATATATAGAATGATGGAAATGAGGAAAACGGGTAGCTAGGGCGTAGGTAAGTAAGTAGTTTATTTATTTATTTAGGTACATATTCCAATACATATTTAATTTTTTTATTTTTTCGAATATGAGAAATGAGACGCGCGTCGTTCATAGGGACGGTTTTAGTCCAGTCAAAGCGTCATTTGACCTTGCGCGCAGAGGCATGGTCTATATTTTTGTTCATGGATCGATAGGTGCTTATGAGAAAGGCTTAAAACCAAATTTGCACCACATGACAACCTTTTTTACCAAAGTTATTGGTAAAAATGTGTTTTGTGTCATTTTTTGGTCATTTGCGAATATCTCAGCTCCACTATCTCGTACAAACAAAAATTAAACATGTTTTTATTCCTAATAAGATTATCTATTATGCTATAAAAAAAACCATTTGTTTAAACAAATGAAAAAAAGTTATAGTAAGTTAAAATAATTTTTTGTTGTTTAAAAATCAATTTTTCGTGATTATTAAGAAAAAAACTCATTTAACGATGAAATTTTTATTTTTTATTATTAAAGTTCTTGTAATTCCCTACAATTAAAAAAAATCAACACTCTACGATGAACGAAAGCCGAGTAATAAATTATTGAACATAGGTAAGTCAGTGCACCCACGCATTTTATGATTTTATGTTTTAATTAATATCTCAGCCCCAGTATGTCGCAAAGTGAAAATAAAAAAAACTGTATTGCTAATAACAATATTTTCTATCAACTTGCATTTACTTTAATATGTTTGAGCAAAAACATAAAAAGTTACCGTTGGTTTCAACGTTTTTTTCTTGTTTTTAATACCTTTTTTTCATAGTTATTTAGAACTGTATTTCACGGTAACTATTTTTCAGTTTTGGATTTTTGTATTATAGTCCTGCTAATTTTCTTCAAATTAAAAATTAGTCCATTACGACAAACGGGAGCCAAGATATTCATGATTTAAAAACTTAGGAAAGCTTACAATTTAGTATCTTAACCTTGTAGCTTGTAAGAAGCAACAAATATGTGTGGGGTGTTTGAAGGATACCAATATATCTTGTTGCTGGCGACAACAAAATTACAAGCTCAACACATACCTATTTATTATTGACATAAAAATAAAAACATTATAGGTAATGTACCTTTATATAAAAAAAGACTTGTTTGATTTCTTGGCATTGCAAATAAGAATTTTGAAACTGAACGACTACATTTTTTAGGCACGCGTCGCCGCTGGATTACCCTTTAAATGTTGGAACACAGCACGGGCGTAAAGTTAAGGAAGAGAAAGAAGGATTTTGGCATCAAGCTCTCTTATAGAAAATGCGTACATTTTGTATTGATCTTTTCGTTGAATTAGAAATTACATTTCGAGTCGCTCCATACAAGATGTATTCAATGGTTTCAATAAATGCTGGTATACCTCAGGGCTGCGTTTTTTCGGCGACTCTCTTTCTCGTATTCATTAATGATCTTTTTGTCTGAAATTTCTAATACACTAAATTGTTTTTCTGATAAACAGTACCCAGATTCTCAAATTCGTTTCTAGATTCACGTCCTTGTTCTCCGAATGCATTTTCGAATCAGGATCTATAAACCACATAGAATTTAGTGGTTCAAAAACTCGATGCTGTTTTCTGTTTTTAAAGCGCAAACCACTCCGCATGAGCGCTAATTGCATTTGGGAAACCGAATAGCTTTCAGTTCTCGGTATGTGCGTCACTGACCACCTTGTGTAGAATGACCACATATTCGACATCGCCAAAACACTGCTAGGGGTTTAGGTTTCCTTCGACGATTCAAGGAATGTATCACCCCTTCTGATCTGTTTATAATATACAAAGTCTATATTCGTACAAGGCTGGAGTATAGTTCCCATATTTGGGCAGGAGCTCCAATAACCCACTTGAGTTCTTTGTATAGAATCCAATCGTGTATCCAAAGCCATCCACAAGAGATGGCTCTAAATATTCTTCAATGGAATATTAAAGGCCTTTTAAAGAACTTAGATGAACTAAGTATTTTGATTAAGGACCAACGGCCTAGTATAATATCACTATAAGAGATTCATTGCCCATTTAATACCACTCCTATCATTCCTAAAAGCTACATAGGTTATTTCAAAAATCTTCCCAATAACACAACATGTAAACAAGATATTATGTATATGCTTATTGATAAAGAAAAATATCCCACACACAATTCGACCTATAAATTCAAATATCTTTGCTCTGGCAGTTGAACTAAAACTTTAGATTAAAATAACCTATATCGGTTTACTAGCCGACCCGTACTCGCGTTGCTTCGCAAATTGTAACTACGAATATTTTCTTAATATTAATATTGGCATATGAAAACATTTCTCAATGGGACTGAGCATATTTGCTACAATAATATTAATTTTAGTTTATACGAGTATGTATAATATACCGTATCGAATCAGATTCTCTTTCACACTTGAAAATAAGAGCTTGTTCATGTTTGTGCATGTTATAAATATAACAATATTGAAAATAATAAAATTTATTTCAAATAAACGGGTTGACTACTTTCTGAGATCACTCAACCCAAACTTTAAAATGGTTTCGCTTTTAAAGAATAGTTCATGTGCACGGCACTGTAGTCAATTAAATGTCCATTTTTGTCACCCAAAATGCTATTGAGTGTATTCAAGTAACTTAAAAAATAAAATGCACGACTGGATCGCACAAACTTGCTCTTATGTAAAAGTACTTTGGAATTTAAAACACATTTTATAAATATAAAACATGGATTTAATGAGATAAAAATGTTCAAATGTATGGAATTGCCGTCTGATTAATCTTTTTAATATTTAAGTATTTTTTATATGACAAATTTCCTTTAAATTTTTCGAGAACAAAATTTGGGATGCCAAATTTTAAGTATTAGGTAGTATAGGTTTTAGAAATAGTTTTTTTTTCGAATATTTGTATATACAATATTATTTTAAACTTAAGGGGGCTCCTGTTGAAAATTTTTGGTTAAAATCGTTAGAGCTGTTGATGAGAAAGTCAAAAAATCAAAAAAACGGTTCAATGACTGGTACCGTTAATAACATTTTGCACCAAATTTTTTGTTGACCAAAATGTAGTCCATGTCCAATGTCCATAATATCACACCTAATTTTTTTTTATCAAAATCGTTAGAACCGTTTCGAGATAAATAAGATTATGCATTAGGGGTGTATGGGGGGTACCGTTAGTTTTGGAGCTAAAAAAAATTTCAATTTCTCCTCTAGGGAATCACCGAAGACCCTTAACTACCGAGATTGAAGAACATAGGTCTAGTGGGTAAGGCTGTAGAGAGAGGTACAGACATACAGACGCACTGAAACATGTTTTTTGTGTACTAAATTGTCCTTAAAATTTTTATAAACATAATTGATATGCAAGTTATTAGTATTCAATAAAATACATTTTATAACGTAATTTAAAAATTTATTCGTGTATCCGTTTTCTAGATATTGAATTTTCAAAAAAAAATTATATTAGTTTTTTAAAAATCAAAAAACTATTTTTTGGAAAAAAATTTTAGATTATATTTTTTCGAGTGTATAGAAGCTCACGCATAAAAATTTTGGTTAAAATCGTTGGAGCTGTTGATGAGAAATTCGTAATTCAAAAAAACCGTTCTATGACAGCTACCGTTAATAACATTTCCCCTTAAACATTTTTTTTTTTAAAATGTATTCCGTGTCCATAATATCACATCTATTTTTTTTTATCGTAAGAGCCGTTTTCGAGATAAATAAGATTATGCATTACGGGTTTTAGAGCTAAAAAAAAAATTCAATTTCACCTCTAGGGAATCACCGAAGACCCTTAAGTACCGAGTTTGAAGAAAATAGCTCCAGTGGCTTAGGCTCTAGATCGAGGTACAACAGACATGCATTAAACAGATCTAGACAAACACGGAATCGTCGGACCCACTTTATTCTTCTTGGCTATCGTCGTAATGTCAACTTTGATCAAAATCTCGAGTTCGATTTTTTTTTTCCAAATGCAAAACTTGCCCTATAGTTAGTACTCGTACTTATTACCTAGTTATATCGCAAGTAAAAAGAGCTCACCCAATGTGGGGGTGATGTGACGATAGAATTAGAGAGAAAAAAAAATGTGTGTGTGTCGGTGTCAGAGGCTAGCTATCTCTCTCTTATTTTGACAAATAGCACAATGAGAAAGCGACGAATAATTTATAAAATAAAATGAAGTCAAATAGCACACACGTGTTTTTATTATCTCCGACAATTTGGCGACGACGATGCCTTTAATTAAAAGAAGAGTACTTGTTTTATATTGATTAAGCAATAATAAAATACAAAATTCATACAAAAAAAATAAAATACGGACTTAATTTCTTTTTTCACGTGTATAAGTGCCATAACCTAAATTGTACACCAAAATGACAGAATCTACAACAATCCAATTTAATTTCGAGGGATTTGATGGCGGTGTCACCAAATGGTCACGCTGGTTAAAACGATTTGAAACAGCGTTGGATATATTCAATTGCGATGTTTCTAAAAAAAGCAATATTTATTACACTACATGGGAGCTTCTACTTACAGTGGATCAAAAAAGAAATCGGACATACAAGTTTTGTCTCTTTAAATCACAAAATAAAATTGATGAAGGTTTGAAAATAGCGGATTTCTGCATTTATACATAGTTTTTACTATTAACTCTGGATATTTAGCAAAAATTACAGTTTTATTAACAAATTATCATCGAAATTCAATATAAAAGAAAATAATCGCAAATTTAATATCAAAAAAGAAATCGGACACTCCGTGTTTTACTCATTTTTTTTGTTTTTAACGGGACAAATATAACACTTTTAGGTTCTTAATATACCGTTACATTTGTCAGATGTTTATTTGATTTGAATTTAATGCGTTATTATTAATAAGGTCAAAATGGAAGAACAATGTTGATATACAACGATAGAAGTACGAAAAATAGTGATAAAATTTTTTTAAAAAGGTAACTCTGTACGTGCTATTGCAGAAATTGTAAAAAGAAGCAATTCTACGATAGGAGACATCATAAAAAGATTCAAAACAACAAAATCTGTTGAAAATTTACAAAAATCTTGAAGACCAAAAAAGTTTACTGCAGGCGATGAACGTTGGATATTGTAATAAGTTAAAAAATAAACCCCAAATAGGTGCACCAAAGTTGACGGGCATAGGTAATGAAGTACCTGCACTAAGGTATTAACCCTGAAACCGTAAAAACAGTGCTGCGAAAAAGTAATTTTCATGGAAGAGTGGCAAGAAAAAAACCTTTTATCAACAAGAAAAACCGAATCAAGAGAAATAGTTTATAAGGAGCTACCAAAAGACGGATTTCTCATTCTAGAATCGTGTTTTGTTCTCTGTTATATTAAATTTACTCTCGTCAGAGACAAAACACGATTCCAGAATGAGAAATCCGTCTTTTGGTAGCTCCTTATAAACTATTTCTCTTGATTCGGTTTTTCTTGTTGATAAAAGGTTTTTTTCTTGCCACTCTTCCATGAAAATTACTTTTTCGCAGCACTGTTTTTACGGTTTCAGGGTTAATACCTTAGTGCAGGTACTTCATTACCTATGCCCGTCAACTTTGGTGCACCTATTTGGGGTTTATTTTTTAACTTATTACAATATCCAACGTTCATCGCCTGCAGTAAACTTTTTTGGTCTTCAAGATTTTTGTAAATTTTCAACAGATTTTGTTGTTTTGAATCTTTTTATGATGTCTCCTATCGTAGAATTGCTTCTTTTTACAATTTCTGCAATAGCACGTACAGAGTTACCTTTTTAAAAAAATTTTATCACTATTTTTCGTACTTCTATCGTTGTATATCAACATTGTTCTTCCATTTTGACCTTATTAATAATAACGCATTAAATTCAAATCAAATAAACATCTGACAAATGTAACGGTATATTAAGAACCTAAAAGTGTTATATTTGTCCCGTTAAAAACAAAAAAAATGAGTAAAACACGGAGTGTCCGATTTCTTTTTTGATATTAAATTTGCGATTATTTTCTTTTATATTGAATTTCGATGATAATTTGTTAATAAAACTGTAATTTTTGCTAAATATCCAGAGTTAATAGTAAAAACTATGTATAAATGCAGAAATCCGCTATTTTCAAACCTTCATCAATTTTATTTTGTGATTTAAAGAGACAAAACTTGTATGTCCGATTTCTTTTTTGATCCACTGTACGATGTGCTGTGCGACAAACTCCTGCCAAAACTACCAGAGGATTCAGAATACGGCGAAATAACTAATATTTTAAAAGAGCATTTCGACCCGACACCGAATGAGATTCTCGAAAATTATCGTTTCCACTTAAGGAAACAAAAGGAAGGTGAGACATGTGCAGATTTCTTAGTGGCTCTAAAACGTTTGTCGGCAAATTGCAATTTTGGATCATACTTAAACACAGCTCTACGAAACCATTTTGTGTTTGGACTAATAAACCAAAAAATTCAGAGTCGTCTACTCGAAAAGAGCAACTTGAATTTGGAAACGGCAGTGAACACAGCCAATGCGTTTGAGACAGCTGAAAAGGGAGGTATAGAATTACACCAGCACATGTCGAGGTCAAGCATTAACGAAATCCAAGAAACAGTCAATACATTTGGTGATAAACGTAAGGACACAAAAAAATCCGAGAGGAATGTGAGCAATAAACTGCCGTTTACAAGAAAATGTTACCGCTGCGGTAGTTCATCTCACTTGGCGAACCAATGTAGCTATAAGGAAGTGGTTTGCGGATTTTGCAAGACAAAAGGACACCTTCGTAAAGTTTGCTTGAAGGAAAAGCGCCAAGTTAACCAGGTTGCAGAAGAAGATGACATTTCGACCGATAATGTCTTTGTAGATGAGCTATTTCAAATATACGAAGGAAGGGTAAACAAGATAAAAAACGACACATTGTACTTAAATCGTTCCAAATTATTTTGTAACCTTAAAGTTAATAATTCCCTTTTAAATTTTGAAATTGATACAGGTGCACCGGTGACGATCGTGAGCTTGGGTGATGCGGAAAGGCATTTTGGTGATCTGGTTATACATAATAATGATACTTTGTTATACAGCTATTGCAAAACTCCATTGGATTGTGTGGGGTACATCATGGTTAATGTCGCAACATCTGAAACTAACCACCGTGTTAAAATGTATCTAGTGCGAGCGAATAGAAAGCCCTTACTAGGACCTGAATGGCTCCGCACGATAAAACTCGACTGGGATCGGATCATCGCCGACCAACTACAAAATCCGGGATTGGATGTAAGCAATATTCATGCAGAGAAATTCAAGGATACAAAGCTTAAAAACATTGTGAGTAAGTACAAAAGTTTATTTTTGCCTTCTACTGGAAAAATTGTGGGACACCAAGCTAGACTACACGTAAAAGAAAATGCCATCCCTAAATTCTTTAAGGCTCGAAGGGTACCATTTCCATTAACCGAAGCTGTAGAGAAAGAAATCAAAAGACAGGTAGAGGAAGGGTTGTTAGAAAAGGTGGACACAAGTGACTGGGCAACACCCATTGTCGTTGTACGGAAAAGAAATAACGAAATACGAATGTGTGGGGATTACAAAATCACACTTAACCCTGCACTAAGAGTGGATGAACATCCGTTACCAACCGTTGAGGAAATGTTCAGCACAATGGCGGGGGGGAAAAAATTTTCTAAAATTGATCTATCTAAAGCTTATTTACAACTGGAAATCCACCCAGAAGATAGGCACTATTTAACAATTAACACGCCATTGGGGTTGTTTCAACCAACGAGAATGATGTATGGGGTAGCATGCGCACCGGCGAAATGGCAGCGTTTCATAGAGATGGTTTTGCGTGGTATTAAAGGAGTCTCCGTTTTCTTAGATGACATAAGAATTACCGCAGATACCGATGAATTACATTTGGAACGAATTAACGAGGTCTTAAAACGCCTAAATAATTTCAACATGAGAGTAAATTGGGCGAAATCAGAGTTTATGAAGAACGAAATTGAATACTGTGGTTATATAATTGATAAAAATGGCATTAAGAAAGGGGATACAAAAGTAGAAGCGGTACAAAACATGAGACGACCAACAAATAAGGACGAAGTTCGTGCATTGGTTGGACTTATCAATTACTACGGTCGCTTTATAAAAGACTTAAGTACAATTCTCTTTCCGATTAATAGACTTTTACAAAATAAAGTACCTTTCGTATGGGACTTAAATTGCGAAAAATCATTTATAGAGGCAAAAAGACAAATACTATCTGATACTGTACTAACACATTATGACTCTGCGCTGCCTGTGGTATTGGCAGTTGATGCAAGCCCTTATGGAGTGGGGGCGGTATTAAGTCATTTATATCCCGACGGGTCAGAAAAACCTATTTAATTCGCGTCACAAACATTATCTTTGGTACAACAGCGATATAGCCAAATCGATAAGGAGGCTTACGCCATTATTTATGGTATCCGCAAGTTTTATCAATATTTGTACGGACGGAAGTTTATATTGGTTACCGACAACAAGCCAATATCTCAAATATTTTCTCCACAAAAAGGTTTACCAACTCTATCGGCGACTAGAATGCAACATTACGCAATATTTTTAGAATCATTCGACTTTGAAATCCGTTTGAAAAGATCCAAAGATAATGCCAACGCAGATGCTGTGTCCAGACTACCTATTCAAGACATCAACAATAACGTAGAAGAAGTGGATATAATTGAGAATGAGTGTTTGGAAAACTTACCAATCCATGTATCCGAATTGAGAGATGAGACGATGAAGGAAGATGAAGTACGCCTTCTTCGTGAAAGTTTAAAACATGGTCGAGAATGCGACAGTACGCATCGTTGGGGTATTCGACAAACTGAATTCACCTTACAACAAGGCTGCATATTACGAGGGATCCGTGCATATATACCCAAAAGCTTAAGGAAACGTGTACTTGATGAACTTCAATCAGCCCACTTTGGTACAACGAAAATGAAGTCTCTAGCACGTGGTTACTGCTGGTGGAATGGGATGGATAATGATATAGAGAAATTAGTTGAAAATTGTGGAGATTGCCAGTCCACAAGAGCACAACCAGCCAAAATATTACCGGTTCATTGTTGGAGTACACCTTCGAAACCCTTTGAACGCGTGCATGCTAGTAGTAGGAATAAGGATACTTGAGACTGGGAACTTTTTTTACGACTTTTTTCATGGTTTTATGGTTTTTAATGGCTTTTTGGGTTTTAATGGCTTTTTAAACGTTTTGTTTTTCTTTGTCGGCATGAGCGGCCCTTTTTATATTGGTTTTTGTTGGCTGTGTTTTTTTTTATTGCTTTTTAAATGTTTGGTTTTTGTGTTGGAAAAAAAAATATATTGGTTTTTGTTGGCTGTGTTTTTTATTGCTTTTTAAATGTTTGGTTTTTGTGTTGGAAAAAAAAGAAAGTATTTTGACATTGTCATTGAGGATCGGTATTGGAAAATATCAGTCAAGTGCATTTTTTAAAATGTACTGTTGCCCGTTGATGTTTTTCAAGTATCTCGTTGCAGATAGGGATAAATATACATCTGTTTGTCATCAGATATACGGACTTTTTACATGAGGACTTTGACCTAGTGCGATAGGATTTGGTGGTGGTTGTTTTTAACACGTCGTACTGTTGCTGTCCGGTTGTGTGTTTCAAGTGTCGTTGTAGCTAGGAACATATTATTTGTATAGATATTTTTGTTTGTCATCAGGTATGCTGACTGTGTTTAGATGAGGGCATCGGTCCAGTCGGATATTTTTAATAGATTTTTTATTGTTTTGTTTTTTCTCTGCGGTACGAGGCTGCTGGTTTTTTGTTGATTTGTTTCGGGAGTGGGTGAATTATGGCTTGGTTAAAGAAGATGTGGTGCATTATGAAAGAAAGAGATCTTTTGCGGAGTTTTAATTGGTTTTTGTATATTGAGGATACCGATCCTCAATATAATATATGTCAAGTGAATCTTATGCACTAATGTTGAAGCTAGAAACATATGTGTTATTTTATGACTTTTTAGATGAGGGCATCGATCGAGTGCGTTAGAATTTGGTGGTGGTTGAGGGTTAAAATTGATATGAATTATGTGGTGTTTTTTTCTTTTTTTTTTAAGGAATATAATGATAAGGGTAATGAGGTGAGAGTAGTTTTGTTATACGTGTTCGTTTCTATATTTTTGTATAGCATGTACTACTTATATGATGTTAAAATTAGGAGATGATGTTGCTTGTGCGCCATAACGTGTTGTATGGTTCCGCTCGCTATTTTGAGTGTAAGAAAAACTATTGATGTGATGATGTCGTCCCATAATGAAGTTTTTAAATAAAGAACAGTTACACGCGATTATTTCCATTGTCTGTCCAATATGCCCCATACCGACTAGATCAGATTGCCATAATCATCAAGCCCATTGATAATGAGGAAGATGAATAAGAAAACTCCACATGAGAAATAATAGCAGGCAAGCCGATATACCCAACACTTGAGTTTTTCATTTATAACTGCCCTTATCGTTAAGTCTCGAAATTATTAATATAAGGAATGTACGCCATAGAAAAGCAATCAATTAAGAGAAGTATATGTATTTGGTCACTTGGAGAAATACGACTACAATCAATAACTTCACTTATGAAACTCCAATGGAAATAATTTGAAATTACTTGAAGTCAATCATCCAATAAATTAAAAATTGTATTTGATTTTCTAAAGTCTAAAGATGAATAAGAAAAATTCCATATCATGAATTTTTTCACCATGAAGCAACAAGCAAGTAAGCTGATATTCTCAACACTTTTAATTTCATAATAAAATTCAGAAGATTTAATTACCGAAACAAGGAAAAAAAATGGGGGACATTAATTGGGGAATTCAACACTTGACACAAAATAATTTTTAGAAAAGGCACGTTCCTCTTAACAAAGAGGAGGTTTAATACTTTAGGAATAGGAATTTATAATCATAAAAAAAAACCAAGCTCATCATAAAAAAAAAATCCCGTTCCCAATGACCATCATGAAATACATATTTGTAGAAAAACGCACTCAAGAGTATAAAACTAGGTCTTTCTTTAGTTTTTAATTCAGTTGTATTCCAACACAAAAAGTGAACGTCAGTTTAAAAATAATTAGGTATACGTAAATTTCAAAAAAAAAAAATGTCTTCCTTATTAAAAAAAATACGCGCTAACGCTAATGTTTTTGCTGACAAGCAAATTAATAAACCATTGACCAGCCTTAAAAATTTAACGCTAAAAAAGCGGTATAATATTGTAAAAGCAAAACGATGCACAACGCGCTACGGTCAGCAAATTTTGCTGGAGTTAGAAAACTCATCGGTCTTCTTGCCAAAAAGATGTGCTGGGCAATTTGACGACGATGACATCGCGGAGCTCCCCAATTTGGCGTTAGAGGTCGTCGAGCCCTGGGACCAATCATTCAAGTTGGATTTTCACGAGAAAATCCAGCAACAACAACAACAACATCAGCAACAGCAGCATCAACCACAACTTCAACAACAACAACAACAGCAGCAGCAGCAGCAGCAACAGCAACAACAACAACAACCGAAAGAAAAAGTGGAGGTAAAACTTCCTACCGGCAGCAAAACAAAAAATAAAGAGGAATTTTCAATTCCTCTCAGTCAAAAGCATATTTTTTATAACTCCTTATATTAAATAAAATTTTTCTTGATTCTAACTTCAAAACATTTTTTTTTTTGTTCTTATTGTCGTTCATTTTCCTCTTAGTTTTGCTATATGCTAAATGCATATGATATGCGTTTCTCTATCTATTAGTTTTCTCATTGAAACGTATAGAATAGAAAAAATATGTTTTTAATACCTTAAAATAAATAAAAAAAAAATTGAATTGAATTGTTTTTTATTATTTTTTTTGTTTGGTTTTGGTTTTTCTCAAGATTATGTTGTTTTTCTGTTTGTTACTTTTCTAACGAATCCAGATAATCAGCGAGTTGGAGACAAAAATTAAGCGGTTCGACCTAATGGGTAGAAAAATTCAATTCAGGATTAAACCCATTCCCGAGAGGGAAGAACCAACGTCATGGATCAGGGAAGCAGTCAACGACATGTTTAAACATGCGCTAAAGGACGTCAGCCCTGCAGATAAAGTAGGAATTACTTTCAGTGCTGAACGAGGAAATGGGTGGATCAACTTTAAAGATTGTGCAAATGTGAAATTTAGCGACGTATGGGAGATGATTGCTAAGATCTTTCAGAGCAATTCGGAAGGTTTGAGCACGGATGATTTTTCTTTGACCATAACGTCGGTTAAGCTCCCTTCAGGAACAGGAAAAGTCCAAAGTGGGAAATATAATACATTCACTGAGGAATGCATTAATCGCCGAGGCATAATCAGCATAAAAAACAATGACAATTTATGCTTGCCTCGCGCTTTAGTTGTGGGTAAAGTGTATGCAGATAAGGAAAACAACCTAAAGGCAAAAATCAGACGAGACATTGGGAAAATTCAATCCCAAAGAGCCCTTCAACTCATAAATGATGCACACATAAGTGTACCGACTGAAGGTTGTGGAATTCCGGAGCTGAAAATATTCCAAAATCATTTAAAGGAATATAAGGTGACTGTGTACGAGTATGGGTCAAAGGGACAAAAGGTGATATTTGAAGGATTTCCCGCTCAAGATGCTGATGAAAAGAAGAGTATTAATTTGCTTTATTATAACAATCATTTTAATGTTATAACATCGTTAACTGCTGCATTTTGTTGTGGATATTATTGTGAAGATTGCCATGTCCCATAGAATTCAAAAAGTCAGCATAGATGTAAACGATCCTGCCCACAATGTCAAAACACACCAAGCTGCCTCAGAAATGAAAAAGAAATCATGTGTGAAGATTGCAATCGAAATTTTAGAGGAAAAAACTGTTTCGACAATCACAAAGCGAGCAATTCAACAGGTAAAAATTCAATTTGTGAAAAAATGCAAAAATGTCTTTTATGCCTCAAAACATACGGAGGAAGTCGCCAATATATCTGCGATGAATATTTCTGCAAGATGTGTAGTAAACATGTAGCAAAAGATCACATGTGCTTCATTCAGCCAGATAACAAAACACCAGCATGTAAAGGCATCCTGTACATCTTTTATGATTTGGAGAGTCGCCAAGAGAGAGTAATAGGCGAAAAAATGATAACGATTGCAAGCGAAGCATTAGCTACTCCGATAAAATTGCATGAACCCAATTTATGTGTTTTTCAACAAAAGTGTGATCACTGTTTACATGTTCCAAATTTGTACTTCTGTCAAAAGTGTAATCTATCGCTAAACATAATTAAGGAAAAAGAAGACGAAAGTGTTGTAGCTCAATTTCTGAAACACATACTTCATGTTCGGCAAAAGTTTAAAAAAGTAGTTGTGATAGCACATAATGGGCAATCCTACGATCACCAATTTGTGTTAAATTACATATTGGAACATACAAAATTGACCCCAATATTAATCATGCGAGGAAGTAAAATTATATTAATGGAAATTGCAAATATAAAGTTCTTAGATTCATTAAACTACTTTCCGATGGCACTTTCAAAACTCCCCAAAGCATTCCAACTTTCACCTGTTTTAAAAAAAGGTTATTTTCCGCATTTTTTCAATATAAAGGAAAATGCTAAATACATCGGGAAGCTACCTGCAATAGAATACTACAGTCCGGATTCCATGAAAGCTGAAGATCGTGACGACTTTTTAAAATGGTATCAAAACGATAGCTTTGACATGGAGCGTGAACTAGTAGAATATTGCATTAGCGATGTTAAAATTTTGGCTGAGACTTGTTTAAAGTTTAGACAATTGTTCCTCGATCAAAGCAATGTTGAACCATTTTTGGAAGGAACAACAATAGCATCAGCTTGTAACCTCGTGTTCAGACGGAACTTTCTGCAACCAAATACAATTGGGCTTATACCTAAAAACGGGTATAGATGCACAGATAATCAATCAACAGTTGCAATCAAATGGTTGATTTGGGAGCAAAAGAAGCGAAAAATTGACATAGAGCATGCTGCTAAAGGGACAGAACCGGTAGTAAATGGGATTAAAGTCGATGGTTTTTGTGAAGAAACGAAACAGATTTTCGAGTTCCATGGTTGTTTTTATCACGGACATCCTACTTGTTTAAAATATAAACGCGACGAGCCTTTATCAGAAGACAAATACGACACCCTGAATCACAGATATGAGAGAGCGTTAGCCAAAACAACACGATTAAGATCATTTGATTACGAAGTAATTGAAATGTGGTACTGTGAATTTCAGACTCAACAAAAATTCCTAAATAATGAAGAACTTAATTTCTTGGATGATCATCCATTAATAGAGAACACACCTTTGAATCCTCGAGATGCTTTTTATGGTGGACGGACAGGAAATACATTTAATTACTATAAATGTAAGGAGGGGGAAAAAATAAAATACATAGACGTATGTTCCCTTTACCCCTGGGTTTGCAAAAATGGAAAATTCCCTGTTGGTCACCCAAAAATTCACACTGCTAACGATGATATTTGCTCTGCTTTGGAACTCGAGGGTATAAATGGACTCGTAAAATGCAAAATTCTTCCGCCAGAAAATTTATTTCATCCGGTCTTACCTATGAAGCAAAATAATAAGCTGATGTTTTCCTTATGTAGAACTTGCAGTAGTAAAAAAACTCAAGAACAAATCTGCACTCATTCTGATGACGAAAGAGCATTACTTGGAACCTGGGTAATCGAAGAAGTTGTGAAAGCAGTTGAAATGGGGTATAAGCTACTTGCTGTTTTTGAAATTTGGGAATATGATGTTACTCAGTATAATCCAGATACGAGTTCCGATGGTCTATTTACTCGTATGATGAATACATACCTAAAAATAAAACAAGAAGCATCAGGATGGCCGAGTACATGCACATCTGAAGAAGATAAAAACAAATATGTTGCTGATTTTCTAGAAAAGGAAAATATAGAGCTAGAGTTTTCTGAAATAGAAAACAATCCTGGGAAAAGATCACTAGCCAAACTTATTTTGAATTCTTTTTGGGGTAAATTCGGACAACGGGAAAATCATACTAAAACTTGTATCTTGAACAAACCTTCAGATCTGTATCTTCTGCTAACTCATCCTTCTATTGAAGTCTTGCATATTTTACCAATCAATGAAGACAATATTGTGGTTAATTTTGAGTTAAAAGAAGAAGCTGCTGACTCCCTCCCCACGGTAAATGTTTGTATTGCCGCATATACAACAACACAAGCCCGTCTTAAATTGTACACTTACTTGGAAAAACTTAAAGAAAAAGTTCTCTACTATGATACTGATTCCGTTATCTATGTAAGCTGTCAAGGAGAACCGGATCCTCCTACTGGAGAATTTATAGGTGATATGACTGACGAATTAGAGAGCTATGGTCAAGGGAGCTACATCACTGAATTTGTTAGTGGCGGGCCAAAAAATTACGCCTATAAAGTTTACAGCACTAAGGATAATAGTGAACACATTGTGTGTAAGGTAAAGGGCATCTTCCTGAACTATGAATCATCCCAAAAAATTAATTTTGATTCAATAAAAGAAGCGGTATTAAACTTTTCTGCAGAATATGATGACAGCATAGTTATTAAGTCTAATAACATAAGACGAACCAAAGAACATCAAGTGATTACTGTGGAAGAGGTTAAGACATATAAACCCAAAGCAGAAAAACGTCGTTTTCTCGAAGATCATAGTTCCGTACCGTACGGTTTTAAAAGACATTATTCTAGTTGATGAAATAAAAAAATACATATACACAAGATTTGTTGTTTTATTTATTAATTGTATTTATTTTACAACAGGTTTGCTTGTCTTATGAACTTGCTTAAAAGATAAACATTTTGAAGGGCGCAACATTTTCCATGGCTTAGGCATTTTATTTGATTAGGAAAAATTCTTCGGAGTTCCTTTAAACTTGGACAGCTGTAGATATCTTCTAGGTTAATGACTTCTATGTTTTCGCTATTGAGTAATTCTCTAAGCCATTGCGATTTTTCAGTTCCTTTAACGTAAACAACTCCACTTTGGATTTGTTCTCGAAGAAATATCTTTACTCGAGAAAAATTTGTAAACCCACTATTCCAGGTTAATCCATGATAATTTTGATATAACCAACTTGCCTGCCTTCTAAGTGGTGTGGACAGAAGATTTAAATTAAATGGAGAATTAACAATAAAATGATGATGGTGGTCATTATGAAATACAGCGATTTCTTTCAAAATGAAGCCATTGTTAAATACTCCAAATCCTTGAAAGTCTACAATATAGGTATTCATATTTAAGATACGTTCTTGATAAACTCACTTTTTCTACTGACAAGCTTACAATAATGATGACAATAAAATTAAGTGAGTTTGTTAACTTCTCCTGTTAAGGGATTATACTTAATTATACGATCATGAAGTATAAGGCAATACATAGTTGTTGAAGCTGGAACTGGAATTGTTGTCTTAAGCTCAATTTTTACATCTACTGGTCCTGTTTTAATTGATTCATTTTGACGGGAACAATCAATCACCATTATTGGGGCGATATCCTTAAAGTCTTGTCGAGATAAAAGTGGTTGTGATTGTTTCTGATAATATGAGTGTTGAAATTTACTGTACATTTCATAGAGAATGGCATACCGGTCTAGTTCATATTTAAGATTTAAATCTTCACGAGGGTAAGATTCAGAGTTTAAATGCACCTTTATATTGCTAACTTCGCAATGGTCGAATTTGCTGGCATCCTTGGTTCGTTGGTTTTTTTTATCGGTTTGTAGAGCAATAATAACATATCTTGGCTTCTCAAGTTGACTTGAAGTTTTAACTGTCCATACATGATCAGTGTTAGTTGGTAGTGTTGGGTATTCGTACATTTCCCAATTTCGAAAATGAATTTGAATTGGATTTAACTGAATTTGTTTCAATAATGTAAGTTTATTTGAATCGGATAATGTTATATGAGGAACTCTCCATTGCAACTTAAAAATTGAAAGTTTTAATTCTTCGTCAGAATAGTAGGCATTCTCATTACTTCGAGTACGAATTAGAATCAATTCATGTCTTGCATTTACTATAATCTTTTTATAGTCTTCAGCAAATCCCAAAAGATTTTTTAGTGGTATGCAAAAAATAAAAGTACCTGATACAGGTGTAACGGTGGAGTTTCCAGTACATGAAGCATTTTCTAAGCTTTTACTTTCATTCTCATTCAATGATATATAATTTTTCAATGATGTTGTAATGCCAACGTTTTTGTTGCTCTCAATGTCCACTCCATTTAGCTCATAATGTATTTCTTCAAAAAGAAATGCCATAGCATTATTTGCTAATTTCCCAGTAGAAGAAGGCTTTCCATCTGATTTGGTAGACTTCCTTCTATATAAATGTAGCTTTCACAGGGTAAAATGCACAAGTCCTGTTGTTGTATAGGGATACGAATTTCATCACTTGGATTGAAGGACTGGAGGAATGGCGAGTAACTATGGTACTCAAACTTAGATATGCTGTTATCATAGCTCGGTCCATGAGTAATATTTAATATTTCGTTCATATTGCTCATTATTTTAGTTTAAATCCTAATGCAAGAAGATAGGTTTTGTTTTCAGATGAAAGTTCTGGTCTTGGTAGTGTTGCTGTTGTATTAGGACTAAATGAATGATAACCTTTGGTATCTATTTTATAATAACTATTATAGATCAACATTACTGTGATTTTGGGGTTAAATGCAATCGCACAGTTATTCTTTCTCCCCTGAAGTTTATCAAGTCGCCGTCTTGGTCCACGAGTTTTAATGTTAGACTGCTTATTCGTTTGACGTTCACAGGTAAATAGATGACATTTCTGGGAACTTCTATAATTTTATACCCTGCCCCAGTTTCTGGAGAAAATTCATGTATAGTATGTACAGGACTATTGTTAAAATAGGAGCCAGTAATGATATTACACTCAACTCGTATTATATTCACCTTATTTATATCAACAGGTAAATCCGACAAATGTAACACATCGGAGTCAAGAATACATTTACTGAAACCCAGTAATTTTCCAATAGTTCTATCCTTATTGAAATATATTTTCTCGTTGCTTTCGATTTCAGACATCATTGTGTTATTATTTGCTTCTATTCTAACTACAGCCGTAGAATTTCGCAATAATAATTCTTCGGAAATAAATTTTGCAATGTCATCAATTTCATAAGTCCCAGTTGGTATTTCAATTTCATATTCCCCTATATGGAACAAATTGTTACGCTCATCTACATTCGGTATAGAGTTGTAGGTTTGAAAATCAATCAATCCACAAACGTAATACTGATCCAGGTTCAAAGGTGGAAAGTATTCAGCAGATAGATGGGAACTTCTTCCGCTTAGCGTAAGTGTCAACGCCATGGTGATAAGAAAAACAATGAAACCATTTTTAAATAAAACTGTTTATTTATTTAAAATAACAATCATATAAAAATCTTAAACATAAATGACCACAATTAAAAGAGTCATAACTTTGATAATTAGAATAATTATAATTAAGTTTTTCACCCAAATAATTTATTATTTCAATAGGAGGTTGAAGATTTCCAAAGCTATCAAAATATTCAGTTTGGCTACCTCTTTTATTATACGCTACCCAGTGTGTCCCAGGACCTGTTGAGCAATCAAGATTGACAATCCCACACTCATTTTTTAAAGGTCCAGTCGTTGGTAAATTATCACGCATGAAAACTCCTCGAAAATTTGGAATTAAATTGGTTGCAAAATTTTTCAAGTCTATTTCATTTAATGCACGATTGGGTAGCGAACCTAGAAGTTTTTTTCCTGTGGATTTAAATAAAGCCCCAGTCCTTTTTTATAAGGTTTAAGGTGTAAGCCATGTCCAACTGCAATCGATTCCATTTTTTCATTATGACGTTTTTTCTCCTCCAGATCTTTTTTAGCAATACTAATATTATTGACAGCTTTGGCTACTCCTGCAGCGCCTCCTGTTAAAGCTCCAAGAGCCGAAAGTCCAGCAAATAAAGGAACGAGGAAAGGAAGTACTCCACCAAGTTTTGGTACTGAAATAACTCGCGGTGTCTTAATGTTATTACTGTTTTTCCTAACAGTTTTCTTAGCCGATGATAATGCTATTTTAATTGCATTTTCTATGTTGAATGGTTTTTTACGTTTGAGATTATTTCCAATAATCTTAATTACTTTCCTCAATGAGACTTGTTTAGTCTTGCTATCTTTTTTAGACTTCTTAACACCGTTTTTATGCTCTGAACAACTCGTTTTTAGCTGATTTCTAGCCTTTTTGTCTGTATTCTTAGAGCACCCCATGCCTAATTTTACTTTTGCTTTCATAAGATTGGTAACCAATAGTGCATTTGCACGTTCAGCTATACTAGCGTTCTTGGATTTTACTCGTTGCCAAGCTTTTTCAGATAAAATCTTATCAGCTATATGCCGATCACTTGTATTTGTATATTTAGAATAAGATATATCATGCTGTTTGCACGCTTGATCAAGCAAATTAATCCCCGGATCCCTTCGAGCTAAACGTTCTTGAAGTTTTGTTCCAGGTCCACAGTATTGATAACCAGGTAGATGTAGTTCGAGTGGTAGTTTGTTTATTACAGTGTTTAATAAACCTTCCCCTTTCACAATGTTTCGCTGACTGTTGCAATTTTTTAAATAATCAATCATTTTATATGATCATCTTTACGTTGCGAGAGATGAAAACGATATGACGGGTTTCGAATATAAACTTCGCATATAAAAGTTATTATTTAGTTTTTATCAATATGCGATTCGTTAAACAACAATACCAATTACCAGTAAAAAATATGGAATTGGCTAGCAATATTGAAACAAAAAAACATGGTAAACTGTTTCCGTATAGTATAAGGGGGTTAATTACTGGTCCCTCAAACTGTGGAAAAACAAATGTTATGATGAGTTTACTCCTACACCCAAACGGCTTGAAATTTGAAAATATCTATATATATTCTAAATCTCTACATCAACCGAAGTATGAGCTTTTGCGAAAAGCCATAAAACCAGTGAAAAATATGGGTTTTTTTACATTTTCCAATAACAGTGATGTTATTCAACCCGAAGACGCTAAGCCAAATTCTATATTCATCTTTGACGATATTGCCTGTGAAAAACAAGACACAATTCGAGTGTATTTTAGTATGGGACGACATCATCACATCGATAGTTTTTATTTGTGCCAAACATATACAAGAATACCGAAACACTTAATTCGAGACAATGCGAATTTTCTAATCATCTTCAAACAGGACGATATGAATTTAAAACACGTTTATAATGATCATGTCAATTCGGATATGACATTTAAAATGTTTCAAAAGGTATGTGCAGAATGCTGGAACACAAATTATGGTTTTTTGGTAATTGATAAGGACAGCCCTTTGAATGAAGGTCGTTATAGAAAAGGCTTTGACTGCTTCCTCAAGTTATAAAATAGACAAAATTTTTGATTTTTGCATCATATGAACAGTTCATAAGAGCAGTACAGAGCAGTTCAGTGAGCAGATTATAGCAGTAAAAAGCGGTTCAAACCAGTTTGAGACGCAGTATTTAACAGTTAAGACCAGTAACTACAATATAAAATTCAGTTTGAAAACCATCGAAAGGCTTTTCCAACAACTTCGAGTCTTATTTTTCAACTGCATTTGTATGAAGAAATAAATCTTAGAATATGATTAACATAGACGAAAAACTAACAAAGGAGCTTATTAAAACCACCGATGCTCTGCGAAAGAAATACAAAGCTCTAAGGACTGGTAGAGAAGCTTACGAAACCGAAATTGAGGAAACTCTAAGACCCATTACCAGACCCCTAAATGAGTTAGTGAAAAAATCAAACACAAAACAAGAAGAACAAAATCAAAATTACTTTATTGAAAGTCCTATTAACAAAAATTTAACAAAAAATTTAAACAACAACAAGTACAAGAAAATGAATTTGAAAGCCCAGCAAAGGAAAAATATTTAAGAGATGAATTCATCACACCAAACACTTTTATTAACAGTTCACCTGAATTAACTGATAGCATCACCCCAAAACGACCAAAGAAAAGCCTTAACCACCGTAACTTTTCAGAGCTCATATTACAAGAAGAATTCCATGATACACCTAAAAAATACGTAGATTTGTTTATAAATAATTCAAACACGCTTGATAAAACGTATGGGGTATATTCAAAAGATGAGAAGTGGTACATTGGAAATGGTGAATTAATCATTCTTGGAAAAGATATACAAATAAAAAATAAAACCTTTGAAGGAACAAATGGTTTGTATGAGCTTATATTTAAGAAAATACCAGATAAAATCATCTACACTGATGAAGATTTAAAAAATTACAAGACCATATTATATGAAACAAATACACATAGGGTTGGTCATGATTCACACGGACAAATACGTGGCAATCGGGGTCATAAGTATACGAAAATAATTAGGAAATTATTAGGATTCAATACAAATACTTCTAATAATCCAACACATTCACTATCAACACCACAATCGGGAAATGGATTGATGCAATTATCAAAACTGAAAAAGGACTATATATTTTGGGATAACCCTAATGAGCTTGTAGATCGAATGAGACTTCTCATTGCTTCACAACAAGCTGGAAATAACAATCATTCTAACGAAATTGTTTCAATTATTGAAGAACTTAAAGAAGCCGATATTATCGAATAAAAAATGAGTGTTGATAAATTTGGTCGTTATTCATATAGGACCCCACCTAGGGGTCCAAGAGGGAAACAAGGAGAGCCGGGACCGCAGGGCGAGTCAGGATTGCCTGGACCACCTGGCGAGGGATTTCTCAAAACAGAAAACGGTGATTACAACATAAATGGAAAACGATTAAAAAACATTCAGGAACCTGAAGAACAAGGAGACGCTGCTTCCAAAAGCTATGTTGATCAGCAAACTGGTCAATTAAGACAAAGCTTTCAAATCGAAATTGAAAAATACTTTAACAAGGGAAAAAATATCATGTCTAGTGTCTACTTAAAATCAATTTAGTCTTTACTTAAATACCTAGGTGAACAGTCATTAAATCGCGATGCCCAAAATAAACCCCACATTGATTTTTGATCAAATCTTAAAATTCGTTATTAAAAATAAGAACATCTTACTAGACGAACATCATACGGAACTTTTGAACTGCATGGTCTTCTTGAAACGATTTATCAATGTATCTTCGACAACATCTGATTATGGTTGCCATTTTCCTACCTGCCCTTGGTCTTCAAATTTATGCAAAGAAGGACCAGATACATGTGCATGCTATATGGTTGAAAATAGGTTGATAAGAATTAAAAAAATAATGTCGTTGTATGAAAGATTAAAATAAATATTTTTAAAAATAATGTTTCTTATTTACTTTATTTTGAATTCAGTTTCCATTCATAATTCAAACGAAAAACATGTCTTCTTTTAAAATTAAATTAGTCATTGATGATCTTCTAGCCTTTTTAAAATCCAACCAACATATCATACATGAGGCACACTTTTCAGAAGCTATGAATTGTATTTTGTTTGTAAAGAGATTCGAAAAGGATGATTATATTATGTCACCAAATAAATTTCATTTCCTGAACTGTACTTCAAACTGGTCACCAAACTTGTGCTATGAAGGACCAGATACTTGTGCATGTTTTCAAATTAAAATAAAAATTAATAAAATTAAGAGAATTGTAAATTTTTATAAACAAATCTTAAATGAATAAACTAATAAAAAGGTAAAATGTTTTGTTGTTTTAATCATTCTGTGAAAAGATGAGTAAAAGAGACGTTGTCGAAGAACTGCATAAGTCAGCAAGAAGAAATTTCCAAAAAAGGCGAGTCATTATCAAGGGGCTTGATGATTTATGGCAAGCTGATCTAGTAGAAATGGGGGCATATTCAGCAGATAATGAAAATAATCGATATCTTCTTACGGTAATTGATACATTTTCTAAATTTGCTTGGACAGCTCCTATTAAAAATAAAACCGGATCGAGTGTCACTGAAGCTATGGAAAATATATTAAATAAAGGCCGCATTCCCAACAATTTACAAACAGATGACGGGAAAGAATTTTTCAACACTACTTTTCAAAGTCTTATGAAAAAACTTCACATCAATCATTATTCAACATTTTCACCTCTTAAAGCTTCGATTGTCGAACGATTTAATCGCACTTTGAAAAACCTTATGTGGAAAGAGTTCAGTGCTAATGGTTCATACTGTTGGATAAATATGATAGATACACTAACTAAAAAGTACAACAATTCAAAACATCGCACTATTAAAATGAAGCCGCCCAAAGTCAATGCTACAAATGAAAAGCAAATACTTTCAACTATATATGATCACATCAAAATTCATATTACTCCAAAGTTCAAGGTGGGAGATTTTGTAAGAATTAGTAAATACAAGCATGTATTTGATAAAGGATACACACCGAATTGGACAACAGAAATCTTTAAAATAACCAAAGTTCAACATATCTGTTAGAAGACTATCAGGGAAACCCCATAAAAGGCGGGTTCTATGAGCTTGAACTACAAAAATCTAAGTTTCCGATACTTATCTAATCGAAAAAGTGCTGCGAAGGAAAAAAGATCAATTATTTGTAAAATGGCTTGGTTTTGCATCCGATCACAATTCATGGATACCTATTTCAAAAGAAAATAAATAAAAACCATCTTTTATGTATATTATTAAAATAAAAACCTTTATTTTATTACAATGATTTCAATTTACTTTTATTTAAGACATATTCATACTCATTTCACTTAAAAATAGCGACCGTAGACCCCAACACACCACCGTGCGCCCATCTGCGCACAAGCAACCACCAATCTTTTAATTCAAACATCAAACAATACATCATCCCCAAGGCACACCATTAAAACAAAAATAGAAACAAAAACATATCCCTTCTCATCGTTACTCATTTAAATTCAAACTCCAACACACACACTTCTCGCTAGTACACACCACAAAATTGATATCAATTTTAACCCTCAACCACCACCAAATTCTAACGCACTCGATCGATGCCCTCATCTAAAAAGTCAATAAATAAAACACATATGTTTCTAGCTTCAACATTAGTGCATAAGATTCACTTGACATATATTATATTGAGGATCGGTATCCTCAATATACAAAAACCAATTAAAACTCCACAAAAGATCTCTTTCTTTCATAATGCACCACATCTTCTTTAACCAAGCCATAATACACCCACCCCTGAAACAAATCAACAAAAGAAAACCAGCCAGCCTCGTACCGCAGAGAAGAAACAAAAACAATAAAAACGACTGGACCGATGCCCTCATCTAAACACAGTCCAGTCAGCATACCTGATGACAAACAAAAATATCTATACAAATAATATACAAAAGATCTCTTTCTTTCATCATGCACCACATCTTCTTTAACCAATCCATAATTCACCCACCCCCGAAACAAATCAACAAAAAACCAGCAGCCTCGTACCGCAGAGAAAAAACAAAACAATAAAAAATCTATTAAAAATATCCGACTGGACCGATGCCCTCATCTAAACACAGTCAGCATACCTGATGACAAACAAAAATATCTATACAAATAATATGTTCCTAGCTACAACGACACTTGAAACACACAACCGGACAGCAACAGTACGACGTGTTAAAAACAACCACCACCAAATCCTATCGCACTAGGTCAAAGTCCTCATGTAAAAAGTCCGTATATCTGATGACAAACAGATGTATATTTATCCCTATCTGCAACGAGATACTTGAAAAACATCAAAGGGCAACAGTACATTTTAAAAAATGCACTTGACTGATATTTTCCAATACCGATCCTCAATGACAATGTCAAAATACTTTCTTTTTTTTCCAACACAAAAACCAAACATTTAAAAAGCAATAAAAAACACAGCCAACAAAAACCAATATAAAAAGGGTCATACAAAAAAGAAAAACTGAACCGAATTGTGCGCCGCTCATGCCGACAAAGAAAAACAAAACGTTTAAAAAGCCACTAAAAGCCAAAAAGCCATTAAAAACCATAAAACCATGAAAAAAAGTCGTAAAAAAAGTTCCCAGTCTCAAGTATCCTTATTCCTACTACTTCAGACGAATAGTGGCCAAAATCAATGACATGGGGAATGTCTTTCCTGTTGCACCAGGGGCATCCAGGAAAAATAAGCAACCATTTCCATCATTAATTGCATTAATTAATGTATCATAATGTATCTGTTTTGGTTCAACAGGGGTACATTCGTTTGAACTGATTGGTCTAATTCATATCGATCATATTCACGTTCACGTTCCAATTCTCTATTAAATGCGTCATTCACTCCGCGCTCTGGCACTGGCATTCCTAACCTGACTAACAACTGCCGCACATGAGGTAACACCTATCTTCGATCAAGAGCAAAGCCTGGTTATGCATCTCCTCATTCGCATCAAGAGCAGGATTTCTTGAACTGATACGAATTAGATGTAAAATGTCTTCTGATATGTTATCTTTGTATTTGTTTCACAGCCGCTGGTCAAGTGTATTAGATGGGAAGCATGTAGAAATAATGATAGCAAACGCTTTGGCAAGTCGTAAAGAAACTGGTTAATGTTGTCGCTGGAGGTGTTTCAGCACGTTGAGCCACATTCGACGCTTTGAAGTATACTCTTTGATCGTTCTCCAGATGCACCTCCAAATGGAAAACAGTGGGATGACGTTCGTGAATAGGGAATGAGAATATACGCCAAATTGCCGCATTGCAGTTCACATGTCTACCAACTTGATAGCGCGTAATTCCATCGTCTGTATTGTATGTTTGGATACAACAATGGGACATATCGCTGCCTTTAACGGACTTCACCGAATTGCAATACTCAACGTTACAATGTGCCTTGAATGTTTTCGAAAGAATTGGCGAATATGGAACGATCCAACTATTGTCGACCACGAAATCTTTTCCTTTATGTTTGACACTTACGAAACCCATGAACGCTTTGTATGGGAAAATGTTTTTTCTTTTATTTTATTTTTCGCCTATTTTCCAATGTTTTAATATTTTCTGGGGAGAGTACGATAACTTCGGCGCCAAAAATTGATAACGGATTTTTGTAGAAGGGTCAAATACAAATGTTTTTTTATTATGGGAGGGGGGGTCTATCACGCCCCGTTTAGGAGGTAGGGGCGATTTTACAAAAAAAAAAGACTTAAATTGAAAAAAAAAGAATATTAAAAAACAACGGCAACACTTACAATAAATTACTATACCGGTTTTGAAAGCCAGAAGTCTGTTCTATAATCCTAAATTCAAATTATATTATTTATGTCAATAGTTTTTGAAAAATTCGCATGCAAACTCAAAATTTTGTTTAAAAAAAATGAAAAAAAAAAGTTTAGACCATTTTTTTTTCAAAATTGTGAAATGAAGTGCTTAATTGGCTTTTTGTGGTCAATACTACTATTAATTCTGAATCGAACACAAAAAACTGAATGGATTTGTGCCTTCTAGTTTTTGAGAAAATTGAAAATTACTAAAACTACTTTTTATGAAATTTTTGATTTTTGGTATTTACCTACGGTGATTTCATTTTGAGGATTACTCGTAATGTTAAGGTGGTTCATTTGTAAGTAAAGTACAGCAAATCATTTAGCGTTACCAAGAATGCACCACGAGGTAGAATTGCATGGCATTCCGCGTCTCAGTCAGTCAGTTTGTGAGTAAGTCAGATATTAATTAAAAATAGTCAAGTCAATTTTTCAATCTTCAATGTATTAAAACCGTGTTTATAGGCATTTTGATCACAGCAGAGATAATTATAGCAAGCACCTCCCGAATCTCATGGGAGGTGCCATGGCCCATGGAAAAATGTGCCGATAGATGGGTTTATTGTATTCTTACAATTTTTGTCACCTTTTTTTAGAGCTTTTTTCGGAGCACCGCCACATCCAACTTGAAATTTTTATATTTTTCTACCTTTATCGGTAAGTTGCAACACAGTGGGGGAGTTGACATTTTGGTTGGAATTAGACCAATTTCTTCTAAGAACGCGATGCTTTTGAAATATTTTTTTTTTTGAAATATTGAAAAGTTATTTAATTTAGGATGAAGTAGTGGATGCTTATTCTCCATTCTTTATTCAAAGAAAAAAATACTTCATTCTTACAAAGGTTGAATAACGAATGACCTGTACCACATTAGCATTAAAAATGTTAGACACAAACAATAAACATACATATTAATTAAGAAATTATATAAATTAGCTGCATTCGTACAGTAGTACCTAGTTAATGTGAATAATGTATTCAATTTTCATGTCTGAACATTTTAAATGTGCAACTTTGGGCTACGTACATACTGTGAGTGTCAAAAGTGAGTAAACACCTAAATGATTTCTTGAGTTACATGGAATTGAAACCAAAAAATAAACAAAAATCGAATTCCAATAATACAAAATAAAAGTTTTATTTAATAGCAATAAATCAATACCAAAATAAAATTTTAAAAAATTAAGTAATGCATTTTTCCTAATAAAAACTAAAAATACTCCATATTTTAAGCGTCAAAAGTAAGTAAACATCTGTTATATCTTATATATATAGTACCTTAAGTAAAAAACTGGGTATTTCATTAGTCGGCGTGACATGGAAGGCTATAGTATATAGTTTATTTAGTTGACATTGGATATAGGCCATAGGGTAAATTCAAAGTTTCTTTAAATCCAGATTCTGTAAATACAAAAGAAACCTTGCATACACCCTACCTCGCACCTACCCCAAATCCTATAGTGTGCCCAAGCAGGGGGGTTGCAGGGGGGCAGCATGCCCCCCATACATTACCTCACTGTTTATACGCCGTAATGCGTAAGCAAGCAAAAAAACAAATATCCCATAAAAAAGTAGTTTTAGTTATTTTCAATTTTCTCAAGAACTAGACGACATAAAATCATCTAGTTTTCAGTTTTTGAATAAGAATAAATTAGATCAACGAATTTTAGAAAAAAATAATAATATACAGTGAAAGCTCTACTTGCGGACAGCTCCAATAAGCGGACAGTTCCCTTAAACGGACACATTTTCGGGAACGAACTTCTTTTTCGAAAATCTCATACAAATAACTTTCCTATAAACGGACACTCTCATAAACGGACGCGGACACGTTTTCTTGCCCATTTTAGATAGAAAACTTCCCATACGCGGACACATTATTTTATTTAGGATTATTTTTTCTCAAAAATGTAACGGAAAAGAACAGCAGATCTGTTCTAAGTACAGTTTATGTTTAATACGTAAGTAAATCTATAGAAAATCTCCGATAACCGGACGCGAAGCTCTAATAACTGGACAGTGCGATGTTATGTTGAAAGGTTATTAGGGGATTTCCCGAGCTAGTTACTGGGGGTAGTTGGTGTAATTTTGAGAGGGTATGGTTCCCTTTTTTCATCGCGTTTCGTTTTTAAACATGTCATTGCCTTTCTTTCAGCTACTCATTCATTCATTAATATGTCAGAGACACAGTGTGAGCAATAGGAAAAAAGGGAGGGGTCAGAAAGGAGGTGTCGGTGTACATTGGTTTTGAATTTTTGAATATTGCAATGACTGGGAAAGACAGAGCGTGGTAAAGAATTCCACATTAGCGTAGTACGGCTGAAGAACGAATCTCTGTACTTCACAGTACGGCCGAAGTTGGGCTCAAGGGTAAACTGATGGGCATTCCTAGAAGTGCGAGTATTACGGTTAAATTGTTTAAGGGGAGGAATGCAGCTGGCTATTTCACTAGAGCATAGTCCGTTAAAATAACGGTAAAAAAGGGTGAGGCAAGAAAAGTTGTAAATTGCCAATGCATTGGGCAACAAAAACTTATTGGTTCACGCTTTGGCAAAAAGGTTTGTTTTTTTTTCAGCCACGATATGAAATATTTTATCTATGCAAAGTTTTTTGGATTTAATATTGGAAAAACACAAGCTGCAGAGATTTCAACAAATAAAGAAGATATTCGTGGAAAATGGCAAGGTAGATCGTAGATCCAATATTAATCAGAATTAATATGAAGTTAAAAAAAAGTTTTTTTTTTTATTGCTTTCCCTTAACCGGACAGTTCTCATAACCGGACAAAAATTGGGGGACCATGAGTGTCCGCTTATTAGAGCTTTCACTGTATAACTTTTCAGTTTTGAAAAAATAAACTTTTTTTATGTTTATTTTTCCCAAAATTTGAGTTTAAAATTTGTTTTTTTTTCAAAAACTGTGCATAGATTTCACTTCATTTAAAAACTATCTAAGAACAGAGTATTGGCTTTAAAAAAAGGTATAATACTTAATTGTAGGTATTACCGTTATTTTTTAATATTTTTGTTTCCATTTTAGTACCTTTTTTATAAAATTGCCCCTCCCGCCCAAACGGGGGGAGATAGACCCCCTCCCGTAGTAAAAAATTCTTGTATTGAACTGTTCTACAAAAAACCGTTATAATTTCTTGGCGCCTAAGTTATCGTACTCTTGTCGTTTTTCTGCTATTCGGGATGGAGACAAATACAACAAATTAAAAATCATGAAAATCGGTCCAGCCGTTCTCCAGTTATAAGTGTTCGAACAAACCCGACTACGTTTTAAATGCTAAGATTATGATTCTAAATTCGATTAAAAAAATAAGGATTTAATTCTGGTTCGCGAATCGAAGGTTTGTTGCATTTGAGAGGTTTAGATAATAGAGTTCAATTTTATATTTTGGTTGGCGAATGAATGCTAAATGTATTCATCCGCTTTTTGGCTTGCTTTTCTAACAGTAAAGTTTTGTTCCAATCTCTTTACAAAATGTCCGTGTTTTTTGCCACGAATCACACCATACAAATATAAAATTTTGTTTTACATACAAACATTGCTAAGATAATAGCAAGATAATTTAAGAGAATGTGTGGTTTCCAAATAATATAGTTTGTACACAAATTAAAGGTAGACGTTTTTGCATATTATTTGTTAATTAAGGAGGAACAATAACTTTAAATATAGATTAAAAGTTAAGAATAATCCAGTTGTTAATATTATATATAATGTACGAGTAGATGTATTAAACACAAAAATAGAAATCAAAGCAAAATATGAAACACACCTGATAGCATCCGTCCACTCTTGGCGGTCACTCTCCTTCTCTACATGGAAAGTTCTTTCAATCACAGTGGTCCATTGGAGGCCACGTATAATGAAAGTGTATGGCTTTGGTCTATCAACTGTCATTATTTGGCAACCTTTCACTGTGAAGTTATTCAATCGTTCCGAAGGTGTTATGTTTTCCGGCTTGTTCCGGTAACCCATTAAAGTGCCATCATCTCGGAGGACAAAGTAACGTGCACGCCATGTTTTTATGTGTTCACCACGTTTATATAACCAACCTTCCTTAACTATGGAAGCCTGTGCTGATCCGTAAGTCTCAAAAGTTGACGACATTTTAAAAGATGCTGCTATAGGCAATGATTCAACTGTTGCTGTTACACGTATTGGCCAAACTTGTTTGAGGTTGACAACCGGTGGAGCGTAGTTCGATCGTGAGAACAATTTCTAGGCTGTTTTTGTTGTTTACAAAATTGCGTGTAACTAAAATTAAAAATTAAAAATAAAATGAATACAATATTAATATTTGTATGGAAAAAAAGTTATTAATGACGAAGGTAAAATATTAAAAGATAAAAGAAAATATTTGAAGATAAAAAATATTAAAAAAAAAGATACATACGGTGTTGACCAAAAATAAAGCACGAAACGATTTCACTTTAGAAAAAAGTAACAGAAATTAAGAAATCCAATTTTATTTTTTATTTCATCGAAATATATGTATAAAGGTGTGTCCAGACCAAAGAAACATTTTTGAAACATTTCAGAAACATTTAAAAAACATTTCAGAAACATTTAAAAAACATTTCAGAAACAGAGAAACATTTCTGAAATGTTTCTTAAATGTTTCAAAAATGTTTCTTTGGTCTGGACGCTCGCGAAACATTTCTGAAATGTTTATGAAATGTTTTTCTGTTTCCCATTCCGAATGGGAAACTTTATTTGTTTCCCAAGCATTTGCATAGGAAGAAAGTGCGTGACTGGTTGTTAATATAAATATAAAATGTCGCGAAAAGTGTGGAGCAACAAGAATGTTATCCAAGTGATAAAAATTTATGAAATAAAAAAAGTTTTGTGGGATCGACTCTTGATAAAAAATATTAAAAATAAAATAAAAAAAAAGCCGATTATATATCTAAAATTTGCAAAAATGTAAATTGTGATAAAGATGAAGTAGAAAAAAACTTCATGCGCTTAAAGCGCAACACAGACGAGAAAAAAATTACAGACAACTCAATCTGGAAATAATGGGAAACAAAGAAACATTTCAGAAATGTTTCTCAAAGCGTCCACACCAAAAAAACAAATCAGAAACATTTCTGAAATGTTTCTGCAATGTTTCTAAAATGTTTTTTAAACAAATGGGAAACATTTCAGAAACGTTTTTTAAACAATGTTTCCTGAAATGTTTCTCTGGTGTGGACACACCTTTAGCCTTCGATTTACAGTTACTGATTATATGATTACTCTTACCTTATTTAAAAATCAACAAAATAATTTAAAACTCATTAAAAATTAAGTGGACAAAACTTGAGAACATTTTTTTAATTCATAAACAAATTTATTAAATAATGATTTATTCATAATACTTCTATATATCTGCAGCACACCGAACGCACAGCAGTGCCATTTGTATGGGAGAGCGGAAAAAAATCCATAAAATCTGAACTATGCAACGGAATTAAATGAAATTTTTGCACAATGTTTGGCCTTGGCTTACACACGCTTCGACAAAACTTTGGTTAAAAAAAAATTATTGGGAGTTATTGACATTTTTAGGATTTGCAGGGTTTATTTACTTATATCGAAACATATTTTTTTGTATATGTTTTTGTTTGTTTTGTTCTTAAGCTAAATAATCAAATACATACATTCATAAAAACACAAGAATATATCAAATATAAGAAATAAATAAATACATAATTGAGTACACATAATTAATTATTATATTAATAAGTTAAGGAAAAAGGAAAGGAAGGTGTTTTTTCTTTGGTTCAGGTCTTAATTGGGTTATAAACGGATCGGATGATATCAGGATCATGTGGAATTTATCCTCATTCCTTGATAACCGGGAAATATTCCTGGAGTGGTGTGTCCTATAGTGCTTGTAGTCCTTATTCCTGCATTCTTGGGCCTCTTCTGAAAGTGATCCAACTGGCAAGGATGCACTTTCTATTACTTCTGCTGCATGTAACAAAATTTTGTGGACAGTTGCAGGCATGTGATACCAAGGGTATAAGGATATCGCGCGCTTGGGTGTCTCTTCACTTTAAGTCTTAAATTTTTGGGTATCGATTGTAAAATTGCTGCAGTCATATTGGAAGTTAATATGACTGCGAGTCTGATTATCAATCTAATGTCTATTTTGGTGATATCTTCATGAAGTATTGCCATCATTAGTTGTTCCAGTTCCTTGATTTACAACGGCAACTTTTATTCCAACCTTTGATGAGTTCTGATTGAATTCGTTGTTTTCCTCTTCCTTGATAACACGAGTAGTCCCATTAGTTCACAACGCTTTAAAGCTTAAGTTATATCCCAGGTGCAATATGTACTCCATAAATCGAATCCGTGCATGCAGTGATGACATTCCTAGAACAAGAGCCTCTTAATTCAGGATCTTAGATTGCAACTTGGATAAGTCATTCATCTGTGAAGGTTTAGCTCCACAAATAATGCAATTGCTCGCTGAACTAGTATTTGTCACAGATTGAGCTACTTTTCCATCTATCATCGTAAAATAAAGACGGTGTTTAACTTTGACAACATGCATTCCAACAGTGATTGAGCTCTCTTCCAGGTATTGAATTTCATTTTCCACACAGTTTTTCTCTTCTCGTATGATGTCAAGTGTTTCCTTCTTATATTCAAATTTAAGAGCTCTGCAATATCTCGTTGAAGACGGAAGAGGATTTATCCATGTTATATTGTTTTCTCCAGTAGTTGCTGTCATTTCCAAAGGGACAATCGATGTCATGAAAAGATGAGATACCGATGCTTCTTGGTTGTCAGTAGAAAATGTCTGCATATATTCGCTCTACCCAGATGAACCATCACAACCCCAACCCCACTTTGTGTGAAGTACTAATTCTGAAAGGGTTTTCAGGACATTGGTTATAAAATATTATATAACACCCTTCAAAATCTGTTCACGATCATAAAAAGCAATTCCTGCTAAATGTTTGTTTTATATTTGAGAAAAAGGAAAAACGAAAAATAAGTTTTTGTTTTTGTGGACTGTATTGATTAAATCAATTGAAAGTTTTTTTGCGACCTTTAGTCCAAATGCCAAGGTACGACAGTTGGACTCATCAGTTAGATGCTGTCGTACCCTTCTAAGACGCAAAATATTAGTCGATGGTTATCAACACAATATAAAATTTACAGCATGAATACAATGTAAATTATATTATTATTTTATATTTGGAGACAAAAATTCGTATGCAGGTAAAAACCCACCAACAAATTTACTTTTAAATTTATAACCTGTCTCTTAAATGTTGGATTAAGATATTAAAGTACACATTTTTTAAAGTACTATTAGTTCATTTTAATAACATCATAAGACAATTAAGCTCATCACATATTTCCAAGAAAACTAAGTTTTAATTTGGAAAAAAGGCAAGAAAGAGGCAAGAAAAATTATTGAGCTTAAAATTGAATTACAATCAGAGATTCGTCAAAGGATTATTTTATATTTTAATGAAAGATATATATTTTTGGCAAAAATAAAATCTTGGTTGCATTCTTTCCAACCATTATTGGCCATGAAATTACAAGTTTTGCAACATTACCAAAGTCGAAACCGTGTTTTTTAATCGGATTTAGCGAAACAAATTTGTACCCTGCGTTCAAAATCGGATCAGTTGAATATTGTAGCTTTCCAAAAATAGTAGCCACTAGACGTAGCTTAATGTTAAAACTGCTCTAAGGAAAGAACATTAAAGTATTAATTTAGGTCCCTCAGTCCTAACCCAAATAAAAGACGAAAAAAAAATTATTTTTTTAATTTGTGTTTATTTTGAAAGCTCAATAGCATATTATTTATTAAAGAAATTTTGTTTTTACAAACAGGTATTAAAATGCTGCTATTCATGAAAAAAAGTTAATGCAAGAAATTACATAAATTTCAAAACTTACAGATAGGGTAACTTTAGAGCTCTGTATCTCGCAAATTCTTTGATATAAACTTCCCAAATTTTGGGAAAATTTATTTATTTCCGCAAAAGCACCACTGTGCGACGCACTATAGGACAGCTCTATAGAGAGCCGTGATATAAAGTCCTTCTCAAAATTTTTAAGCAACGGGAAAAAAATGTTGTTTTTCTCAATTAATGCATTTTTTTTTGATAAGACATGGAAGAACTTTTTTTGGTAAGTCACCTATGCTTAACTTAACCACGCTGTCAAAGTTGATGAAGTTGGTGCGAGAAAGCAAATAAAAAGAACAGATTTTTGAGAGATTTTTTTTCGAAGGTCTCACATGAGCAATATCTTCTGTTTCGGCATTTTTCAACCAGGTCTGTGATAGTTGCCAGATAAACAGATATTTGGTGAATATAAATCAAAAAAGAAAAGTGCTTGAAAAATGCCTAAAATATTTTTTTGTTGAATTTTTTAAGTTAAAAAAAAGTATTTAATTACTTATCAGTAACCGTTTTTTATTAATTCGTGGCTGCAAAATAAAAAGACAAGTTTTTCTCTATATTTTTTCATTGTGTTTATTAAAATGTGGCAATTTATAGCTGGTCAAAACCAAGTATTTCAATGTACCAGACGAAAACTGCTTGATTTATATTTTAACAGCGAGAAAAAAATCGAAGGCAAATTTATCGCCATTGAGACCTTTCTTAAAAACAAAACTTCATGTTCTGAAAATTCCAGCCACTTAAAACTAAAGCTAAAGGGCTTTAGGTACCAGATTAAAAGTAAATGGGAACGGTCAAACTGAACTAAAAAATCGTTATTATAACCCGCAGCAAAATAGCTTCATGAAAGTATTTCATTTAAAATGTATCGTGTTGTAGTTGGACATGCATGAACCTGTTCGAAAGGGAAAAAAAATTAACGGAATCCTAAATTCAAAACATTCAAAGTTCGAAAAATATACTTTAAAATATTAATTACACCGTGAAGCATGAGTCTTGATCGACGAAAAATTATGCAACAGTTTGACTGATACCAAATCGTCGATGAGGTTCTATCTTTGCCATGCAACTTCCAAAAATTTTAACGATATCCACAAAATGATGCAGCAACCAATAAACGAGGACTATTTATCATTTGGATTTCCTGCCTTGCATGGGAGGATTCGCTTATTTGAATGTCTCCTGCTTCCGGTTAAAGAATGGCGATTTTTTTTTATAAACAGTTTTTCTCGAATAACTCAAAAACTTACTAAGATTTTTGCACTTGGCTTTCAAACTCGTCCTAAAAATTGGTAAGAACGCTGTATTTTTTAGTCCAAACATATCACTTATAAAAGCAAAATTTTGACAAAAATCAACTTCAAAATAAAAACCTGCGATTTTTTTTTAATTTTAACTTTAAAATTCTATTTTTCAAAAACTATACCTACACTTTAATCACTTGAATGAAAAAGTAAATTAAAGAATAGAGTATTAGCATTCTAAAAAGCTATAGCGGATCATGGGTATTCAAAATCACACTTCGCTTTCACCAAAAAATCACAATAAGTTTCAAAACAACACTCAATTCCTAGTGAAAATAATTAATATCACAAAACGACCTTTCTTGCCCCACTGTGCGACGACGCACAGTGCATCGATTGTATGGAGGTAGTGGACAAAAATCTATGTTTCAAAATTAAAGTAACTATGCACAAAAATTGGTTGGCAAATGTAAAAAGTAAGGGATTTTACTCAATTTGAGGAATTTTCATCAAGTCTTATTATTTCTGCAGTTATTTTCGTATTCTGAAAAAACGTCTTGCGGTGCTTCCATCATTTGTTGACCCAAATCCTAGCTTAAGCTTCTCGAAAATGAGACCCAATTTACCTTTGAGCAATTTAATCAAAAGATGAAGCATTTTCCAAGAAATTAAGAATGCTATTTGGAAGAATAAAAGAAGTTTTCAATCAGACTCCGTGGCGTCTCGCAAAACTACGTTCAAGTTTTTAAAAAGAAGTCATACTGTTTACACCAAATTGTTCTTAGTTGTAACCGGACAACTTTTAATTTTTAAATGATTCAATATAAATTCAATATTTATCAAAAGAAATCCTTTTTTCGATTTTTGTTTTATTTTTTATGGTCTGACCTTGCCCTACAAAAAGTCAAATATTTTGAAGGTTAGCAAGAAGTAGCACCAAAAGAAAACATTTTCTCAAAGCACAATAACAACAGAACATAATGACATGAAATATTTTGCTCACATTTTTTAAAAGCTTAACTTTATACAATTTGTAAGCCTTTCAGGTTCCTTGATTAAAACACCAGGTAACATGGACTATAATGACGCGGAACAAATAAACAAAGTCAAACAAAACTTCACACTTAACGAACATGACATGAATAATAATAATAATATATCATATAATAAAACGGCAAACATGTTTTTTGTGGTACACTTTTCTCCAAAAGTATTTAACCGATTTCGATAAATTTTATATGGTTGGAAAGCCACAGTTACGGAGATGTGCAGAATATACTTGAGACACGCATTTACACACTGTGGGTCATTTTTGTTTTTGCACTGTCGAACACTTTGCATATTACATAAAATAAAATTTAATTTAATAAATTTGCTTGAAAACACTGCCAATAATATAAATAATAAATAATAAATAAATTGGCACTCGAATTTCGAGAGCTGGGTCGACTATATGGTTAAAAAGACAAGTACAAATCAATGAGAAAATGATTCAAAGATTTGCAAAAATTACCAATCACAGCAAAAATATTTGAAAGACTATTTAAACAAATATCAATTAACAATATCTCAAAAAATTTGAACCGAAGAGGAAAAACTTCAATATATGCAATACATATATCAGATTAATAATAACATTGAAATTCTTAAAAAACGATTTGCAAGAAATAATTGAATCCAATTGGCTAAAGTTGATATAATATCCAAACATATTTTGAATCCGGATAAAAATGAAACCCTTAACATAAATTTCAATCATTCCCATGTTATTATGAACTATAATTTCATTCAATATATGAACAAACCTTGTACATCCATCGAACATACATTTTACTGTCCAAAAGAAGATCAGAGGAGTTTGTCTTCTAAAAGATGCATTCCAAAAATCATACAATATACTCGTAAGAAACCACTTGTGACTTCGCACTGTGGTCCGAAAAGGAAAATTTCGTGGCAAAAATACTAATTTCGATGTTTTATTTTTAAAGTTTTGTTTTTTATTTCTGATAGAAATATAAACGGAGCTTCAAAAACAGCAAACAAAAAAATTTTCCGCTAACTAGTTTGACTTATAGAGCTTTTCAAAGTTGGTCAATTTCGTTCTAGAGTTAAAAAAAAAAAACAGAAATAACTAACTTCTTTGTTTTCGTATTTGAAATTTTGGCATATTAAATGTAAAATATTAATTTTCTATAGTTTATTCTAGTTGTATTATTTGTGCGTAAATTTAAATTTTAATTAAAAAAAGAAATTTAATATTTTTAATAAATAAAACAAAAAACACCCTTTTTTAGCAGATTTTTTCGGTTTGAATAGAGCTACAAAAAAAAAATACTCGCGAGTTCGCGCGGAAAATTGACCATGATAGTTTACCCTAACTATTTCTTAAGCCATATGCAAAATTGTAGCTGCAACTATTTGCAACCTTCAGAGAAATTGTAATTTGTTTAAAAAAAATCGTGTTCCCAGTGCTGACCTTTTGGTCTTAAAAGCAAATTCCCTTATGGAAAATTTCAATTATTTTATTAATTAAAATAGTCGAGAACGTGAAATTTTCTTTTTAATTAAAAATCGTTTTATTACTACCTCGATTCTGACAAAAAAAAACCGCCCCATTCTACGCCCCTTTTTATACAAATGCCAATTATTATTACAAAAAATATAAAATATTGTTCACAAACTATTGATTACTTTATTGAACATTAAATTTTTTAATCCGCCCACTTTAACGACCCTCTTTGAATAAATTATTGTAAATATTTATTGATCTTATTCTAATAGTACCTAAACATAGATTAACTTGCCAAAAGAAAAGGATTAATAGCTTTATTGCCTACTCCATATACAAAGTTGAAAGAATTATTTAATTTTGGATTATTATTTTATGATCTAATAAAACAGGTAGGAATAATAATTTTCTTCCGATACCCCATATTGTTAAGCTTAAATTTCACAGGTAAAATAATCCTTGTGCATATACATTATGGAGGTTTATATAAACTATGACAATGGATATAAAGGGTGATTTTTTAAGAGCTTGAGAACTTTTAAAAAAAAAAAAACGCATAAAATTTGCAAAATCTCATCGATTCTTTATTTGAAACGTTAGATTGGTCCATGACATTTACTTTTTGAAGATAATTTCATTTAAATGTTGACCGCGGCTGCGTCTTAGGTGGTCCATTCGGAAAGTCCAATTTTGGGTAACTTTTTCGAGCATTTCGGCCGGAATAGCCCGAATTTCTTCGGAAATGTTGTCTTCCAAAGCTGGAATAGTTGCTGGCTTATTTGTGTAGACTTTAGACTTGACGTAGCCCCACAAAAAATAGTCTAAAGGCGTCAAATCGCATGATCTTGGTGGCCAACTTACCGGTCCATTCCTTGAGATGAATTGTTCTCCGAAGTTTTCCCTCAAAATGGCCATAGAATCGCGAGCTGTGTGGCATGTAGCGCCATCTTGTTGAAACCACATGTCAACCAAGTTCAGTTCTTCCATTTTTGGCAACAAAAAGTTTGTTAGCATTGAACGATAGCGATCGCCATTCACCGTAACGTTGCGTCCAACAGCATCTTTGAAAAAATACGGTCCAATGATTCCACCAGCGCACAGTGCGGTATTTTGATCAAAAACCTGGCCAAAAATATTTGGGCACATTTTTCACATCAAATAGGTACCAACTGACTAAAAAGTTATTTGGAAGTATAAATTTTCATTTTTTGGGTACAGTAAAACCCACTTAAGTGCTTACCCACTTACCTCGCGATTAGCCGAGAGAAAAAAAATTATTAAAAATCAAAGAAAGCACGTACAATACTCTGCTATAACTTTTTTTAAAGCTTATATTTCATTGTTTATTTTGTTTTTTGATGCAAGCTGTTTCATTAAATAGTTTTTGAGAAATTAAGTTTTAAAGATGAAATTTAGAAAAAAAAATAGTTTTTTAATTGATTTTTTATAAAGTTTTGCAATTTTTAGGACATTTTTTATTTTAATTTTCAATGGCCTAATAAATTTGTATTCAAATACTAAAAACCTTATTCCAATAAATATTATAGTTTCTAAAAAATTAGAAAAATACTGAAAGATACTTTTTTCCCAGAAAACCTCTTTTTTCAATTTTTTTTATGAGTGGATTTACAACCGGAAATTTTCTTAATGCAGGTAGCCAATTTAAAATACTTGCGACCCTTTTAATCCAAAATTTGAGAAGGGGATTAGTTTTAGTTGCATATTTTATGATTACAGGTCAATTACTCAATAAAAAGATTAATCTTTTTTGTCTTATATGCAAGTAGGTAATAAAAAAAGACCTGGAATAATTGAATTTTCTAGTTTATATTTTATTATTTATTCATCATCATAAACATCTTCAAAAACATCATCATCACCATCATCATCATTATTACCATCATCATCATAATCATCATCATCGTCATCATCATCATTGTTATTAACAGTCAAAAATTCGAAAGCCTCCTTTGAAAACGACTGTTTCTTGGTCTTACTTTTTGTCCTTAAACTACTGAGATAAGGGTCTGACGTCAATAGAAGCCGGTTAATCACATCCTCGTTGCATGCCGTCCTGGAGAATTTTCGTGAAAATTTTTCTCTGTATTGGCGGAAATGCTTATTTCTAGCTTCCGCGGCTTCTTCGGACAACTGACCGATTGGCAACAATGCATGGGATATGACACTAGCAGAATGAATTAAAATCTTATGCACTGTTGGAGACATAGGCTGCCATGGATATAAGCTAACATAATGTTTAGCAGTATCCATCGTGAATTTTTTAAGATCTATCTCATAACCAGAGGATATCACTTCTAATATAGTTTTGAATTTGTTAATTAATGATAAATCCACGCCTGTAATGGAAGCTGCTTCTTCTTGGCTATTGAAAAATCTACGAGAGGTGTTGCCGTCATTGGTGTTGCCAAACCCAGCTTTTGGAATGTCCACCAGTAAGCCCAATTTGTCGTGGAACTCTTTTTGTATCTGTCTCTTGGCCGCTTGAATTTTTTCCCGGCCACTTTTATCTGTAACGCGTCCCTTATGTACGTCCGCTTTAAGTTTGTACGAAAGATGCACCAGAAATTCGAAAAACCTAATCCTGGCGTGTAGTATTGATAGCCCAAATCTGAAAGTCTCTGGATTCTCTGGTTCTGTAGAAGACAAGTCGTTGAAACTTTTTGAAGTTTTTCCGCATATGTAACAACGTAATGTAGATGAAGTATTCGTAGCTGCATTACACACCTTTCCATCGACCATTGTTGGAAGCAGTACATGGTTGATGCTTATGTTGTCGATTACTTTTGTTGCTTGAAGATTTTGGGCCTGGTTTTCAATGTATGCGATTTCTTCATTGGTTATGTCCTTATTTTCTTTCAAATAACGAATCCGTATTGGTCGGCACCACCTCGGTGATGAAGAGTGGATATTTTGCCATATAATTTCACTCCCAGACTTGAGACGAAGAGGCACAAGGGAACTCAAAAATATATTTGCATCACTGTTGTCGTCATCTTCAAATTTCTGCTTGTATTGGCTTTGAGTAGATCCATCGCATCCCCACCTATATATTAGCTCTAAATCGGTTTCCCTGTTATCCAAGCACTGTGAGAGTTCTGGTTCCAAATATTTACATAATCGCGATATTGTGTGATCCACTAAATCTTGGAGCTTCACTTCGGCAACTGTCTCACTGACGCTTTTTGGTGGATAACATTCTTGTTTAGCTTTATACAAGTAGGTGTAGCACGGATATATATCTTTGTTGGCTTGATGAATCACTTCGTATTGACTTACAGTTAAATTGGCATCGACGAATATCCTCAAGGCGTTTTCAGGTGTGTGTTTCTTCGTTTTCAGTTCTTTACTGCCAATCGCAGCTGCTTTTCGGAACTTCATAGCCCTGGTTGGAGTTTTTGTCACAGTTTGAATCACTTTGGCTACATCATTATTTCCCGTCGCTCTTTGACTCATCTGTGCTGCGTATGTCAGTTCATCAACAGACACATTCCTTCGAAGTTCCACTGTTTTTCGACGTTTTGTTCGGTCACTTGATTCCACGAATTCTTTGCTTGGGCGACCTTTAGACCTTCCGGGAAGTATGCCAATAGGTATTATTATTTCTTCGCTAAGCCACTCTTCATTCTTATCCAAGAAACGGCTTTCTATTCTGTGGCAGAGTTGCCATCTTCGTTTATAATTTGGTTTGAACGCCTTGATAATGTTGAGAAGTTCATCTTCTTTCTCTGGGGGACAATTTGTTATATCCATAAGTTTTTTATCCAAATCTTCAAGTTTTTCGTCAAAACACCTTTGTGAGCTTCCTTTTACTAACTCGTGAAGCTGTTTTCTGGTCATAGCTAAGGTGGAATTAGAGTCATCTGGAATAATATAAAAATCTATTATTAAAGGTCGTTTTAAAGGGTTTTTTTCAAAGCCTCTGTTTTTTCTTAGGTGCAAACTTGTGCAAACTCTTGAAATGTAAGATTGTTCTACATATCCAGCAGTTTAATAAAATGTATGATAGACTATGTTGCGGCGTGTTGCGCTATTTCAAAAACACTAATGTTTGAAAAAAACAGCGAAAAAAGTGCAATTTTTTTAAGTGATTACTTCAACTCATCGATATGAAAAAGTTAAGATGGATATACAAATAAATTTTTGCTTAAAATACTATACATACCTTGATTAACGATATCCATATCAAATTTTTTCACTAAAATCACTTTTAAGACTGAAAAAAAACGCGCAAACAATACACTTTTTTTTAAAAACCGCAAAAAAAAATCGTGCTTACTCAACTAGTACTAGTTGCAACTGATGGTGTCGCGAACGGGGGTGACCAATTTATAGATAGACTTCACTAAAGAGTAGCCTGGTTATCTACCTGTTATCGGACACAAGCTTAATCCTGGGAGGTAAAATTTTTTTTTTGATTTATGGCCAGGTTTTTGATCAAAATACCGCACTGTGCAGCGTACAAACCACACCAAACAGTGCATTTTTCGGGATGCATGGGCAGTTCTTGAACGGCTTCTGGTTGCTCTTCACTCCAAATGCGGCAATTTTGCTTATTTACGTAGCCATTCAACCAGAAATGAGCCTCATCGCTGAACAAAATTTGTCGATAAAAAAGCGGATTTTCTGCCAACTTTTCTAGGGCCCATTCACTGAAAATTCGACGTTGTGGCAGATCGTTCGGCTTCAGTTCTTGCACGAGCTGTATTTTATACGGTTTTACACCAAGATCTTTGCGTAAAATCTTCCATGTGGTCGAATAACACAAACCCAATTGCTGCGAACGGCGACGAATCGACATTTCACGGTCTTCAGCAACACTCTCAGAAACAGACGCAATATTCTCTTCTGTACGCACTGTACGCATTCGTGTGGTTGGTTTAATGTCCAATAAAGTAAACTGAGTGCGAAACTTGGTCACAATCGCATTAATTGTTTGCTCACTTGGTCGATTATGTAGACCATAAATCGGACGTAAAGCGCGAAACACATTTCGAACCGAACACTGATTTTGGTAATAAAATTCAATGATTTGCAAGCGTTGCTCGTTAGTAAGTCTATTCATGATGAAATTTCAAAGCATACTGAGCATCTTTCTCTTTGACACCATGTCTGAAATCCCGCGTGATCTGTCAAATACTAATGCATGAAAATCCTAACCTCAAAAAAATCACCCGTTATGTTGTTAGTTTTCAAGAGGCTTTACTGACGAGTGGAGCTTGCAAATTAAATACCAATATGAATATTTCAAATAGAACAATTTTTGAACATTTTATCAATGTTTCGAATTCTGAAGAATTTGTAATTCTGATCCAAAACCAATACGAAGATATAAGTGACAACGATGAAACGAAAAAGAAACTCCAAAGATTATACGCATCATTTAAAAAAAATGGATTGACTGTTTTAGAGTTAAAACAAGATTTCTCTCAAAATATGAAGAATTTTTGAATGGAACATTTACAATCCAATGTAATGAAATTGAAGACAGTGATGTGCCAAATACATCAAGAGGAAGGCCTTCGAAATCCTTAGATACATGTTCAGTATATACCAAAAGGAGGAAACTATTGGAAACTACGGGCCATATTTCGACTGAAAATGTTTCCACAGCTCTGAGTATAAAATATAAAAAGGAACACGAAAAGATAAAAGCGGATATCACAAAAGCAGTTTCTGATGCAAGCCCATTGCGAGTGCAACGGATAAAGGAGAGTATTCCCACACCTCAAAGGGATCCAATAAAAAACGATGGTCCCACTGCGCTTGCCTTGTTCTTGGATATGGGGCTTTCGAAAGAAAAATATAATTTGATGAGAAAATCATTAAGAAGCCATTACGTTGATGTGTTTCCGAGCTACAATTTATTAATGGAAGCTAAAATACAAGCAACTCCATCAAATTTGATAGTAACAGAAACTTCTGTTGAAGTGAATCTCCAAGATTTGGTGGACCATACAGCAAAGAGGATTTTAAATAGTCTAGTCAATCAGGATCTTCTTTTACTTCCAACAAATCTTACTTTGATGAGCAAATGGGGATGCGATGGATCTTCCGGACAAAGTGCATATAAGCAAACAATAGTTTTCGAAGATGGCCAGGTAATATCTGATGCGAACATGTTCATGGCATCACTAGTTCCACTTCGTATAAAAGGTGAATCAACCGAATATTGAAAAAATCCAAGGCCGTCATCAGTTCACTTTTGCAGACCGATTCTTTTTAAATATGCAAAGGAGTCAAGTGATATTATTCAGACAACTGTCAGAAATATAAGGAACCAAATAGAAAATTTGAGGCCAACTGTAGTGACTGTTGCTGAAGAAAAAAATGTGATGGTTCGACATGAGTTTTTTCTAACCATGATAGACGGGAAAGTGTTAAATGAACTAACAAATACAAAATCAACATTGTCATGTTCAATTTGCAAAAGGACACAAAAAAAAATTTTCGAAAAGAAGACCATTCAGCCGAAGCAGATGAGAGGAACTACGAATTTGGAATTTCACCATTACACGCTAGAATAAGATGTATGGAGTTCGTTCTTAAACTAGCTTATGGACTATACCAAGAAGATGAGACAACCGACAAGAAGGAAGCCGAAAGAAGAAGAAAAGCGGATATTCAAAAGGAATTTAGGGAACAACTCGGGTTCATCATTGATACGCCAAAACAAGGATTCGTTAACACAAATGATGGAAACACTTCATGAAGATTTTTTGAAAATCCAGAAGTTACGTCAGCTATAACCCGAGTAGACAAGGATCTTATAAAGAAACTGCAAGTTATTTTAAATGCGCTGTCATTAATTAATTAATTAATTTTTTTACCACTAAAATACTTAATTAAGCATACAAAAAGTAGTTTGAAACTCATTTGTTTGTGCATGAAACAGTTTTTATTGATTCCTGAAAAATTCTAATTGAATGACTTATGATGTTTTTGAAATGACCGATTCATTTGTAAACTCTGTACCTAATTATTATTACAAATATCCTCAAGGCGTTTTCAGGTGTGTGTTTCTTCGTTTTCAGTTCTTTACTGCCAATCGCAGCTGCTTTTCGGAACTTCATAGCCCTGGTTGGAGTTTTTGTCACAGTTTGAATCACTTTGGCTACATCATTATTTCCCGTCGCTCTTTGACTCATCTGTGCTGCGTATGTCAGTTCATCAACAGACACATTCCTTCGAAGTTCCACTGTTTTTCGACGTTTTGTTCGGTCACTTGATTCCACGAATTCTTTGCTTGGGCGACCTTTAGACCTTCCGGGAAGTATGCCAATAGGTATTATTATTTCTTCGCTAAGCCACTCTTCATTCTTATCCAAGAAACGGCTTTCTATTCTGTGGCAGAGTTGCCATCTTCGTTTATAATTTGGTTTGAACGCCTTGATAATGTTGAGAAGTTCATCTTCTTTCTCTGGGGGACAATTTGTTATATCCATAAGTTTTTTATCCAAATCTTCAAGTTTTTCGTCAAAACACCTTTGTGAGCTTCCTTTTACTAACTCGTGAAGCTGTTTTCTGGTCATAGCTAAGGTGGAATTAGAGTCATCTGGAATAATATAAAAATCTATTATTAAAGGTCGTTTTAAAGGGTTTTTTTCAAAGCCTCTGTTTTTTCTTAGGTGCAAACTTGTGCAAACTCTTGAAATGTAAGATTGTTCTACATATCCAGCAGTTTAATAAAATGTATGATAGACTATGTTGCGGCGTGTTGCGCTATTTCAAAAACACTAATGTTTGAAAAAACAGCGAAAAAAGTGCAATTTTTTTAAGTGATTACTTCAACTCATCGATATGAAAAAGTTAAGATGGATATACAAATAAATTTTTGCTTAAAATACTATACATACCTTGATTAACGATATCCATATCAAATTTTTTCACTAAAATCACTTTTAAGACTGAAAAAAAACGCGCAAACAATACACTTTTTTTTAAAAACCGCAAAAAAAAATCGTGCTTACTCAACTAGTACTAGTTGCAACTGATGGTGTCGCGAACGGGGGTGACCAATTTATAGATAGACTTCACTAAAGAGTAGCCTGGTTATCTACCTGTTATCGGACACAAGCTTAATCCTGGGAGGTAAAATTTTTTTTTTGATTTATGGCCAGGTTTTTGATCAAAATACCGCACTGTGCAGCGTACAAACCACACCAAACAGTGCATTTTTCGGGATGCATGGGCAGTTCTTGAACGGCTTCTGGTTGCTCTTCACTCCAAATGCGGCAATTTTGCTTATTTACGAGCCATTCAACCAGAAATGAGCCTCATCGCTGAACAAAATTTGTCGATAAAAAAGCGGATTTTCTGCCAACTTTTCTAGGGCCCATTCACTGAAAATTCGACGTTGTGGCAGATCGTTCGGCTTCAGTTCTTGCACGAGCTGTATTTTATACGGTTTTACACCAAGATCTTTGCGTAAAATCTTCCATGTGGTCGAATAACACAAACCCAATTGCTGCGAACGGCGACGAATCGACATTTCACGGTCTTCAGCAACACTCTCAGAAACAGACGCAATATTCTCTTCTGTACGCACTGTACGCATTCGTGTGGTTGGTTTAATGTCCAATAAAGTAAACTGAGTGCGAAACTTGGTCACAATCGCATTAATTGTTTGCTCACTTGGTCGATTATGTAGACCATAAATCGGACGTAAAGCGCGAAACACATTTCGAACCGAACACTGATTTTGGTAATAAAATTCAATGATTTGCAAGCGTTGCTCGTTAGTAAGTCTATTCATGATGAAATTTCAAAGCATACTGAGCATCTTTCTCTTTGACACCATGTCTGAAATCCCGCGTGATCTGTCAAATACTAATGCATGAAAATCCTAACCTCAAAAAAATCACCCGTTATGTTGTTAGTTTTCAAGAGGCTTTACTGACGAGTGGAGCTTGCAAATTAAATACCAATATGAATATTTCAAATAGAACAATTTTTGAACATTTTATCAATGTTTCGAATTCTGAAGAATTTGTAATTCTGATCCAAAACCAATACGAAGATATAAGTGACAACGATGAAACGAAAAAGAAACTCCAAAGATTATACGCATCATTTAAAAAAAATGGATTGACTGTTTTAGAGTTAAAACAAGATTTCTCTCAAAATATGAAGAATTTTTGAATGGAACATTTACAATCCAATGTAATGAAATTGAAGACAGTGATGTGCCAAATACATCAAGAGGAAGGCCTTCGAAATCCTTAGATACATGTTCAGTATATACCAAAAGGAGGAAACTATTGGAAACTACGGGCCATATTTCGACTGAAAATGTTTCCACAGCTCTGAGTATAAAATATAAAAAGGAACACGAAAAGATAAAAGCGGATATCACAAAAGCAGTTTCTGATGCAAGCCCATTGCGAGTGCAACGGATAAAGGAGAGTATTCCCACACCTCAAAGGGATCCAATAAAAAACGATGGTCCCACTGCGCTTGCCTTGTTCTTGGATATGGGGCTTTCGAAAGAAAAATATAATTTGATGAGAAAATCATTAAGAAGCCATTACGTTGATGTGTTTCCGAGCTACAATTTATTAATGGAAGCTAAAATACAAGCAACTCCATCAAATTTGATAGTAACAGAAACTTCTGTTGAAGTGAATCTCCAAGATTTGGTGGACCATACAGCAAAGAGGATTTTAAATAGTCTAGTCAATCAGGATCTTCTTTTACTTCCAACAAATCTTACTTTGATGAGCAAATGGGGATGCGATGGATCTTCCGGACAAAGTGCATATAAGCAAACAATAGTTTTCGAAGATGGCCAGGTAATATCTGATGCGAACATGTTCATGGCATCACTAGTTCCACTTCGTATAAAAGGTGAATCAACCGAATATTGAAAAAATCCAAGGCCGTCATCAGTTCACTTTTGCAGACCGATTCTTTTTAAATATGCAAAGGAGTCAAGTGATATTATTCAGACAACTGTCAGAAATATAAGGAACCAAATAGAAAATTTGAGGCCAACTGTAGTGACTGTTGCTGAAGAAAAAAATGTGATGGTTCGACATGAGTTTTTTCTAACCATGATAGACGGGAAAGTGTTAAATGAACTAACAAATACAAAATCAACATTGTCATGTTCAATTTGCAAAAGGACACAAAAAAAAATTTTCGAAAAGAAGACCATTCAGCCGAAGCAGATGAGAGGAACTACGAATTTGGAATTTCACCATTACACGCTAGAATAAGATGTATGGAGTTCGTTCTTAAACTAGCTTATGGACTATACCAAGAAGATGAGACAACCGACAAGAAGGAAGCCAAAAGAAGAAGAAAAGCGGATATTCAAAAGGAATTTAGGGAACAACTCGGGTTCATCATTGATACGCCAAAACAAGGATTCGTTAACACAAATGATGGAAACACTTCATGAAGATTTTTTGAAAATCCAGAAGTTACGTCAGCTATAACCCGAGTAGACAAGGATCTTATAAAGAAACTGCAAGTTATTTTAAATGCGCTGTCATTAATTAATTAATTAATTTTTTTACCACTAAAATACTTAATTAAGCATACAAAAAGTAGTTTGAAACTCATTTGTTTGTGCATGAAACAGTTTTTATTGATTCCTGAAAAATTCTAATTGAATGACTTATGATGTTTTTGAAATGACCGATTCATTTGTAAACTCTGTACCTAATTATTATTACTTTAAAGATGAATAAAGCAATCTATCTAATCTAAATCTATATTATATCTGTAGAAGTATAGAGCCATCGTTCTCAACTTATTATCTCTTTCATGTGATATTAGTGTAATCGTATATTCTTCTCATCATCATCATCATCGGCTCGACAACCGGGTTCCGGTCCTGGCCTCTTTCAACAAGTCTCTCCACCTATCCCGGTCTCTAGCCGACGCCATCCAGTTGCGCACCCCAAGGCTTCGGGCGTCCTGGTCTACGCCATCTCTCCAGCGCAAGCATGGTCTACCACGCTGTCGTCTACCATAGAATGTACCACAAAGAACTTTCCGAGCAGGTTCCTCTTCGCTCATGCGAGCTAGGTGCCCTGCCCACCGGAGTCTACCGAGCTTAATTTTTGTCACGATATCTGCTTCTAGGTAGATTGCGTACAATTCATGATTGTACCGTCTCCGGAATCGTCCTTCCTCACATATGGGGCCAACAATTCTCCTTAAGACTTTTCTCTCGAACGCAGCTAAGAGGTCGGAGTGCCTTTTGCTAAGCACCCAAGTCTCGGATCCATATGTGAGTACTGGCAGGACCATGGTCCTGTACAGCAGCAGTTTTGAAGTTATGGTGAGATTTCTGGATTTGAAGAGCTTTGACAGACTATAGTAGGCTCTGTTGGATTTGAGAAGCCGCCCGCGTATTTCTTCTTCTATATTTTTATCGGCTGCTACTATTGACCCAAGGTATTTAAAGGATTGCACCACTTCAAATTCGTGCTCCGCTACCTTGATTGTTTGACCAACTGTTCCTCTCGCATTCGACGCCACCATGTACTTTGTTTTACCTTCACTAATGTGCAGCCCCAGATTTTGTGCCGCCTGCTCGATCTGGATAAAGGAATCGTGTACAGCTTGTTCGGTTCTTGCGATGATGTCAATGTCGTCTGCGTAAGCCAGTAACTGGCTGGACCTGTTGACGATGGTCCCTCTTGTTGCCGTGCCAGAGTCACGGATTGCTTTCTCCAACGCCAGGTTGAAGAGGAGGCAGGCCAAACCGTCCCCTTGTCGGAGTCCATTAAAGATTTTGATTGGTCTGGATAGCAATCCGGCTATTTTTACTTGGCTTGTTACGTCATGGTCAACCTACATAGTCGTGTCAATTTATTTGGGATGCCGAATTCTCTCATGGCTTTGTAAAGTTCTACCCTGGCTATGCTATCATAGGCGGCCTTTAAGTCTATAAACAGATGGTATGTTGGGATGTTAAATTCTAGACATTTTTCCATCGCCTGCCTAAGGGTAAAGATCTGATCAGTTGTTGATTTGCCTGGAATGAAACCACACCGATATTGTCCGATGACGGTTTTAGCGTATGGGGTTATCCGGTCTTGTAGGATAGAGGAGAGTATCTTATAGGCGGTACTCAACAACGTCATACCTCTATAATTGCTGCACGTTGTGACATCTCCCTTCTTATGTATGGGGCATATTATGCCTTTTCGCCAGTCTTCTGGCATTTCTTCCTGCTCCCATACGTGCACTATAATATCATGAATTGCTTGACGTAATGCTGGCCCGCCGTGATGAAATAATTCGGCTGGTATGCCATCGGCTCCCGGGGATTTGTTCTGTTTAAGCCGGCCTATAGCCTTCTCAACCTCTTCTATGCTTGGTGGCGGCAACATAGGGTATTCTTCTTGAAGTAGTGGAGCCTCCACTTCTGCAGTGAGCTGACCATTTAGCAATTCATTGAAGTACACTTCCCATCGCTCCAGTATTCTTTCAGGATCGGTGATCAGATTTCCCTCTCCGTCCTTGCAGTATGTGCAGCGTGGTGTGTACTGCGTCATGTTTCGGACGGATTGGTAGAACTTCCGCGCCTGGTGCGGACCTCGCTCTCGGCTGTTTTCTATTTCACAGATTAGGTTCTTCTCCCAGGCTGATTTCTTTTGTCTGTGAAGCCGTTTTTCTGTTCTTCTGAGCTCTTTATATTCCTCTTCGCGTGCCCGCGTTCTATGAGATTGTTGCATTGCTCGGTACGCAACATTCTTACGTTCAGTCGCTAGCTTGCATTCATCATCAAACCAGTCGTTTTGATTTTTACGACTGCTGCCTAAGATGGAGTTGGCAGTACTAATGACAGTATTTTTAAGACGTGTCCACTTTTCATTTACGCCCAGCATACTGGCTCCAGGACTTACTCTCCTAAGTCAGGTGTTTCTAGGGCGAGTCCTAACGCATTACCAAAGGTGTTACTGGTGTTTTCATTGCGCAGGGCAGCCGTGTTGATTCGAACCTGATCGGCGGATGCAATGCGTCTTCGCAAGGCAATCCGCCCTCGGAAAACCATACCAACAAGATAGTGATCCGAGTCGATATTGGCACCTCGGTACTTTCGTACCGTCATCAAGTTCGAGTAGTGGCGACGGTCTATCAACACGTGGTCTATTTGGTTACGAGTGACTCCGTCAGGTGATACCCAGGTGGCTTTGTAGCGGGAACCTGGTACTCGCAACGACCATGTTTTTCGATGCTGCCAATTCTAAGACTCGAAGTCCATTGTCATTAGTGTTCTCATGCAAACTATGGGTGCCTGCGTAATGCCTGAATACCGGCTCCCGACCTATTTTTGCGTTCAAATCCCCAAGGATGATTTTAACATCATACCTTGGACAGGCATTGAGGGCCCTCTCGACTTGTTCGTAGTAAGTCTCTTTTTCTTCGTCTGAGGACTCCTCCGTAGGTCCGTGAACGTTAATGAGGCTGATGTTCGTAAATTTGCCTCGCACGCGAAGGGTGCATAGCCTTTCGCTTATAGCGTTAAAGCCGATGATAGTAGACTTCATTTTTTCGCTGACTAGGAAGCCTACCCCGAGCACATGGTGTTTTGTATGACAGCTGTAGTATATGTCATATTCTTTCTTCTGTAAAACACCATTCCCTGTCCATCTGATTTCTTGAAGAGCTTGTTGACGCCAAAATACAAACTTTGGATTAAAGAATATGTATTAGAGAATATGTATTTAGAAATTAAATTGCCTACTTTTAGGCATTTCATACACTTAGATATAATTGAGTAAATAACATTAAAACTTAGTTATTAAGTTTAATGTTAGTTACTCAATCGTTAAGAAGCTTATCTCAGTTTTATCTTTCAAGCTGAGCTTTCACCACCGAGCAAGAGCTAGTCGGTCGGTGTGATGATGAATTGTACTTATTCTTAAGTTTAGTTTATTGATATTGTTTAAAAGGAATAGACCTAATAATAAAATTTGTAAAACAAAAAGGTAAAAGAAATTTGGTTGTTTTTTTTTGATATATTGGTACTGCAAGAGACTCTATCCACAGCACAGCACTTGGATTTTTTTGGAAAATACATATATCGCCAACCCATAGCGATTAGCCCGAAGCTGTCTACCCATAGCAGCCCCATAGATAAATACCCGTGACTGGGATTTAATAGAGGAATCCCCCAACATTATTTTTGGTCCAATCGAACCGGATAGGATTTTCTGGATTTAATTAAATTGATGCATTAATTGCATAATAATTGGAGAACCCATAACCCTAATCCAAGGTAGGTGCTGTGCACTTAGGAAAGATATTTTGGTGATTTTTTTCGGTGATTTTAATTAAAAAATAAAATTTGTGTGTAAAGAATCTTTAATTCAATTTAATCGCAATTTATTTTGTATTGAAAAGAAAAGTTGTGCATCGTTCGATGTGTAACTTAAAGCTTTTTTATTAAAAAAAATTAAGTGAAGCAAGATCTTTATGAAGTTGGTAAATTTGGGATAGTTTTTGATCGGAAGATTAAGGTACAGTTTCGCTACGGTTTTTTGATCGCGTGATTTTAATACGTTTCTGTTTTTTTTTCTTGGTGAACAAACCATACGGTATTTGAAATCCTGTTAATGATTATCGGTTCTTTAATTTAAAAGAAAACAGATTTTTCTGATTTTTAACAAAAATAATTAGTATTTGAAAACTTATTTTCTCTCTTTTTTTGAATTTTTATTGCATATTGTACATTTTTTTCTTCGTTCGAGATCCGTTTTAACTTTTCTTCTTAGTTCTTCGAAATGTCTGTTTCTGAAGATTTTTATTTGTGCGTTAAGCAAATAAATGAAACAATAGTTTTCGTGATGTACCAAATAGAGAAAATATGACATTTGGTATGTACAAAGTATGGAAAAAGGAATTCGAGGTTTTGTGGGAGAGTTTTCGTGTAATTTATACGAAATGTTTAAAAAACGAAGAAAAAACCTTAGACGATGCAAAATTATTGACAATTAAATCCAAATATACATCCGTTTCAACAAATTATTTCACTACAGTAGGTAGTATAATAGATGCGATTGAATTGAGTTCAAGCAACGAAACGAAACAAAATTTGGTGTTTCCTCAAAGGTCTGAGTCAGAGTTTGGAATAAGAGTTCCACCTTGCGACGCGGAATGTTTCGAAGGCGACTACAAATCCTGGCCTACTTTTCGTGACATGTTCACATCAATTTACGTTAATCACCCTCGATTAAGTGATGTTGAAAAGTTATTTCATTTACGCTTAAAAACAAAAAAGGAAGCTCATGACATTGTTGATAAGTTTCCTCTCACGGCAGATAATTTTAAACTTGCGTGGGATACACTAAGATCGCAGTACGAAAACAAACGAATCCTAATAAATACCCAGCTTAAAACACTTTTTTCTATACCTTCAATCGCAACTGAAAGCGGTTCAGCTTTGAGAAAACTCCACAGAACTGTATGTGATTGCTTAGGAATACTTTCAAGCTACAGTGTTAAAACCGACAATTGGGATCCGATTCTAGTTTTCTTAATTTCTCAGAAAATTCCGGAAAATACTTTGTTTCTTTTTGAACAAAGTCTTCCAAAAGAGAATGAAATTCCAACTTGGAAATTTTTAGAAGATTTTCTCGCTTCTAGATACAGAATTCTTGAATCTGTTGAAGAAATAAAACAAGGTCCCCGACAAAACGCTAAACAGTTATCAAATTCAAAATCGAACAAAATAAACTCTTTTCATATCGAACAAAAGAACTTTTGTTGTAAAATATGTAAGAGCAATCACCCTTTGCGATTATGCAAGAAATTTTTGGACATGGATGTCTCATCTCGTCGTAAGCTAGTACAAACCCAGAAGTACTGCTACAACTGTCTTGCACTTACACATTCGGTGTATGAGTGTAAAAGTAAAGTGTCTTGTGATCAATGTGGAAAAAGACACCACAGTTTACTACACTTCACCCATTTAAAACCCGTCTCTCACGACACAAGATCTCCTACTTTATATCAGGCTTCTTTAAGTAATACCTCAATACAGTCCACTTCGAAATTTCATCAACAACCAACGAAAGAAGTAGAAACAGATACTCCATCTGCTTCTCCAACGCTTCAAAGTTTTCTCGTTAACCAGAAAAGAAATATTTTATTAGCTACAGCTTTGGTTAAAATTACTGCTCACAACCAAACATTTCTCTTGAGAGCTTTAATCGACCCTGGTTCTGAAGCTACATATATCTTACAATCTGTAGTGAACCGATTTAAACTTTCCACCCGTTCGTCCAATGCATCTATTTGTGGCATTGGACAAGTTCATAGTGAATTTTCAACGAGTATGTGCCCCCTCATTCTCGAATCTCGCATCAACCCTGATGTACATATTTCTGTTTCAGCAGTTGTTTTGAAAAAGTTAACAGGTAATTTGCCATCCCAAACTATTGACGCATCAAACTTGGTTGAGCTCAAAGGTTTGCGGTTGGCAGATCCGAACTTTGATAAGCCTGCTTCAATAGATATATTGATCGGAGCAGATATTTACCCTCTTATCTTATGTGAAGGTGTTAAACGAGAAAAAGACTTGTGTCCAGTTGCTCAAAATACGGTTTTTGGATGGGTCCTTTCAGGACTTTGTGACAAAGGTACAACTAAACCAACCCTTCACACATTTTTTGGCAAAATTTGTTTAGAAAAACAAATACAGAAATTTTGGGAACTCGAAGAAGTTCAGGATATTAAACCCCTATCTAACGAAGATAAATTTTGTGAAAAATTATATAAACAGACGACAACTCGAAATGCAGATGGTCGTTATACAGTCAAACTTCCATTTAACCCTCACTTAAATATCTTGGATTTAGGTCTTTCAAAAGGTAGTGCAGTTTCGCAGTATCTGCGCCAAGAAAGGCGTCTACTTTGTGATATAAAGCTAAAAGAAGAGTATAACAAAGTTCTAAAGGAATATATCGTCGTCGTTCTATGAAAACTCCCTAAGTCCATTTTTTGTGTTTTGAGATATTTGCATTTAAACTTGGAAATTAATATAAAAAAATCCAAAAATTATCAGAATAGCACGATCTCAGGCTTCAATTGTAGAATGGGTTTGGATTAGCCATTGTGCAATAAAATTTTTTGCAAATAGTTTATCCGAAATGAATTAAATAAGAATTGAATCACATTTGTTTTTAAAATGGACTTAGGGAGTTTTCATAGAACGACGACGATATTTTGTTAAACCATATGACTCTTCTACCAAAATGCAGTTTGAATCTTTCTAAACCACACATTTATCTCCCGCATCACGCTGTGGTAAAACCGGATAGTGTGTCAACAAAAGTACGCGTTGTCTTTAATGCCAGCGCGTCTACAAGCAAAAGCGCGAGTCTAAACGACTTTTTATACTGCGGCCCTGCTCTCCAAAACGATTTGCAATCTATTTTGCTGAGATGGCGACAATATCCATACGTTTTCAATAGTGATATTGAAAAAATGTATCGTCAAATACATGTGCACCCCGATCATCACAGATTCCAACGAATAGTTTTTCGATCCTCAGATTCAGAATCAGATTTGGCTGATTTTGAAATAAATCGTGTTACGTTTGGAATCAACTGTGCTCCATATTTGGCTATCCGAACATTGCATCAGCTTGCTTCTGATGAAGGAAACAAGTACCCGTTAGCTAAAGATGTGGTACTTTCAGATTTTTACGTGGATGACGTTTTTTCGGGTGGTTTCAACTTGGATGTTGTTGTTCAAATTCAGGACCAGTTAAAAGCACTTCTATTATCGGGAGGGTTTTGCTTAAAGAAATGGACTGCAAACCACCCTCGCTTGTTGGAAAACATTCCTAGGGGGGATGTTTTAGACCAACACTTTCTAATGTTTGAAGAGTCTTCACATTCGAAAGTTCTAGGTGTAGGGTGGAATGCAAGGGAAGACTGTTTTTATATTCGATGTGAATTGTTTCCTCAACAAGATTCGCTTATCACAAAACGTGAACTATTTTCAAACATAGCAAAAATATATGACCCTAATGGTTGGTTAGCGCCAACAACAGTTGTATTAAAAATGTTAATGCAAGAGGTCTGGAAGGACAAATTAGATTGGGATACCCACATAAATTCTAATCATTTAAAAACTTGGCAAGAGTTTGTTAATTCTTTTAAAATTATAAAAGATATTAAAATCCAGAGATGGATTAACTATACCCCAGCGATGTGCATTGAAATCCATGGCTTCTGTGATGCATCGCTTCATGCATATGCAGCTGCCGCATATGCAAGGATTTCAGATTCATCTGGAAATAGTTTTTCTCACCTTCTTTGTTCAAAAACGAAAGTGGCACCCCTAAAGGCCATTTCGATTCCTCGGCTAGAACTTTGTGGAGCTGTTTTGCTAACAAAGTTAGTGAACGCTGTACTAAGTAGTCTACGCCTTAAAAACTGTCCCGTCTACCTTTGGACGGACTCAATGATTGTTTTATATTGGATTCATGATTGTCCATCTCGACTTGAAACTTTCGTCAGAAATAGGGTGTCCAAAATACAAACTGAAAGTCCTCCAAGTAGTATTTGGAAACATGTTCCCTCTGAACATAATCCTGCTGACATCGCTTCTCGAGGAGTTATGCCTCAAAATTTGAAAAATAATACCCAATGGTGGCATGGACCAAGTTGGTTGCTGTCTTCAAAGGAATTCTGGCCAGTAACAAACATTCAAAAGGATCCTAATTGGAATCTCAAAACAAAAAGAATTAAGAGCTTTGTTGTCAATACAAACCACAATTATGATGTCTTAAGTAGATTTTCATGTTTTGCGCGTGCCCTTAAAGTAATATCGTATCTGTTTAGGTTTATTAACTTAGCTTCTCGAAAAAGAAAAAGGTTTTATCCCTATAGATACTCTTCTATAAATTTAGCTCACCATGAAATAGTTTTTGTGAAAACTCGGCTAGTTATACTAGCACAACATCACTATTTCAGTGATGATTACAAAGCGCTTTATAATTCAAAACCGTTGAGTAAAAATAGCTCAATTTTATCTCTCAACCCTTCGCTAGCCTCTCAAAGAATTATGAGAGTAAATGGTCGTTTAGCAAATGCTGATTTGACCTATCAGGAAAAATTCCCCATTATACTTCCATATTCATGTCCTTTAGCAAAATTGTTGGTAGGATTTTTTCATAAAATTTCCCTTCACGGTGGCAACCAGCAAGTTCTGTATCTAATGCGTAAAGTATACTGGATTCCAAAACTAAAAAACTTGATAAAAACGTATATCAATGGTTGCGTTGTTTGTGTTTTGCACAAAAAGAAATTTCAAACCCAGCTTATGGGAACACTCCCACCTGAAAGAGTAAACTATTCTTTTCCGTTTACTCATGTCGGGCTAGATTTTGCTGGGCCCTTTGAATTAAAGGTTCAAAAGGGTCGTTTTTATCAAGCAATAAAAGGTTATGCATGTCTCTTTATTTGTCTTTGTACAAAAGCTGTACATTTAGAAGCAGTAGGAAGCCTGTCTACAGAGTCATTTTTAGCAGCTTTTGATAGATTTGTCGGTCGAAGAGGTGTTCCTCAACAACTTTTTTCCGATAATGGTACGAATTTTGTGGGTGCTAATCAAATACTTACAAAAGGAATTCGAAAGGCTTTGGCAAGTGCTACCTCAGAAGCTGAAAAATCATACCTACCAAAAGATTTAAAATGGAATTTTATTCCACCAGGTTCTCCTCATATGGGTGGCCTTTGGGAGGCCGGCATAAAGTCTTTTAAAAATCATTTTAAAAGAGTTGTTGGAAACTCCAAATTAACTTTTGAAGAGTTTTTAACATTACTTGTCAAAATTGAGTCGTGTTTGAACTCCCGCCCTATTTCTCCAATAAGTGAAAACCCTTTTGAGCCTCTTCCTTTAACTCCTGGTCATTTCTTGAAAGGTGCGCCCTTGCTTTCCTTACCCGAAAGTCAAGTTAGTGAAAGTACCACGGTTAAGAATTGGCAAAGAGTTCAACAAATTTTACACTCTTTTTCAAGAAGATGGAAGGAGGAATATTTGGCCGATCTTCAACGAAGAACAAAGTGGAAATATCCTACACGTAACATTGAAATCGGAGACATTGTCGTTGTGCGCAATGAAAAATTGCCCCCCACTGTATGGAGACTAGGAAGAATTGTGGCTGTTCATCCAGGAAAAGATGGAAAGGTTCGTGTAGCTACCGTTAAGACTCAACAAGGGGAGATTTTGCGCCCTATAGTAAAACTGTGTCTTTTGCCCATCGATCAGGAATTGTTTCAGGTTTATCATGCTTCAAAAAAGATAGAGTAGTATTTTTGCTAGTTTTCATTTTTCATTCGATTACGATATTCTATAGTTATTTTTATATATATTTTTAATGGTTCTAATGCACAGTACCCCTTTAAATTTACTTGAATTAACTTTAAATTATTTCCTATTAACATGTCTGAGTGAGTAAGGGCACTCTTTAATCAACCCTCACCGATGGATTTTACTAATAATTTTTTTTTCCTGAGTAGCGAATCGAGGCGCTTCTTTAATACAATACCTCCACCGTTGGATTTACGTTTTCAAAATCTTCATTTTTCAAGGATTTGACTCTTTGCATTCCTGCAAAGGGAGGCCGGGATGTTGACGCCAAAATACAAACTTTGGATTAAAGAATATGTATTAGAGAATATGTATTTAGAAATTAAATTGCCTACTTTTAGGCATTTCATACATTTAGATATAATTGAGTAAATAACATTAAAACTTAGTTATTAAGTTTAATGTTAGTTACTCAATCGTTAAGAAGCTTATCTCAGTTTTATCTTTCAAGCTGAGCTTTCACCACCGAGCAAGAGCTAGTCGGTCGGTGTGATGATGAATTGTACTTATTCTTAAGTTTACTTTATTGATATTGTTTAAAAGGAATAGACCTAATAATAAAATTTGTAAAACAAAAAGGTAAAAGAAATTTGGTTGTTTTTTTTTGATATATTGGTACTGCAAGAGACTCTATCCACAGCACAGCACTTGGATTTTTTTGGAAAATACATATATCGCCAACCCATAGCGATTAGCCCGAAGCTGTCTACCCATAGCAGCCCCATAGATAAATACCCGTGACTGGGATTTAATAGAGGAATCCCCCCAACAGAGCTGTTATGTCAGCTTTATACTTTGACAGGGCATCGGCTAGCTGCTGAGCAGCTCGAGCTCTATAGAGCGATCGTACGTTCCATAAGAAAATTCGTAAATCGTTATTCCTTTTTCCTTGCGTGGGTTGTCGGCGTGAGATCAGTCCGTTTCCGAGGCTTGTTGTCGGTCTCGTAATTCTTTTAGTTTTACGGGACAGGGAATTAACCTGTCGCCAACCTGAGGAACCAGCCTGATCATATTAGCCAAACCTTTTTTAAAAGGCTTGTTTCTAGCGGCCGCCGCGGAGAGGCTATGATCACACTTCCACCAGTCCCGAATAGTTACGGCACGTGCATGTTTTCGTATGCTACATGTTGTTCCCCCTATTCGTCTGATGGCTGACTCTCTCTCTCACTCATTCTAAATGTACAAGTTAGCACCCTGTACTTATGTTGAGAACTTTCCACAAAAAATTGTTTTCGCAAAAGTACAAATTCGGTAAACAGTTTACCGTTCAACAAAATCTTCAACCGAAAGTACCAAAAAGTGGTAAACAAGTTACCGTTGGCGATAATAAAGAAACCTGGTTCATCTGAAGCTGAGTGGAGGGAATCAAGTCAGTTCTTGATAGCGTTATCAAATATCAACAGACTACGTCTCTGTAGAGTTCTGTTAAATAAGTAATGTTATAAAAATTAAAAACATAAATAAGTTGTTCTCATTTATTGGCGCCCAACCTTAAGGCAACGTGAGTTTTTTGACTTTTGAAAAAATAAAAGATTAAAAAGATACTGTTGCCTAATTAATATGATCCCACCCAAAATTGCGTGTGCTTAAAAATTAAAACGATACAAAAAAGTATTAAAAAACGCAGCCCTGGCAGTGAAACCCTAATACCTATCAAGAAAATTAGTGTTAAAAAACAATATTGAATTATCAAATAAAAAATAAAGGCAGTTGAAAAGAAATAAAAAATAATTTGCAGAAAAAATTAAACAACCAATTGACATAAACAATTAAAAATAGTACATAGTACTACACGGAAATTATTATTTATTTTATGTGGTGTTTTTTTTTTCGGAAAATAAAATAGAAATACAAAACAGAAATAAAAAATAGGTTAACAAATTTATAAAAATAATTTATGGAACTTTAAAATTGAGTAAAGCTTATACTATTGATTATTACATATCCACCCAAGTTTTTTATGCTAAGATTATTTCTTTATTTGGATATTTTTCATTTATTATATTACATATACTATATTATTAACCTGCTTTATAATATTATCACATTGAATAATTTAATAAATTTAGAACTGTAAAGAAGAACTGTAAAATATATATATATATTTGTAAAAAATGGATGAAATGCAATTACGTGCAATAATAAAAGTTGCCGTTCAGACTGCAGTCGAACAAACGCAAAAATCTTCTGAGTCTCGAATCAGTGAACTAACGAATAGACTTACTTTTTTAGAAACCCCTTCAAATGTTGTAGAATATAAGGAGGTAACCATTAACCGTCAAGTAAAGTGTGAAGAGACATTAGATCTTGTGAAATCTCTTCCAGAGTTTCGCGGTAATCAGCTTAATTATGTCTCTTGGCGTCAAGCTGCATTTGCCGCCCACAAAATCTTTGAGGGATATGAAGGGAGTTCAAAATATTATCAGGCAGTAGCTTTAATAAGAAATAAAATTATAGGACCTGCTGATTCAGTATTATCATCCTTTAATACTGTTTTAAATTTTGATGCAATAATAAGTCGGTTAGATTTTACTTACGCTGACAAAAGGCCAATTTACTTAATCGAACAAGAAATGTCAACTTTGAAACAGGGAACATTGTCTATCGTTGAATTTTATGATACCGTGGAAAAGAAACTTACGTTAATTATTAATAAAACTATTATGTCGCATGAAGGCAAAACTAAATTAATCGCGTCTCTAAATCAAAAGTATAGGGAGGATGAGCTAAGAACATTTATTTCCGGGTTGCGAAAACCAATGTGCGACATTTTGTTTTCCTCGAGGCCTATAGATATGTCCACTGCATCAGCACTTGCTCGAGAATTAGAGGCCAATAAAACTCGTTATACATTTGCAAACTCTTTTTCTAACTACAGTGAACGGCAAAACAAAACAATAACACAACAAAGCTTTAAAAATGATTCATTCAATGCCCCTCATTTGAAACGTGAGATAGGCGCAAGTCCTAGAGTACAGCCAATGGAAATAGATCCTTCAACTTCACACTTTAGATCTCCGACTCAGAACCAAGTTAGTTCGTTTCAAAGACCATTCAATAATACCAACTTTTACAGTAGACCAGCGGTAAAAAGACCAGGACCTTGAAGCAAATATTACCGCAATAAGCCTTTTGTAAAAAAATAGCGAATCAATTCAACAGCCGATTTCGAAAATTCAAAGAATAAATAATTTAGTTCTTTGCATATGAGAATGTACGTGGAACAGAAATTGCAAAGAGAATATAAAAAATGCAAATTACACTTTTCAATTTGAACTTATCACTTATCAAATTTTATAGTTCTGAGGAACATAAAGTTTTGCAAATTGTCGAAAAAAAGGTTCGAGGCAGTATTAATAATAGTGTGTCTGACTTGGTTAGAACGGAAGTTGACTAATCTTCCTGATACTGTACTAAGATTAGTCAACTTCCGTTCTAACCAAGTCAGACACACTGTTATTAATACTGCCTCGAACCTTATAAGTATGGTTTTTACGTTGAGTGACGAAAGATTTCACACGGTCAACGAGAAAAAAGTAGTCAAAATCCTCAAAGAGAACCGCTATCCTCCAGCCATCATTCGTGGTCTGCTTTTAAAGCATAAATTGAAAACTACCCGTGACCAGAATATGGATCCAATAAATGGCTACTTCAAAAGTATTGTTTATGTTCCAAATTTGACTGAGAACTTTAAAGAAGTCGTCAACAAAAATCTAAAGGACGTTTGCTTGGCCTTCAAATCAAATAAAACCCTAAGTCACCTCTTTACAAAACTTAAAACAAAACCGTACAAACGAACAGATGTTATTTACAAAATTAATTGTAAGGGAAAACAAAACGAACCATGCAATTTGTGCTACATCGGAACCATGAAACAATTTCTTCGCCAACGCATTTCAAATCATAGATCTGACATAAAATCTAATAATCCCGCGAAGACAGCCCTGGCGAGTCACAGCATCGAAAACGGCCATTCTCCAGATTTTGAAGGTGTCAAACATTACACATAATGAGTAATAAAAACAACATGAACAGAAAACAAGACACACAAAACATTTCTGCCGTATATTGCTCATTTGTATCTTGAGTTTAAAAATAAGTTTCCTGGACTAAACTTCACTTGAAGTGTTCTTTTTTTCTCTTTTTTACTTGCGATATAGGTACTATAGGGCAAGTTCTGCATTTGGAAAAAAAATCGAACTCGAGATTTTGATCAAAGTTGACATTACGATGATAGCGAAGACAAAAAAAGTGGGTCCGACAATTCCGTCTGTCTGTCTGTATGTCTGTATGTCTGTACCTCGAACTACAGCCTAAACTACCCGAGGTATTTTCTTCAAACTCGGTAGTTAAGGGTCTTCGGTGATTCTCTAGAGGAGAAATTGAAATTTTTTTTTAGTTCCAAAACTAACGGTACCCCCCATACAGCCGTAATGCAAAATCTTATTTATCTCGAAAACGGCTCTAACGATTTTGATAAAAAAAAATTAGGTGTGATATTATGAACATGGGCTACATTTTGGTCAACAAAAATTTTGGGACAAAATGTTATTAGGGGTACCTGTCATTGAACGTTTTTTTTGATTTTCGAATTTCTCACCAACGGCTCTAACGATTTTAACCAAAATTTTTATGCAGGAGCTGCTTTGCATTTAAAAAAATATAGACTAAAAAATTTTCGAAAAAATAGTTTTTGGATTTTTAAAAAAATAATACATAGTTTTTTTTGAAAATTCAATATCTTGTAAGCCGATACACGATTAAATTTTTAAATTACGTTTTAAAATGTATAAATACTAACAATTTGCATATCAATTTTTTTTATAAAAATTTTAAGGAAAATTTAGTACACAAAAAACATGTTTCAGTGTGTATGTATGTCTGTACCTCTCACTACAGCCTAAATTACTGGACCTATTTCTTTCAATCTCGGTAGTTAAGAGTCTTCGGTGATTCCCTAGAGGAGAAATTGAAATTTTTTTTTTAGCTCCAAAACTAAGGGTACCCCCCATAAACCCGTAATGCAAAATCTTATTTATCTCGAAAACGGCTCAAACGATTTTGATAAAAAAAATTAAGTGTGATATTATGGACATGGACTACATTTTGGTCAAACAAAATTTTGGGGCAAAATGTGATTAGGGGTACCTGCCATAGACCCGTTTTTTGATTTTCGACTTTCTCATTAACGGCTCTAAGGATTTTAACCCAAAATTTTTAGCAGGAGTCCTCTTAAGTTTAAAATAATATTGTATATAAAAATATTCGAAAAAACATTTATTGGGTTTAAAAAAAAAAAAATTTAAATCAATATCTTCAAAACCTATGAACGATTATTTTTTGAAATTATTTCCTAAAACCAATATTATTAAATACTTAAAATTCGCATCCCACATTTTTTTCTTGAAAAATTTTAGAGAAATTTCTTATATAAAAATTTTATTTAATAATAAAACTATTTTTTAAAGTTTATTTGCATAAATTCATACTTTTCCGGAAACCAGACGGAAATTTTATGCATTTGAACATTATTATCTCATTAAATCCATGTTTTATATTTATAAAATGTATCTTAAATTCCAAAGTACTTTTACATAAGAGCAAGTTCGTGCGATCCAGTCGTGCATTTTATTTTCTTTAATTTTGTTGGTTTTTTAACAATCATTTATATTTTATGTTAAAAAACAAATTGCTTACAAGCAAGTGAGTTTATTTTATTGTTTTAATTGTTACTCTTGAGCTAACTGATGTGTTTTCTCTGTATATTTGTGTTAATAAAGTTACCCTGAAGAAGGCAGCAAACCCTGTCGAAACGTCGGAAAAGTCAATGTAACATAGTTGTTTCATTGCCAATATTACAGTGACCAAAAAAGCCGAAGGAAGGATTTCAAATCGATTCCACTCAACTTACATAATGATGATAGCTATTCCGATGGAGTGAATGATTATAATACATATTTGCAAAATTTTAATTAATCACCCGTATTCTGAATCTCGTATTTATGACTCGTATTCGACTATAGTCGTATGTTGGCATTCCAGGAGTCGTACATTCGACTTCACTTGTAATAATATCAGGAAACGCCAAACATCGCATACGACTATTCATATTTTATCGTTATTCCGAATCTCGTATTCGATTTACTTGAAGTCGTATTTGTGTACTTTATTACTCGTGTTCAGTTTTCTAAACGAGACTTGTTTTTTTTTTCGATAAAAATGGACAAAAAGTTAATGTAAGTACATTGGTACCTCTTGGCACAATGGTTAGTGCGTGAAACTGTCATGCGGAAGGTCTGGAGTTCGATTCTCAGCCGCAGCAAAAAGTTTTTCAGCAGTGTACTGCCTCTTGCAAGGAATTGACAAATCCTCTAAGAGTATATATCTTGTCTTTGAAAGTGCTGCACTTTAGCCGATCGGAATCGGCAGAAAATTGTAGGATCCCTCCGTTCTTGGTAACACGCACACAAGAATGGTTGAGAATTGTAAGTCATTATAGGTCCTGGTTCACTTCGAACTGTTGCACCACCAAATTTTTTAAATTACATTTTTTATTGGTTTATTTATTTGGACTCAATGTTATTAACGCGTTCATTTTTAATAAAATAATAAATCGTTCTCAATTTGAAGCATTTGTTTGTGCATTGGAAGAAAATTTGGAGGTAGCAAGAGGCCACAGGAAGAGTGGAAAACTCAAAGCAAAGATTTAACAGTTTTGGGCGGACCTTTCGATAAAAATAAATAGCCTTGGGTCACCCATCCGAAATGGTCCAACTTGTCTTAAAGTAAAAACTATTTAACAAATTGTAATACATGCCTCTTTAGGTCTGCAATGATCAAAAGTATTTAGTTAAAGCAGAAACTGCATCACAATAAGCAGCAATTTAAAGGCACATCGGTGGTGAAATTACAACCACATGCTAGAGCTAATTTGAGAAGTGCATTGCTAACATTTTAAATTTAAATTGTTAATCCCCAAGGATCAAACATTGGAGTTTTTCAGCCTCCTCCTTTTGTCGACACGATAAATGCTGAAGATGAAACTGACATAGTCCAAGAATATAACGAGGATTCACAAGCCAGTAACACCGCTCGTAAAAACAAAAAACAAAAAGAAAAAACAAATAAAATAGAAGAAGAGCTACTTCAAATCAATGGAGCTCATCAGAATTTTATTATAAATAAAATAATTTGATTGAAAAAAAACAACAAATGACTTTTCCAATTCAAATTTATTAATTTTGACAATTACCTATGGGCGACAATATACGTTGTTTTTTTAAGCTTCTCGTACGCAACGTATACGACTTGAAGAATAACGATTTTGATACGAAACGAGTTCGACTACGAGTACGAGACAAAATACGACTTGTGGAATATGGGTGAATATCTTTTCTAATCTGAGTGTTGTACTTAAAGTTATACACATTGGGTGGTATGAAGAAAGCTTTATCTCAGTCTCAAATCTCACTTTTTTGAGCAATTGCTAGCTTTTGTATGCAGAATAATTCTGAGAAAAATCTGTCAAAAAAGAGATCGATCTCATTTAAGAGATCTATCTCATTTTAGAGATTTCCGTATGCAGAAAAAAAAAACAAAATCTCATTCTAATGCGATAAAGCTATTAAAATGTTGAGCCTGGAAATTAGTTATCTCAGGAAGTACAATGGCTGGATACATTAATATTTTTGATCCCTTTAAACCACCAAGGAACTATAAAACTCCTTATAGGCTCACCCCATCCCATGTTGAAGCCTTAAAAAATAATTTTTCTACAAATAATGAGGAAATTCGGGAAAGTTGATGAGCAATTAAACCGGAATACTGGTTTCCAAAGTGGAATTGTCGAAGATTTCAGCATCAAGAGTAATTGTAGAAGTTGCACACAAAATAGTAAATAAAAAAAGAGGATTCGAATAAATTTTAGAGAAAGTGTTACGGTAAAATTTTCCGTAACAAGAATCATTCTTTCGGTTTCCTATCCTAGTTCCTTTTTTTAATGACTTTCTTAAAACAGGTGTTTCTTTCAACTTACTGAGAGAGAGAAGGGCAGCCATGGTCCATCAGCCATCGGTTCACTCCCTCATTAACTTGAAGAAACAAAATATCAGCATATTCAATTTTAAAACTAAAAGCTAATGGAAAATAGGCGGGCGGTCTGTTCAAGTCTTTTTACTAGTGACAGTTGGTCACAGAGACAGACGGGCGGACTGTGTAAACTTGCACAAAAAGTAACATTGGTGAAATTTTGTTCCCAAATGTTGAAGTCACTCCTTGTGAGAATGGCTGCGTGCCCAACCTAAAACATATTTTTATGTATGTAAAAGATGGAACGTTAACGGCTAGTCCCTATACATTCCCCAAATCTGCGCAAAAACCCAACGAATCAAGTAAATTCGCGATGTAGAGAATTACCACCAACTTCCTCTTAATAGTAGTTTATAAATTATATAATGTTTATCCTAAAGTGGGCTTTAGGTCAATTTTTGTTAATATTTTGTTTTGTTTTTTTTATGTTGTGACGTTTCGGATGTGGTTACACCCTTCTTCAGACCTATTTATTAATTGAAAAATAATTTAAAACATATATACATTAGACTGGGCCAAAAAAATTGACTATTTTTTTTTTTTGAAAGATATATCGAGAATATCATTCAGAATGACAAAAAAAAATTTTCGTAAAAGTTTGAGCCCTTAATATCAATTTTAAGAGGGCTATCATCGCTAATTTTGATTTTTAGTCATAATTTCATGTTTTGCGTCAACTTTTATTGCTAAAAGCTCTGCCTGGAACACGCTACAGTGATTGGGAAGACGAAAAGATAGACAAAGATTTAATCTTTCGGAGTATACGCCTCCACCGACCCCGTCATCGGTTTTAGATCCATCTGTATAGAAATGAATTGCTTCGTCTATCAAAAGCGACTCATTTTCCCAAAAAGACTTGGAAGGGATGGATACTTGAAAATTTTTATCAAATTTTGGATGAGGGGTGGTGTAATCGACGTTACTAGGTAGAGTACTGAACGAGTTCAGTATAGTAGAGTGACCAATATCATTATTGATCCACTGCGAGGAGGCTTTAAGTCGAATGGCTGTGTTAGCGGCCGATTGTTTGCTAAAAATATCTAGCGGTATGAGATGAAAAAGAACATCAAGTGCAGCAGACGGAGTTGAGCGGAGAGCTCCACCCATGATTAAACAGGCTGTTCGTTGGACTTTGCTGAGCTTATCGCGGTTTGTTGCTGTTTCCAGCGCAGTCCACCATACTGTCACACCATATGTAAGTATCGGTCTAATGACTGAGATGTATAGCCAGTGTGTAATATGAGTTTGTAGACCCCATTTATTACCTACGGCTTTTTTGCAAGAGAAAAGAGCTATGTTGGCTTTGTTAACTCTCTCTTGGATATTGGCCTTCCAGCTTAATTTCTTGTCCAAAATAAGACCCAGATATTTTGCTTTGTCTGAGAATTTAAGCGGTATACCTTTGATGAGGGGAGGGTCTATGTGTGGGATTTTATATTTCCTGGTAAATAGGACAAGTTTAGTTTTGTGGGGGTTGACACCGAGTCCACATTGATCTGACAAGGTAGTAAGCTTGTTTAGAGCATTTTGTAGGAGTTCTTTCAGAGTGTAAGGATGCTTACCAGATATCGCTATCGCAACATCGTCCGCATAGGCAATCACCCTGTGCCCCTCCCCTTCAAGAATCACTAGTAGTTTATTTACGACTAGATTCCAAAGGAGAGGAGAGAGGACGCCGCCTACTAAATATATAAAATAAATATAAAATTGTAATTTAGAATTTTCATTGTCGGGTCGATAATTTCGTTTCAAAATTCAATTCAAATTCGTTTTCTTGGGTTTTTGTTACCGAAAAATTCCGATATTGAGGGACGCGTGACCGTTTTCTTAACACCGTTTGTGCTTTCGGGACCGAGTGTTAACGGTCTATCTTGTTAATTTCATTTTTTGTTCTGTTCTAATTATTTAAAAGATCTTGGATTTTAGCCCTACTTAATGGCAAGGTTTCCCAAGTAATTCAATAAAATTTTTTAATTCCCATTCGGAATTATAAATTTAAATCTTTTATTTAAAATATCTTTCACCGTCGCACTATGGGACCAAATAGTGCAAACCATCTCAAAAATCCATAACTTTTTCGTATTTCAAATTTTTTTTTTTTTTAAATTTTGCACACTTAAATTTGTATAACCAAGAATTTAAAATAATAAAACGTTTTAAATAGAAATATATTATTTTATTTTTTTTTAATAAAATAAAATAACAAATTTGTAGATTTTGTTTAATTTATATGGGAAAAATTTGTTGGATCAAGAATTATTGCAACAATTTGGATGAAATTTGTAGTTTTTTCTTTTACCGGTGAAAACATTTGAAAGTAGTTTTTGTAAAATCCGCCCACTACCACGCCCATATTTTTCAGATTTTTGTTATTTTCTTATTTTTAGTGAACAGGAAGCCGAAAATTTGTATTTGAGGTTTTTTAAACTTAAGACATCGCATGTATATTTTTTCTGCCCACTTTCCCGCCTACTTTCACTCCCCTTTTTTTTATTTTCAGCTTAAAGTTCATTAAGAGCAGGCATTTTTTAAATTAAGTTTTATATGTAAAAATGAGTTTATATGAAAAGTGTTATTTATTTTTAGTAAAATCCGTGTACTGCCACGCCCCTTTTTGATATATGAAAGTTTGAAGCCCTTAAGACAAAAAAAAGGAATTCGAAAGTACACCTTATTACTAGGTATGTATATTAATTAATGTCTAAAAGTTCTTTAGCCTCGTCAAACAATTCTTTGGTAACATTTTTTGTTCTTGGTTTTCTCAGACTAGATATACATAATGTATAAGGATCAGATGTATATAATAAAGTAGCTGATCTTGAACATTTCCTTGCAAATAAATTCTCTCATTTTAGTTTTTACTTGCGATATAGGTACTATAGGGCAAGTTCTGCATTTGGAAAAAAAATCGAACTCGAGATTTTGATCAAAGTTGACATTACGATGATAGCGAAGACGAATAAAGTGGGTCCGGCAATTCCGTCTGTATGTTTGTATGTCTGTATGCCTGTATGTCTGTACCTCGAACTACAGCCTAAACTACCCGAGGTATTTTCTTCAAACTCGGTAGTTAAGGGTCTTCGGTGATTCTCTAGAGGAGAAATTGAAATTTTTTTTTAGCTCCAAAACTAACAGTACCCCCCATACAGCCGTAATGCAAAATCTTATTTATCTCGAAAACGGCTCTAACGATTTTGATAAAAAAAAATTAGGTGTGATATTATGAACATGGGCTACATTTTGGTCAACAAAAATTTTGGGGCAAAATGTTATTAGGGGTACCTGCCATAGACCCGTTTTTTTTTTTATTTTCGACTTTCTCATTAACGGCTCTAAGGATTTTAACCCAACATTTTCAGCAGGAATCCCCTTAAGTTTAAAATAATATTGTATATAAAAATATTTGTTGGATTTAAAAAAAAAAAATTTAAATCAATATCTTCAAAACCTATGAACGATTATTATTTTTTGAAATTATTTCCTAACATCAATATTATTTAATACTTAAAATTCACATGCCACATTTTTTCTTGAAAAATTTAAGAGAAATTTCTTATGTACATAGATATATAAAAAATTTATTTAATAATAAAACGATTTTTTAAAGTTTATTTGCAAAAATTCATACTTTTCCGGAAACCAGACGGCAATTTTATGCATTTGAACATTTTTATCTCATTAAATCCATGTTTTATATTTATAAAATGTATCTTAAATTCCAAAGTACTGTTACATAAGAGCAAGTTCGTGCGATCCAGTGCATTTCATTTTTTTAAATTAATCCGAATCCTTCAAACGCTTTATTGAGAATAAAAGCTTAGTAATCATCTTATTACATTATCTATGAATTTTGCCTCTTGATTGATTAATGTTACAACAACAATTTGGCTGTCCTACGCCAACTCTATCACCTTTTAGACTCTTTTTTCATGCTTTTGTTGTTGCTTTTAGTATTGTTTACGATTCAGTTTCCATATTGTATGTAGTTCTCTTTTAAGTGAACTGTTAACTTTTTGTCTTCTTCTGTTTTGTTATTTATACCTATGTACCTACATTTGTATTATATGCAACATACCCCACAAACACCCTCCCTACCTCAAATGCTTGGCATTTTTTTATTCAATTATGATTTTTTACTTGCGATAGTTTTAATATAAATATGAGTAAGGAAGTTTAAAATTGGAAAAGAAAAAATATTTTATTCTAAAAATAAAATTTTGAATTTTATTAATATTGGAAATAACTGATAAAACTTATAAATTTTGTGGAAACATAGTCACTTATATGATATTTATGAAAATGTGTTGCACACGTTTTAACAGTTATATTTTTTAAATTTTGACAAAAAATAACATTTTTACTTGCGATATACACTGCCGCTCATCTGAATAGGTTCATTGTTTTTCGTAACTTGCTGTAAGACTCTCTGCATATATGTATATGGCAATGACACGTCTGTGTTATGTATGTAATGAAAGAGCATTATTTTGCCCTCAGTTTTGGAGAAAAAAATTTCCCTTTAAGCTTACCGTTATTCTCACACGCTAGCTAAACTTAATTCATTAAGAAAAACTAACGTTTTTTTTGGCTCATCTGAATAGGTTCAAAAGCAAAAAAATCATTTTTAATTGATGTGCACGGGTGATATGTACTGAAAGTTAAGTTTTTTGGTAAATCGAATATAGTTTTAAACCATTTAACAAGGAAAATGGGTCGCGGAAAATTTTTAAACGCGAAGAAAAAGGCAAAATAAAAGCATTTCGTGAATTAGGGCTAACCCAAAGAAAAATCGTAGAAAAAAAGGAAAGAAGCCAAAATTAAATGGGTAAATATTTGCGGAACATCGAAAATTACGGGAAAAATATGAAAGTTGGAACTTAAAAGGCTAAATCAATGACTAATAGACCCGCAATCACAACAACTGCTTCTAATTCGCATGATTTCGCATCAAAAATTAGACTCAAAACTGGTGTTAAGTGTAGTTTGTTGACGGTGAAACGCGGTATTAAGAGTACTAAACATTTGAAAAGGAAAAAAATACCGAAAAAAAGACATTTGAACGAAAAACGTAAAGAAAATCGGCTCCAATTTTGCAAAAAATATAGTCGTAGAAATCGGAGTGGAGGCGAGTTATATTTTCAGATGAAAAAAATACAACTTAGAGGGCCCAGATGGCTACAACTATTACTTTCATGACCCTCGTAAAGAAGAACATTATATAAGCCGTCTGCATAGCTGGTGAAGGCAGTGTCATGGTGTGGGGATTAATTTCACATTATGAAACCTTTGAGCTGCAAATTCTTAAATCGCGAATGAATGTCAATGTGTACAAAGGAGTGCTGGAAAAGGTCTTCCCACAATTCCCTGATCTTTTAGGACCAATACCATTGTCATTCCAGCATCATAATGCCCCTATCCATACAGCGAGGTCGGTAAAACAATGGAGCGAGAACCAAAATGTAGAGGTGTTGGTATGGCCTCCATACTCACATGACCTTAACATAATTGAAAATATTTGGGGACTTCTTTCCCGTAAGGTGTATGAGTCGGGGAGACAATATGAAGACAAGTTGTCCTTAATCGAGGGAATTAAGAAAGCGTGGGCAGAGATTTCGCTGCAATATCTTGAAAAACTGTATGACTCCATTCCAAATCCAATTTTCGAAACAATTTTAAAAAAATGTGGCAATACACATTATTAATATGAATTATTATGTCCCTACCTATTTAATGTGCAAAATTAATCATTTAATTACAGTTATTTTTCTTGTTTTCTTCCTGTTTTTGCTTTTGAACCTATTCAGATGAGCCAAAAAAAACGTTGGTGTTTCTTAATGAATTAAGTTTAGCTAGCGTGTGAGAATAACGGTAAGCTTAAAGAGAAAATTTTTTCTCCCAAACTAAGGGCAAAACAATGCTCTTTCATTACATACATAACACCGACGTGTCATTGCCATATATATGCAGAGAGTCTTACAGTAAGTAACGAAAAACAGTGAACCTATTCAGATGAGCGGCAGTGTAGGTACTATAGGGCAAGTTCTGCATTTGGAAAAAAATCGAACTCGAGATTTTGATCAAAGTTTACATTACGATGATAGCGAAGACAAAAAAGTGGGTCCGACAATTCCGTCTGTCTGTATGTCTGTACCTCGAACTACAGCCTAAACTACCGGAGGTATTTTCTTCAAACTCGATAGTTAAGGGTCTTTGGTGATTCCCTAGAGGAGAAATTAAAATTTTTTTTTAGCTCTAAAACTAACGGTACCCCCCATACACCCGTAATGCAAAATCTTATTTATCTCGAAAACGGCTCTAACGATTTTGATAAAAAAAATTAATTCTGATATTATGGACATGGACTATATTTTGGTCAAAAAAAATTTGGGGGGAAATGTTATTAGGGGTACCTGTCATAGAACGGTTTTTTTGATTTTCGACTTTCTCATTAACGGCTCTAAGGATTTTAACCTAAAATTTTTAGCAGGAGTCCCCTTAAGTTTAAAATAATATTGTACAGTTAATCACAGCTTATTTGACCCACTGATGAAATATAATTAGGATTATTAAAATAATCTAAGATTTATTACCCAATAAATGAAACGGCGACCAGTTCCTTTGATGATAGAATTGAGAAGAAGGTTTATTACTTACATAATCATTGACAGTTGGTTTTGACATTTAACAAAAGCTTTTTCTTTTACAAGTGTTATACATAAGAAAAGATAAAGTGTTCAGTGTTAATAGATTAATATAAATGGAACACTAAAATTATAAGATGGTAATGAATTTTTAATAACAGCCTCACTAGTGTTTCATTTAAATATAATAAATTCAAAAAAAAAAAACGTTTCATATTAATTCAATAAGAAATTCAAAAAAAAAGGGATTAAAAAACAAATAATTATTCAAAGAGTCCAAAAAATTTAATAAATTTGTTAAGCCTGGAACTGTTAACCGCCTTGGTCAAAATGTCCGCTACCATTTCATTTGTTGCTTTGTATTGAAGGATTAATTTGATTTCGCCTTCGATGTCTTGGTATAAGTGTTCTTCTATGAAATATTTGCGGACATCAATATGCTTAGTCCTTGCATGGTAGTTTCGATTTCTTGCCAAACTTATCGCCCCCTGGTTGTCGCAAAACAAAAGAATAGTCTTTGATGCTTCCAAAAAAATTTCGCTTTCGAAGCGCTTTAACCAAAGTGCCTCTTGGATTGCTGCGACCATCGACATGAACTCTGCCTCGGTCGAAGACAAAGCGATCGTTGGTTGTCGTCGAGTAGTCCACGAAATCGCTGCGCCTTGCGAAAGAAAAACGTACCCAGTTGTTGATCGACGTTTGTCCAAGTCGCCCGCCCAATCTGCATCACAATAACCAATTACCTCAATATCTTCCTTCGGTTGAAAGTAGTCCACGAAAGTTCAATTTAAAACCAAGTGTACCCTTCAAGTAACGCAGCACTCTCTTCACTGCCACCCAGTGTGCTCGACCATAATTGTTGTTATATCGACTGAGTACACTTACAGCGTGACAAATGTCTGGTCGACTAATTTGTGCAGCATACATAATGCACCCTATCGCCTCTTGATAAGGAATTTTTACCATCTCTTGTCGCTCAACATCTGTTTTTGGACATTGTTCTTCGGACAGCTTTTGATTAGGGTCCATTGGTGTGTTGACTGGATGGCAGTCTTCCATGTTGAAGCGCTTGATAAAAGTGGATATGTAATGTCGCTGATCGATTGAAATAGAACCATCCGGATGCCGAGTGATATTCATCCCCAACAGTGACTTAGCCTCACCTAGGTCTTTCATCTTAAAATGTCTTGACAGCTCGTTTTTCAACTTCGTGCACATCGTTTCATTGCTTGAAAAAATCATGATGTCATCTACCCATACTGCCAGGATTATAGTATTTTGGTTTGAGTGCTTAAAATAGATACACTGATCTATTGACGAGCGCTGAAATTTAAGAGCTTGAACTAAAACTTCATTTAGTTTGCTGTTCCACACACGACTTGACTGCTTCAAACCATATAAAGCTCTCTTCAAACGACAAACCTTTGCTGTTTTATCGCCGAACCCTTCCGGTTGGATCATATAAATTTCTTCCTTCAACTCACCTTGAAGGAAAGCGGTCACCGCATCCATTTGGTGAATAATCATTTTGTGTTTAGCCGCCATGGCCAGCAAAAAACGAATAGAACAATAACGAGCAACTGGAGAGTAAGTCTCGTCGTAATCTATACCTTTCACTTGGCTATATCCTTTTATAACAAGTCTAGCCTTGTAACGCTCAATCGAACCAGTAGCATTGCGCTTCACTTTAAATACCCACTTGCTATCAATTGCCTTTCGTCCCGCTGGCAGATCACACAGCTCCCAAGTTTCATTAGCTACTAACGAATCGTATTCAGCTTTCATTGCCATCTTCCACGCCTCACTCTCTTCGCATTGCCTTGCTTGTTGATAAGACTTTGGTTCACATACGTCTTGCGTAGCTGCTGCTAACATCGCATATAAACTGAAAGAATTCCGAGTATCATCAGTTTGACTTGGGTTCTCGTTTTCATAGGTACTCATAGAGCACTGCAGCGTTGACGTCTCACTAGCAGCAACATCAAAATCAGTTTCAGAAACAATATTTGGGAAATCCTCCCCCACAATCGCCTCACTGAATTCATCGCTATTGTCGCTGATTTCTAAAATGGGTTCATCTTGAGGCTCCATAACAACAATTGAACTCTCATTAGCTTCATCGTTTAAAGAAACATATGACGAGTTTAAATTATGTATGCCACCCCCACTGAACTCGTCATCACTTGGCTCACTCAAGTCGTCATCGCTGGCCTCACTCAAGTCGTCATCAGATTCACTCTTTGCACTAGAATCGCTTTCATGAATCTCTCTTTCTTGAGCTTTATCTCGCGTAGGTGCCTTTCGTTTAGAAACAGATCGATTTGTTCTGAGTTTAGATTGAGTTACCTGTTTTTCGCCCGATTCAATAAAAGTGACATCCCTGCTCACAATCACTTTTCTCGCCTGATTGTCATACAGCCGGTAAGCTTTGCTTTGCTCGCTGTATCCGATCAAAACACACTCAATTGCTCTCGGCGCTAGTTTGTCTCGTTGAACTTTTGGTATATGAGCCAAAGCCTTGCAACCAAAAATTCGCAGCATGGACAAGTCTGGTTTTCGCCTGGTCCATCTCTCCTCCGGTGTCTCATCTATCATACCACGACATGGAATGTGATTTATCAAAAAGGCTGCTGTTGTCGCTGCTTCTGCCCAAAAGCTTTCACTTAATTTGCTATCAAAAAGCATGCACCGAACTTCCTCCAGTATAGTTCGATTCATGCGTTCGGCCACACCGTTTTGTTCTGGAGTGTGAGGCACGGTTTTTTGATGAAGAATGCCATTTTTTAATGTAAACGCTTTGAACTGTTTGTTGCAGTATTCAGTGCCACCGTCAGTGCGAATAGTTTTAATTTTACATCCTTGTAGGTTTTCGACAAAACGAGTGAAGTTTTCAAAGATTCCAAATACCTCATTCTTCTTTTTCATAGGGTATAAGAATACCTGGCGGCTGTAGTCGTCAATAAACGTAACAAAATATTTAGCTCCACCAAGAGACCGCGTAGGCATAAATGCGACATCACTGTGCACTAGCTCTAGAACACTTGTTGCTCGATGTTCACTTATCTCAAAAGGGCCACGTGTCTGCTTGCCTTTGACACAAATTACACATTTGTTGTCGTCGTTGCTTTGCGAAAATTCCATTCCGGTCACTGCATTCTTTATTTTTATTAAATTCGCATTGCATGTGTGACCCAATCGACGGTGCCATATGTTTTTGTCGGCTGCTAGCATTGCAGTCGCTGATTGAGTTGTGGAGCAATTTAATCTATATAGATCATCAACAAGAGGTGCAGTAGCAATCAATGATTTTGATGAATCATATATTCTGCAACTTTCGTTGTCAAAAACTATGGTGTTGCCATGCTTAGCCATTTGGCTAACGGACAAAAGATTGGCACAGATGTTTGGAATGTGCAATACATCTTTCACAGTCACATTATAGTCAGAACGATCAGAACTGATTGACAATTTTATGTCACCAGCGCATTCAACAGCGAGGTGGGAATTGTTTCCCACAATTATTTTATTTTGTGTCGGTTCGCGCACATTAATTAGATTTTCGTCAGTCATAATCATATGCGCGGAGGCCCCAGAATCAATGAACCATTCTTGTGATGATCTGGATTGAGCCATAAACGAACAAAATAATAATCTTTCGTCTTTGTTTTTCTTCTTGGGGCACTTGTTCGCAAAATGTCCTTCTTCTTCGCATATATAACATGTGACTGATTTCTGAGACCTGCGGTTAGATTTTTTTTTAACTATTACTGAAGCGTTTTTTTGCATACAATGCTGTCTCCATCGCGTCAGCATCATTGGGCATAACTTCTTGGAGAAGACGATTTTGGACGAAATCTGTGGTAAGCTTTGCGGTTGAGTTTTCAATAGCCATTACCATTGGCCGAAAGTCATCTGGCAAACCTGCTAGCATTAGCGCTGCTACCACCTCATCACCAATTTCCAAACCAGCCTTCTTAACCTTTGTGGCCATAAGTACCATTTTGTGAACGTAGTCCTCCATAGACGAGCAGTCTACTCTCTGGAGACCTACCAATTGTTTCAATAAATCGACCTTGCGACCTATGCCAGTGTCATCAAATATGGAACAAATAGAGTCCCATGCTTGTTTTGCAGTTGTGGCCTTTTCTGTGTAAGTGTAAAGAGCCGGGGAAAGTAGCAAATTAAGCATTTGAATAGCAAGAAAGTTCTTATCTGCATCTGTTTCAGTGCCATCGAAACATTTCCAGTGACCTTTGGTGGCTAGATAAGCCTTTGCTTCCACCTTCCACTCATCATAATTTTTCCGGCCTTCCAACTTCTTTGGTTTACCCATTGCAAGAGAACAAAAAATAGCGAGACTTCCAAAACGTCTACCACGTCTACAACGTCTACTCAATATTTGCAGATTGCAGCCAAAAAACCAAAACTTGTGTCGAAATATAGTAACTATCGTCTTAACAATTATTCAAAAGCGTAAGAGGGCCCATAACCTGATGAAATATAATTAGGATTATTAAAATAATCTAAGATTTATTACCCAATAAATGAAAAGGCGACCAGTTCCTTTGATGATAGAATTGAGAAGAAGGTTTATTACTTACATAATCATTGACAGTTGGTTTTGACATTTAACAAAAGCTTTTTCTTTTACAAGTGTTATACATAAGAAAAGATAAAGTGTTCAGTGTTAATAGATTAATATAAATGGAACACTAAAATTATAAGATGGTAATGAATTTTTAATAACACCCACCCTTTACTCAAAACTTTAAAAGAGAATTAGGCCTATTCGGCGAGATCTTTTATTCTTCTATTCTGTTATTCTGCTATGAATTTCCATACAAATGTTTGAGCTGTCAACAAATCTTTTATGAATTTTAATTTTGGTATTCAGCACGCTAAAATCTGTTATAAAATCTGCTAAGAAAACTTTTATGAACTGTCAAACGTTCGAACATAGAAAAAATCTTTTACGAATAGCATTTTTGGTATTCAGCATGCCAAAATCTGTTATGAAATCTGTTAAAAATCATAAAAGAATAAAAGACAAACTTCTGTGACTTTTATCATAAAAGATTTCAATACATACACAGATACGAGTATATCAATGAAAAATTGATATATCATCGTCGTCCATTGTGCAATACAATATTTTGCACATATGGCTGATCTGGAATGAATTAAATAAGAATTAAATTACATTTTTGTCAAGAATGGACGTTTCATAGAACGACGACGATATGTTTTTTATTTCGTCAACAAAATCTTTGTAAAATGAGACAAATGAAAGAAAATATATTTACACACATACGAGTATTATATAAACATATGTATATGTAAGTAGAGTAGAGGACACCAATAATGTGTAAGAGAAGAGATTACTTTTTTGTTCGTCATCCATTTTAATTTTGTCAGATGAATTATTTTATTTAATCACAGCTGATTATGATAGCAGATTTAGTTCAGTTTCATAACAGATTTCGTTTTTGAAGTTGCATAACAGACTTTTATAAAAGTTCGAGCCCCTGAATACCAATTATAAAAGATCTTTTAAGATGGAAATCTTTTACGATTCATAACAGAAAATCCATAGCAGAATAACAGATGTTGCAGAATAGGCCTAAATATCTCTTCAACGAAGCAAGTAATCAACAAAATAAAAACGCGGAAATGTTAATTAAGTTTTTAACTAAAACATAACAACTTCATTTATTTATTTTTAATTAAAATTAGAAAACAAAATAACAAAAACAAATTAAAATCAGTATTTCAGGGTCACAGCTTATTTGACCCATTTTAAAAATCAAGTAAAATTATTATTTATTAATACAAAGACACATTTTGCATAATTTTAGTATTTGGTATGTCCTTCCTTTTGTTTTATAACTGCCTTAAGCCGATTTTTATAAGAATCCCCCAGTTTTTTTGTCGTTTCCACAGGTATTCTTGCCCATTCTTCAACTAAAGCCGTCTTTTGGTCATTTTTGTTAGAAATATGGCACTCGCGTATTTTTGTGTCCAAAATTGACGATGACATTCAAATCAGGACTCTATGCTGGCGGTTTCATGACGTAAGGGCAGTTATAAATTAGCCAAGTTTGAATAATGCCCCATGTATGTTTCGGATCATTGTCTTAATAAAATCGAAATGTATCCTTTATGCCTAGTTTTTCTGCGCTTTGGAGCAAATTATTTTTGAGAATATTGAGGTACACTAATTTGTCCATGGTACTCTCAATAAATTGCAGCTTGCCGACTCCAGCTGCAGACATGCAGGCCCATACCATGACATGCCCTCCTACATGCTTCACTGTTGCTCTTAAGTTTTTATCTTGAAGCTCTGTATTCGGTTTTCGCCACACATAAGACCGGCCGTCGGATCCAAATATATTAAATTTGGATTCATCCGCGAATATAACACACTTCCAGAACATGGAATCCTTTGTTAAATGCTCCTTTGTAAACTGAGAACTGCTAATTCGATTTTTTTTTATTGATAAAAGGTTTCTTGCGTGCTACTCTTCCATGCAAATCATTATCTTTATGGATCCGGCGAATGGTTTCGGGGCAACAAGGTTTTCCATGGGTATTCGCCATCTCACTAGCCAGTTTTGGTGCCGATAGCTTTGGATTTTGCTTTACTCTTTGCACAATATATCGTTTATCCGATGCACTAAATATTTTGTTCGGAGGTTTTGTTCCTTTATTTTCAATTCGATTCTCGAATACAAAACGGTGGATAATAGCTTTGACCGTGCCATCTGGTATGTTAACAATTTCGGCTATTTTTCGCCGAGAAAGTCCATTTTTATGATGATGAAGCACTATTTCACGCTGTTCGACTGTTGTTCGTTTTCCCATCTTCGTAACACCTATTGCTTTTGCGAAAAATTACTAAAACTGATAATTCTATTTGAATATAGAACAAATAAGAGAAAGAAGCAAAAACCACCGTTATCTCGATATTTTTTCTAAGGCAGGTGATCTCTAAACACAGTGGGTCAAATAAGCTGTGGTACTAGAAAATGTAATTATTTCTTTTTTTTTAAGTTAAACATGGTGTTTTAAAATAATTTTTTTGTTGAAAAATTTTAGAGAAATTTCTTATATAAAAAATTTATTTAATAATAAAACGATTTTTAAGGTTTATTTGCATAAATTCATACTTTTCCGGAAACCAGACGGCAATTTTATGCATTTGAACATTATTATCTCATTAAATCCATGTTTTATATTTATAAAATGTATCTTAAATTCCAAAGTACTTTTACATAAGAGCATGTTCGTGCGATCCAGTCGTGCATTTTATTTTTTTTAATTTTGAGCTAAAAGTAATAAAATAATGGTCTAAAACTTTTTGGAATACACATTTATGTGTATCAATAAAGGTACCACATTTTTGCCAAATTTTAATTTTTTTCATCACTTAACAATAAAGTTTAAGAATACGAATTTTTATTCTAAAAACTTATTTTTCTTTCTCATCATACGTTTTTTCTTCTTAAACAAAAATGCATGAAAATGTGAAAGTTTTTATTTTTTCTTCCAAATTTAGAATATTTTTAGAATACTAAACAGCCATTAACTAAACGGAGGCAGCCGGAGCTAACAGAGAAAACTTCAATTGAAAACAAAAAAATGAAAAAGATACTGCACCTTATTAATTTTTTTTCATTAATTTACTGATGAACTTAATTAAAAAAAAATATCTGTTTTGTAAAGAAGAGGGCTTGGGCTTTTCAAAAAGGTATAATACTTATACATTCTGTCCAGAAAAATACGAAGTAATTGACTTCAAACTCTCTCTTCTCATAATTCTAAAAAATAAAAATATCGAAATTTTCATTTTTAACGGTAATTTTAGGTACCTAGAACAAAAGTTAGATACAAAAAATTTACTGTGTTTGGAAGAACCCTATTTCTAGTATATAATCCCATCATTAGATTTTTCAAATTACGAAATTCACCAAAACCATTTTTGAGATGGATTTCATCATTTGGTCCCATAGTGCGTCGGTTCCGCTCCAAAAGTTTGTAATTTCCTTATAAAACAAAAATTACTGGCGCCCTTTTTCATTTTTCAGCTACGCCTCTGCGTTATTTGAAAATAAATTTATCATCGCTTTTGTTTATCTTCAATAAATAATCACCATCAAAATAATAATTCGTGAACCCACCCACTGAGCCTAGTCGTGGTGGTAGCATACATTGTTGCTACCAGTTACAATTCTTTTGTCGGTAGTTTGACAGTTCAATATCGCTTTCTTTCAGTTCCATTTAACTACATTTTTATTGTTCGGTCGCGTCGTGTGTCTTTTCGCCATTTCCGTTGATTATTTAATTATAATAATCTAAGTTAAATTTCGCGAATTAAAATTGTAACAAAAGAGAAATGAAATTGCGCTACTTTTGTTAAACCAAAACCGTTAACTTTGTTCAATATATTTTGTACACAGAAAACCTAGCGAAAAAAAAAATATGAAGAGGAACTTCAATTTCACATGATGCAAGTTTTTCTCCCAAGAGTTTTAATTTCTTTGTCAAAACTAAATTGTGCTTAAGCAAAACATCGGGGTGAGAAGGTTATCTGTTTAATCTATCTCGATTGAACTTCTCATTCAACATTTTTATATTTTCTTTTTTGAGTGTTAGCATTCAAAATTTGCGTTGCGCTTGCAACGGAATTAGATGGTTGGTCTGGACCAGTGTTTTTTAAACTGTGGGTGGGGAGAGATCCTTAAGGGGTCGCGGTCGCAAGCCGGTAAGATTAATAAACAAAAGTCCTGTGCTAAAAAAATTAAATAAAACAAAAAAATTTTAAGTGCGACAAATGCCCCTTTTTATTTTTCAATAAACGTTGAAATCCTGGATTAGTTTTTAACACTTTTAAGATTAAATCATTTTCCAAATTTAGTCTGTTTCGTTTTTTAGTTTTAATGTCAAACATGGAAGAGAATGTGACTTCACACAGGTATGAAGTGGCGAATGGCAGTAACAACTTCAAAGCCTCGTTTGCCAGCTCAGGATACTCTCCTCTTCTCTTATTCCAGAAATTGTCAATCGTTTTCAAATTGAATTCCATTCTCAGTATACCATCTGCAGCTAAATTGAAAAGATTTTCTTTCATCTTTACCGGTGGTAGATTGGCGAGTTTGACTGACATTATACAAAACAGGATTTAATGCCCATCTTTGTCCATCTCCACTTTCAGAATCCAGTTCCGGAAAGTAACTTTAAAGTTTCTTCTCTAAATTATGCAAACTCTGTACCATGAGATGAATATGGGAAAAGATTTTAAAATTACTTTTTACTTGCTTTTAGAAAAATTTGAACCCGAGATTTTCATCAATTGATATTACAAAACGAAAAAGTAGATATTCCGTCTGTCTGCAGATCTGTACCTCAATCTGCAGCCTCCACGAGAGATTGAAATGTTTTTTTTATACAAACATTATGAAATATAATTTTTATTTCGAGAACGGCTCTAATGTTTTTTTATAAAAAAAATTATGATCAGACCATAACAACAACATTTTAGTCAAAAATGATCCTTTTTTTGATCTTCTTCTCATTTTCTCATTTCATTTCATTTCTTCTCATTTTCTCATTTCTGACTCTACCGATTTCGATCAAAATTTTTATTTCGGACTTTCTTTGATTTTGAAATAATATTTTATACAAAATATTTTTTCCTTAAATGTATTATTAAATACTTAAAATATTGTCAATGCATTTCTTTCAATTTCAAAATAAAATTTTTTTATAAAGAATTAATTTATTAATAAAACTTTCTTTTATAAAGAATAACATTAAAATTACTTTAAATCAATATAATTTAATTTAAAAAAAACACACGAAATGCTTGTTTTAATGCTTTTAAAATCACTCATTTTTGTATGTTTATTGTGTTGACATAATTTTTATTTGTAACTCTCGTGCTAAATACCTACTACCTAGAGTGAAATAGAGAAAAAGAAGTAGATTTGGGCTTTTTTTGTAAAATTGAAGTAGGTTGAAACAGAGATTTGTAAAATGAAGTAGATTTCAGTATTTTGTTGATTGTGAGAAGTAGGAAGAAGATTTCAATATATTTTGAAAAAAAGAAGTAGATCTACTTCAAATGAAGTAAGGTGGTACCACTACTCGGCATGCTACTTGATTGCTAGCTAACAATGGTTTCTCATTGGCACTCGATAACTAAAACAAATTTTAAAACAAAGATAATCTATCAAAACAGTAAATCAAAATTACAATCCATATGTATGTAGCAAAATAGATCAAAAATATGGAAAGAAGTGTAGGTATTTTTCGCGAATTAAAGTCGGTCAGTACATGTACATACCCTTTTACCTATGTACATATGTATGTATGTATTTAGATCGCGAATACGTTCAAACAAAAACAGATATTATTTTTGATCCAAAAATAATAAAGGGCATTCAAATAAGACTTATTTTCCTTACCTGAACCACAATACATACTTTGTTGCTGGTTAAGGGATTACAATTTTCGTTCGAAAAATTCTAACGGCTTATCTGCTTCTTTGGAATGTTTAGTTGAGAGATGTCGCATAAGCTTTGATGGTTTCATACTTTCGGCAGATAAGACTTCACAACAAAGAACACATTGAGGCTTATTATTTAAGGTTTTTTTTTTTTTTTTTTAGTTGCTTCCTCCGCCTCCAATTACACCCCGGATATGCAAGGCTGCAACGGTCTTTTGAGAAACTTGTCCATTATCCCTCGTAAGCAACACAACACAACATTTAATTTTTAAATAAGTACTTACTCTCAGTTGAAAAAGATTAAATGACAATTCTGATGCGCACTTAAGAATTCAAAAAAAAAAATGAAAATTACTGCAAAGCCTGCTACATTTTTTTTGGCAATACGGGAGAAAATTTCATCGCGAATAAGTAAAATCTTGTGTAAATAAACCGGGCCTGGAAGGGGTTTAGTGTATGTAGCTTTTTAAATAACTGACACATTATAATGGGGGGTCGCTAAGATTTTGTTACTAGCAAAGGGGTCGCGTACTCAAAAAGTTTGAAAAACACTGGTCTGGACTAATGGCTACACTAACTATACGTGTACAAACTGTTCTAATGAAGTAATAATAAATGTGCTCTAAAAAATATTTTCTGACCTACAAGTGTATTAAGTACAGGATTTGGATTTTGTGAGTTTCCATCTCTATTAAAAAAATCCCATTGTACTTTTTCCTATGATTTTAGTTTCATTATTCTGTTACCTGTTTTATTTTTGTCACGCTTTCTTTGAATGTTTTTAATATTAGGTATTTTCTTAGCAATTTGCTGCACGGCTATTGTTTTTCCAATTCTTTGCGCACTCAGATTTAAAAGCTAATAAAACATTATTATTCTTTTTTGTTTACTTCCGGAATTTGACTTTTTCTTATGAGCATAATATTTTTCTTTTAAAAGTTCACAAAAAAGCTATTGGTATCCTTAGATTTTTTAAAGGGGCTATTACTGTCACTTTCACTTGATGAAGACATTTCTCAAATGAACGTTTTCTTTTTGAGACTGTGACATAAAATGAGACAAGTTGCATACCAAATTGAGATTTGTCTTATTCAAAAGCTTAATCTCACTATCTGGAGCTCATTCTCATGAGACTGAGCAAATGGTTTCTGCATACCACCCATTAATGTTTAAACGTTTTCGTATTCGTCTGTTGAGTCTTGGTTAAAGAAAGAAATCTTTATTGAAATATTTGATAACGGGTGGCCGTGGCGCGATGGTTGTGTGCTCGCCTGTCAACCTTATTATCACAGGTTCGATCCCTGCCGTCGTCTATGTCTTCTTTAATTCCATTAAAACCTTCTAAAACTGTCATCAATGGGTTGCTGGTTTACTCATTACATGCTGTTTAGGCATAACACTAACAACATGTGATTGAGTTAAACTAGTATGCCCAACAAGGATGAATACGAATAAAAAATAATGCGAATTATAAGGGACATAGAAATAAGACACGGCAGTTCTCCGCTTTAGTTCAGCCGCCATCCCTGAAGATAAAAAATCTGAGACAACCACCTTCAGTCTCAACATCGTGCCACACATCTTTCCTATCCTTCTTTTTCTTCCGTTAATTCACGCCCGCGCTGTGTTGAAACATTTAAAGGGTAATCATAATCCCTCGAGCGCGAGTAAATTATATAAAAAAAAAAATATTTTCTTGCATGTGGCTACAATCCTAATAGAGAGTATAGATTAGATTAATTGTTTGAATTCTTGAGAGCTTATAGTTGTGATTACATTTTTTTCTTGCTTTGTGGTGATTTTAATGTTAATCACTTGGATGATAGTTTGGTCTCAAGAAAGTTCTTTGATGAGTGCCATTGCTCTGGATTAGACATTGTTAATCAATCTGCACCAATTCATTTTAGACCAAATTATATGCCGAGCTTAATTGAGGCATTGAGAGCAGAAGTAGCGTAACCCCAATATGCACTTATTGAGTAAATCACGGTTTAAAAAGTTAACGAAAAAGAAATGTTTGTTATTAGCTTCCTAATTAAAATAATAGTTAATAAACTTTAATTATGGCATAACGAGTGGGATATCTTATATTTAAGACCTTAATCTTCTCTTTAAATTATTAATTACTGGATTTTATGTGGGTTACACCACTACTGCTTCTTGGATACTGGAATAAATTTTAAAAAGAAAGTTGGTTACACCAATAATTTACCAAGAATTTACGGAAGAAAGACGATCAGTTAAAGAGACTCTTCTGTGTTTCAAAGAGACCCGATCATGAGGAGTTGATGAACTCGTAAGTGCAACTCTTGTATCAACGGAGGTGGAAAGTCGTTTTTTATCATCATTAACTTTGGGTAATCTCTGGGCACGAGTAGTACCACGAATACTGCGACTTGCATTCAATTTCGATGTATTAGCGTTAGATGTTTTTGCGAGTGCACTCTGAGGAACAGAATTATTGAGAGAGTTATTTAATAACGTTGAAAGTTCTCTCATCTTTTTAACACAATTTTGCAGTGGAATATTAATACACATTTCACATTTAAAGAATAAGTTCTTATAAAAGTCGTGGTAATTCGGTAGGATAAAATTAAGTAACTCGAATAAGTCTTTTTTTTTTTGTTTCACTTACGGCATTCCCTTTTGGAAACAATAGTTCGAGATCTGTGATGAGTGCAGATGTTCTCTTTTTCAAAATCACAGTATCAAAAAGCACGTTATTACTGTGCTTGCAAGAAATATTGAAAGGTGTCTCTTTCAGAAATCTTAGCCATAGAATTTTAAGCTATTCTACCTTCCCTTTATTTACATTCATTATCAAAAAGTCATACTTATTACAAGAATCCTCTTTATTAGAGCATGGAGTGAAAGGTTAAAATCACAATTAAAAGTCTGCCGGAATACGTACTCTGAAACAGGACTGGTGTGAGATTCTTACATTTGAACATTTTAGATATGTTAAGGTCAGGGGATAAGAATTTTCTCTCCAACTTATGAGGGGTGTAAATGCGATTGCTAACACCAGACAAGAACCAAAGACCACACAACATTGACAATTATGTTTTGCATAGCGTACTATGATTGTCATAAATGTGTTTTAAATCTACTCATTTCAAATTGCACTAGCACAGAAGTGGGGTAAGTGGGTTACACCATTTCTGCTCTAGGAAAAGTTCCGTGCAGAAACAATGTTTCAGCATTTTTGTATTGATTTATAAGCAAATATAAGTTCCGTCACTTCTACGTTGGAAGAAAATTTATTTTTGACCATTGTGGATTATTAAGTCAAAATTGAAACAAATGAGGGTTACGCCACTTCTGCTCTCAATGCCTCAATTGATGTATGATGCTTAGTTTCTAATCTACTCGTAGATTTGATTATTTTTTTAAACTATTGTTCTACTCCCTGCATACCTTGCTGCCACGTCTTGCTTTTTGTTACCCTAAATATTAATTTCAACACACCATCTTTTTAATAATTATAACTCTATTGATGAAATATTGCTTTTTCAGGATTTAGCTCAGTTGCCATTTAATTATGATTTATATTCCTAATATCGAGGTTAAATTTATATTTTTTCAAAATACTATTCTTGATCTTTTTAACATGCATGTCCCTTTGAAGGTTGTTCGAACTAAAAATCCACCATGGCTTAATGCTCATATTAAGCTGCTAATAAAGCAAAGAAACAGGTGCTATACACGCTGGAGAAGTTATAGATCCAGTAATAACTGGGATATGTACAAAGAGTATAATAGCAGTAATAACTGGGATATGTACAAAGAGCATCGTAATTTTGTAACGGTTGGAAAAAGAAATTCAAAAAGACAATACTATACATCTTAATTAAATACCTCTCCTCCAAGTAAAGTTTTCTGGAATAATCTACGTACATCTGGATTTCTCGCTAAGAAAAGTAATGCTTGCACACTTGATCCTAACCATCTAAATACTTACTCTATGCATTGAGCAGTATGGTAACACATCAGTCTGTCACTGTAAAAGATTCACGTAAAGGCCTTCCTAATGAATTTGAACTGTTGTGTAAATCTAATGCTATAGGGGTAGATAATGTATCTTTACGATTTATTAAAATCATTCTCGTTTGAATCTACTAGTTCCTAACTCACATAATAAACGCTTGTATTACTCAGTCTTACTTCCCTAAGTATTGGAAACTTGCGAAGGTTATTCCTGTTCCTAAAAATCAAAAAGCTAGTGAACCTCTTGATTTTCGTCCAATCATCAATTACCTTGCTCATCGAAAGTGTTTAAAGTTTTTATAAGAGCTTAGCTATTATAGGTTGTTTGATAAATACCTACAACTAATTTTCTTCAATACAGATCATGTTCCAATTTCATCTTCTACTCTGAGACCAGTCGATAAAAATACCAAATCCAAACTGACAAAAAAAAATAATTCAAATTCACGAACATATTGTCTTAGTTCCTACCCCTGGAAAGGAAGTTCCATAGAAATCGGTCGCACAGCAGGATGACTTCAATTATAGTGTTATTGAAGTGGATAGTAGGTTGTGAGGTCAGAATCATGACCAAGAGGAAACTGGCAATGGCAGCAATGTTGAAAAGAGCTCTCAGAACAAATGTTGATGATGTTATTCTCTTCAAGGTAAGTACAAGAATTTGTTTACTTTATAAATATTTTTGTATTAAAATTGATTTTAAAATTTGTCTTCTGCTAAAATAGGTATTCATCAGAAGTTCTTAAATCGTAATCTAGAGGAAATATCGTTCAACGCCTGGGGCCTAACTATGTAATTCGATTCTAAAGTTAAATCGTTCGAATTCGGAAAATATGTACTGTGTTATTCGAAAATCGGAAATTGAAATCCGAGTTTCATTTATCTATATACATTTGCTCGAAATTCGGAAATTTCGTACTTGAGAACTCTATTTTCGTTGCTAAATACGTTCGAATATCTGAAATTTCATTCAATATCTATTAACCATCCGGATTTAATTGAAGAAAACATATTAGATATTAATATGATGATATTTTTGATGATTTTTTTCTTATTTCAAAGGGAAACCACGAACAAAAATATGAATACAAACAAAATCAATTTAAAATTCTCGTTGATTTTATGTGATAGTTTTTTTTCGGGATTCGTAAGAAGTTTCCAATTACGATAAAATTCGTGATAGGAATTCTTTGAGCCCCAATTTTCGATGCGGCAATTTTGTTTGTTAACGTAGCCGCCGAGATCAAAATGCACTTCGTCAGAAAAAATGATTTTTTGGCCCAAAATCGTTGTCCAATTCAAGATGCTCTAATGGCCAAACTGCGAAGCAATAACGAAACGGATGGTCGTGTGCCTTCAATTTATGACACTATTGGAATTTGTAAGCAAATAATCTCAGATCTTTGTGCAGAATTCTCCTCATACATAAATGCATCTTTTGAAAAGCGAAAATTTTCTATAAAAATAGAAAAAATATTTAGTACAGATAAATTATTTCGTCATTAAATTTTGTTTTATATCACATTATCTTTTACTTGATAAACCCATTATATTAGATTTGTCTCTTATTCTTTCTTTGAATTCTTTCTTTAGCACAAATTTCTTCAGCAAACCACAATGTAACCGAATCCATATTCATACTTAACTTCAATTTTCAACGAATAAATTAAATTAATCAAAAACCAATTATGTATTTGACTTTTTTTTATTTTAAAATATCATTTTCGACAAAAAACAGCTCGAGTCCGGAACATTTGTTCGAAAGTTGCAAAGTTTTCTTTGCAACATTTTCTTTGGGGCCTAACTCTGTAATTCGATACGAAAGTAAAAACTGTTCGAAAGTTGTTTCCGATTCTAATTTCAAAAGTTACTCTGTATAACTTTCGAATCCAAAGAAAATGTTGCAAAGAAAACTTTGCAACTTTCGAACAAATGTTCCGGACTCGAGCTGTTTTTTGTCGAAAATGGCATTTCAAAATCAAAAAACAGTCAAATACAAAATTGATTTTTGATTAATGAAATTTATTCGTTAATATTTGAAGTTGAGTATGGATATGGATTCAGTTACATTGTGGCTTAATGAAGAAATTTGTGCTGAAGAAAGATTTCAAAGAAAGAATAAAAGACAATTCTAATATAATGGGTTTATCAAGTAAAAGGTAATGTAATATAAAACAAAATTTAATGACGAAATAATTTATCTATACTAAATATTTTTTCTATTTTTATAGAAAATTTTCGCTTTTCAAAAGATGCATTTATGTATGAGGAGAATTCTGCACAAAGATCTCCGATTATTTGCTTACAAATTCTAATAGTGTCATAAATTGAAGGCACACGACCATCCGTTTCGTTATTGCTTCGCAGTTTGGCCATTAGAGCATCTTGAATTGGACAACGATTTTGGGCCAAAAAATCATTTTTTCTGACGAAGTGCATTTTGATCTCGGCGGCTACGTTAACAAACAAAATTGCCGCATCGAAAATTGGGGCTCAAAGAATTCCTATCACGAATTTTATCGTAATTGGAAACTTCTTACGAATCCCGAAAAAAAACTATCACATAAAATCAACGAGAATTTTAAATTGATTTTTTTTGTATTCATATTTTTGTTCGTGGTTTCCCTTTGAAATAAGAAAAAAATCATCAAAAATATCATCATATTAATATCTAATATGTTTTCTTCAATTAAATCCGGATGGTTAATAGATATCGAATGAAATTTCAGATATTCGAACGTATTTAGCAACGAAAATAGAGTTGTCAAGTACGAAATTTCCGAATTTCGGGCAAATGTATATAGATAAATGAAACTCGGATTTCAATTTCCGATTTTCGAATAACACAGTACATATTTTCCGAATTCGAACGATTTAACTTTAGAATCGAATTACAAAGTTAGGCCCTTGGATTCGAAAGTTATACGGAGTAACTTTTGAAATTAGAATCGGAAACAACTTTCGAACAATTTTTACTTTCGTATCGAATTACAGAGTTAAGCCCCTGATGTCAAACGTCTTTCAAAGTATATGAAATGTCGAAGAGGGCTTAGAAGTTTTGGTGTCTTTGTAGCAAACATACGGAGAAGCTCCAAAGCACAGTTGATATCTATAAAAGGGATAATTTTAATACCTGTAGAGCCTACGAACAAATTTTTAATGTAACTTTTTTCAATATTTCAAATGCTGGACAGTTCTTGATAGTGTTGAGAAAATTCTTGATGCGCAATGTAAAGCAAAAGCAAAAATATTACAAAATATTATAATTCATCCTTGAGTTGATATTGCCGGTCTTACTGGAATTTTAAAACGTGTTTGATGAGGCAATACTTACCGTTAAACATTAAATGATTTTTACCAGTTTGAATTACGTTTTTTATTTGCAGATAGTTTCACAATGGACACACTACATTCACCTTTTGGATGAAGCTTAATAATTGTAAATAATAACGTCCAGGACCGAAAAGTAAATATAAGTACTTTTTTAATTATAAGTAAACGATAAAAGGATATATTTATATTGTTGTTCATTTCTCCTCCGATCATACATAAAATATATCAGATCTAAATGCATTTGCGTCAACTGGACCAAGTTCCAGCCAATTTGAGAGATACAAGAACTAACATTTCTTAACAACAGGGAATTAATAATATTAATGTGGCGAATGACGTGACGATTCATGAAACCATAGCCACAGTTCACTTCATAACAATTAATTCGAGCAAATTGAAAAAATCTATTCTGGTTTTCATTGATTGTTGGCAAAACTTAATGTTAAATTGTTGAAGAAGGCAACTTTTAGGATAAAAGCTAAGCTTTTGAGCTTAAGATCATCCAGGAGTTTTGTGTTTAATAATTTTTCTGTAGGTATCTATAAACATATAGGCTATAATACTGAAAAAGGATATGTTATTCTAAGAACTCTCAAGGAAATAAAAGAGTCGACAATATTTTATGAAAAACTTGTAAAAGAAATCGAAGAAAAAACTAACGAATTCCTAGTTCAAAACTTTAATCAAGAATGACAGAACTACAAAAAAAGTTTGGAAGCTGACGAAATGCTACCAAATACAAAGGAAGAATTCAATGCAGCGCTTTAAGCACAGTCTGAAAAGTTCAAGGTTGCAATCCAAATGGAAGAGTTTGTTCTTTTGGAATTTTATAATATTTATTATAATCTCTAAAATTCAATATGTAAACTTTTTGGTCCGAAGAAATAAATAAAAAAATACCCTTCAAACAAATAGCAGGTTGTTTGATAAAAAAAAACCATACAAGTCATAAAGGTTAGCGTGTCTTTTTCGAACGGCTAGCTCTAAAAAGTTGGTTGATACCTTTTTGGAATCTGCCTTCGCCTTCCTTTATTATGCTGCTAGTGTCATTGTTTTGTTTTTTAATGGACGCCCGTTCTTTTTTCTTTAGACGAAGATTAGGCGTCTTTCCTTTATTGAAATTAATAAATAACACGATAATGGCAAACAAAGTAATCAAGTGGCAAAATAAAAAAATTAAAAATTATTTGAAGTTCTTTGTATATGTAACGAAAATATATTTTCATTAACATGTATTTCCGAACCCTGTTAAGCAAATATATAGACATACTACGACGTTATATATACAGTTGTGTTCATAAAAATAGCAGTGCTCCCCAAATAAAAGAAAAAGGCTTTCATTATCAACGTTATAATATATTTCACTTAACTTCTAATAACTTTTTAAGGTATTTCATTTATATTAACAGAAAAAATTAAGATTGATTTTTTACCGTTACTTTTATCACAGTAAGAAGCGTTTTTAAAATTTATGGCTGTTCACAAAAATAGCAGTGCATCTGAATGTTCTGAATCTATAACGCAAAAAGTTAGAAAAACTGTAAAAAAGTTATATGAAACTATATTGATATTTTAGCTTATCATTAATACTTTGTAGCATAACCATTGTTTTTTATAACGGAAATGCATCTGCGTGGCATGGAGTCCGCTAAAGTTTGACACCTCTCGCTGGTATTGCGTTCCACGAATCTCGCACTACTTCCCACAATTCTTTCGAATTCTTCGGTTTCGCTTCATGAACCGCATTCTTAACATCCCCCCACAAATTTTCAATGGGGTTAAGGTCAGGGGGTTGAGCGGGCCACTCCATAACTCATAACTTGTTCTGCTGGAACCATGATTTTGCCCATTTTGCAGTGTGCTTTGGGTCATTGTCTTCTTGGTATATCCAAACCAACGGCATTTCCTCTTCAGCATAGGGTAACATGACCTCCTCGAGAATTTTAACATAGTCAGCTGCATCCATTATACCCTTAATGGGATAGATAGGCCCAACCGCATAGTAAGAAAAGCAAGCCCAATATCATAATTTTCGCTCCGCCATGCTTCACTGTTTTCACAGTATATCCTGGATCGTTTGCTACATTTTGTGGTTTTCTCACATACTCCCGACGACCCTTGGATCCAAAAAGAACGACTTTGCTTTCATCGCTCCACAGAATATTCCTCCATTTCTCTCGAGGCCAATCTCGATGCGCTTTGGCAAACTCCATTCTCTTTGCCACATGCCTTTTTGTCAACAATGGTACCTTGCGTGGACTTCGGGCTGGTAATTTGGCATCCAAAAGACGTCTTCGTAGGCTTACAGCGCTTACAGACAGTTCAAGCTTATCTTTAATTTCTCTGGAGCTTATGGAGGGGTCCTGTTTAGCTAACTGAACAATTTTTCTGACAGTTCTAACACTCGTCATCCTTTTTGGACCGCGTGTTTCCGGTTTATTCTGCCACTTTATAGCGTTACTTATCTTTTTTGCTGAACATCCTAGAATTTCCTGAATATCCTGGTAAGTTTTCCCCTCCAAACGTAGTTTTCTTATAAAACTTCGAGTTTCTTCGTTGAAATGTTTTGACCGACCCATTTTTTATTTTTGAGCTAATATTTTATAATTTTTTCTATAATATTATCTTGAGAATACTAAAAACTGCAAATAGTAAAATTTTTACTTACCGAAAAATAAAAAAAAAGAGAATGTTTAACACTTTTTAACTTTAAATGCAAGACACTGCTATTTTTATGAACACGTTATATTCAGAGAGCTTGAACAAATGCGTCTACAACGGAAAAAGTAAGGTTCAATTACAAACTCAAAGCCTCAAATATAAAAATAAAAGACCGTTAGATGCAAATAACAGGTTAATTTTTTTTGTAAGAATCTGCGTCTTTAAAATTATTGACTAATTAATAAAGTGTGACTGGCACTGCTATTTTTATGAACACAGCTGTAGGTATATAACAAAAAGTTTTATCCTGGTGGTGGCGCTGAAATTAGCGTAAGATTTTACAGCGGGGAGTGGGATAAGATACAAAGCATGTAGTAAAAAAAGCATATTTTATTATTTTGTAATAAGTTGAACAGTTAAGGCATTTGGAATCTCTTTGACTTGAATAAAGTTCAAAGTTCAACATTTTGGATTTTTTGTTTTCTTAAGGAGACGACTAGGAATGTATATTAAGTTTTTTTTATAAAGTTGTATTCATAATGACAATGAATATTTTTCTATTACATTTTTTATTAGAAAATGTTGAAAAAAAAACAAAATATGTATGTAAAAAAAAAAATAAAAAAATGCAAATAAACAATCAGCCTTATTGTGAGTTTCGCCCGGAAAACATTTCCACCGAAAAATGTTTGTTCCCCCGAAATTTTAAAAGCTATTATGAGTTTCGTCCGAATAAAAATTTCACTTCGAATCAGGAATGACAGTTCGAAAAATAGGCATGTTCAGGAAAATGAGGCCCGCAATAAATTCTCACTCCACTGTGATGGAAACGGAGAATGAAATGCAACCTTCAAATTCTCTGTAATGTAATTGATTTTTGGGCATCAGTTATTTGTCGAAATTACTTGCAATAAAATTGTAGATACGCTAGTAGTGCCACTCATTGTGGCCCCAATTTTTAATTGGATTATCTGAAACGAATAATTTGCACACCTATTTTTAAACAGTGGACTTATCGCGCTCGGAAAATGAACAGACCTTCTTGTGAGTTTGAACAAACATATGTTTGTTTTGACAATTGTAAAATAAGAATTTCAGGATATAAAATTAAATTGTTATTTTATAATAAAGAAAGGATAATTATCATAAACTAGCCGCCCGTGCTCGCGTTGCTAACTACGAATATTTTTTTTTTTTAATTGTGAATCTAAACCATTCTCAGATCCCCTTGAACACACACAAAAAATTTCATCAAAATCGGTCCAGTCGTTTAAGAGAATTTCAGTGACATACACACTCACAGAAGAATTATATATATTAAGATATAGCATAGCATAGCGCTACATATGTATCTTGTCTGAGGAAGAACAAATGTTTGAGGATCGAGCATTTCGAAGGAATTTGAGGGATCAATGTAATCCTTTGGAGATGCGTGAGTGTAAAAAGGAATTAATCCTTATTTTTTCCAGATTTCATCACCACTACAGGCAGAGGGTTTCTTTGCAGAGGGTGGATACCTAAAAGGAGTTGGCAAAGGAGTTAGTTTGGCACAATCCTCTTTTAGCCTTATTCTTACTTTTTTTCACTCAAACTCACTCTTCACTTCTTCCAAAATTCGACCACTTTCTCCCGATTGGCTTTAAATGAAGCCCTGGGCAATTTCAGGATTTTCCTGCATTTAATTAAGCAGCATACCGCTTTGGTCTTTTTTTTTATTGTTTTGCTCCTGCATTTTAACAAAAAACATTAATTTTAAATTTTGTTATCTTAAAAAAATAAACAAACAACTTACATTTTCCGCCTTATTGTGCGTAATAAAAATAAGTGAAAATTATGGCTGCCAATGGCTTATCATTCCGCCCGAAATGATTGTTCCCAATAAGGGGAATTTTTCGAACATGAATAATTTTTCGAGTGAAACTCACAATAGGCGAAAAGTGAAATGTCAAATTTTCCGGGTGGAATGTTGTTCGAGTGAAACTCACAATAAGGGTGAATATCAATTCAATAAAATTACTTTAAGGATAAAATGACACAAATCGAAAAACACTAAAATGCGGTTTCTTAATCACCTAAAAAAACATAACCAAAACTTATGTATAAAAAAAGCTTAGGAAATTTGAGAGCCTATAAGAATTTTTTAATGTTTTTAGTGGAATGAAAAATAAATTTTGTTCAGTTACAAAAGTTCTGTCAATATCTCAAGGACAAAATTTCGCACCAACAACAACACTTTTGATTATGGATAATATTTTTTAATACAAATTTATCAGAACCACGATTGGAAAAGGCTTACCATTGTATTGAGAATACATTCCGCAACTCGATTATCTCCAGAGGATAACGTTTTGAGGATAGTCTTGCTTCACATAACATTGAAAACTACCAAATCAGGTTAGAACTAATAGAAATTTTCTGAATTTTCTTTGTATCCCAAACAGTCCCGAACACAACTAGATTTGATTAAATAATTATTTTCGTGTTACAAAATACGGAACAGTTGAACACATGTCTAATTTTTTTTTCATTTTGGCCATTAGGTTTACGTCATGGCTTTTATAAATAAGGTTTCAGTTCGGAATGCAAAACTATGAATGAGGACGACTAAACGTTCAACACGGTATAGCAACCAAAACTACATTTTAAAATAATTTGTGCAATTTCTTTTTGTTAAAACAGATGTTTAAGACTTTATTTTTACCTTTTCTGCAATCCTCGTAGTCATTGACAGTGATGGGTTGACGGCTGTTCTAGTGCCTCCACTATCCCTTAAAAACAACTGTTTTTTGTTCAATGAATTCTTCACAAATGAAATTGTAAAAATAAAACTATACACTGTATTCATTCAAATTCGCTTAATTTGTTGTTTATATTCACATACGAACCTAAAAAATTATCTTTTCCCAGTTCCATATTTTTTGCAAAAATGCACACGATCAAATTATAAATTGTTTTGAGTATAATTTTTCAACGAATTATCACTCAGGTTATAAAAAGCAGATTAATTTAACTTATTATTCAATATTCATCCGTCTATAGCCAGAATTTTATACTTTTGATAGTTCTTCAATGATAAAATCCAAGTTTGGAAATGCGTAGAATTATATTTCGATGTTTTCATAAAGTAGCAACAGTTAAAAAATATGTAGTATATAAAACAATGAAATTGTACGTATTTTTTTATTGAAAAAGAAAAATTTTGTATTTGAAAGCAAAAATAAATCGCGGATAGCAGACGACCCTGTCCGCCATTTTTTGAGATAATGGTCTGGCCGCTGGCTCTGGTGAATTTTTTTTGTTTGTTGTTTTTTTTTTTGTGTTGGTTAGGTTGGCTGTATGGGAATTTATGAACCTTTCGTGGTAAGTTCGTGTGTTCACTTATGCCCCTTTCACACTATGGCTTTCTAAGGCTAGTCGCGCACTGGCAACTGTGATCGAAATCAAATAGTTTAATCACCAGTTGAAAGAGAACCGCGCATTGGCAAGTGTTTAATCACGCTCACACTCTTTTCTCTCTTGCGCTGATAGAAAATAGCTCAACTGTTGCGAAGGCAATCATTTAGTGTCAAAACACAAAGGGGCGTATTCATAGAGAATTACTAAAGTTGTGATTGCTAGATCCTTAGTTTAAGGCTTGTTGGTTAAATAAACACAGCTACTATTCATAGTCAGTTTCCCTGCTGTTTTTAGTAGAACATCAGGTTAAGGCTGTGTTCTACTACAATTATCCTTCAATAATGACGGGTCAAAGAAAGTGTAAATTTTGTGTCGTACGCCTTGGCATAATGGTTAGTGCGTTGGACTGTCTTGCAGGGGTTTGATTCTCAGCCGCTGCAACAAAGTTTTTTTCAGTGGTGTACTACCTCTTTCGAGGAATTGACAAATCCTCCAAGAGTATCTCTTGTCATGAGAAGTGCTGCTTATTAGCCATTTGGAATCGGCAGAAAATTGTAGGTTGAACAAAATTTAATGGTTGAGAGTTGAAAAACACTAGGTTTAGCATCTCTATTACACGTCATGTTAAATTTTGTGTGGTATTTTTTGATATATAAGAAAACCAAAGAAGAAGCTCAAACAAATATTTTATAATAATTTTTAAATGAACAACAAAAGTAATGCTGCAATGCAAAGGGCTCTAAGAGTATCTGGAACTTTTTTTTATCAATCAAATTTGACATTTGACTTTGATAATAACTACTTAAACATAGCATTTCCTATGTTTAAAGTTAGACCACAGGTCTAGCCCTAAACTTAGGACTAAATTTATTTATGAATAGCCTAAACTCTGGAATTGCTTAGTAACAACTTAGCAAGAGTTTAGCAAACATCTATGAATATGCCCCAAACTTTTTAGTTGCTTGAATCGAGTTGCTCTAAGTGCGCGGTGTCCCATATAAGCCCATATGTTTCATTTTAGCAACTAAACAGTTGCGACACTAAAAATTGAATATGCGCGCCTGGCCTTTTTTATTTATTGAAACAAAAATGTTATATTAATATATTAAAAACAAATTGAATTGAAAATTGTTAAGAATTAAATAGATAAATATACTTGTTGGTGATCTGTGATCTCTCTCCACGCATCCTTCTTCATCCGGTGTGTTAGTGAGGTGAGGAGTATTCCAGCTAGGATGAAACGAATAACAATTTGAATTCCAGTATTGTGCTAGAGATAATAACATACTGTTGTGAACAGAGCTTTATACTACTACAGCGCCATCTGTTGGAAAACTGCATATCTAATTTATGGAAGAAACAAAAAGTTCTTTTCCAATGCCAAATGTATTTCCCCTTATTCCAAACATCTAGAACATTCCAACACAAGAACTTTCGAGAACAACTAATTTGAGTATATAAGGGAGTGTTCACGGTGAGCGAGACAGTTGATTTTGGATTGTGAAAGTGTGCAAAAGTATTGCTTATTGGATTGTGTTATTAAACAAGTGTGATTTAAATTGAATAAAAGTATTTGAGTTGATTATAAATTGAGATTTATTGTAGGGCTGATGATACCCGGCTACCCGAGTACCCGAGTATTACCCGGGTACCCGGGTATTACCCGGGTACCCGATTACCCGATTACTCGATTACCCGACTACCCGGGTACCCGGGTACAGCAAAATAAAAGATATTGAAGTTAAACTCTATTAAATTAAATATATATCCGAGTCAAAACCGCTATTTGTTTCTAGGATGGTTTAGATAAAGAGGAGGATGAAATGCACTGATAAAAGTACAGATACAACGGTTAAGCTAAGTGTACACGATTGGTAGATCTTACAATATTGTAAGATCTTACAATGTCTGACAATTATCTACCAATGAGCTGACAAATAAGTTGTGTGTGTACACGGTTGGTACAAAATCTACCAATCTCTTACAATTAATTGTCAGAAGTTGGCTGGCAATTCATTTTCAGATAGTCCGCTTAATACCTACCAATTAATTGTAAGAGATTGGTAGATTTTCTACCAACCGTGTACACACACAATTAATTGTCAGTTTTTGTTGGTTATGGAAACTGACAATTAAACCTTGGCTGCAAATTTTCTGACAATGAAAAAATTGTATGATGCTAAAAAACGAACATCTTACAATTTCTTCATTGTCAGAAACGTCAGACAACGATAAAAATTGGCAGGCCTGACAATAAATTGTGTGTGTACACGATTATCAAATACCTTACAATTTACCGTCTTACAAAAAATTGTCAGATACATTTTCTGACAATTAATTGTAAGACTACACGATTGTAAGACATTGTAAGCATGTTTTTCACTGACAGATCTGACAATATTGTAAGATCTACCAATCGTGTACACTTAGCTTTAGGCTTAGGTATGTGTTACAAGTGGAAACCTGAACTTGTTTTCATAATGTTTTGCAAGCACAAAGAGATTTGTAAAAGTTCGCAAAATGATTCAACTCAAGAAGAGAGAATACAAATTGGTTTGGATTATTACCGTTAAGTCCCTATGTTGTTTATTTGTTAACACATGTTTTGCACTTAAACAATACATGCTACAATTGAATCGGTCATTTCAAAAACCTCTTAAGTCACATTTTTTTCCAAAATGCTTTTTTTGCTGAAAATGGTTCCTTAAAGGTAGATGCGTATTCTGGGTAAGAACCACGTAAGTCTGTACATTCCTTCCTCTTCAAATAATACCGTAGGAAAGACGTTCATTGCATAAACTACATAAATCAGTGACTTAAGAGGTTTTTGCATGCACTACCAAAATGGCGGGAGTAGTTTGATATTTTAAATTTGCTTTTCTCTGATTGGTTCAACAATATTCAAATCTTCAATTTGATAACAACCGTCATCAATGTTAAATTTCATACAAATATGTTCTGCGAAAATTAATTTTAGCTTTAAAAATGTCTTCAAGTGAAACAGAGAGTGATGGTGCGCCGAAAAAGAAGAGAACGTGTAATACCTTAATGAAATGTTATAACAAATTATAAAATTGAAAGACAAGACATGAACTAATTTATCTAAGAGATTTGAAAAACCAAGGAACAGTTGATATCAAGTTCAGAAGAGTAGAAGCATATGTCGAAGTAAGATCATTGAGCTTGATATTTTTAAGGCATTTGATGGATTTTGGCATCAAGCTATTATATCGAAAATACGTGAGTTTGGTATCAATGAAGCCCTCATTCGTTGGATTAGAAATTTTCTACTGGATTGTTCAATACTTTTTTTTGGAATGTTTCAAATCGGATCTTCACAAAATAAATGCTGGGGACCACAGTCTTAGTCTTAGACTCTCTTTTTCATTTTTATGAATGATCTCTGAAACTGAATGATCTGATGATTTGCACTTCATTGTCTATCTTCGCTTTTTATACTCATCCGTCCCGTCTGCCAAATTCACGTCCATCTCATTCGAAATTTAGAAAATATAGTCATAGAGCTAAAAACTGAAGATGTTTTGGAATTCATGAAATTGTGGCCAAATTTGTACATAAAAACATGTTTGCCAACACTGAATCTTATAGAAAAAAATCCCACAAAAACAGAAAAAAGCACCTTCGACATACATATATGAGCTTTAAGTATGCTTCACATAGAAAAGGTACTATCATAGGAATATATTGATGGATTGATTAAACATTCATTCTTATTAATAAAGAAAGTTACAACTTCTGTTTCACTTCTATCAGCCAAGGCTTATGTTTCAAAAGTGCCTATCAATAAGAAAATGTTGAAGATAATCAATCTATGAAATGAACCTTAAAAATATTAAAACATGAAAAAACGTTATTCTTAAGTGTAATTTTCAATAATAAGCAATACAATATATGATTACTACCATTTTTTTTACTTAAATTATATACCACTTACCCCAGTCCTTGCTAAAACAACTTAAGTCAAGAACAGTTTTTTAGGTTTTTTTCATTATTTTTATTAATAAACTGTGAATTTTTTTCGCTTTTTAATTTTCTTAACACTAAAATACTTAGTTAAGCATAAAAAAGTGGTTTAAAACTCATTTGTTTGAGCATGAAACAGTTTTTATTGATTCCTGAAAAATTCTAATTGAATGACTTATGAGGTTTTTGAAATGACCGATTCAATTATAAAACTGACCTCTGTTTGGTAAGATTTGTGAATGAAGTAGTCTTATTGTTGGAATTAAACACCGACTAAGTCCATCGCAAGACAAGTGAGTATCCAAGTTTACATTGCATATGTACATATTTCGGCTATTGTAAGTTGAAACTGCATTCGTGAAAAAAAATTCTAATTTGAGATAACAATAAAACATAAGAATGTGAAAAAAGTGTGTCTCACAATTTTGTCTGTACAATACCTATACGAAATTATTTGAAAAAGCTTATTTGTTATTTTCCTCTAAAACGGTTCTTATACCGTTTTCAGTTTTTTTTTTTAATTTACTAACGCAAAATTTTAAACATTTAAAGCCTGCTCTTAATCAATTTTAGAATGGGTTTCGACTCTAAATATTGTGTATAAAACGAGACAAATGACATAAACTATACTTTAACGTTAAAGAGCTCGTCTAACTTTAACAGCAGCAAAAAGCTAGTTTATCTTTTAAAAGCTAACACATAGCAAATAGCTAGTTTATATATTAAAAGTATCATTTATCCATGTTGACAATGGTCATTTCATATCAGCAAATCGAAGTAAAAATGTTAACTGATGTTTTATTCGATTTTTTAAAAAGTGTACTTTATGAATAGACAGAATAACTGAATATCAAAAATTCGAAACAATCTTACAAAAGTGCTCTACGATCTTTAATTTTGTAATATTGGGGATGGACAAACAAATCTGTACATACAAATGTACATATGTTATGTATGCATGCCGAGACGAGTATAGCCAAATTAATTGTACCTTGCAACAATAAAATTGATGAATTAGCTATGTAACTATACTTTATTTCCATCTAAAATAATGTAAATAACTTATAAGCAATACAAATCTGTACCGAGGTAGTATATTAAATGCACTTTGTTCTGCGACAAAAACTTTGGTTCGAAGTTTTCTGTTCTTTTTATTTTTTTGTGTAGTTGTGTTTGAATTATATATTTGTCAATTTAAAGGGCCTAGAAGGACCTTTATAATAAATTCGAAACAAAAGGGCTGTTGAAAATGTCTAGGTTGTATTTCAATTTCAACGACTTGATTCTAGAAAAGCTACGATGAGAATGCCCCTATTTTCATCGTTTCACTTTTCACTAGACGGAAACTTTTTTTTTTTGTTTTTGTTTCGTTTTCAAACAATCCTTAACGACGTTTTCAAAGCTTATAGATCTCCTAATAACTAAGATTCAATTTGTAAATATCATTATCTATCACGGCCATCCTGCAATATGCAGCACTCTCGATGCATTTTATAAGTTTTAGTTCTTATAAACAAAACAAATCATTTCAAATTTATAAGCTAACAATTTATTTTGAATTCGATTTAATATCTAAAAAAAGTTATATTGAATCAACATTAAGGATAATATGTAATTTTAAACATCAATTTATAACAAAAAAAAAAATAACCATTTAACAATTAAAAGAAAAAAAGATAAAAATTATAATTTTTTTCAGCAATTTTAATCAATTTAAAAAAAATAAATTGACTTCAGGTATAATCATCACAATGATTCGCATTCCCAGTTTGTTTTTAAATCGTTCCAGAATCTAAAACAAAACCAATTTTGTTATTATACAATAACAACATTTTATCTTTATTAACAAAATAAAGAAAACAGAATCAAGATTTAATTCAAACACTTGAACATATTCACCATTGAGAACAACTACAATTTACTTTTACATTAGCTCAGAGGCAACTTTAAGCTTGTCTATTATGTAAACTACATATGTAATTTAATCAATGATATTAACAACAATAGCTCAGTGGTAATCTTAAGCTTGTCAATTGTACCAACAACTTCAAAAGTTATTTTTCAAAAATTAACCAATTAAACTTTAAATCCTTAAGCTGCCGGCAATATTGTTACTGCCAAAAGATCATGTTTGGCCCCAAAAAATGTTTCTTTGTTGGTGTTCTTGCACAAAAATCAAGATCTATTAAATTAGAATTTAAACCTATCAAATTTTTCTCATCAACAATTTATCAAATTTTGAAAATTCTTTTGCTCATTATTTATATAATTGTATTTCAGAGCATTGTTTTTATGTTTTTTGACTACCTATTGAATAAAATGTTTAGTTTTTCTGAATATTTGTCGCTGTACCTAATTGTGTCACACATATAATTATATAATTTGTTCCAAAATTTGTAGGTGTTTTTGAAAAAGCGATTTACATAGCAACAAAGGAATTTTGCGTTTTTATACCCGGGTACCCGGGTAATACCCGAATACCCGGGTAATTTACTACCCGGGTACAAGCAACCCGGGTAACCGGGTACCCGGATAGTCAATTACCCGGGTAGAATCATCAGCCCTAATTTATTGTTGTGATTTGGAAAGTAAAAATAACGAAGAAATATTAGAAAGAGTAATAAGTTTTATTTAACGAACCTAGCAAAAATATTACATTGGTGTCAGAAAAGTGGAATAAAACTTATTGTGCAGTGAAGTGTGCGAAAAAAAAAAAATAATAATGAGCAAGTTGCTGAAAGAGCTCAACTGTAATGAGCTGAAAAGTGAATTGGGCAAGCGAGAACTTTCTAGAGCAGGATCGAAAAATGAGCTTGTTCTGCGTTTAGCCGAATATTTGAAACAGCAAAATGAAGACCCGGACATTTTCGTCTTTGAAGCTGACGCTGAGGAAGCAGACGTAAGTAAAAATGTAGATGTTTCAAATATGATTAGTCTTCTGCTTCAACGTTTCGAAGAGCAACGAAATGAACAAAAGAATGTTCTCGAACGTCTCGAAGAGCAACGAAATGAACAAAACGAACGTTTTAATGAACAGAAAAACGAACAAAAGAATGTTCTCGAACGTCTCGAAGAGCAACGAAATGAACAAACCGAACGTTTCAATGAGCAGAAAAATGAACAAAAGAATATTCTCGAACGCCTTGAGAAACAGCATAGCGAACAAAAAGACCTTCTCGAAGAGCAGAGAAACATGCTAGAAGGCAAGCTTGTTAACATTGAGAATAACGTGTCTGCACTTGATGAACGTGTTTCATTGCTAGAGAATCAAGTCGACAACAAAATGGAGACGTTTTCAAAAGAGTCAGATCGCATTCGAAATATAAAGATTCGGGAAAGTTCTGGAGAAACATTGAGGAAAAAGGAGATGCAACCTCCAACCTTTGATGGACAAACTTCTTGGTCTATATACAAGAAGCAATTCGAGGCAGCTTCCACAACAAATGGCTGGGATGAGGCTGACAAGTATATAGCCTTAACTCTTGCTCTTAGAGGAGCAGCTGCTGAGTTGTTGCAAACCATACCAGCAGACAAGAGCGGCGACTTCAATTCCTTAGTTTTGGCTATAGACAAACGCTTTGGTAACAGCCACATGAAAGAAGTCTTCAAAGTGCAACTCAATTCCAGAGTTCAGAAGAGAGGCGAAACTCTACAACAACTCCAAGCGGACATTGAAAGGCTTGTTCATCTTGCATATCCAGATGTTGGAGAGGAAATCTGTAACCAGTTTGCAGTTGAGGCATTTGTTCGCGCCATTTCCGACATACATCTTCAAAGGGCCGTGCGAACTGCTGGAAAACGAACTCTTTCGGAAACATTAGCGTTTGCCTTGACAATGGAAGCAGCTGAGCAAGCTTCTCACGGAGTACATCGACTTAGAGAAGCCATCGTCGAAGAATGCTCATGCCAAAGAACTGATGTCCAAAGGAACCAACGAAACGGACTTGCAAAGTGCTGGAATTGCAACAAGACCGGACATTTACAGCGTCAATGTCGATTACCACCAAGAAGAGCTTGTCAACATTGTGGGCACGGAGTTTCAAACTCAGAACAAGGTAACAATAACACCAGTGTTACTTCCCGAACAGTTTCCCAACAGGGAAACGAGTAAGAACCAACTTCGAGGGGCAGAAGCTGGTTTCTGGTATCGATGGCCCCAGAAACACCATCCAGGTCTCTCAGACTAAACGAGACAATAAAAGTCTGACTGTCGAGGCAACTTTAAATGGCAACAAACGTGTGGTCACAATTGACACCGGTGCCACAGCCTCCATTGTGCGTCAAGACCTAGTACACCTGAATTGGCTACACAACACCAATAGCTACCGTCTAAGAACTGCTACAGGAGAAGCAGCTAGGGTTTATGGTGAGGTCCGACTTGGAATTCGAATAGCAGATCTAGAATTCTCACACAAATTTTTGGTGGCAGATATATGTGACGAGTGCATCATCGGGATGGACTTCATGAAAGAACATCGAGTAGTTTTGGATATCGGCAACCAGGTACTCAAATACCAGAATACAGAGATTCCAATGATCTATGGGCACGAAGGAATAACAACTCTAAGGACTGTCATCAAAGAAGATGTGGTTATTCCTACTTCTTCTGAGGTATTTCTTTGGACAAAATTAGATGGTGAGTGTGGACGCCATCGATACCTAATGGTGGAACCAGGCCCAGACTGTTCTTCCCAAAAGGTCATCATTGGGAAGACACTTGTGGCTCCGAAGAACAATATGGTCCCCGTACGGATACTCAACACCAAACCGTACGATGTAAAGTTAACGAAAGGAGAAATTATCGGTAAGTGCGAATCTGTCGCAGCCATAACACAAATCGACGCTGAAACATCAAGAAAGACATTAGACCCTGAGGAGCTCAATACCATCAAGGCAAAGATACTCAATTCATCTAACCTAGACCAACATCAGGTTAAAACGGCAGAAAGCCTTCTGAATGAGTATGCCGACATTTTCGCTTCACCAAATGGGAAATATGGAAGGACACAAATGGTGCAGCATCGAATAAATACAGGAGATGCAAGACCCATTCGTCAGCCCGCAAGACGTCTGCCACTGGCCAAACAAGATGAAGTTGACGAAATGATTACCACCATGAAGAAGGATGGTTTGATTGAGAACTCCAAGAGTCCTTGAGCGTCACCAGTGGTCCTAGTCAAAAAGAAGGACGGAAGTACACGGTTTTGTGTTGACTACCGAAGGTTGAATGACGTAACCAAGAAAGACAGCTACCCCCTGCCAAGAATCAGTGACACCTTAGATGCGATGGAAGGAGCACATTGGTTTTCAACGTTGGACTTGAAAAGTGGATATTGGCAAGTTGAAATTCACCCTGAAGATCGAGAAAAGACAGCGTTCTCCACAGGTAATGGGCTCTGGCAGTTCAAGGTAATGCCGTTTGGTCTTTGCAACGCTCCGGCAACATTTGAGCGTTTGATGGAGTGCGTCCTTCAAGGTCTGACTTGGAAAACTTGTCTTGTCTACTTGGATGATGTTATCGTTTATGGAAAGACATACGACCAACACTGTAAGAACCTAAAGGGTGTGTTCCAGAGACTTCGAGAGGCTAACCTTAAACTGAACCCAGAAAAATGTGCACTGTTCCAGACTGAAGTAAAGTATTTGGGACATATCATCTCGTCCCAAGGAGTCAAGACCGATCCTGAAAAAGTTGACACCGTCAAAAATTGGCCAACACCACAGGACAAACATCAACTACGAAGTTTTCTTGGTCTTGCTACATATTATAGACGTTTTGTTAAGGACTTTGCCAGAATTGCGAAGAGTTTGCATCAGCTTACGGAAAAGAACAAGCAGTTTAGATGGTCAGGTGAGTGTGAAAAAGCCTTCCAAGAACTGAAATACCGTCTATGCAATGCTCCGGTGCTGATCTATCCGACTCCAGGCAAGTCTTTTATCATCGACGCTGATGCAAGCAATGTGGGAGTCGGCGCTGTTCTGTCACAAGTGCACAATGGCGAAGAAAAGGTTGTCGCCTATTTCAGCAAAGTACTGTCGAAGACCGAAAGGAACTACTGTGTGACCAGAAGAGAACTCTTGGCACTCATCTTGGCAACGAAACACTTCCACAAATACATCTATGGACAGAAGTTTCTTCTACGAACCGATCATGGTGCTCTTAACTGGTTGTTGAACTTCAAGAACCCAGAAGGACAAGTCGAAAGGTGGATAGAAAGACTGCAGACTTACGATTATGAAATTCAACACCGAAGGGGAAAGCTGCACTCAAATGCCGACGCGCTATCCCGAAGGCCTCGAAAATAGACTGCAAGCATTGTAGGCGACAAGAAGAAAAGGAATCCATTAACATTCTGCGAATAAGGGCTGACCCCATTTGTGGATGGAGCAATGAAGAAATAAGATCTGCTCAACAAGAAGACCCCGACATTGAACCTCTTCTCGCATGGAAAGAACATGAAAAAAACCCGCATGGAATGACATTTCCGATAGGAGTCCAGTTTTAAAGGCCTATTGGGCACAATGGGACTCACTTCATGTGCGAGAAGGTGTTCTTCGGCGTAAATGGGAGTCCGCTGATGGTAAATCCTATGTGATGCAGCTTGTGTTACCTCAATCGAGAATCAAAGAGGTTCTTCGAGAGATGCATGATGGACCTTCAGGAGGCCATTTGGGAGTCAATAAGACTTTAGAAAAGGTGAGGCAATGATTCTACTGGTTGCATGCAAGAGACGACGTTGAAAAGTGGTGCCGAAATTGTGACGCTTGTGCTGCAACCAAAGGACCTGGTAGAAAACTGCAAGGAAAAATGATGCAATATAATGTCGGCTCACCGTTTGAAAGGATTGCTGTTGATGTGGCTGGCCCATTTCCGGAAACGAATGCTGGAAACAAATACATTCTGGTGGTAATGGATTACTTCAGCAAATGGCCTGAGGCATACGCTATTCCGAACCAAGAAGCCAAGACCGTGGCCGACCAGATTGTGTCTAACTGGGTAAGCAGGTTTGGTGTGCCTATGGAATTTCATTCCGACCAAGGAAGGAACTTCGAGTCGAACATATTCCAAGAGGTCTGCGCATTCCTTGGCATTAAGAAAACGAGAACCACACCACTTCACCCGCAATCTGATGGAATGGTCGAGAGATTCAACAGGACGTTAAAAGAGCACCTCACTAAGGTCGTAGGCGACTACCAAAGAAACTGGGATAGGCACATACCACTATTTTTGATGGGCTACCGAAGTGCAATACATAGCTCAACAGGACAAACACCATCTGAAATCCTGTTTGGAAGAAGCATACGGCTGCCTAGTAAGATAAGGTTTGGACATCCATCACAAGAGTCTAAGGAAACAGGGGATTACGTGAGTGACCTACAAGAGAGGCTAATCGACATCCACGAAAGGACCAGGACTAGAATAAGCGCTTACAGCGATCGAATGAAGACAAGGTACGACATAAGAGCAAACACGACAGGATTCCAAGTAGGAGATCGTGTATGGCTGTATAATCCACATCGTCAAAAGGGATTGTCGCCGAAGCTTCAACAAAACTGGGAAGGCCCTTATACTGTCGTCACGAAAATCAATGATGTCGTTTACCGAATTCAAAGAGGGTCAAGAGGAAAGTTAAAAGTTGTGCATAGCGATCGACTGCACCGATACAGTGGTGAATCTGGCGATAGAATTGTTCGGGACAAACAATCTTAAGAAGGGGGCAATGTTGTGAACAGAGCTTTATACTACTACAGCGCCATCTGTTGGAAAACTGCATATCTAATTTATGGAAGAAACAAAAAGTTCTTTTCCAATGCCAAATGTATTTCCCCTTATTCCAAACATCTAGAACATTCCAACACAAGAACTTTCGAGAACAACTAATTTGAGTATATAAGGGAGTGTTCACGGTGAGCGAGACAGTTGATTTTGGATTGTGAAAGTGTGCAAAAGTATTGCTTATTGGATTGTGTTATTAAACAAGTGTGATTTAAATTGAATAAAAGTATTTGAGTTGATTATAAATTGAGATTTATTGTTGTGATTTGGAAAGTAAAAATAACGAAGAAATATTAGAAAGAGTAATAAGTTTTATTTAACGAACGTAGCAAAAATATTACAATACTTTATCTGATGAATCAAAGTTAATTGTTCGAATTCTTTTACTTTTCGTAGTTTCGTTTTCGTTTATTAAATTCGATAGACAGACAAGATGTTTTTTTTTTTGTTTTTTGACAAACAGCTGAGTGTTATGAAGGCTAAATGTAATAGATTCTTACTTTTTGGTACTTTATTTGACACAAGCTCATTATAACTATGCAGGGTAAGCAAATGTTTTATAAATATGAATTGGCATAGTGGATGAATAAGTCCTTATGCATTGCATAACTATTCACGCGTTTAGCGAATTCTAATAAATACGGCTCATATAGTTCTCCGTCACATGTGATATGAAGCAATCGGCAATGGCCGCGTTCACTTCGTACACCGGTAGGGTATCTAAGATACTTTAGTATCCGATACGTTGGCGAACGACCAAAACCGGACAGGTAACATTTACTGTCAAAGACTGCTTTTAAACGAAGCAATATTACCTTGCGATTTTTAAGCCCGTGGGAGAGAGACCTGTGTGGTGGCGGGGGTACACAAAATTGCTAGGGTTGGAAAAATTGCAGAGTTATCGTTCTTTCTTCTTTGTGGTTTTCTTTACTTGTCAGGTATGTTTCATTTTTATTTGGCGTTCGCTCAGTGAACTTCGATCTACTCACTATAGAGTAAAGAGTGCGGAGAGATGACTCCTTTTCAATAGAAGAAAAGTTAACTTTCATTAAAAATCGCTGTGTTTAAAAGCATTCATGCAATCGAAGGGAAGTCAAAAGAGAATCAAAGATTAAAAATCGCTTTCGTGTAAAAGCAGTCAAAGTCAAAAAAACGACGTGAATCGTCCAGGGTTGACCAATTCAACTACATGCCTAATTTACTACAATTTGTTACGTCTGCTACATACGTAGTTAATTCATAAAAAAAAATAGAATAATGGAAACCAAACAATTTTGCACATTTATGATCTTATGAAGGTTTGTACAAAAACTGAAAATGTTTCATTTACCATAAGGATGAGGAATTGTCGGAATTATACATGATAGATGGGAAGTTTATTTTCTTTAGCATAATCAAAGGAATTGGATTATGAACACATGATTTAAAGATATTTTTTAATGCTGAATTTATTGTACAAGGTATGTTGCGACGATTTAGTTGCAGCAAGAGACCATTTGCTAATCCGCAAAACAAATAAATAATATTATACATATATGTATGTATACTGGATTACAAATCCTATGAATTTTTTTTTATTATAATAATTCATTAAATATTTAAGAATATAATATGGTATAGCCCTTACATCGTGCCACACATCTTTCCTATCCTTCTTTCTCTTCCGTAACTTCACGCCCGCGCTGTGTTGAAACATTTAAAGGGTAATCATAATCCCTTGAGCGCGGGTAAATTATAAAAAAAAAAAAAAAAATACAACAGACAATGTCTCTATTAAGTTTTTAGTACAAATTTTTGATAATTTAATCCTGCAATGAGGAAATGTAAATTAAAAAGGGCAGATTTTTTAACCACAAATTATCTCACGCCAACGAGGTGTCTTTTTTTTTTTGTGATTTTAATTAGCGGTGAGCTTAAAGCCGACAGAGTTAAGCTACGATTTCTTTTAGTGCTTGTTCGCATTTGGTGAGCAGACGCTGTCGTTTCAAGGTACGTACATATAAATATTACCAAAAAAACTTTTTAAAAATAATAAAAACCAAAAACCAAAAATTGTAGAGATAAAATTTGTCTTTTCTCGATCTGCGTACTAGGCTTAAGAATATAAAAGAATGGACTGAATTAGAGCAAAAATTTTATGCTCATGAACAGCATAAAATTGCCGTTTGGTTTCTAGAAAATGGGTTGGGTACGAAATCCCGCATTACAAAATCCCGGTTCACAAAATCCCGCATCACAAAATCCCGAATCACGAAACCCCGCCATTTCAATACCAAATTGACAGCACAGTATGGATTTTCATATCCATAGTAATGGTGACTCGAATCAATAGGCTTGCTTTTTTCGCAAGTCCATACAGAATTGTAGAAAAAACGACATCGGGACAAAGTGCTTTACATGCAAATGCAACAACTAAATCTATACAGAGTTATAGCTAAGACCAGATAATTTTCGAGACTTACAGCCCAATTCTCCCTAAAGTCAGTGATGCCTCACAAGTCACAAGAAGAGGTGAAATTGATTTTGTGACGTTTTCGAATTCTGTCGCTCAGTCATTCCCTTGTATATAAAAACTATAGCACTCTCATGAAACAGAAAAAAATGTTATGGAATACACTCTACCGGTGGCGCTGTCGGAGGAAAAAATTTCGTGGAGACTTTTGATTTAGGGTGGGGTGGTAATTGAGGAAAGAACGAGAAAATTTTTTTAGCCACGTGGCAATGAGAAAGACGAGAATGAGAAAATGTAATTTATTTTGTAGCATTTTTCTTTTGAGGGATCTTCTGTGTGTTTTGTTGTTATATTTTTTTGTCATGAATATTTGTTTTGTTTTGTCTATTTCATACGCAACAAAGCAACGTTGTTCAATTTCGGTATATTTAACCAAAATACAACGTTGCTTTTTATTTGTATGGACACACATACCATTGTATATATAAACTATAGTACTCTCATGGAACAGAAAAAAGTGTTATGGAATACACTCTACCGAGGGCGCTGTCGTAGGAAAATATTGTCGTGGAGACTTTTGATTTAGGGTGGGGTAGTAATTGAGGAAGAGCGAGAAAATTTTATCAGCTCTGGCAATGAGAAAGACGAGAAAAATAAAATAAAATTTGTTTTGTATCATTTTCCTTTTGAGGGATCTTCTGTGTGTTTTGTTGTTATATTTTTTTGTCAAGAATATTTGTTTTGTTTTTGCTATTTCATACGCAACAAAGCAACGTTGTTCAATTTCGGCATATCTAACCAAAATACAACGTTGCTTTTTATTTGTATGGACACACATACCTATTTGAATAGATTTAAGTAGGAATAATTTTGAAAATTGATTCTTGATAGGATTAGGCTTTTTTTAATTTTAGTATATCTACATAGGAACTTTATCTTAATATATTAGGTAACTTACCTATGTTGATTGCAATTATTATTATTTTTGTTATTCAAAAGTATAATAATTGGTGTAATTTTGAAGAACAAAAATAATAATTGCAATCAACTAGTTTAACTGCCTACATTAGATGCAGTGGGTGGTTAGGTAGTGGAAATTGTTTTTTTTTTTGCAATATAATTATGTACATATATAGGCATAAAAACTATTTCTGTAAGCAAATCTAATAGGTACGCATACCTTTAATTTTATTAAAGAAAATAGCTTTTACATATATGTACATAACTGTATAAAATATGGTATGGTAGAAAATAATTTTGATTACAAAAAAAATATTTGTATTCATTAATACGTATTTATATAATTAAAAATAAAAAAAAGGTATAGAACAGTTTTTAAAATTTATTCATATAAACTTTGTTTGCAAAAAATATAGAAAATTTTTAATACTTTTTATGTGTATATAAACAATTTCAGAAATGTATAAATATTCACATAAAGCAATTGTGAAAAAAAATCAACAAGTTTTTCGAGAAAAAAATAATTTAGAAAACTTAAATTAATTAAAACTTTAATTAATTAAAAAATATAAGCAATTTTAGAAAAATAAAAAAAAAAAGAAATTTGGTGTCAATTTAAAAAAATTATTGATGCACCTCACATGAAAATTTTTAAAATAAAAATAAACTTTTTTTTTCCAAAAAATACATAGGTAGTTCTTATCCATATATTTTGTAAAACAATAAGATATTTGCCCTGCGGATTTTTAACAAACAAATATTTCTTTTAATGTTTGAATACGAAATTTTATCAAATTTGGAAATTATTATTATATTATTATTGATTTTTCAAAAACAATTTTCTTATATAAAAAAATATTTTTTCGTGTTCTCTATCATCGTAAAGTCAACTTTGATCAAAATCTCGAGTTAATTTTTTTCCACATGCAAAACTTGCAATTACATAATTTTGTAAGTGAAAATAAAATTTAAAAAATTTGGTACGCCAACCTTAAGTTTTTATTATTGTACGAATGGAAATTAGAGTTCGAAATAAAATATTGAGCCGTTTTTGAGATATCGAATTTTCGAAGAAAAAAAATAAAAAAATATTTTTTTCAAAGTTTTGAGATGCAATGTTTTTTAAACTTTTTGGAAGCATCTCTATAAAAAATTTCAATAATGAGAAAATTGTCAAATGTCAAAGTTTGAAAAAATGGTTCTATGGTAGGTACAAGCTGTAATATCTTAATTTCAAAATTTGTTTTATTAAATTAAAGATCATACAAAAAAAAATTTATCAAAATTCCAGGCGCCGTTTTCGAGAACATTTTTTTTTCAACCATTACCTAGCTTTAACTAAATGAAATTTTTTTGGATTTTTATTTTTTAAATCCGTCGAACAGTTTTTGAGAAAAAAAAATATTTATAAAATTTCGAAAAAAAATTAAAAGTGATACCTACCTGTAGTCGAACAGACTTGTATTCTTTTCCTCATCACCCAGTGGGGTAGAACACTAGATGCGTTTTTTTTTTCGAGGTTTCCCCAGTAGGCCTATTCCTCGTTCTATTCTATTTCAAACTACTGTATTTTTCATGAATTTTTTTTTGTGAGGTTTCTACTCTATTTATCAAACCTAGAAAAATATTGCACTTAATTTTAATAAGAACTTACATAACATATTAAACTATATAATAATCTAGATTAAATAATGCAAATAATATAAAATATAATATTCAAAAACATCTAATTTAAACTTAAAATTTTATTTTGGTCCGCCTTTCTTTGAGTTTTTTGTTGATTCTCCTAGTTTCTAAAATGATCAGTCCGATCAACACGAATTTCGTTATTGTTTCCCGGTGCTCCGTTGGGCTGCTTCCTGTTGAATTCCATTCCTTTCCTGGATTATCCGTTTCCTTCATGATTTCGCGTAACCATGTCTCGGCAATCCTTTCTGTTATCTGCCTCGTTGGAAAATGCTGAACGAAAATTTCTTCCAGAAGATTGACAGTTTTTTTCGAATCGGATCGAAGGAACTGTCAATTTTCCAAACTCAGAAGGCGTAGTAATGGATTCGTAGGCTCTGAGTTTGATTAGCAAAGTTTGTTGCCTTTCTTCGTCATCCTCGTCAATCAATATAACTTGGAGCAAACCTCGCAGTTTAATCTCTTCTTTAATTTGGCTGCTGCGAACCCGGCATAATATGTGGCAGCTCCTTCCTGCAAAGTCTTAATACGAGTAGATGGATCCTTTTCGGTTTTGTCCACATCATCAACCAAGCCTTCCTTTTCTTCTTCAACTTCAAATACGAAGTCCTTATAACTTGGCTCGATTTCTCCCTCTTTTCTTTCATAATCAGCCACTTGCAGCAACGGTTCTGCTCCACTATCTTCGTATCCAGAATGTTGCGTTGAAGTCAAGTGCTGAAAAATGATCTGTTTTAAATTCCGGATGAATCTCCAAGCCGATGGGTTCTTTTCATATGATCCTCTATTAGAACGCACCAATGAAAACAAATTTTCTGCGACATCTGTGTTTAAATGTGCTAGCAGAAAATAAGTCTGTTCAAAGCTCTTATGATGTTCCCACATCTGCTCTAGTCCTAAAAGAGTTTGCTGCAATCCTTTAAAACAAGGTGGGATTTTAACGTTACTGCTTGAGATCCAAGTTGATATCCATTTCCGTGCTTTTATTAGTCCATTCAATGTATCTGTGGATTCCGATAAGACTTGTTTGTTCGGATTTCGTGAATATAGTTGTCCTGTGTTCAGATTATCAAAGAGGTCGTTCATACCTTTGATAAACTTAGCTGTTGACTCAGCTACTTTCTTCTCATCATTAGTTTTAAAGAAATTAATGCTCAATGCGTAAATTATTCCCGAGTACACATTGGCGCTGAAAACCTGCGTGGCTAACTTGACAGAAAATTTATCAAATGGAGCTGGTCGGATGTGGGCCCTAGTAAGTTTGAAGAGAACTTGAAAGATTTCTTTCGAGTCTTCTTCAAAAATCTTCTCTAGGATGCGCCAATCAACAACATCATCCCCAATCGAAATTGTGTGTTTTAGCAATACATATATTGCGCACGCTTTTGAACATATGTGGATAATCATAGAGTAGGAAAACTCTATGATTATCTATCTCTACATATGGTTTCGTTTCCAAGTTGTAGGGCACAAGTTTCTTATATGATGCAATGTTGCTTGCTCCCTGGTCGCAGCTTGTTGCAACAATCGTAAGACCACATTTTAACACTCCTTTTATAATTGTGGACAACATCTCTGCCAGTACTGTATAATTTGGTGATCCAATATAGAGCTGTGTAAATCGTTCATTTCAAATGATCGAATCGTTCAACAATCGATTACGAAAATGATCCGATCTTTTCAATCAATCGATCATTCGATCATTTTCATTTCACTGAAATGATTCAATACTGTTCCTATTCGATATTAATTTCGATTTCGATGATAAGATTGACTTGTGGCTTTGATAGTTCTCACAAAATACTCTATGATGATGGCTACTTCATGGATTAAAAAGTGTCAAAAAATTTAAGAAAAAGAGATTTTATTTGTTGCTCCGGAAAAGAGCAATTTTAGGGCTTTCGGCTAACATTTGGTACAAAATATACCTTGTACGTCATAACTGAATTCGTCCTCTATTCGTCAAGACATAAACTGTCAAATTCCATCAAAGGATGGCTACGATGTCGATGGATTAAGAAACGTCTAAAAATACCAAAAAAAAGAGATTTTATTTGTTGCTCCAGAAAAGTGCAATTTAAGGGCTTTCGGCTGACATTTTGTACGAAATATACCTTGTACGTCATAACTGAATTCGTCCTCTATTCGTCAAGTCATAAACTGTCAAATTCCATCAAAGGATGGCTACGATGCCGATGGATTAAGAAACGTCCAAAAATCCACATTAAACATACCGGATCCTGATACACCAAATAACATCAGTTCAACCTACCAATTGTTTTTGCGGCCTACAACATCAACGACCAACCCGATCAATCATGTTGTTCAATGCCGAGTTAAACCCAGAAGTTCCAGTCCACCGTCCGTTTGGCGTTCATAATCCACGTTGATTGAATCGGAAGAAATGGAATTAAGTAAATCATGATTAATCGAGTCAACTGATATCGAAAATCGAGACTCATTGAAATGATTGATATTGAAATAGAAAATCGAGAATCCAGAATCGAGAATCATGTAAATGATGATCGATTAAAATGATTGATTTCGATCATCAATACTTTTCGATGATCGGATCAAAAAAATCGAATCGATCCCGACTGACACAGCTCTAGTCCAATATAATATACTATGGTTTGCTTCCAATTTCTGTTCAAACCTCTAATGCCCGAATTTCACGAAGGACTTTTAAACATTTAACAGGCTTCTAAACCTTAAAATGAGATGTTTTGGTTTCACCAAGCGCTTTTAAATTAAACAAGCTTTTAAACACCCTTATAAACTAAATGCCCATTTTTGGCTCATTAAATTTTAAAAGTGTCATTGAAATGTCATCAGATGTAGATAACAACAATTGGTTATAGGTATAGCAGCTGAAATTATCGTTCTGTAAGGGTTTAGTGTTCAATTTTTGAAAATACAAAATAAATAAATTAATACTAAATATTTAAATGATTTGTTTCTTTATTTCGAAAAAAATATTGATCGACTTCATCCAATAATAAAGTGCAACACAAAGTTATTCGCTGAGCAAGAATATTCCCGGTTCACAAAAATACATTCAGCCCTATCAGGAGTTTCGCCCGAATGTCATTCCACCCGAAAAATTTCCCTTTTTTCCTTTCCCTTATTTTGAGTTTCGGGCGAAAAAAATTTCATGTTCGAAAAATTCCCCTTATTAGGAGCATTCAGTTCGGGTGAAATGCAACACGATTTACATTTAAAATGTTCACTACTTTTTTGGAGGCGAATAAAAAAATAACAAGAGGAATCATGTAAAACATATCTTTATTTTAATACAAAAGAAAGTAAAGAAGTATAAATTAAATATTTCTTTATCATCAGGTAGAAATAGGTATAGCGCTGTTGAAATCTGAAAATTATTTAGTTAGATATTAAAGAAGTTGAATGTATAGTTTCATTCTTACAATTGTTCAGGTAACTGCAACGGATTTGAGTGGTCTCTTAACTGCCTCCGAATATTTCAACACAGTATTACATCTTCCTCAAGCAACAGGAAATGCATAGGTATGCTTTGCGTTTTAATTTCTTTAGAATGATTTTTTTAGTCTATCATTTACATTTTTAGATTACACTTTTTTCTTTTAAATAAAAATATCAACCAAACCAGTTTCTTTTTTTTATTCGTCGCTTGATTTAATTCATACTGGTTGTCAACAACTGTCAAAACAAAAAGTCAGATTGTTAGGTTTGTTCATGTATCGAAGACGAATAGTCTTCATGATTAAAAACGGAGAGGGAAATTTAATGTATCCGCAAATACAGAAATTTTTTTTTCTTCAATAAATCGATTGGAGAAGGATTAAAAATCGTATCATTGCACTCAATGGACACTATTTTAACAGGAAAATGCAAAACCGAATTTATTTTGAGCTTTTTTTTAAAGTAGAAAAAAGTAAGCTCTGATTTCATTCTCTGTTTCCATTACAGAGATGGGGAAATTTATTGATACCTCAGTTTTCTGAACATACCTATTTTTCGAACCGTCAGTTCTAAATTCGAAGTGAAATCTTGTTCGGGCGAAATTCCTGATTGCTTTTTAAAATCCGGGGGAACAAAAATATTTCGGGTGAAAGGTTATTCGGGCGAAACTCCTGATAGGGCTGATTATATGACTTCAAAATGTGGTTCCGACTTTCCAACGCATCTGTGGATGAGTTTGTTGAATATGTTTGGTCTTTATTTGGAACCAAAACAAACCCAACAATGCAACAAAAATAAATTAAGTGGTTATTACTTAGCGATTTTATGCCACAGAATGTCAGGATCAGAATCTTTCCAAATATTTTGTGTGCATTTCTTTTTTTTTTCATTTTTTGGCATTTGTTTGAACACATAACGCTTTCTCATTTCTTCTCATACATTTCGCTTGTTAGAAAGAAAAAAGGAATTTAGTTTTCCCAGGGATGTGAAGAGAACTCAATTTTAACAAAAATTTCCCCAAAATGTCCCTTTTATAGATTGGTGAAACTAAAAATTTTTAAGAGCCTGATAAAATTTAAGAGGATTTTTGATAAAAGTGCTTTTAGTGTTTGTTTATGAAATCGGCCATAAGAGTAAACATCATTACCTTAGAGGCTACAGTTGAATGCCTACCGAACTCTCCAAAGTCGGTGTAACCGTATATTACGTCGTCCTTGATATTATACTCAAGTTCCTTCTTTATTACCATTTCGTCGAACAGCAGAACACATTTCCTATCCATCGATGTCATATCTTTCGCTTTGTCGATTAGTAAATCCTGCATCCTGGTGCCGAGTCCCGTTGGCAATCTTATTTCGGAGTGCCATCGGTAAATGGTGCTCACTGATGGCAGCTTAAAACCTGTGCTCAGCATGAGCATGTTGACAATTTTGATTTGTGGTTAGAAGAAACAGTAAGCTTTGCAGATAATATAGTTATTGCTGGTGATATAAATATAGATTTTCTTAAAAACTCAAGTGAAAAAAATAAATTTTGTAAAATTTTAAACGACAATGCTTTAAAACAATTAGTTACAGAGCCTACAAGAATAACAGCAACTTCTGAAACCCTAATCGATTATGTGATAACCAACTGTGATAAATAAAAATTTTAAAATATCTGATCATGAAACCATACAATTTTTTATAAATAATGGTGGGTGTAAAAAAATGCCCACTCGAAAACTTATCAAAGTAAACAATTACAAAAAGGAAAAGTTTAGAGATCTTTGGATTGAAAATTGTAACATTGATCAGTCAAATCAAGGCAATACAATTGATAAGTCTGAAAAATTAAATTCGAAATTAGTTGGTGCAATGAACGAAATGTTGTCTTTTAAGTCTATTAAATCCAAGGGTGTTTCACCATGGTATAATAATTATCTAAACTCGCTTAATAAAATGAAAATTAATGCATATAACAAAGCTGTGATAACTAAGTGCAATGAAGACTGGATCTCATATAGACTGATTAGGAATAAGTACAAACAAAGTATTAATAAAGCGAAAAACAATTATGTGCAATATAAAATAGGTTTAAATAGTGGTAACCAAAAGGGGCTATGGCGTGCAATAAAAGATTTAGTATTAGGTAGTGAAAGTAGAAGTAGGTAGTGAAAAAGAAATATCTAAAATAGAAATAAACGGTGCAATAGAAACAAATATATGTAAGTGCAATAGTAAATCATTTAAATGATTTTTTTGTTGATAGTGTCACTGAAATAAATAATTCTATCGTTCAAGTACCCTATGTATCCAGTGTATGCCCTGTCCAAACTCTTTTCCATTTAAAAACTCTAAACCTTAGCGATCTTGAAAGTGTATTAAGAGAAATGAATAGCAAAAAAGATGTTTTCGGAATAAACTCAACCATTTTTATAGAAAATTTGGATTTAATTGGTCATGAAATTTTAGATATGATAAATGATTCATTGCAATGTGGAGTGTTTCCGAAGTCTCTAAAAAAGTCTGTTGTAGTCCCTGTTGCGAAAATCCCAAATCCTAAAGAAGCGATTGAATATAGGCCAGTTAATATGTTACCAACGATGGAAAAAATAATTGAAAAAGTAGTAAGCAAGCAGCTCTGCAACCACGTGAAAACTCAAAATATATTGATCGAGCAGCAGTCCGGATTTCGGGGAGGGCACTCATGTGAAACAGCTTTAATAAGTACAATCCACGACTGGAAAATAAAGATGGATGAAGGAAGAAAAGTAGTTGCAATATTCATGGATTTTAAAAGAGCCTTTGAAACCATTGATAGAGAAATCCTAATTAGTAAAATGGAGAGCTATGGTGTAAAAGGAACTGAAAAGAAATGGTTCGAATCATATCTTAACCAAAGATCACAAGTAACCAAAATTTTAGAAATTGAATCCAATGAGAGAAGTGTAGATATTGGAGTGCCACAGGGTTCGAATTTGGGTGGCGATTTATTTCTCCTCTACATAAACGAAATTAACAAAGTGTTAAAATGGTGTAAATGTGTTCTTTTTGCAGATGACACTTTAATTTACATTGACTTTAAGAATATTATGGATGTTTATGCAAAAATTAATGAGGATCTTAATAACGTTTACCAGTGGCTTTGTATGAACAAATTAAAACTAAATGTGTCAAAAACAAAATCAATGATTTTAAATTCAAATGAAAATGTTAAATTGCAAATTGGATCAGAAAATATCCAACAGGTTAAAAGTATAAAATATTTAGGGGTAATTATTGATAAAGACTTAAATTTCAAAGAACATTCAGATTATATTTGTGCGAAGATAAGCAAAAAAGTGGGGTTTTTAAGTAGAATAAGAAAGAAATTAACGTTTAAAAATACAGAAATGATTTTCAATACAATTGTTTTACCACATTTTGACTATTGTGCCACAATTTTATTCATGTCCAATATGGACCTTAGGCAAAGACTTCAAGTTCTTCAAAACAAAGCTATGCATGTTGTTTTAAGATGCAATAGATATACCCCGTCAAACTTTATGTTACAATCTTTAAAGTGGTTAAATGTTAATCAGCGTCTAATTTTGAAAGTCCTAATATTTGTATATAATATAAAATTTTGCAATTATCCGCAGTACCTACAAGAGAAATTGGTTTATGTTGGAGATTTACATCCATTCAATCTCCGATCAGCAAATGATTTCCGACTTGAGAGATTTAACAGAAGCAGCACCCAAAAATCTGTGATGTACCAAGGAGTCAAACTTTTCAACTCACTGCCGAGAGTAATAAAAGATGAGTCCAACTTCCATCGATTTAAGAAACTTGTCATCAATTTCATTAAAACAAATTATTGTTAGATTTCAAATATTGTTAATGTTCAATTGATTTTAAAATGTAAATTTAAATTAAAATTTGTTTTCATTTAAAATTTTGTTAAAGATTTAAACTTGTAATAGTTATATATATAATTAATAAAATAAATAAATCAAAATCAAAAATGAAAGAATAACATGCTGATTAGTGTTGGGCATAATCGAATGATTTAAAGAATCGAGATATTAGTATTCGAATGATTTAAAGAATCGAATGATCATTCGAATGATTTTCGAAGGAATATCATAATAAAAAAAGTGGGAAACAAACACTCCATTTCAAGGAAAAAAAAGCAAAAACAAAACAAGAAAATCATAACATAATGGTTCTCGCTTCTCGTCTTTCCCTTACAATTCCATATTCAACCCTCAACGATGCATCGAGTGCAAAAATGAATATAAATATAAACTCAGTCATTGAATACACACACGAGATATACAAATAACCAACTTCTCGAGTTCTCGATTTTCTGTGTTTTCTTTTCTGTCTTTTCGTTCAATATTCGCTTCTCGGTCTCGAATAGGCACTCGAGTCCTCATTTCGCTTAGAGAAAGTAGATAAGAAAAAAGTCATTCGAATGATTTGAGTATTCGAATGATTTGTGTGAAGAATCGAGATATCTCGAGATGTTGCCTGAATCGATTATAATCGATTATTTCATTCGAATGCGCCCACCACTAATGCTGATGGTAGGTAGGTAGGTAGAGATGGTAGTCGCCAGCCAGCTGGGCCCGCGACTCAATTAGCGCTGGGGTGCGCCGTTTTGATACCATTAAACTCGTGTCAACCTAATAAGGATTAAGTACGGAAGAAAATGGTTTTTTATATACTTTAGCGGAGCATTACTAAAGCCATTTTGTCGCATTCAGAAAGATAATCAGATCTTTGATTTTCTTCTCCGAAAGTTCGCTGGGGTCATCGAGGAAGGCTTTCCCAAAGGAAGCCATCCTGTAATTTGCTAAGGCGGGGCAATCGCAAAGAAAATGAACCACAGTTTCTTTTTCTTGTGGATCTCCACAACTACGGCAGTGTGGGTTGAAGGGGATGCCTAGCTTTCTTGCATGTTCACCTATGGGCCAGTGCCCGGTGCATATTGCTGTGATCCTGGCTATGTCGCGCCTGGGTCTGCATATTAGATCGTTGGAACGTGAGTTGTTGTAAGTAGGCCACATCTTTCTTGATATGACACAGTTTGTGAGACTGCTCCACCTACGGTTGGATTCATTGAGAAAAATCGAGAAGATTTTTCTCTTCATAGCACCAAGAGGAATATTAACTTTTTCCGCTAGTGAGCTATGTAAGGTCGAGCCTTGCCGAGCTAAAGCGTCAGCCCGTTCATTACCTTCTATGTCACTGTGACCTGGAACCCAGATGAGAGTGACCTGGAGGTCAATGTTCAGACTCGCCAGTTCGTCCCGACATTTCTGGACAAGTACTGAGGTTGATGTAGATGATTTAATGGCCTTAATGGCCGCCTGGCTATCTGAGCAGATAGCTATATTTCTGAATTGGTTTTGGTTAGATTGGAGCAACTTGCATGCCTCCTTGATTGCTAGTACTTCGGCTTGAAATACACTCGCAAAGTCTGGTAGTCTGAGTGACTTGGAGATGTTAAAGGACTCGGAAAAAATTCCTGAACCAACACCGCACTCCATCTTAGATCCATCAGTGTAGATTATCGAATCGAAATCCTTTGTGACAACGTCATTCTTCCAATCCTCTCTGGTGGGAAAAATGGCTTTGAAATCCCCGCTTGGGCCAAGAGGAGGTACGCAGTAGTCGGTGTTCGATAAGAAAATATCCGGAGGAATCAATTTTGTTATGTTTCCATGACCATAGGGTTTGGAGAACCAACAGTTAGATTCTTTAAGTCTTACAGCACTGCATGCCGCTAGGTATTTTATATGAAGGTCGAGTGGTAAAAGGTTCAGGATAACGCTCAGGGCATCTGTTGGGCATGATCTGAGAGCCCCCGTAGTGCCGACGCTAGCCGTTCTTTGAACCCTTTTAAGTTTTTCGACGTTATATTGCTTGCTTAGTGCAGGCCACCAAACAATCGATCCGTAAGACAAAATTGGCCGTACCACTGCAGTGTACGTCCACAAAATCATCTTCGACTGAAGGCCCCACTTCTTACCAAAGGTCTTTCTGCAGGCATAGAAAGCTATACAGGCTTTCTTAACCCGTTCTTCAATATTTACCTTCCAATTCAATTTGGGGTCGAGAATAACTCCAAGGTATTTAGCTTTGGAAGATAAAGAAAGAGTTTGACCGTTAAGTCGAGGTAGGGTGAATGTAGGTATTTTAGTCCTGGTAGTAAAGAGCATCAGTTCCGTCTTACTCTGATTAACTCCTAGTCCACTACTAGTGGCCCAGTTGCTAACTCTTTTCAGAGCCAATTCAGTGATTTCACTAATCACAGTGGTAAACTTACCTGATGCCAATAAAACCATATCGTCAGCATACGCTACAGTTTTTACACCACTACCTCTGAGCTTGACGAGAATTTTGTCCATGACTAAGAGCCATAGAAGAGGGGAGAGAACACCACCCTGGGGAGTTCCCCTACTAACATGCTTAGTAGAAATTGTGTTTCCTAACGTTGCTTGGATCCTTCTTATGAAACTTTCTACACCAAAGTGAACAAGTGACTCGCGAATGGATTCAGTTAGGACGTTATTAAAAGCACCCTCCACGTCTAGGAAGGTTGCTAGGGTATATTCTTTGTAGTGAAGCGTCTTCTCTATTGTACGCACTACTTCATGCAGGGCAGTCTCCGTAGACTTGCCTTTTAGGTATGCATGTTGCGAATCATCAAGAGGACGACCCTCTAGTAAAACTCTGATGTGAGTATCAAGGATGCGCTCTAGTGTCTTTAGAACAAAAGATGTCAGACTAATAGGCCTAAAGTCCTTCGCGGATTCATGACCTCGTTTGCCGACCTTCGGAATAAAGACCACTCTTACATGTCTCCATGACTCGGGTACATGATTGAGATAGAGACAACCTTTGAAGATCATTTCTAGCCATGGTACTGCCAAGTCTTGCAGTTTCTGCAGCATAACTGGGATTATGCCATCAGGGCCAGGTGATTTGTAGGGGGAGAAAGTATTAATCGCACATGAAATACTATCTCCTGATATAACAGAATTGATTTGCTCCCTATGAGCTATAATGGTATTTGTAGTGCTAAGCGTTTCGGGGTAGCTATTCTCACAACCCGGAAAATGTGTTGTCATAAGCAGTTCCAAGGACTCAGCTTGAGAGGCTGTCCAGATACCGTCACTTTTTCTCAGAAATGAAGGGCTGCAATGTTCCTTTGACAGAACTTTACTTAGTCTAGCAGAATCCTTAATATCTTCTATTGAGTGACAGTATTCTTTCCAGCCAAGCTTCTTAGATGCTGCTATGGCTCGCTTGTACACTTTTAGGCAGTCTTTATATGGTTGATAGAATTTCTCCTTCTGACATATGTTGAAGATCTTTCTGGTCATTTTTCTAAGTGCAGAAAGATCTTCATTCCACCAAGGAGGGAACTTTTTGCGGCTGTATTTAACTGGACAGGAGACCTTAAAGGCAGTGTTAATCGCTGCCTCGAAAGTCTTTACCTTAGATTCAAGAACTTCCACAGATTCTACACTAATTAATGGTAAATTGCCTAGTTTGGATTTTGCGATCTGACTGAATTTCTTCCAGTCAGTTCTTTTGGGATTTCTATATGGAGGGGGGGTTTCTACCTTGAAACCTATGTTGAAGAGGATCCATCTATGATCCGAGAAGGAATTTAAAGAGGAAACTCTCCAGTTTTCCACCACCACATTACAGTTGTTTGCAACAGTGATGTCAATTACCTCTTCCCACCCGTCGTAGTTTTCCAAGCTTGGAAAAACGAAGGTGGGTGAGTCACCTCTGTTACAAACAATTAGGTTATTTTCAATAATAAAATCAAAAAGAGACTCACCTCGTTCGTTGATTTCAGAGCTGCCCCAGAGAGAGTGCCGTGCATTCGCATCGCATCCAATCAGGAGGTTCGTATTTTGCTGATTAGCTGCTTCAATCAATTTCCTCACCTCCTCAGGCGGTGATTGCCGGTTGTGGTCGTAGTAGCCAGATGCCACCAGTAGTCCCTTTGCATCTTTATCTTCCAGCCTGACGACTGTCAAATCCGGAGTGCTAAAATTAGGACACAAAAAAGCTTTTAAGTGTTTTTTAGCTAAGATACAAGTTCTGGGATTACCTTGTTCTTGGGTTACTGTTTTGTATAACAGGTCGTATTGGTTGTCTTGGAGGCCTTTTACATTGAGGCCATTTACCCATGGTTCTTGAATAACGCCAATGTCAATGTTTTCCTCACTGAGGAAAACTCTTAGATTATCTGAGGCACATTTAGAGTGCTTCAGATTAATCTGAATGACCTTCAGCGCGTTTTAATTGGTTGAGGGTCCTGCGGCGCCAATGACAACCGAACCGTCGACAACAGCGCTGATCTTAGCGCTCTCATCCACTTTATCAGTGTCTGGTCCCTGATCTTGCAGGATTTTGATTTTAGCATGCCTGATGCCAAAACGGAGTTTATAATCAGCCTTCTCGAGTGCCCCTCTGCTTTCTTCCGTGATCCTCAGAAGGTATGAAGTGCTGGTCTTTTGCGGTTCTTCCGCTTTGATGACGACCCAGTCGTGCATGGGGACCAGCGGGTTTAACCTCTGAAGACCCCGGATCAGCTCCAGTCCGCTCGGTTTGATGCCCATGAGGGGCAACCAGATGCGGGCCTTTGGTTGTCTAGGGATTTCCTTAGCTGGGATAAGCTTGAGCTTCAAGCCCTCCCAGTCATTGCTGACCTTAGCAATGCTGTCTCTAAGGAAGTCCCTTGAAAACGCGTCCTCGCATTTGATCACCCTGTATCCCCTGAGCATTTCCCCAGAGTCGAAGCTGGGGTAGGGTCCCTCACTTGTAGATAGGGTGTACGTAAAAACCATCTCAGAGAGCTTGGCTTCGATTGAGCTCCACACCGACAGCAGACCTTTGCTGTTGGTGGAGAGTTCATCTACAACCGCTACCTGGAGGTCATCCCTGACGACCTCGCTTAGAGTAGGCGGTTGCGCCGCTCTGAGAGATGTGGCTTTTTTCTTCTTTATATTGCCATCAAGTTTCGTCTTCTTTTGGGAAGGTAAAGTCTCTTCCTGAGACCTGTCTCGCTTGACGGCTTTTTCTTTTTTTGTCAGAAGGTTATTGTATTCGTCAATAACCTTCTGGTACCTGATTTTATCCTCGGCATCCCTCTCGTGACAAGTTCCCTCCGCCTCATTCTTGGCAATCTTGCTAAGGATAAACGAGGCATGCAGGAACTGGTTCTTTCGAAGAACGCCAGGAGATTTCTTCTTACCACGATTAGCATTGCTATGGCTGGCATTGCTACCCGATGGCTTGGCAGTATTGATCGGTTTAGGGAGCAAAGGAGTACTGGAGGAGGCTGGTACTCGCTATGCTCCCTGAAGGTTTGGAAGTTATCTCAACGGCTTCTGTGCCGTGAGAGCTTCCTGTCAATGTCTCTTGGCTAGAGGCCAAGAGTTCGTCTTCGTTGTCAGTTGTGTCGCTATTATTTGTCGTTTGTTTGTTCATTTTTTATTTTTTAAAATTTTGGTCCCACGAGTAGGTCGGAAAAGAAAGGTCAGCCCCGGCAGAGCCGATATACCGGGGTAAGGCAAGTATTAAGACGGACCCGGCCAGGGCATCCGAATGAGCTCGTTAGTGACTGGTTTTCCCCCCAGCCTTCCATTTCTTCGGCACGGATTATGAATAATCGCTCACACCACCACTGAAAATTAGGGACCTGTATCTATGGTAAAATCGCATTGTTGAGGGTTGAACTATTGAGGAGTAAAGGAACCTTACAACATTGCGACCTGACCTTAGCTGATCCCCATCTTGACAACGCACAAGATTTCTGTGGTGATCATTACCGCCCGGCACCCACTAGGAGGGTTTGATACGAGGATTTATGCCGAGCAACATGCTGGTGACTAAAGAAAAATTTTAGGAACAAGTCTTTTTCTTTAGGTTCCCATGGTGCGTTCTGCTTGTGGAACAACTGAGCCAATATAAAGGTCCGCAGTTCTTCGGAGTAGTCTTCCATGTGGGAATCAAGTCCTTTCCTAAGTCTATACTCCGGGTCTCGCAAGTTTTTAATTGGAGTCTCAAATAAACTCCGAGGATAATATGTCGCCTTTTCTGTTTTCTGAAGTGGCTGAGCTTTGTATGTGTACAATCCAGGTGATGGAAACTGTGAGGGAGAAATAGATGACGAAGAAGGCACATCCGGTATACTATAGTCCCGAACGTAATTTCTGGAAGAACTTGCAGCCATATTTATTACTGGTAAAGCTGGACTGCAAGGTTTGGGTTGAGGTGGGGCTGTTGACTCGTACTGGGGTCTTTGTTGCTCTGAAATCTGGGTTTCAGAGGTAGCTGTGGAAGTTGGCACCTTGCGGGTCCTCCATGCCTCCATTATTCGTAGACATGATGCGTCGTTGCTTATATCGGTGCAACTACAAACAGACAAAGAAGATATCGGCAGCGCATATTTGGACAGACATTTCAACGTTGATCTATTTTGTATGTCTTTGGCATAAAAATGACTTTCACACATGAAGAAATGTTTTCCTTCATCCATCTTGTTTGAAACATTTCCATGCTTCATCCAAACCGCCCTTCTGTGGTCTGTTGGCAACCGAAAGAATGAATGATTACCTGCCGTTATCTTCTTCTCCTCGCAGTTGGCATAGCAGCATCGAACCATCCTCACAAAAAAACCTCCTCTGTAAAATACAAACTAAACTAGCACCAAAACTAAATATTTTGACAAAAAAAAAAATCCTCTGTAAAATTGTCGACAAAAAACTAACACTGAAACTAAATCTTTTGAAAAAGTATTTTTTTAATATTTCCTATAAAGCAACACAACAACAACAAAATCTAACTCAGTAAAAAAAACGATTGAAAAGCTAGTACTGAAACTAAACACAAAATTCAGCCCTGTTAAAAAAGCACAAACAATTAACCAAAACACAAAGTCAACGCTTCTAAATAAATAAACGCCTACAAATATATCACTTATATTCCTTCGAAAAATGGAATAAGAATTATTTGACTTACCATGAGAAAACAAAACGAAAAATAAAAATTTAAATACTTTAGAACTATCAAAACACTTTATATTTTTAAACTACCACGGCACACAAAAATTTGGATATAATGAGCAATCACTTAACTAATACCCTTGAGCGGTATATCTATTTTTGCTCTAAAACGAGCCTACAAATTTAAAACTTTTAGCAAAAACAAAAAAAACACTGCACTATTACCTCTGATGGGTATTTATTTTTTTGCTCTAAAACGAGCCTATAAATTAGTATAAATTTAAAGATTTAAAAAAAAAGAAATCAATTCACTAATAGGTACCTTTGAGCGGTATCTATTTTTTGCTCTAAAACGAGCCTAATCGAGAACAAAAACTTAAAAGCACTTATTAACAATAGTAAAATGTTTTCACAATTTTAAAAAACTTAAAAATTATAAATTAACTATTTTATGTTATCTTATTATTATTATTACTTATTACTTAACAATAATTCGAATATTTTCAAATATAAATGGGAAAATCAGAATCAATATCAAAATAAATAACCACTGCCAATCGCACAGACAATGATTATGAGAAAAAAAGCGAAAATTTATTGGCAATGAATGTATAATGCTGCTCAAACACCTATACATATTATGTATATGCCTCTAAAAAAACGGTTGAAATATGGAAAAATAAGACATGGTTGCCACATTTAAAAATCGCTATGTTAATTATTTTTGCAGAAATTGTTTTTTTCTGATTTAGTAGTTGAAGTTTATTACAAATTAACATAGCTGGGCACCGTTAATCAAAAAGTTAACTTCGTTAATCGTTAATCCGCTACTGAAAAAGTTAGCTTCGTTAAACGTTAAAGCGTTAAATTTCGGAAGAATTAACGCAAGTTAACGTTAATCGTTAATCCGTTAACATGTGATAAAAATTGCATTTTTTATATTTTTTTTCTCTAAGCACCGGTTTAATTTCTCATATATTTCATTGAAAAAGCAATTTTCTTCGCGACGCAAGAAAAATCATCTACCCAGAATCGTCTTGGCTGTTTTTTCTTCCTTTGTAGTTCATTTTCTAATATTAATAATGCGGCAACCACTTTTTTTTTTTCTTAGAGGAAATCATACTCATACGGAACAAATTTAAGAATATTTTAAAGCGAAGGCGTACGTCGACAATAAATGTATGTACCGAACTGAAGTCAAAATTATGTCAGGTTTGACGTTTGAGTTTTTTGTTTATCGTGGTGCGTTCAACGTGTTCCCGAACGAGTGATCCTTGGTTCCTTGGTTAAGTGTACGAAGGTATCAACTCGTTCATCAACTGGTTAAACAACAATATCGAAAACGCAGTTGATCAACCTGAAAAACTTTTTTTCTGTGAAAATCGAACAATTTTATATATCTATATATAATACGTACTTAGCTGGTTTTGTTTCAACCGCGGAACGCACCGCGCGGCACATGTCTCATACTTGTCTGAACCTGTTTTTCGCGCCGCGCGGTAAATAGTAGGCATTGGATTAACGATTAACGGACTTAACGTGGATTAACGGATTTAACGTGTCCGTTAACATTTTTAAAAGTTAACTTAAAAGTTAATCCGTTAATCAAAATGTTAACTTCGTTAATTAACGATTAACGGATTAACGAGTTAATGCCCAGCTATGCAAATTAACCAGAACAAATACATTTAATACATATATTTTTCTTCCATTAAAAGTAAAAAATGTGAAAATAATTTTTTTTTCGAAAAACAAATTTTTATCTTTAAATGCGATTTGCGGCTAAACGGAGCTCCGTAGACCCCCAAAGTTGACATTTTCAAACGTGATTTCTTGCTAAATTAGGCATCTTAGCGAGTTAAAAATTGCATAGTCGTGATGTAGGGAGTGATGTTTCACATGATTTTTTTTTGTTATTTTGTATTTCAAAATTCTACATTTTGAAATTCTACTTCTCAAAATTCTGCATTTCCAAATTTTACTTACTAAGTTTTCTGCAGTTCAAAATTTTCTTTCCTAAAATTCTGCATTTCAAAATTCTGCATTTCCAAATTTTACTTACTAAGTTTTCTGCATTTCAAAATTTTCTTTCCTAAAATTCTGCATTTCAAAATTCTGCATTTCAAAATTTTGCTTTTCAAAATTTTACTTACTAAGTTCTCTGCATTTCAAAATTTTATTTCCTTAAATTCTGCATTTCAAAATTTTGCTTTTCAAAATTTTACTTACTGCATTTCAAAGTTTTGCTTTTCAAAATTTTACTTACTAAGCTTTCTGCATTTCAAAATCCCTTTTTCAAACTTCTGCTTTTCAAAATTTTACCTATTAATTTTTATGCATTTCAAAATTTTATTTCCCAAAATTCTGCATTCAAAAATTCTAGCTTTCAATATAATTTTCCTGTATTTCAGAATAATACTCAAGACTCCAATTCTCAAAATTCTGCATTTAAAAAATCTGCCTACAAAAATAATTATCTATCTATACAAAATAATTGTTCTGAGTGGTAACCGTTTAAAAATTCGTCTATTTGAATATAAATCCTACATTTGCTCCAGTATACATTCAAACAGCGAACGAAAAAAAATCAAACCAAACAATATACCGTTTTTTCTCTATGCGTGAAGAAAAAAATGCCACCTCATACTTATTTGTATAGAAAATTGATAAAAAGAAAACAGAAAATAGCTTTATTGTCGTCGCTTTGTTCTGCTTCGGTTTGCTTTTACCGAAAATATTATCACCCCTTCTGATTATCGTCTGTCCTTACTCTCCACAACTCTACGTAAAAAGTTATGGAATACGCTCGTATGGGGCCGCATCGTTCGTTCCTCTTCATGAGAGTACTATAGTTTATATATACAATGCACATACCTATTTGAATAGATTTAAGTAGGAATAATTTTGAAATTTGATTCTTGATAGGATTAGGCTTTTTTTAATTTTAGTATACCTACATAGGTACTTTATCTTAATATATTAGGTAACTTATCTATGTTGATTGCAATTATTATTATTTTTGTTATTGAAAAGTATAATAATTGGTGTAATTTTGAAGAACAAGAATAATGGTGCTTATTTTGACATTCTCTTTCGTTCGAAAGTGAGTCGAATTCGTTGAAACTTAATTTTGAGACTCGGCGATTAGAATGCTAATCGAACAAATCGAAAGTTCACCCAATCCATAGAAAGTTCATTCATTTGCGAAAGCTAATTCAATTTTGACATTCGAAAGAATAGAATTAAATGTCATTTTTGTGTCGATTGAATTTTCTGTCGAGTAAGCAACAAAACATGTAAGTTTTTAATTATTTCATGGAAAATAATTTACTTTTATTAATTTTTTTGTTGTTTTATGTTTAAAAGTCGCATTCCAACTGGACAAACCGCGAACAAAAGGAAAAGCTCAATTAAAATAGTGGAAGAAAACCCGGAGGTAGCAAAGGGTTCTTTTTACCACCCGCGTTGATACGGAAAGCATCCACTATCCTTCTCCTCTGCACTTCTTCAACACCAAGTTCATTTATAAACAACACAAATGCCATTTTTTTATTTTTTATTTATTATTTTATGTTTTTATCAAAGAAATTTAAATTATTAAACAATAAACAAAACAATTACAACTAAACAAAGATTTCACTTTTTGGTTTTGACATTTCACAAACACTTCTCTTTTGTTTTTGATATTTTAGTGTGACCAAGTGTATACGAAAAAAAAAATTAAAATTTAGAACGCGTCATGAACAACTTATTTTTTTAAGAATAGTTTCAAAACAGCTGAGTTGACACAAAAATGTAATGAATATGTAGTTCTTTATGGTTTAACTTTACTTTATAATGAAAAAGTGTATTATTTATTTTGTTTCTTGATTATTTATCCAACATCTATAAAATCTTTAGAAACAAAAAATGTAAAACGGTCATACTAATTCAAATAGAAATATAGTAAATGTCAAACAGCTGACAATGAAAATGAATCTTTTTTGAAGTTCATTTTATGCTATCTTTCGCAAATGAATGTTATTCGTTCGAATCTCAAAATTAAGAAAGTTCATTCGAAGGAATAGAATCATTCTAACGAATAGACTATTCATGAGAATGTCAAAATAAGCATGAATAATTGCAATCAACTAGGTTAACTGCCTACATTAGATGCAGTGTGTGGTTAGGTAGTGGAAATTGTTTTTGTTTGCAAATAATATAATTATGTACTTATATAGGTACAAAACTATTTCTTTAAGAAAATATAATAGGTACGTATACCTATATTTTTATTAAAGAAAATAGCTTTTTCATATGTACATACCTACATAAAATATGGTATGGTAGAAAATAATTTTGATTACAAAAAAAAAATATTTGTATTCGTATTTATATAATAAAAAATAAAAAAAAAAGAAATTTGATATATGTATAGAACAGTTTTTAAAATTTATTCATACCTATAAACTTTGTTTGCAAAAAATATAGAAAATTTTTAATACTTTTTATGTGTATATAAACAATTTCAGAAATTTATAAATATTCACATAAGGCAATTGTGAAAAAAAGTCAAATAAGTTTTTCGAGAAAAAGTAATTTTAGAAAACTTAAATTAATCAAAAAAAATTAGAATAAATAGAATAAAATTATTATTGACATAATATTTTAAAAAAATCAGATACCTTTTTTGGAAAAAATATTTTTTATGCATTGTAAATGCTTATTAGCAATTTTAGACAAATAAAAAAAAAAGAAATTTGGTGTAAATTTAAAAAAATTATTGATGCACCCCAGACCCCACATGAAAAATTTTTAAAATAAAAATAAACATTTTCTTACAAAAAATAGTTCTTATCCATATATTTTGTAAAAATATAAGATATTTGCCCTGCGAATTTTGAACAAACAAATATTTCTTTTAATGTTTATCTACGAATTTTTATCAAATTTGGAAATTATTAATTCATTAAAATAAAAATTTTTTTTTTGTATTTTGCAATATAAATATAAAAAGTACGAATTTATGCAAACAAAGTTTAAAAAACCTTTTATTATTGAACTAATTTTGAATATAAGAAATTTCTTTAAAATTGTTCTAGAAAAAAATTTGGGATATTAATTTTAAGTATTTAAAAATAAGGATTCTAGGAAATATTTTCAAAAATTATTCGCTCAAACTTTTTCAAGACATTGATTTAAAAAAAAAAAATTTAGATAAAAAAATATTTTTTCGTGTTCTCTATCATCGTAAAGTAAACTTTGATCAAAATCTCGAGTTCAATTTTTTGCACATGTAAAACTTGCAATTACATAATTTTTTATTATTGTACGAATGGAAATTAGGTTTCGAAATAAAATACTGAGCCGTTTTTGAGATATCGAATTTTCCAAGAAAAAAAAATTACTTTTTTTCCAAATTTAAAAAAAATATTTTTTTCAAAGCTTTGAGACGCAATGTTTTTAAAATTTTTGTAAGTATCTCTATAAAAAATTTCGATAATGAGAAAATTGTCAAATGTCAAAATTTGAAAAAAATAGTTCTATAGTAGGTACAAGCTGAACCTAATATCTTATTTATAAATTTAAATTTAAAAATATTTACATAAAGCAATTGTGAAAAAAATCAAATAAGTTTTTCGAGAAAAAAATAATTTTATAAAACTTAAATTAATTAAAAAAAAAAAATTAGAATAAATAGAATAAAATTATTATTGACATAATATTTTTAAAAAATCAGATACCTTTTTTGGAAAAAATATTTGGTATGCATTGTAAATGCTTATAAGCAATTTAAGAAAAATAAAAAAAAAAGAAATTTGGTGTCAATTTTAAAAAAATTATTGATGCACCGCACATGAAAAAATTTTAAAATAAAAATAAACATTTTTTACAAAAAATAGTTCTTATCCATAAATTTTGTAAAAATATAAGATGAAGAGGAACGAACGATGCGGCCCCATACGAGCGTATTCCATAACTTTTTACGTAGAGTTGTGGAGAGTAAGGACAGACGATAATCAGAAGGGGTGATAATATTTTCGGTAAAAGCAAACCGAAGCAGAACAAAGCGACGACAATAAAGCTATTTTCTGTTTTCTTTTTATCAATTTTCTATACAAATAAGTATGAGGTGGCATTTTTTTCTTCACGCATAGAGAAAAAACGGTATATTGTTTGGTTTGATTTTTTTTCGTTCGCTGTTTGAATGTATACTGAAGCAAATTTTAAAAACTGTTCTATACATATATGTCAAATTTCTTTTTTTTTTATTTTTTATTATATAAATACGAATACAAATATTTTTTTTTTGTAATCAAAATTATTTTCTACCATACCATATTTTATGTAGGTATGTACATATGAAAAAGCTATTTTCTTTAATAAAAATATAGGTATACGTACCTATTATATTTTCTTAAAGAAATAGTTTTGTACCTATATAAGTATGTACATAATTATATTATTTGCAAACAAAAACAATTTCCACTACCTAACCACCCACTGCATCTAATGTAGGCAGTTAACCTAGTTGATTGCAATTATTATTTTTGTTCTTCAAAATTACACCAATTATTCTACTTTTGAATAACAAAAATAATAATAATTGCAATCAACATAGATAAGTTACCTAATATATTAAGATAAAGTACCTATGTAGGTATACTAAAATTAAAAAAAGCCTAATCCTATTAAGAATCAAATTTCAAAATTATTCCTACTTAAATCTATTCAAATAGGTATGTGTGTCCATACAAATAAAAAGCAACGTTGTATTTTGGTTAAATATACCGAAATTGAACAACGTTGCTTTGTTGCGTATGAAATAGACAAAACAAAACAAATATTCTTGACAAAAAAATATAACAACAAAACACACAGAAGATCCCTCAAAAGAAAAATGCTACAAAATAAATTACATTTTCTCATTCTCGTCTTTCTCATTGCCACGTGGCTAAAAAAAATTTTCTCGTTCTTTCCTCAATTACCATCCCACCATAAATCAAAAGTCTCCACGAAATTTTTTCCTCCGACAGCGCCACCGGTAGAGTGTATTCCATAACATTTTTTTCTGTTCCATGAGAGTACTATAGTTTTTATATACAAGGATTCTAAATAAACTATGTAGTACTCTCATGAAGAGGAACGAAACGAAATTCACCTAGGGGCAGAGATAACAACAAAGCCATAGATTTTAGCAGAGGTACATTTAACAGAGGTACAATACATAACAGCAATATGAATACTGTATACAAAATGTGTAGGTATGCAAAGGCACAAACATTGGAGTAGGATGTAGCTGTGTGGGGATTTGGTAGTTGTTTTTTTTTTTTTTTTTTTTTTTTATAATCAACTCACGCTCAAGGGAATATGATTACCCTTTAAATGTTTTTTAACACAGCGCGGGCGTGAAGTTACGGAAGAGAAAGAAGGATAGGAAAGATGTGTGGCACGATGTTCTGAGACTGAAGGTGGTTGTCTCAGATTTTTTATCTCCAGGGGTGACGGCTGAACTAAAGCGGAGAATTGCCGTGTCTTATTTTTTATGTCCCTTATAATTCGCATTATTTTATTCGTTTTTCATTCTTGTTGGGCATACTAGTTTAGCTCAATAACATGTTGTTAGTGTTATGCCTAAACAACATGTAATGAGTAAACCAGCAACCCATTGATGAACATTTTTAGAAGGTTTTAATGGAATTAAAGACGACATAGACGACGGCAGGGATCGAACCTGTGACAAATATTTTCAAAGTACGGTTTCAATACTTTTTTTGGCGGTTTCGTATTTTTTGGGGATAGAAGAAAATTATTTTTGTGGGTAGCATATGTATGTATGTATATGTTATTTTAGGTAGGTATTTAAGTTGAAAGGCGGCATATTGAATATTTGGGAGTGGAAATCAGCGATACCACTTCCAGAAAAAAAGTCGAAGTAAATTTGAAGTAAAAAGCGAAGTGAATTGAAAAAAATCGAAGTAGATTCCAAAATAACTTTTAACTTGCATCTAGAAGAAAGTGGTGATTCCGTCTGTCTGCAGGTCTGTACCTCAATCTGCAGCCATTAAGAAATATCTTATATATTTTGAAAATGGCTTTACGGATTTTGATATAGATAAAATGCACGACTGGGTCGCACGAACTTGCTCCTATGTAATACACTAGGAATTTTAAAAACGAATGTTATTAGAGAAAACTGTTCATAAGGATAAAATTAATTTTTAAATTCTTTTAGTAGTAAGAGACGAAAACAGAATGGCATCCAAATATGAATTTATGCAAGAACAAAAATTATAAGTCGTTCTTAAGAAAAACTTTTATATACAAACTTTTAAAAAGATTTTTAAGAAAAAATTTTGGTACGCCACTGTATATTTTAATCCATCAGATTATCATATACCAGCATTTTATACCATTTATCTAACAACAGCTTCTCTGTTTGGTTAATTATTAATTATCAACAACAATAGCAGCAGCTTCACTGTATGCTTTATTTCCATGTACACAGCTTCACTGTATGTTTTATTTCCATGTACACAGCTTTTCTGTATGTTCTATTTTTAAAATGCATTCAATTTGATTTCCCATAATAGTCAGCAGTTTTCTGCATTCAAGCTAATGGCATACCTGGCCAAAATGTATCATGTTTATTTTTTTATGTTTTGCATTGTAGATATTTTTTGTATATTTTAGTGTTTGTAAATTTAGCTAAGTAAGCAAAATTTGTGTATAAATAGTATTGTAAGTGAATAAAATATCATCACTTAAGATCAAAAGGTTGTCGAGTGTTCTTCTTCTTCATAATTATTGCTTCCCCCCACCAGTGGTAAGGGGCAATAATAATTTTTAACAAACTTCTCAGGCATACAAAGGTACAAGAACCTTTTGTATAATATATGGTCTGGTCAAGGTTTATGCACCCTGTCCAGCCAGTCGGTTCAAAACAGTTCCGACTTTAACAGCCACCTTAAAGTTTTTATTATTGTTCGAATAAAAACTAAATTTACAAAAAAAATATTGAGCCGTTCCTGAGATATTGAAATTTCAAAAAAAAAGACTAAATAGATTTTTTTTGAAGTGCAATGTGTTTAAGACTTTTTAGAAGCTTCTCTATAAAAATGTTCATTAAGATCCAATATGTGGATAATGAAAAACTCAAAATTCAAAAAAATGGTTCTATGGTAGGTAGAAGCTGTAATATACTAATTTCAATTTTTTTTTTATTAAATTAAAGATCGTAAAAATTAATTGAAAGAAAACAATTTTATCAAAATTCTAGGCGCCGTTTTCGAGAAAAATACGATTTTTGAAAACCATTTTTTTTAATTTTTTTTTAGCATTTGTATGGTAGGACCTTTATTTTTAGGTAAAATAACATTTTTTTTCTCACATCTTGTAGATTATATTGAGAAACTTTTATTTATCAAGTTTAAAAAATCTAGCATAGGGTTTTCGAAATATTGAGCTTTAAAAAAATTGGAAGTTTTTTTTAAAAATCCAAAAAAAATTTTTTTGAAAATTTGAAGGAGATTTAGCAAAAAAAAAATGATCAAAATCGGTTGTACCGTTTTTGAGAAAATCAAAAACAAAAAAAATGGTTCCATGGGGGGTACCCTCAATAACCATTTTTCGGAAAATTTTGTTCAACCAATACCTAGCTTTAATTAAATTAATTTTTTTTTTTATTTTTAAAATCTGTCGAACAGTTTTTGAGAAAAAAAAATGTTTATAAAATTTGGAACAAAATTCGTATGGCAGGTACCGTTATTTTTGGTCCTAAAAAGAAGAGAAAAAAACGTGTGGGGAGGAAAAATTAAAAATGATATCTACCAAGTTTAAAGAAAATCGGCCGAGCCGTTTAGCCTGTATTCGAACAGACAGACAGACAGAATTGCGAGGCCCACTTTTTTAGTGTTCGCCATCATCTTAATGTCAACTTTGATCAAAATCTCGAGTTCGATTTTTTCCCAAATGCAGAACTTGCCCTATAGTACCTATAAGTCGCAAGTAAAAATTATGTGTAGACAATAGCAACAAAAAAGTTTTATAAACTGTACCTGTCATAAAACCTTTTTTTTTTTATGTTCGGCTTTCTCATTTCCGACGCTATCGATTTCGATCAAAATTTTAATAGATGAGCTTCTTTGATTATGAAATAGTATTGTATACAAAGGCGGTCAGCCATCAGACGAATAGGGGGAACAACATGTAGCATACGAAAACATGCACGTGCCGTAACTATTCGGGACTGGTGGAAGTGTGATCATAGCCTATCCGTGGCGGCCGCTAGAAACAAGCCTTTTAAAAAAGGTTTGGCTAATATGATCAGGCTGGTTCCTCAGGTTGGCGACAGGTTAATTCCCTGTCCCGTAAAACTAAAAGAATTACGAGACCGACAACAAGCCTCGGAAACGGACTGATCTCACGACGACAACCCACGCAAAGAAAAAGGAAAAACGATTTACGAATTTTCTTATGGAACGTACGATCGCTCTATAGAGCTCGAGCTGCTCAGCAGCTAGCCGATGCCCTGTCAAAGTATAAAGCTGACATAACAGCTCTTCAAGAAATCAGATGCACAGGGAATGGTGTTTTACAGAAGAAAGAATATGACATATACTACAGCTGTCATACAAAACACCATGTGCTCGGGGTAGGCTTCCTAGTCAGCGAAAAAATGAAGTCTACTATCATCGGCTTTAACGCTATAAGCGAAAGGCTATGCACCCTTCGCGTGCGAGGCAAATTTACGAACATCAGCCTCATTAACGTTCACGGACCTACGGAGGAGTCCTCAGACGAAGAAAAAGAGACTTACTACGAACAAGTCGAGAGGGCCCTCAATGCCTGTCCAAGGTATGATGTTAAAATCATCCTTGGGGATTTGAACGCAAAAATAGGTCGGGAGCCGGTATTCAGGCATTACGCAGGCACCCATAGTTTGCATGAGAACACTAATGACAATGGACTTCGAGTCTTAGAATTGGCAGCATCGAAAAACATGGTCGTTGCGAGTACCAGGTTCCCGCTACAAAGCCACCTGGGTATCACCTGACGGAGTCACTCGTAACCAAATAGACCACGTGTTGATAGACCGTCGCCACTACTCGAACTTGATGACGGTACGAAAGTACCGAGGTGCCAATATCGACTCGGATCACTATCTTGTTGGTATGGTTTTCCGAGGGCGGATTGCCTTGCGAAGACGCATTGCATCCGCCGATCAGGTTCGAATCAACACGGCTGCCCTGCGCAATGAAAACACCAGTAACACCTTTGGTAATGCGTTAGGACTCGCCCTAGAAACACCTGACTTAGGAGAGTAAGTCCTGGAGCCAGTATGCTGGGCGTAAATGAAAAGTGGACACGTCTTAAAAATACTGTCATTAGTACTGCCAACTCCATCTTAGGCAGCAGTCGTAAAAATCAAAACGACTGGTTTGATGATGAATGCAAGCTAGCGACTGAACGTAAGAATGTTGCGTACCGAGCAATGCAACAATCTCATAGAACGCGGGCACGCGAAGAGGAATATAAAGAGCTCAGAAGAACAGAAAAACGGCTTCACAGACAAAAGAAATCAGCCTGGGAGAAGAACCTAATCTGTGAAATAGAAAACAGCCGAGAGCGAGGTCCGCACCAGGCGCGGAAGTTCTACCAATCCGTCCGAAACATGACGCAGTACACACCACGCTGCACATACTGCAAGGACGGAGAGGGAAATCTGATCACCGATCCTGAAAGAATACTGGAGCGATGGGAAGTGTACTTCAATGAATTGCTAAATGGTCAGCTCACTGCAGAAGTGGAGGCTCCACTACTTCAAGAAGAATACCCTATGTTGCCGCCACCAAGCATAGAAGAGGTTGAGAAGGCTATAGGCCGGCTTAAACAGAACAAATCCCTGGGAGCCGATGGCATACCAGCCGAATTATTTCATCACGGCGGGCCAGCCTTACGTCAAGCAATTCATGATATTATAGTGCACGTATGGGAGCAGGAAGAAATGCCAGAAGACTGGCGAAAAGGCATAATATGCCCCATACATAAGAAGGGAGATGTCACAACGTGCAGCAATTATAGAGGTATGACGTTGTTGAGTACCGCCTATAAGATACTCTCCTCTATCCTACAAGACCGGATAACCCCATACGCTAAAACCGTCATCGGACAATATCAGTGTGGTTTCATTCCAGGCAAATCAACAACTGATCAGATCTTTACCCTTAGGCAGGCGATGGAAAAATGTCTAGAATTTAACATCCCAACATACCATCTGTTTATAGACTTTAAGGCCGCCTATGATAGCATAGCCAGGGTAGAACTTTACAAAGCCATGAGAGAATTCGGCATCCCAAATAAATTGACACGACTATGTAGGTTGACCATGACCAACGTAACAAGCCAAGTAAAAATAGCCGGATTGCTATCCAGACCAATCAACATCTTTAATGGACTCCGACAAGGGGACGGTTTGGCCTGCCTCCTCTTCAACCTGGCGTTGGAGAAAGCAATCCGTGACTCTGGCACGGCAACAAGAGGGACCATCGTCAACAGGTCCAGCCAGTTACTAGCTTACGCAGACGACATTGACATCATCGGAAGAACCGAACAAGCTGTACACGATTCCTTCATCCAGATCGAGCAGGCGGCACAAAATCTGGGGCTGCACATTAGTGAAGGTAAAACAAAGTACATGGTGGCGTCGAATGCGAGAGGAACAGTTGGTCAAACAATCAAGGTTGCGGAGCACGAATTTGAAGTGGTGCAATCCTTTAAATACCTTGGGTCAATAGTAGCAGCCGATAGCAATATAGAAGAAGAAATACGCGGGCGGCTTCTCAAATCCAACAGAGCCTACTATAGTCTGTCAAAGCTTTTCAAATCCAGAAATCTCACCATAACTTCAAAACTGCTGCTGTACAGGACCATGGTCCTGCCAGTACTCACATATGGATCCGAGACTTGGGTGCTTAGCAAAAGGCACTCCGACCTCTTAGCTGCGTTCGAGAGAAAAGTCTTAAGGAGAATTGTTGGCCCCATATGTGAGGAAGGACGATTCCGGAGACGGTACAATCATGAACTGTACGCAATCTACCTAGAAGCAGATATCGTGACAAAAATTAAGCTCGGTAGACTCCGGTGGGCAGGGCACCTAGCTCGCATGAGCGAAGAGGAACCTGCTCGGAAAGTTCTTTGTGGTACATTCTATGGTAGACGACAGCGTGGTAGACCATGCTTGCGCTGGAGAGATGGCGTAGACCAGGACGCCCGAAGCCTTGGGGTGCGCAACTGGATGGCGTCGGCTATAGACCGGGATAGGTGGAGAGACTTGTTGAAAGAGGCCAGGACCGGAACCCGGTTGTCGAGCCGATGATGATGATGATTGTATACAAAAAATTTGTTCCTTACACATATGTATTTAAATATTTACAATTGTATTCCATTTTCTTTACATATTTTAAAAAGAATTTCGAACATGAAGAATTATAACATTGAAATAACTATAATTAAATATTAATTTATCTTAAGAAAAACAACAAACATGCAAGCGAAATTTTAATTAGATTCATGTACACATGAGTGGATGAGTATCTAAGGCTAGGAGCGCACATACAATTTTTAGTTGCACAACTGTTTGCTTGCTTATAGAAAACAGATGAACTATTTATATAGTTGAATGTCCGCGCAGGTGAATCAAATTATATGTTTCACAAAATAGCGAACTCATTCTAGGCAATCGTTTAGTTTATGCCGTTGCGAAACTAAAAATTGAATGTGCGCGCCTAGCCTAAGAGTTTTGTTAAATTATTCATTTGTGTACTTGTATTTTAATGACGTTAATTTTTTTATGAAAATTCTGGGGTTACATACAACCTAAGATTGAATTAGATAAAAAGAAGTAGATTTGGGATTTTTTTGTAAAATTGAAGTAAGTTAAAACAGAGATTTTTAAAATGAAGTAAAGTGGTACCACTGGTGGAAATACATATAAATTTAACAAAATTTTCAATAATGCCTTGCTTTTTTGGTAACAGTCCCGTATTTTACTCGTTTGTCCTGGCTAAATTTTAAGGAAATCTGGGCCGTACAACTGTCCCGTATTTGATTTTTTGTCACGGGTTTGTCCCGTATTTTCATATATTTTTATTGTTCTAATAACGTTCAAAATTTTAAATTTTATTTTAGCTGAGCTGTTAGATGCTTTTCAAAATCTGTATTCACAAAAAGGAAACAATGCATAAATTTGAAATATATAAATCATCATTTTTTAAAATATAAGCTTATGTACTTCTACCGAATTAAAGAAAAAATTTGAGCATAAACTGGTTCAAAAAATGGAATTTGAAAAACAAAAAAAAACACAAAGAATCCGACATTGCTGCCGCTTCAAGCGAAAGTTTACAATGATTTTTTAGTTCATCAAATTTTCAAGGACCTGGAAGGAAGAATGCATTTAATGAAAGCACCTGGGCTTACCACACAATATAACATAACCACTCATTCAGGTTTAATTATTGCGCATCGAAACTTATAAAAAGTTGTTTTGATTAAATGTATTTCCTTACATTCACAAAATTTGATCTTTTGTGCAATGTTGTTGCACCTAATTCCATCGAAGAAATTAAAACTTCTCTATGCAAAGTAAGTTTTGTAACCGTTTTTTTTTTCTGATTGTTCCAATCATAGCTGTACAAAACTGTGTCCGCTGTTAATTCGTTATTTTACACCACAACAAGGTATCGTTGTAAAGATTTTAGATTTTGAAAATCTTCCAGGGGAACCATCTGGCATCATTTTAAAAAATATGGCAACGTAAACTGTAGTTTTGGCGGGCCAGCAAGAAAAAACTTCAAGCCGTAACCGGTATCGATCTCATTGGAGTTAATTGTGCTGCTCACGTTTTAAATAACTGTAAACAAACTGGAGTTGAATGTTCTCCAATAGATATAAAAGTTGTCATCATCAAAATCCACACTGTTCGCGTAGAAAAATTGAAGAAAAAAAAGACTGAATACCTTACTCTCAATAGCTAAGCTAGTTAAATAATAATAAAACAAATTAATCCCTTAAAAGAATTTGCATTTTACAAATTTGCAAGAAATTTGCATTTCTAAAGTTGAAGAAGAAAAATATTAAATTGATAGGAAAAGTCGAACAAAAATTAATTACTCAAAACGAATGGAAAGCAAATATTCAACAATTTTACATAACGTGTTAAGAATACTTAAACCAGTGGGATGTATCTTTCAAAGAACTTGAAGTTTTTAGTTGGGTATATTTTCAAAACATTACTAACTATCCAGAAATAGAATCTTGGTTATCTTTTGTCAACCAAAAGCTGATAGAAATGATTAAAACTTGTTTGACGAATTTGTTTGTCTAAAATCATTCTTAACCTAATAAATTATAACAAAATGGACAGAAAACAAAACTACTGTTGCCCCAAAAATGGAGAGAAATTTTAGAGCAATTTCGTAAACAAAATATATAAACTTCAAAAATCTTTTATTTATTGAAGAGTTCGACTTGCGTCTTCCAGGTTCAAATGGTCCAACCGAAAGAGTCTTTTCCATAATGAACAATATTTGAACAAATGAAAAAACGCAACTGAGTGTTGGAACTTCAATAGCCATGTTAATGGTAAAATTAAATTATAATTTAATCTACCAGGAATTTAAAAAAATATTTTAAAGAAAATGGTAATATCATCTAAAAAATTTGTTAGGAAAAAAACAAACAATAATCTCTTGGACAATGTGTGATTAATGTTTATTTTTCAAAGTCTTGATAAAGAAAGACTAAATATTTAAAAAATGAAGGTTTTGTTTAGTTCTAAGCATTTTGTGCTGGGATTTAGTATTCTTTTGTTTTTGAGATTTTTGTTGATTTCTTAGTCCCCTATTACACGATGTCTCACGAGACGAGGCTCACATAAGTGCAAAAAAGAAAGCAGATATGAGGAAATGAGATGCAAACAAATATTCCCGGTGAGTACCGGGCTGATTTTTAGTAGTCTCATTTTGACGTTTCTTTTTCTCATATTCGTTTTATGTTGTGTTGTGCATTAAAAAATACGAACAACTGCCGAATTTGAGCCATGAGTCTCATGAGACATGAGTCAACGTGTAATAGCTTTTGCCTCACGGGATACAAATTTAAAAGGAAAGTCAAAAATGAGACATGTCTCATGAGGCAACGTGTAATAGGGGACTTACAAAATAAAAGTAAAAAAAACTATGTCCCGGGTTTTGCTTTGAGAAATATGGTCACCGTAGGGATGACAGATATGTGTAGAAATTTCAGCTTTAGAAGTTTGTTATTATTCAGCTTCAGTGTGATTGACAAATTCAATTGGATTTGATGCTTTTAATAATCTCAAGTGATTTTTTATTGTGAAAGTGATTGAATAAATCTAATTTTTTCAGAATATTTAAAGAATTCAAACTGCGAAGTTTTTGATAAGTTTATCTTTTTATAGTATTATATAATATCATAATATATAATATCATAAGTGTATTTTTTTTAGCATTTGAAAAACTTAAATTACAAGGAAGTGTTTGATATCATAAGTGTAGTTTTTTAGTATTTGAAAAATTAATATTGCAAAGCAGTTTTTTTTCACGAATTTAAAAAAAGTCTTTGCTTTTTGAAGTTTGTATATAGTTTATTTTTATCAAGAGCTTAAAGAAGTTTTAGCTATTAAATTTTTTCATTTGATAGTGAAGTTTTCTTGCAATAATTTTAATTTAATTAGTGAGGTTTTTTGCATTTTAATTCCATCAGTGAGGTTTCTTGCTATAAATTTTAATTCCATTAGTGAAGTTTTGGGGAGAGTACGATAACTTGGCCGCCAAGATTTGATTACGGGTTTTTGTAGAGGGGTCAAAAACAAGCACTTTTTACTACGGGAGGGGGGGTCTATCTCCCCCCGTTTAGGAGGTAGGGGCACTTTTAGAAAAAATGGTTTAAATTGAATAAAAAAATATTAAAAAACAACGGCAACACTTACAATAAAGTGCTATACTGCGTTTGAAAGCCAGAAAGATTGTTCTATAATCCTGCATTTAAATTAAATTACTCATGTCAATGGTTTTTGAGAAATTCCCATTTAAAGTCCAAATTTTGATAAAATAACGTGAACAAAAAAGTTTAGACCGATTGTTTTCAAAATTGTGAAATGAAATTGTAAGTTAGCTTATATGTGTTCCATGTATCTATCAGTTTTTAATCGAACACAAAAAACCGCATGGTTCTATGGCTTCTAGTTTTTGAGAAAATCGAAAATTACCAAAACTCCTTTTTTTGATTTTTGGCGGTGACGGTGATTTCATTTTAAGGATTAATGTTAATAAACATAATGAATCTTTGTTAGGTCAGTACCGCAATTCATTTAGCGTTACCCAGAATGCACCATGAGGAGGTAGAATTGCATCTGGGTCAGTTATTTTGTCAGTTAGTCAGGAGTTAGTCAGTCATAGTCAGTCAAAATGTATTAAAAAGGTGTGTAATTCTCGTCAATAAAGCCACCGTCCGTACTATAACTGTCGAGTTAGTTGAGTTACTCTTTTATGGTGGGAAGCCGAGGATGTTCTGGCGGTAAAACACTTTCTAAATTTTCGCTCTGAAGGGTGGGAGGATCGATGTCTTTTAACTGTAAACCCTCACATATATCACCATCGGTATAACAAGGGTAAACTTTTTTTACATCTGATAAAAACTATTATTTGCGAACCCCAGTCGTCCTTATATTTCCTTTCTAGGCAGTATTTTCGATAGAAAAATAGTGCCATGTATTGGTGAACATGGTCGGAAGTTTGTTTTGGTTTTCAAGATCGTTTATTGTATTCTATATGTATTTAGTGGACATTGGATAAATAGAATAAATTTGAAGTTTTTTAAATACAGATTCTGTGAATGCAAAAGAAACTTTGCATGCACCCAACCTCGCACCTACCCCAAATCCTATAGTGTGTCCAAGCAGGGGGGTTGCAGGGGGGCAGCATGCCCCCCCATACATACTTTACTGTTTATATATTGTAATGTTGGAAGCTAGCACTGATTTATTTATGTAAGGAAGCAAAAAATATCAAACATTTTGTAGAAAAGTAGTTTAAGTTATTTTCGATTTTCTCAAAAACCAGAAGACATAGAACCATGCGGTTTTTTGTGTTCGATTAAGAACTGATAGATACATGAAACGCATGTAAGCTAATTTACAATTTCATTTCACAATTTTGAAAACAATCGGTCTAAACTTTTTTGTTCACGTTATTTTATCAAAATTTCGTCTTTAAACGCGAATTTCTCAAAAACCATTGACATGAGTAATTTAATTTAAATGCAGGATTATAGAACAATCTTCTGGCTTTCAAACGCAGTATAGCACTTTATTGTAAGTGTTGCCGTTGTTTTTTAATATTTTTTTTTTTCAATTTAAACCATTTTTTATAAAAGTGCCCCTACCTCCTAAACGGAGGTTTTCTCAAAAACCAAAAGACATAGAACAATACGGTTTTTGTGTTCGATTAAGAACTGATAGATACATGAAACACATATAAGCTAATTTACAATTTCATTTCACAATTTTGAAAACAACCGGTCTAAACTTTTTTTTCACGTCTTTTTTATCAAAATTTGGACTTTAAATGTGAATTTCTCAAAAACTATTGATATGTGTAATTTAATTTAAATGCAGGATTATAGAACAATCTTCTGGCTTTCAAACGCAGTATAGCACTTTATTGTAGGTGTTGCCGTTGTTTTTTAATATTTTTTTATTCAATTTAAAACATTTTTTCTAAAAGTGCCCCTACCTCCTAAACGGGGGGAGATAGACCCCCCCCTCCCGTAGTAAAAAGTGCTTGTTTTTGACCCCTCTACTAAAATCCGTCATCAAATCTTGGCGGCAAAGTTATCGTACTCGTGCCGAAGTTTTTTGCCATTAATTTTAGTTTCAGAAGTGAAGTATTTGGCAATAAATTTTAATTTCTCAGGTGAGATTTTATGCAAAAATTTTAATTACTCAGGTGAGATTTTGTCCAATAGTTTTTATTTCATAGGCGAATTTTCAATTTCATAGGTGAATTTTTTTAACAATAATTTCAATTTCATAGATAATTTTTTTTACAATAATTTCAAACATAATGTTCTGTCATATACTTATATGTTGAACACGTCTCATTTGTGTAGTCTGTCAAGTTTTGCTGACCTCGGTGTGGTATTGGACTCAAAACTTTCATTCACGGACCATTACAATCGCATTATAAAAAAAGCTAATAAGATACTTGGTTTTATTAAAAGGTTTGCTCGTGACTTTCGTGATCCTTATGTTCTTAAAATTCTGTATGTTTCATTTGTTAGGTCTATTCTGGAATATGGTTGCATTGTATGGGCCCCATATTACGCGGTTCATGTCAACAGAATAGAGTGTATTCAAAGGAGATTTATGAGATATTGTTTACGTTTTCTTCCTTGGTTCAGTACTATTGATTTGCCACCTTATACACATACAGCCGTATTTATTAGAATTCCCTAAACGCGTGAATAGTTATGCAATGCTTATGCACTTATTCATCCACTATGCAAATTCATATTTATAAAACATTTGCCTACCCTGCATAGTTATAATGAGCTTGTGTCAAATAAAGTACCAAAAAGTAAGAATCTATTACATTTAGCCTTCATAACACTCAGCTGTTTATCAAAAAAAAAAAAAAACATCCAAAAGCTAAAAGAATTCCAATAATTAACTTTGATTCATCAGATAAAGTATGTTATTATCTCTAGCACGAGGTGATCGCATGCCTAATCAATGGAGGGAAAGTTACCTTCTTCCAATTTATAAAGGAAAGGGTGATACTCGAAGCTGTGATAATTAACCGTTCGATTAAGCTGATGTCACATACCATGAAGATCGTTGAGCGAGTCTTGGGAAGCCGACTGCGAAAAATAATTAGGCTATCTGATGACCAGTGCGGGTTTGTCGGGGGTAAGTCAACCACGGATGCAATCCAGAGTATAAGAATAATTATGGAACAACATCGGGATTCTTTGGAGGATTTGCATGTCGTATTGGTTGATTTTGAAAAAGCATTCGATCGGCAACCACGAGATCTAATATGGGTGGCCCTCAGGCAACGAGGAGTTCCAGAAACCTATGTGCGGATAATTATGGACATGTATGATGGAGCAGTTACTAAAGTAAGATGCGCAGCTGGAGTCACCGAAGAATTCGAAATCACAGTAGGTGTACACCAGGGAAGTGTCTTGAGTCCCCTGCTCTTTATTACAGTTCTTGATTACCTGCTTGAAGGCAAAGTGACGGATCCAAAAGTGCATCAGTTATTCTTTGCTGACGATGGAGCCATCATAAGTGAAGACCCGATATCCCTACAACGAGCACTTGACGTATGGGTGGATGTTCTAGAAGGAAGTGGGTACCGCATAAGCGCGAAAAAGACAGAATACCTATGCTGCCCATTTTCTGATCCACACAGGCCTATTCCAGACATTTATTTGAATGTAGTAGTGCTTCCCAAGTGTGAAAAGTTTAAATATCTGGGGTCTATGATAAATAACGAAGCTACTTGTGATGACGATATCAATCATCGCGTAAGCGTAGGGTGGATGAAGTGGCGGGAAAATTCTGCTATCTTCTGTGACCGAAAAATGCCCCCTAAGCTGAAAGGAAAGCTCTACACTTCAGTTGTGCGTCCAGCACTCACATACGGTTCACAATGTTGGACAATGTACAAAAAGTATGAGAGTAAGCTAACGGCAGCTGAGATGAAGATGCTTCGTATGACAGCAGGAGTTACAAAGCTTGATCGAATTAGAAGTACGAAGATCCGAGGAAGCCTTCATGTTAAGAATACCATTTCCCAAAAAATTGAACACGACCGACTCAGTTGGTATTGCCATGTTCAAAGGAGAGATCCTGAGAACCCCGTCAAAAGAGCAATATCATACAACGTTCCAATTCGGAGTAAAAAGAAAGGTAGGCCTAAACACTCCTGGTACAAACAAATGCAAAAACACCAGCATTCAGTTGGCCTCAGAAATGGAACAATACAAAACCGGGAGGCTTGGCGCCGATTTCTGAGGTCAACCCGGCGAACCCCACAGGCGGATCACTAGTGTGAAGCAGATACGTGGGAGAGTTATGATCCCCTCGACATCGAGATCATAACAGCGCCGAAGAAAAGGAAGAAGAAGATTATCTCTAGCACAATACTGGAAATCAAATTGTTATTCGTTTCATTATAGCTGGAATACTCCTCAGACAAGTTCTTGAGGATACAATTCAATAATGCAAGATAATAATTACAACACCAACACACCGGATGAATAAAAATGCGTGGAGAGACATCACCAACAAGTATATTTATCTATTTAATTCTAAACAATTATCAATTCAATTTGTTTTTAATATATTAGTAGATATAACATTTTTGTTTCAATAAATAAAAATAACACAAAGTTTTAGCTTCAATATTAAGTCAAAGGCATTTTTTTTTGTTGATAATCTTTATAATTCAATGTGATGTCAAAGTGAATGTGACAGTTCAATACTAAAATGTCCTTATGTAGGCACTATTCAACCTCCAAACGCGTTTAGCTTATAATGCCCCTATTTAACGTCACATAAGTTTTATAAATAACGATTTTGCGCTTAGAGGCATTATAAGGGTTGCATAGCCTTATGTACTCACTATAATGAGTTTATAAATATGGCTGATAGACTTCAACTAATAAATCTTCCATCCCTTCTAAGTCATCGTGAGTACTTACAGTTCTGTTTTATTATGGGGATTGTTAATGGAACAGTTACAGCTCCATCGGTTCTTTGTAGATTGAATTTGAGTGTTAGTCGTTCTAGCTTAAGAAGGCCTCTTTGTAATATTTTCAGTAGATCTAACTACGGCGCCAATAGTCCTCTCAATCTCTTAATAAATGTCTTCAATAAAAACTATTTTCTTATTCATTCAATTAATGACAACGTAAAATCACACAGTTTTAAGAATAAGTTCTTCATCTTTAACAATTAAATTTAAAGTATAGATTTAAGTATTTTTAGTTTTTATATTATGTAAATACTATGATATAATTTAAGATTGTTGCGTTAGTATTTAACGTGTTGAATAAAGAACATATACAGATTTATTTAATATGGCTGTATTCGCCTATAGAAACTGCGGTGAGCAGAAAAAGGTGCTGGGTAATATTTCATTCTTTTCAATACCAAATGACCATAGGAGGACGGTTTGGTTAAAGCATGGGAATATTTCACACACCAAGAATTTACCAAACAAATCCTTGATGTGTGAAAAGCATTTCCATGCTAAAGACATTATTGTCAGATCCGTAATGTCTTTCTAAATACGCGTTGCCCATTAGTTCCGAATCTGTTTGCAATTGCACAGAATTTGCTATTGATTCAGCATGCGTTCGGTCAATGGAGGCGTTTAGGACTTGAAAGCAGCCAACCTCCACGGTTGTCTCTGCAGACCAGGTTTCGGATTCCGCACTTCCACCCCCATCTCTACCTGTCCCTTGCAGCCCAGCTTTATCACAGATAAATATGGCTGCAAACTCTTCGAAAACCTACTTTAAAGATTTTTTTCTTCTAGACGTGCCTTCTTCTTCGCACATTTCTCCTTCGCAATTCCCTTCTTCAGGTCATTCCTCTTACAAAATGGAGCGTAAAATAAAACGCGAAAGTTTTATTCCGCACTATATTTTTGATACCCCTAAAAAAATTAAGCGCGACCCAGAATATAGGTTAACTGGCTGAACACAATAGAATGCTGCAACTGGAGCTGCAGCTGCAACTGGAAGAGCTGTCAAAAAGTGTCGTACGTACTTTTTTTTATGCGCCCACAATGAGGCTGCACAGCTTTCATGTTTTGTTGTCATTTGTTGGATCAGGTGTTGAATCTTTGGCAAATTGTAAATATTTTAAGTAATTGAAACTATAAAATGGACACTGAAATTGAAGATTTTCGTCCATTATTTTAATTAAAATTTAACCACGAAATCACAATACAACAAAACAACACTTAAAATCACAGACAGATATATAAAATTTGAAATGTCAAAAATGCTGCACGAAAAAGTTAAAAGTTCGCCAACTCTTGCAGCACCGACTGCAGTTGCGTTGTGTTGTGTTCGTAACATTGAATTTACGTGTATTGAATATTTTGACAGCTATTCCAGTTGCAGCTCCGTCTCCATTGTGTTCAGCCAGTAAAGGAAAATGTCGACAACCATATGGAAGTATTTTCAGAAGAGCTGCGGACATTCATCTTTAGTCAACTCTTTCACAAACCAAATACACACGGGGGACCTAAAGAAAGGGACTTATCCTTGAAATTTTTCTTTAAGTCCCCAGCATGTTATAATTTTATGCTAAGCGCCGGATTCAAACTGCCATCAGTTAGCACTATCTACGGGTGGCACTCGGAAATCCGACTATCAACGGGACAGAGTGGAAGAATGTAGGATTTGTTGAGGGACAAAGCTAAGGAAATGACAGCGATGGATAAAAAATGCGTGCTACACTTCGATGAAATGTGCATAAAAAAAGAACTGGAGTACAACATTAAGGACGACATAATATACGGATACACGGATTTCGGTGAATTCGGGAGGGAGAAAACTATAGCCTCTAAGGTAATGGTCCCAGATGCTGGTCACTCTTATTACTGGAATAATAAGATGTGGAATGAGTCTTGTTGCAGTAAGCTGCGACCAAGGTAGCAGCAATAATATATATCAGCATATTATAAGCTTAACCCCGCAAAATTACTTGAAAGCGAACCTTATGTGGAACTGGAAAGTCATAAAGTTTTCTTGCTCTATGACTTGTTTAAGAGCGTGAGAAATATTTTGCTCAAGCATCAAATTTCTTTTGAGAATGATGTCGTTGACTGGCGGATATTGGAAAAGATATATTCAAAAGGAATATTCCAGACGATGTTCTAAGCTAACTGCGGCCCATATCCGACCGGCACCGTTTGAAAAACTATCGGTGAAGCTAGCCACGCAGGTTTTCAGCCTCAATGTATACTCTGGAATTATGTATGCATTGAGCGTTGGATTCTTTAAGTCCGATGAGGATAAGAAAGTAGCTGAGTCAACAGCTAGGTTCATAAAGAGAATGAATGACCTATTCGATACCCTTAATACAGGGAAACTACACTCTAGGAATCCAAATAAGCAGGTCCTATCGGATTCACACTCTTGATGTCTTGAGAAGTGCTTTCCACGTGGAAATCCAGCAGCACTATGACAATCCCGCCATGCTTTAAAGGATTAAAGCAAACTATTCTCGGGATCGAGCAGATTAGGGAACACCACAAGAGCGATGATCAGGCGTACTTTCTGCTTGCACATCTAAATACAGATGTTGTCGAGAACTTGTTTTCAATGGTACGCTCAAATAGAGGATCTTATGAAAGGAATCCATCGGCATGGAGATTTTTTCCTCCGACAGCGCCACCGGTAGAGTGTATTCCATAACCTTTTTTTCTGTTCCATGAGAGTACTATAGTTTTTATATACAAGGATTCTAAATAAACTCTATAGTACTCTCATGAAGAGGAACGAAACGAAATTCACCTAGCGGCAGAGATAGCAACTAATGTCGGATATACATTGTTCAAATGCATGACAAGCATATGCGGGTGTATTGGTAATTTGGGGTTGAAGTTGCATATACACATATCAAGCATGAGTCTTCAATGTTTTATTTTTACATTGACGGTGTGGTGAGAGGACGTTGCGCTTTGTGATTTTTTTCGGCAAAATTGTGATTTTACGAATTTCTTTGGAATTTTTTCAATTTTATGCGAGTAATTTGTTTTATTTTGTCTGTCTGTTTCATCATACAATTTTTAATTATTGAATTGAAAAAAATCGAAGTAGATTCCAAAATGACTTTTAACTTGCATCTAAAGAAAGTGGTGATTCCGTTTGTCTGCAGGTCTGTACCTCAATCTGCAGCCATTAAGAAATATCTTATATATTTTGAAAATGGCTTTAACGATTTTGATATAGATAAAATGCACGACTGGGTCGCACGAACTTGCTCCTATGTAATACACTAGGAATTTTAAGAACGAATGTTATTAGACAAAACTGTTCATAAGGATAAAATTAATTTTTAAATTCTTTTAGTAGTAAGAGACAAAAACAGAATGCCATCCAAATACGAATTTATGCAAGAACAAAAATTATAAGTCGTTCTTAAGAAAAACTTTTATATACAAACTTTTAAAAAGATTTTTAAGAAAAAATTTTGGTACGCCACCTTAAAGTTTTTATTATATACACCTCCTCTACCTGTGTATTGAGCACGGGAGCATCAGTGGTGCTAAAATCCCTCAGGTGCCCGACTCATGTCAAAAAAATAAAATAAAAACATATGAGGAAACTCATGTATGTACGAGTTACATATCCGATGCACAAAATCCGATTATTGCACTCTTTTATTTTTTTTACATTTGTCAGCCAATCCTCGACATTTTGTATGTGGATATCTGAAAGATACAAACAGAATTATTATATAAATGGTTAGAAATAATTATCAGGTAGCCACCTAGGCCTCGACCAATTCGGCAAAGGCCGAGATTACTACCAATGTTTACATCTTTGATTTGATGTATAAAAGTTGTACATACCTTTTTTTATATTTCCATGCTTCTTCGACAGTGGTATCTAAAATTTTAAAAAGAAATATAAAGTAAAATAATTATTATTATAGCTATTAATAAAGAAAAATAAAATACCTACCAAATTTGTCAACTGTCCGCCACGTTTGATGCAAAAACACATTATTTTATGCAAATCAAATTTGACATATCGATCTGTATAGCTTCGTTTCACTCTTAAAGGAGTTAGGACATATGAATCCACTTTGCGACGGCCATTTTTTTTACGGCGAATTAAAACTATTTTGTATTACCGATGAACCATCTAAAATCATAGTAATAGATGATTATAGAAAAGCAAAAATTCGAAGGAAAGAAGGAATCTAGCGTCGGTTACACTTTGAAAATATTAATAGAGAATGTAGTAGTAATTAATTATTTAGTAAACTAATCAAAAGTAATTAGGATAAGATTTTTGCAATATAGATACTGTGATATTAGATGTAAGGTATCAAACAAATAAATAGTACAATGTTAGTTAAATTATATTAGTAATATTACCTACTGCACTGCATATCATTAAATATATGGGAGTGAGGAGGACAGGTGTTTGATATGTTAACTGATAGGTAGGATCCAACTATCTAGCAGTTATCGATCTATTCACTTGATAAAACAAAGAAAGTTAATCTATACTATTATATAAAGTAAGACTTTTGTTTGTTTGTCAGTTTGTTTGTAAATACTCCAATAGCAGACAAACAAACAAAAGTATTACTTTATAAACATTTTATATACTTACCTTTGTATGTCGATAGTAACATAGGGCCATCTGAAAATGAAAAAACTAATAAATAATATATTAAAATTTAAATTACTTTCACTTACCTCCAAAAAATATTTCCAAAATAGAAAATTGAAAGCAGCAGATTGAACTGTCTGCCGTTTCCAACTATTCCGCATTTCATTTCATTTTATTCCTCTATATATTTTGAGGCTGAACACCTACTTGGGCTATTGGAGTAAGAAACTGTTTACACGGCCATGGATACACGCAAGTTCTAGCGCATGATTTTTTCGTGCATATAAATTTTGTAGTATCTATCAATATTTAAAAAAGGCACGGATTTTAGTTTTAACTCTCTGTACATCAACAGTTCGCAAAATCGTTGTTAGATAAAGTCACGGATTTCTGTTAACACATTCCACACGACTTTGTGTGCAAAAAAATTCGTTAAAGAAACGTGTGGATTTAAGTTTACAAAGGAAATGCCTTGCAATATTGCTTTCGTCAATTTTTGCAGAAATTATGTTTCAACATTCATACTCAAGTCATAAAATCATCGATTCTCAGAAGAACAGCTTTTACATATGCAAGTTTTTGCGCACGATTTTCTACGTTGAAAATTTTGCCAAATCGAAAGAGCACAGATCTTAGTTGACACATTGAACACGACTTTTTGTGCATCAAAATTTTGCAACATCGATGTTCGATAAAGCCACTGACTTCTGTTAACACATTTCACACGACTTTGTGTGCATACAAACTTTGTTCAAAAAACCTGCGGATTTTAGTTTACACATAAAATGCTTTGCAATACTTTCGTCAATTTTGTATGATGTTAATTTTTGCAGAAATTATGTTTTAAGGCCAGGCGCGGACATTCGCAACTATTTAGTTGCTAAAATGAAACATATGGGCTTATATGGGAACGATTGCTTTCGCAACAGTTGAGCTGTTTTCTATAAGAGCCAGAGAGACAAGAGTGTGAGCGTGAGTAAAGAGTTGCCAGTGCGCGGTTCTCTTTCAACTGGTGATTAAACTATTTGATTTCGATCACAGTTGCCAGTGCGCGACTATCCTAACATTTATATTCAAGTGATAAATTCATCGATGCTTAGAAAGACAGCATTTATATATGCAAGTTTTTGCGGCGCACGATTTTCTACGTTCAAAATTTTGCCAAATCGAAAAAGCACAGATCTTAGTTGACACATTGTACACGATTTTTTGTGCATCAAAATTTTGCAACATCGATGTTCGATAAAGCCACGGATTTCTGTTAACACATTTCACACGATTTTGTGTGCATACATACTTTGTTCAAAAAACCTGCGGATTTTAGTTTACACATAAAATGCTTTGCAATATTACTTTCGTCAATTTTGTATGATGTTAATTTTTGCAGAAATTATGTTTTAACATTCATATTCAAGTGATAAATTCATCGATGTTTAGAAAGACAGCATTTATATATGCAAGTTCTTGCGCACGATTTTCTCCGTTCAAAATTTTGCCAAATCGAAAGAGCACAGATCTTAGTTGACACATTGAACACGACTTTTTGTGCATCAAAATTTTACAACATCGATGTTCGATAAAGCCACGGATTTCTGTTAATACATTTCACACGACTTTGTGTGCATACAAACTTCGTTCAAAAAACGCGTGGATTTTAGTTTACACATAAAATGCCTTGAAATATTACTTTCGTCAATATTGTATGATGTTAATTTTTACAGAAATTATGTTTTAACATTCACACTCAAGTGATAAAATCATCGATGCTTACAGAATCAGCATTTATATATGCAAGCTTTTGCGCACGATTTTCTGCGATCAAAATTTTTAAATATCAAAAAAGCACAAGTTTACACATTGAGCACATCTTTTTGTGTATCAAAATTTCGCAATATCGATGTTCGATAACGTCAGTTACTTGAAAAACCATATGGCCGCAAAAAATGAGTCGTGTAATCAGATCCTTAAATTTGGTGAAAGAAAACAGGAAAGTGAATAGTTGTTTCATTTCAGTTTAGGCTTGAACCGTTTATTTTTGTTCCATTTCAGTTCAGCATGTGTTTGTTTCAATTCGGACAGATGTAGCTACTTACACATGTGCAACTATTTGCAATGGTGGCAAGGGAAAGTTTTGACTGCGTTCAGACAAATTTAATGCTCTTTGGCTAAAGGGTGCGTCCAGAAATATATAATGTTTATTTTTATCGTTGGTAAAACCCGATAACATACCCAAGCAACACATAAACTCTTGGAGAGTACTTCAATAAATGCATCAGGTCTTAACAAGCTATTAGTTAAATCTTTTTAATACCATTTCACTTTATAATCTTCTAATTCACTCTTTAAAAGTGTTATTTCTGTTATACTATTAATAAAACATCTTTTAAACATCTTAAAGATATTCATGACAAATGTCATTATATTGACTCTCTATATACCCCCTTTAAAACCTTTTTAAAAGGAGTAATTTTAAAATGCTGAGAGTTTTTCATTTTAATCTTTCGAATACATCTTGAAGATATTCTGTGAACGTTTTCACTAAAACGTCTTTATGATATCTTAACAGGGTATCTTCAAGTAGTACCTACTATTTTCCTCTTTGGTTGAAAAAAATGTTTTGTTTCACCCGAAATATGTGAATTGTGTAACACTTCCCATGCAATCAAGAACATATGAAGGAAAAAACTAGCTAAAAAACAACTCAAATATTTAGTTGAATGTGCGCGCAGTTGCATATGATTATATTAAACAGAAAAAAGACAGAAACTGATTGTTGTGAATTTTTTATCATTTTCTTTTACTCTTTGCTTACACTTTGTTTGCTCTATTTTCTTTGAATTTGACTGGCATTCGTCCTTTACACTTTGTTCACTCTTTGTAGTTATTCGCGGGCTGAGTTGATGGAACTCTCGAGCTGCTCTTTTGTTAATTTTGAAGATGACATTTTCGCTTTATCCCAGGAAAAAGAACATACAAATAAAAACGATGAAAATGAAAAAATAATAAAAATTAAGTAATAACCGACGAAACAGATAGTGATGACTAGGGCAAAAATATGCTTTAAAATATTAGTTTTAATAAAATATGTTATTAATTAAATACATACATATGAACATATGCTTCAATAAAAATTAATTTAAAAATTATTTAAAAATTCAATAAAATTAATTACTTAACGAAGTTAATAAAATACATTTTTAAAGTATTTAATGGCCAATAATTTAAAATCGCATGCTTAGGTATGTATATTTAAAAAAATGAAATTGACAGCAAAAATAAAGTTATTCCAAATGCATATTTCTTGAAAGTATTAGTGGTTTCAAGCAATTTCATTTTAAATGTAGAGACAACATTTTTTTTTGAACGAAACAAAAATGGAATTCTTCGATAATTATGGAGTCTTTTCAGAAATATTATTAAAATCGATTTAGAATCATTAGGCAAATACTTTTTTCAATCAATTTTATGAAAATGAAAAACATAAATTAAAATAAAGTGACTAAAGAAGCCCAAAATGAAGAAACAACAGATAGTGATAACTACGGCAAATAAAAATATGCTCTAAAAAAAAGTTTGAAGCGCTTAACATACATATGTTAATGGTGCATATGCTTTAATAAATTTATTCTTTTTCAATGTTTACAAATAGTAATCAATACTAAATATGTTTAGTTCCCCTATTCTACGTGTGCATGGTATGCAAAAATATTCATTTTGGATGAAATGCAAAAATCTACCTCAACAATTTGTGGTTTGATAAATCATGTAACTGTAAAGGGCTTTCGCGAATAAATTTTTCTCGGAATATTTGCCGTTTACTAAACTTAGGGTAGGTGAATGATGCTCTAGAGATTCTCTCAGAATTTGTTAGTATCGGAAATAAACTTTCTAGGATAATTAGTTGTTATTACATAGGACTTTCTGTGCGAAAGAAATTTTCTTCGCAAGAACCCGGCAACGCCGGGTATTTTACGCTAGTTATGTAATAAAGGTCTTTGTGAACTTAGGAAAAGAAAGGGAATCAAACGACTTGTGATTTTTGTACGTTGTTGAAGTAATTTCCGAGAATTTTTTTTTGAATATAAATTTAAATTCAAGAAAAAAGTTTGAAATTAATCAAACGTAATAGCTTAATAATTATAAAAAGAATTTGAATTTGAAAATTAAATTAAATAAAATCAAAAAAAAAGGGAGAGTTAAAGCAGAATATATAGTGTATAAACTGTGGAAGAAATATTCAAAAGCCCCATATAATTTATCAATTACACCAAAAGCGCAGAGGTATGTAGTTTTAATAGACGCAGACGTAGACAATAGGAGCCTAATTTGTGAATATGATACTGATACTTTCCTCGCTTAGGTACATATTCGTGATTCTGGGTCCAATACCAATCAGAATAGACGCAATGGGTGCCTCTGCTTGTATAAGTATACAGGAGCCCTGTCTCTACCATCATTAAGAGGAAAAATTATATGTAGCAGGGAATTTTGTAGCCAAGAACCAGGATCTTAGGAAGGAAATAAGAAGCCTAAAGAAAGTTCCAGAAAACAGTACACCAACACATAGGAATAAGGAGATTAAAGTGAAGAAGTAACGAAGTGAAAAAAAAAAGAAAAGAAAGAACAAAGAACTAAGAACAAATTAGTGAAATAATAATTTTAATTTTTTTGTATCAATAATTATTTTAATTTGATTTAATTTTTTTTAAAGTAAATTTAGTTTTTTTTTTAACCATAGTAAATTTAATTTTAAATGTAAATCTCAAATCTGTGCTTAAATTAATTGATATTTCTACGTGCACACAAACTTTAAGTGAAATTTAATCAACGATAACGTTCCTGATCTGTGATGCCGGCAGGACTTCGAGGACATGTAAAAAACGTGAGTACCGAATATATAAAAAAAAAATTCATTGGGATGAACAAAATATACCCCAACCAAAATCAAGAGACCATATATATACGTTTAAGGACAGATTTTTTTTTTGTATTCTTTAATCTCATGGGATTGAGATAAATTTTGGTTGCCATTTTTTTAATTTTTATATATAATTTATACTTTTAAAAACCTTTTCTTTTGAAATTACAAAAAATTAAATATTTATATTGTTTTTTTTTTGAAAGAAATGAACCAATTATCTTTTTCTTTTACTGAAGTTGGAATGAAATTTATAGTGGTAATATTATAATGATGGTTTGCTAAATCTAAAGCAATTGGTGTGTGGAGAACCGCGTCAAGCCGTCTATAAGGCAAAGTACGAGACTAGGTGTAGGTACATGACGAACTAACGGTAGGACTTTATAGCTGGAAAGCAATTTAGGGGCTATCTTCCACAATCTTAGGCCAAAGAAAATAGCAAAGGATATGTCTTTGACATGGGTGGGATGGCCAAGCTTTGCCAACAACATCAGGCCAACCTAATTGCTCCTAGCGAACCATTATCTTGGTGAGACAATGGAATGAAGGTAAAGTCTATTGATGAGATAGAGTAGATTAGATTTAAGGTTTTAGTTGTAGTTAAAGTATAAGGGGGGGGGTAGATTTTTTCCTTTATAATAGGTAAAAATATAGTTTTAGGAATTAGAATAGTTTTTTATCTTAATTCAAAGACATATTACCGTACTTTTTCCATTCTTTCACCAGGGTAATGGCATAGGCAAGTAAGTGTGTTATTTCCTTCTTCAGTTTTCTTCTAATCGTCCAGTCCGTGTCCGTCCGATATAGTAAAGTAGCTTCCTTACCCTGTTTTTTTTTTTTTTTCTTCCTCAATATAAATTTTGGCATGATAAATATGAAATTGAGCTAAAAGTGTCTTGATAAGAACAAGAACTCCCCCCGTCCGACGAGCTTAGCTGAGCCGAGACAAGCATGCCATCGTCCTTAAATACAGCACTAAAATTGCCCCTGTGGCCTGAACTAGCCTCATTTCAGAATAAATAGATTTTTTTTTGAAGTGCAATGTGTTTAAGACTTTTTAGAAGTTTCTCTATAAAAATGTTCATTAAGATCCGTTATGTGGATAATGAAAAATTCAAAATTCAAAAAAATGGTTCTATGGTAGGTAGAAGCTGTAATATCTTAATTTCAATTTTTTTTATTAAGAAAACAATTTTATCAAAATTCTAGGCGCAGTTTTCAAGAAAAATACGATTTTTGAAAACCATTTTTTTTTAATTTTTTCTAGCATTTGTATGGTAGGACCTTTATTTTTAGGTAAAATAACATTTTGTTTCTCACATCTTGTAGATTATATTGAGAAACTTTTATTCATCAAGTTTAAAAAAATCTAGCATAGGGTTTACGAAATATTGAGCTTTAAAAAAAATTGGAAGTTTTTTTTTAAAATCAGAAAATTTTTTTTTTTTGAAAATTTGAGTACACAATTCTATTTATGTTTTTGGGGAGATTTAGCAAAAAAAAAATGATCAAAATCGGTTGTACCGTTTTTGAGAAAATCAAAAACAAAAAAATGGTTCCATGGGGGGTACCCTCAATAACCATTTTTCGGAAAATTTTGTTCAACCAATACCTAGCTTTAGTTAAATTATTTTTTTTTTATTTTTAAAATCTGTCGAACAGTTTTTGAGAAAAAAAAATGTTTATAAAATTTGGAAAAAAATTCGTATGGCAGGTACCGTTATTTTTGGTCCTAAAAAAAAGAGAAAAAAACGGGTTGGGGGGGGGGGGGGGGGGGAACCTTCGCGTTGTAGTCACCTTTCCGCGGTGCGGAGGCTTAAGTTTCAAAGATTCATCTGACCTACAGGTTTGTGAAGCCCCAATCCGGTAGTGATTTTGAGGAGTTACGAACTAAGAACTGCCCCCCCTAATCCAGGGTGTTACGTGAACCGTGCCTATTGGATGGTTTGCAGCCAGGGGGCATACCGGCTGTATTCTAACGGTACCTCTTCGACACCAGGTCGAATCGAAGAGTAACCATGACCTTACCATATCATGCGGAGCTCTGATATGGCGGACCTACCCTTCTCTAACTACTCGTGGGAACAATATGCCAAAAAACAAAAAACAAAAAAAACAACTCAAAGCACATTAAATTTAACATTCCGCGGGATGTCACCGCGAATGAGTATGCGGATCGCATGGAGTCTAACCTCCGTGGAGACGATTCGAGACCGAACATCAGTCACTTCTTCAAGAGAAAGCCTCATGGGCAAGTGCAAAATCGGGCAGCTCAAGGAGAATCGTCTACAACGAGTCAGGGGAAAATGCCACCCAGGCGAGTTACAGATGATACTCCTGGCACATCTGAAGCTAGCATGAGGAGAATACCTCCCAAGCCGGTGAAGGATGCTGTCAAAGCAATCAGTGATGGGAAAATGACACCATCAAAAGCTGTCTCTGAGTCTACGAGAATGATGCACCGAGAAAAAGAAAGCGGCCGAATCAGAAAAAAGAACGGCCCACTTCCGAAAATGGGCGAGCCAGGTGGCCGGGATGACCCAAATAGGAAAGGACTCAGCGGTGCAGGTGCAAGATGGTACCTCCGGTTCCTCGCCGAGGGCATGTCCCCGCAAGATGCCCGGAAGAAAGTAGACGAGAGAAAGGCGGATGCAAATAAGGAACCTGCACAACGCCAAGAACAGGGTAAGAGGAAGAGCCACCTTATAACTCCTCCCCTAAGACAAGACGTCAAAAAAGCCAGAACGGCGCCAGCAACCACAGCGGGATCAAGCACCGCTAAAATCGGAGCCGACGTACAATAGCTCTCGTACGCGAGCGCGGCCAGTACATTGAGGATTGCGGTTCTGCCAAAGGAGTACCCTCAGGTCTCCCTCAGTGCTGACGAATTGTCAGTATTGGAGGATGCCATTATTGAGGAAGTCTCCCTTGGTTGGACGCATAAACTGAAATTTAATGGCGTGCACTTCAGGGCGGGACTGTTGTTAGTCGACTGCGCTGGGAAGGAGACGGCAGATTGGCTCAAGGAAAAAGCCTCCAAGCTGAGTACTTGGAAGGGCAGCGAATTGATGGCATGTATGGGCGATGACATCCCCAAAATGCACAACATCACGCTGTTTCTGCCAAAAAGCACCGGGCAAGACGACAAAAAATCGCTCGCGCTCATCCAGGCCCAGAATGAGGGAATGATTGTCAATGCATGGAAGATCCTGTCGAGCAAGGTCGAAGGCAAAGGACAGCTACTGGTAATAAGCATTGACGGTCAGTCAGCGGAGGCCATAAGTAAGGCAGGACATCAACTGCATTATAAATTCGGGAAGATCCCCGTAACTGGCCTACGTAAAAACAGTAAGACGAGCTGTATGGAATTAGCAGGTAGAGGAGCCAACACCATCCCTACCACGGCCGTATCCAGTTTGCCTCCCAACACCCCCTCCCTCCCTCAATAGCTCCCACCACATCAACAACCACAACCCAACCCCAATCCAGTTTGCCTACCAACACCCCCATCCCCCCCTCATTTGCTCCCACCACACCCACAACCACAACCCAACCCCAATCCAGCTTGCCTACCAACACCCCCCTTCCCCCCTTATTAGCTTCCACCACAACCACAACCCTAACCTCCCAAACCTCCCAACCCATCCAAACTTCCCAACCCGTCCAATCCTCCCAACCTTCACAAATCCATTCAACTTCCTATACTCCAAAACCCTCCCAGACCCCTGAAATAACCCACAACCACACCCACACCATAGCAGTCATCCAAAGCCAGGTAGAAACACTGGCAACAAACGAAGCAAGTCGGATGAGCGAAGAGATGGAGGGCATTGACCTCTCTCCTAGCCCATTTGATTTGAACGATTCGCTTCCCATGGACGAGGAGGATGATCTGCTTGCAGATGAAGGGGCATTCGCCCCTACCCAATAAAACAAATGTCTGGACGCGGGATCAGAACCAGGCTAGCTCAGGTGAATGTCCACCACGCTAAGGCAGCATCAGCTTTCATAGCAAGAAAATTCACAGCGGACAACCTAGGGCTAGTTCTGATCCAAGAACCCTGGATTTACGGGGGCCAAGTTAGGGGCCTAACATGTAAGGACTCTAAGTTAATATGGGATACGAGGATTGACTCGCCCAGAGCATGCATAAAGATAAGAAATAACATAAATTTTATATGTCTTTCAGAATTTATGACGCGGGACTTGGTACCAATACAAGCCCAAATCGACATCGAGGGCAACCTCTGCACGATGGTTGTAGCATCAGCCTATTTCGCCGGTGACGACGCCAACATACCACCAGTCGAAGTCAAGAAGCTAGTGGACTACTGCATCAGCAAAGGACTACCACTGATGGTTGGATGTGACTCAAACGCCCACCATACAACGTGGGGTAGTACCGATACTAATCAAAGGGGTGAGTACCTTTTAGACTTTATTATCGAGAAAAATCTAGATATATTTAACGTAGGGAACACACCTACATTTGTAACTAGAGTAAAGAAGGAAGTTCTGGACTTAACGTTTGGAACCCCGAACTTAAGTCGATTAGTTAGAGACTGGAGTGTCTCCAACGAACCTTCTATGTCTGATAATAGAATTATAGTGTTTACTTTAGAAAACCTGTTGACAGAGAACACCTCTGGCAGGAGTCCTAAGAAAACAAACTGGAACCTGTACAAAAGCGTCCTGAAGACTAGTCTTGAACGAATAGGTCCACAAGAAACGACAAATAGTAACCTTGAGTTAGAACACTTAGTTAATGAATTTAGCGGGGCCATAAATGAGGCTTTTGAACTCAGTTGTCCCCTTAAACCCATTAAAAGGCAGAAGGATGCTCCATGGTGGAACAATAATCTGTCAAAACTAAGATCCAAGGTAAGAAAGCTCTTCAATAAAGCAAAGAGTACTGGAGAGTGGCATAACTACTCTGCAGAGTTGACCAAATATAATGGGGAAATAAGGAGAGCTAAGAGAAATAGTTTTGCGAATTTCTGTGAGGGCATTTCGTCGACACCTGCAGCAGCAAGATTACACAAGGCTCTAGCCAAAGATAACACATTAACCTCTTTGGCACTTCGTTACGCCGATGGTAGCTTCACTGAAAACGAGGAGCAAAGGTCAACCCTACTGCTAAATACTCATTTTCCAGGCAGCTCACCAATGGTAGGAAACATGATAGAGAGAATACCTCTAAGGCCTAACCGGGAAGACTGGAAGATAGCTTCGACTATCTGTTCAGGCAATAGGATTGAATGGGCGTTAAGTACCTTTCAACCTTTCAAATCACCGGGCGTAGATGGCATCTTTCCTGCGCTCTTGCAGAAAGGTAAAGAGGAACTGATGCCCTATCTTATTAGACTGCTTCGAAGTAGTATTGCACTTGGGTACATACCGAGTCTATGGAGAAGAGCAAAGGTAATTTTCATCCCCAAAGTGGGGAAAAAAGATACCACACATCCAAAGTCATTCAGGCCAATAAGCCTTACATCCTTCTTACTGAAAACTTTGGAAAAGGTAATTGATAACTTCATTAGATCGGAAGTATTAGTAAACATGCCCCTAAATCACCGTCAGCATGCTTACAGAGCGGGTAGATCCACAGAAACCGCTCTGTATGAACTAACTAATATAATACAGAGAACTTTAGATATTAAAGAAACGGCATTATGCGCCTTCCTTGATATTGAGGGGGCCTTCGACAACACTTCTCACGAAGCAGTTCATTCGGCTCTAGAAAGGAAGAGAGTTCCTAGCACTGTAGTCAGATGGATAAGTAATATGCTTAGTACAAGAACGGCGGAAGCATACGCAGTACTAAACGTCCACAAAGTCATCACAACAAGAGGCTGTCCGCAGGGAGGGGTATTATCACCCTTGCTGTGGAGTCTTGTAGTTGATGAATTACTAGAAAGTCTAACCTCCCAAGGGATTCGATGTATTGGCTTTGCTGATGACATCGTTATAACGGCACTGGGGAAGTACGAAGAAACTCTCTGTGGTATAGTCCAGAGAGGGCTGTCTATAACCAAAAAATGGTGTATATCTGTGGGACTTAACATCAACCCTACCAAAACAACGATAGTACCATTTACCAGTAAAAGACTTTTACCTCGCATGAAACCCATTCGGTTGGCGGGAGATGTAATCGACACACAGAGGGAGGTCAAATATTTAGGAGTTACACTAGATAGCAAACTCCTCTGGAACAAGCATGTCGAAATAACTGTCGGGAAAGCCACAAAGTCCCTTATGATATGCAAGAGACTTGCAGGTAAATCATGGGGCTGCAAACCAAACATCATAAGATGGATGTATACCATGATGGTAAGACCCATCATTACCTATGGGGCAATTGCATGGCATAAAAGAACCGAACTAAACACAACTAGGAAATCACTAGACAAATTGCAAAGGCTTGCATGTATATGCATAACAGGAGCAATGAGAAAATGCCCTACAGCAGCCATAGAAACCATCCTTCATCTGACGCCACTACACGTGGTCATTGAAAATGCTGCTAAGGGAGCCATAATGAGATTTGCCAAGGAGGGTACTGGGACGGGTAAAATTATTGGAAACAGGGAAAAAGATTCGATAATCCGGATTCGATAATCAAACCTCATTGACATCCCAAGAGATGGTATGATCAAAAGATATAACTTCGAAAAACATTTCAAAACGGAGTTAAGTTGCAAAAAAGACTGACTAGGCGAAACAATAAACTATAGTCTTAAAGAAAATACCATCAAATGGTACACAGATGGATCGAGGACGGCTGAAGGGACTGGTGCTGGATTTTTTGGGCCTAGAACTAAACTCTCCTTACCGATGGGACAGTCCACTAGCATATTCCAGGCAGAAGTAAATGCCATAGGCATATGTGCTGGAAGAAACCTCGATAGAAAATATAAAAACCAAAACATTGCCATCATGTCAGACAGTCAGGCTGCACTAAAAGCACTAAGCTCCTACACCATCAGCTCCAAACTTGTTTGGGAATGCGTGATTAAGCTTAATAAACTGGGCAAGAATAACACTGTCACGCTTCATTGGGTACCAGGCCACGTTGGTGTCCAGGGCAGCGAAGTGGCAGACTCCTTAGCAAAAATAGGTGCATCGACACCCCTTACAGGGCCAGAGCCCTACTGCGGAATAGGAGAAAACGTGATTAAAAACAAAATCAAAACAGAAGAGGAGACAAAAAGATCAAAGATCTGGAAAGAACTCCCTAAGCTAAGACAGGCAAAACTCCTACTCGGGGACTACAACCGAGAGCGTTTTCTAACCTGCATTAGCTTAAGTAGGAACAACCTCAGGAAAATCACGGGGCTTCTCACAGGCCACTGTAGGTTGAGAAGACACCTCAACATCCTTGGCTTGGTGAGCAACGCGACGTGCAGATTCTGCAACACTCACGAAGAGACACCTGACCACATACTGGAAAAATGTGATGCACTCGTGCATCAAAGGCACAGGTATCTGGGCAAGCACCACATAAAGGAGAGCGAATTATCATCCCTTAAAATACTCCAAATACTTCGATTCCTCAGAGGAGCAGATTTGAAGGAAGAACTGTAATAATGAGCCAACCTCATCCAGTTATAGATGGGGGACACAATAGATCTTTAGGTCGCAGTGTTTTTATACCACAATTTATTCATTCATTCATTCGTGGGGGGGGGGGGGAAATTAAAAATGATATCTACCAAGTTTAAAGAAAATCGGCCGAGCCGTTTAGCCTGTATTCGAACAGACAGACAGACAGAATTGCGAGGCCCACTTTTTTAGTCTTCGCCATTATCTTAATGTCAACTTTGATCAAAATCTCGAGTTCGATTTTTTTCCAAATGCAGAACTTGCCCTATAGTACCTATAAGTCGCAAGTAAAAATTATGTGTAGACAATAGCAACAAAAAAGTTTTATAAACTGTACCTGTCATAAAACCTTATTTTTTATGTTCGGCTTTCTCATTTCCGACGCTATCGATTTCGATCAAAATTTTAATAGATGAGCTTCTTTGATTTTGAAATAGTATTGTATACAAAAAATTTGTTCCTTACACATATGTATTTAAATATTTACAATTGTATTCCATTTTCTTTCATCAGCATCATCATCATCGGCTCGACAACCGGGTTCCGGGCCTGGCCTCTTTCAGCAAGTCTCTCCACCTATCCTGGTCTCTAGCCGACGCCATCTAGTTGCGCACCCCAATGCTTCGGGCGTCCTGGTCTACGCCATCTCTCCAGCGCAAGCATGGTCTACCACGCTGTCGTCTACCATAGAATGTACCACAAAGAACTTTCCGAGCAGGTTCCTCTTCGCTCATGCGAGCTAGGTGCCCTGCCCACCGGAGTCTACCGAGCTTAATTTTTGTCACAATATCTGCTTCTAGGTAGATTGCGTACAATTCATGATTGTACCGTCTCCGGAATCGTCCTTCCTCACATATGGGGCCAACAATTCTCCTTAAGACTTTTCTCTCGAACGCAGCTAAGAGGTCGGAGTGCCTTTTGCTAAGCACCCAAGTCTCGAATCCATATGTGAGTACTGGCAGGACCATGGTCCTGTACAGCAGCAGTTTTGAAGTTATGGTGAGATTTCTGGATTTGAAGAGCTTTGACAGACTATAGTAGGCTCTGTTGGATTTGAGAAGCCGCCCGCGTATTTCTTCTTCTATATTGTTATCGGCTGCTACTATTGACCCAAGGTATTTAAAGGATTGCACCACTTCAAATTCGTGCTCCGCTACCTTGATTGTTTGACCAACTGTTCCTCTCGCATTCGACGCCACCATGTACTTTGTTTTAGCTTCACTAATGTGCAGCCACAGATTTTGTGCCGCCTGCTCGATCTGGATGAAGGAATCGTGTACAGCTTGTTCGGTTCTTCCGATAATGTCAATGTCGTCTGCGTAAGCCAGTAACTGGCTGGACCTGTTGACGATGGTCCCTCTTGTTGCCGTGCCAGAGTCACGGATTGCTTTCTCCAACGCCAGGTTGAAGAGGAGGCAGGCCAAACCGTCTCCTTGTCGGAGTCCATTAAAGATGTTGATTGGTCTGGATAGTAATCCCGCTGTTTTTACTTGGGGTCATGGTTAACCTACATAGTCGTGTCAATTTATTTGGGATGCCGAATTCTCTCATGGCTTTGTAAAGTTCTACTCTGGCTATGCTATCATAGGCGGCCTTAAAGTCTATAAACAGATGGTATGTTGGGATGTTAAATTCTAGATATTTTTCCATCGCCTGCCTAAGGGTAAATATCTGATCAGTTGTTGATTTGCCTGGAATGAAACCACACTGATATTGTTCGATGACGGTTTTTGCGTATGGGGTTATCCGGTCTTGTAGGATAGAGGAGAGTATCTTATAGGCGGTACTCAACAACGTGATACCTCTATAATTGCTGCACGTTGTGACATCTCCCTTCTTATGTATGGGGCATATTAAACCTTTTCGCCAGTCTTCTGGCATTTCTTCCTGATCCCATACCTGTACTATAATGTCATGAATTGCTTGACGTAAGGCTGGCCCACCGTGCTGGAATAATTCGGCTGGTATGCCGAATTGCTCCCGGGGCTTTGTTCTGTTTAAGCCGGCCTATAGCCTTCTCAACCTCTTCTATGCTTGGTGGCGGCAACATAGGATATTCTTCTTGAAGTAGTGGAGCCTCTACTTCTGCAGTGAGCTGACCATTTAGCAATTCATTAAAGTACACTTCCCATCGCTCCAGTATGCTTTCAGGATCGGTGATCAGATTTCCCTCTCCGTCCTTGCAGTATGTGCAGCGTGGTGTGTACTGCGTCATGTTTCGGACGGATTGGTAGAACTTCCGCGCCTGGTGCGGACCTCGCTCTCGGCTGTTTTCTATTTCACAGATTAGGTTCTTCTCCCAGGCTGATTTCTTTTGTCTGTGAAGCCGTTTTTCAGATCTTCTGAGCTCTTTATATTCCTCTTCGCATGCCCGCGTTCTATGAGATTGTTGCATTGCTCGGTACGCAACATTCTTACGTTCAGTCGCTAGCTTGTATTCATCATCAAACCAGTCGTTCCGATTTTTACGACTGCTGCCTAAGATGGAGTTGGCAGTACTAATGACAGTATTTTTAAGACGTGTCCACTTCTCATTTACGCCCAGCATACTGGCTCCAGGACTTACTCTCCCTAAATCAGGTGTTTCTAGGGCGAGTCCTAACGCATTACCAAAGGTGTTACTGGTGTTTTCATTGCGCAGGGCAGCCGTGTTGATTCGAACCTGATCGGCGGATGCAATGCGTCTTCGCAAGGCAATCCGCCCTCTTTGCGACGGCCATTTTTTTTACGGCGAATTAAAACTATTTTGTATTACCGATGAACCATCTAAAATCATAGTAATAGATGATTATAGAAAAGCAAAAATTCGAAGGAAAGAAGGAATCTAGCGTCGGTTACACTTTGAAAATATTAATAGAGAATGTAGTAGTAATTAATTATTTAGTAAACTAATCAAAAGTAATTAGGATAAGATTTTTGCAATATAGATACTGTGATATTAGATGTAAGGTATCAAACAAATAAATAGTACAATGTTAGTTAAATTATATTAGTAATATTACCTACTGCACTGCATATCATTAAATATATGGGAGTGAGGAGGACAGGTGTTTGATATGTTAACTGATAGGTAGGATCCAACTATCTAGCAGTTATCGATCTATTCACTTGATAAAACAAAGAAAGTTAATCTATACTATTATATAAAGTAAGACTTTTGTTTGTTTGTCAGTTTGTTTGTAAATACTCCAATAGCAGACAAACAAACAAAAGTATTACTTTATAAACATTTTATATACTTACCTTTGTATGTCGATAGTAACATAGGGCCATCTGAAAATGAAAAAACTAATAAATAATATATTAAAATTTAAATTACTTTCACTTACCTCCAAAAAATATTTCCAAAATAGAAAATTGAAAGCAGCAGATTGAACTGTCTGCCGTTTCCAACTATTCCGCATTTCATTTCATTTTATTCCTCTATATATTTTGAGGCTGAACACCTACTTGGGCTATTGGAGTAAGAAACTGTTTACACGGCCATGGATACACGCAAGTTCTAGCGCATGATTTTTTCGTGCATATAAATTTTGTAGTATCTATCAATATTTAAAAAAGGCACGGATTTTAGTTTTAACTCTCTGTACATCAACAGTTCGCAAAATCGTTGTTAGATAAAGTCACGGATTTCTGTTAACACATTCCACACGACTTTGTGTGCAAAAAAATTCGTTAAAGAAACGTGTGGATTTAAGTTTACAAAGGAAATGCCTTGCAATATTGCTTTCGTCAATTTTTGCAGAAATTATGTTTCAACATTCATACTCAAGTCATAAAATCATCGATTCTCAGAAGAACAGCTTTTACATATGCAAGTTTTTGCGCACGATTTTCTACGTTGAAAATTTTGCCAAATCGAAAGAGCACAGATCTTAGTTGACACATTGAACACGACTTTTTGTGCATCAAAATTTTGCAACATCGATGTTCGATAAAGCCACTGACTTCTGTTAACACATTTCACACGACTTTGTGTGCATACAAACTTTGTTCAAAAAACCTGCGGATTTTAGTTTACACATAAAATGCTTTGCAATACTTTCGTCAATTTTGTATGATGTTAATTTTTGCAGAAATTATGTTTTAAGGCCAGGCGCGGACATTCGCAACTATTTAGTTGCTAAAATGAAACATATGGGCTTATATGGGAACGATTGCTTTCGCAACAGTTGAGCTGTTTTCTATAAGAGCCAGAGAGACAAGAGTGTGAGCGTGAGTAAAGAGTTGCCAGTGCGCGGTTCTCTTTCAACTGGTGATTAAACTATTTGATTTCGATCACAGTTGCCAGTGCGCGACTATCCTAACATTTATATTCAAGTGATAAATTCATCGATGCTTAGAAAGACAGCATTTATATATGCAAGTTTTTGCGGCGCACGATTTTCTACGTTCAAAATTTTGCCAAATCGAAAAAGCACAGATCTTAGTTGACACATTGTACACGATTTTTTGTGCATCAAAATTTTGCAACATCGATGTTCGATAAAGCCACGGATTTCTGTTAACACATTTCACACGATTTTGTGTGCATACATACTTTGTTCAAAAAACCTGCGGATTTTAGTTTACACATAAAATGCTTTGCAATATTACTTTCGTCAATTTTGTATGATGTTAATTTTTGCAGAAATTATGTTTTAACATTCATATTCAAGTGATAAATTCATCGATGTTTAGAAAGACAGCATTTATATATGCAAGTTCTTGCGCACGATTTTCTCCGTTCAAAATTTTGCCAAATCGAAAGAGCACAGATCTTAGTTGACACATTGAACACGACTTTTTGTGCATCAAAATTTTACAACATCGATGTTCGATAAAGCCACGGATTTCTGTTAATACATTTCACACGACTTTGTGTGCATACAAACTTCGTTCAAAAAACGCGTGGATTTTAGTTTACACATAAAATGCCTTGAAATATTACTTTCGTCAATATTGTATGATGTTAATTTTTACAGAAATTATGTTTTAACATTCACACTCAAGTGATAAAATCATCGATGCTTACAGAATCAGCATTTATATATGCAAGCTTTTGCGCACGATTTTCTGCGATCAAAATTTTTAAATATCAAAAAAGCACAAGTTTACACATTGAGCACATCTTTTTGTGTATCAAAATTTCGCAATATCGATGTTCGATAACGTCAGTTACTTGAAAAACCATATGGCCGCAAAAAATGAGTCGTGTAATCAGATCCTTAAATTTGGTGAAAGAAAACAGGAAAGTGAATAGTTGTTTCATTTCAGTTTAGGCTTGAACCGTTTATTTTTGTTCCATTTCAGTTCAGCATGTGTTTGTTTCAATTCGGACAGATGTAGCTACTTACACATGTGCAACTATTTGCAATGGTGGCAAGGGAAAGTTTTGACTGCGTTCAGACAAATTTAATGCTCTTTGGCTAAAGGGTGCGTCCAGAAATATATAATGTTTATTTTTATCGTTGGTAAAACCCGATAACATACCCAAGCAACACATAAACTCTTGGAGAGTACTTCAATAAATGCATCAGGTCTTAACAAGCTATTAGTTAAATCTTTTTAATACCATTTCACTTTATAATCTTCTAATTCACTCTTTAAAAGTGTTATTTCTGTTATACTATTAATAAAACATCTTTTAAACATCTTAAAGATATTCATGACAAATGTCATTATATTGACTCTCTATATACCCCCTTTAAAACCTTTTTAAAAGGAGTAATTTTAAAATGCTGAGAGTTTTTCATTTTAATCTTTCGAATACATCTTGAAGATATTCTGTGAACGTTTTCACTAAAACGTCTTTATGATATCTTAACAGGGTATCTTCAAGTAGTACCTACTATTTTCCTCTTTGGTTGAAAAAAATGTTTTGTTTCACCCGAAATATGTGAATTGTGTAACACTTCCCATGCAATCAAGAACATATGAAGGAAAAAACTAGCTAAAAAACAACTCAAATATTTAGTTGAATGTGCGCGCAGTTGCATATGATTATATTAAACAGAAAAAAGACAGAAACTGATTGTTGTGAATTTTTTATCATTTTCTTTTACTCTTTGCTTACACTTTGTTTGCTCTATTTTCTTTGAATTTGACTGGCATTCGTCCTTTACACTTTGTTCACTCTTTGTAGTTATTCGCGGGCTGAGTTGATGGAACTCTCGAGCTGCTCTTTTGTTAATTTTGAAGATGACATTTTCGCTTTATCCCAGGAAAAAGAACATACAAATAAAAACGATGAAAATGAAAAAATAATAAAAATTAAGTAATAACCGACGAAACAGATAGTGATGACTAGGGCAAAAATATGCTTTGAAATATTAGTTTTAATAAAATATGTTATTAATTAAATACATACATATGAACATATGCTTCAATAAAAATTAATTTAAAAATTATTTAAAAATTCAATAAAATTAATTACTTAACGAAGTTAATAAAATACATTTTTAAAGTATTTAATGGCCAATAATTTAAAATCGCATGCTTAGGTATGTATATTTAAAAAAATGAAATTGACAGCAAAAATAAAGTTATTCCAAATGCATATTTCTTGAAAGTATTAGTGGTTTCAAGCAATTTCATTTTAAATGTAGAGACAACATTTTTTTTTGAACGAAACAAAAATGGAATTCTTCGATAATTATGGAGTCTTTTCAGAAATATTATTAAAATCGATTTAGAATCATTAGGCAAATACTTTTTTCAATCAATTTTATGAAAATGAAAAACATAAATTAAAATAAAGTGACTAAAGAAGCCCAAAATGAAGAAACAACAGATAGTGATAACTACGGCAAATAAAAATATGCTCTAAAAAAAAGTTTGAAGCGCTTAACATACATATGTTAATGGTGCATATGCTTTAATAAATTTATTCTTTTTCAATGTTTACAAATAGTAATCAATACTAAATATGTTTAGTTCCCCTATTCTACGTGTGCATGGTATGCAAAAATATTCATTTTGGATGAAATGCAAAAATCTACCTCAACAATTTGTGGTTTGATAAATCATGTAACTGTAAAGGGCTTTCGCGAATAAATTTTTCTCGGAATATTTGCCGTTTACTAAACTTAGGGTAGGTGAATGATGCTCTAGAGATTCTCTCAGAATTTGTTAGTATCGGAAATAAACTTTCTAGGATAATTAGTTGTTATTACATAGGACTTTCTGTGCGAAAGAAATTTTCTTCGCAAGAACCCGGCAACGCCGGGTATTTTACGCTAGTTATGTAATAAAGGTCTTTGTGAACTTAGGAAAAGAAAGGGAATCAAACGACTTGTGATTTTTGTACGTTGTTGAAGTAATTTCCGAGAATTTTTTTTTGAATATAAATTTAAATTCAAGAAAAAAGTTTGAAATTAATCAAACGTAATAGCTTAATAATTATAAAAAGAATTTGAATTTGAAAATTAAATTAAATAAAATCAAAAAAAAAGGGAGAGTTAAAGCAGAATATATAGTGTATAAACTGTGGAAGAAATATTCAAAAGCCCCATATAATTTATCAATTACACCAAAAGCGCAGAGGTATGTAGTTTTAATAGACGCAGACGTAGACAATAGGAGCCTAATTTGTGAATATGATACTGATACTTTCCTCGCTTAGGTACATATTCGTGATTCTGGGTCCAATACCAATCAGAATAGACGCAATGGGTGCCTCTGCTTGTATAAGTATACAGGAGCCCTGTCTCTACCATCATTAAGAGGAAAAATTATATGTAGCAGGGAATTTTGTAGCCAAGAACCAGGATCTTAGGAAGGAAATAAGAAGCCTAAAGAAAGTTCCAGAAAACAGTACACCAACACATAGGAATAAGGAGATTAAAGTGAAGAAGTAACGAAGTGAAAAAAAAAAGAAAAGAAAGAACAAAGAACTAAGAACAAATTAGTGAAATAATAATTTTAATTTTTTTGTATCAATAATTATTTTAATTTGATTTAATTTTTTTTAAAGTAAATTTAGTTTTTTTTTTAACCATAGTAAATTTAATTTTAAATGTAAATCTCAAATCTGTGCTTAAATTAATTGATATTTCTACGTGCACACAAACTTTAAGTGAAATTTAATCAACGATAACGTTCCTGATCTGTGATGCCGGCAGGACTTCGAGGACATGTAAAAAACGTGAGTACCGAATATATAAAAAAAAAATTCATTGGGATGAACAAAATATACCCCAACCAAAATCAAGAGACCATATATATACGTTTAAGGACAGATTTTTTTTTTGTATTCTTTAATCTCATGGGATTGAGATAAATTTTGGTTGCCATTTTTTTAATTTTTATATATAATTTATACTTTTAAAAACCTTTTCTTTTGAAATTACAAAAAATTAAATATTTATATTGTTTTTTTTTTGAAAGAAATGAACCAATTATCTTTTTCTTTTACTGAAGTTGGAATGAAATTTATAGTGGTAATATTATAATGATGGTTTGCTAAATCTAAAGCAATTGGTGTGTGGAGAACCGCGTCAAGCCGTCTATAAGGCAAAGTACGAGACTAGGTGTAGGTACATGACGAACTAACGGTAGGACTTTATAGCTGGAAAGCAATTTAGGGGCTATCTTCCACAATCTTAGGCCAAAGAAAATAGCAAAGGATATGTCTTTGACATGGGTGGGATGGCCAAGCTTTGCCAACAACATCAGGCCAACCTAATTGCTCCTAGCGAACCATTATCTTGGTGAGACAATGGAATGAAGGTAAAGTCTATTGATGAGATAGAGTAGATTAGATTTAAGGTTTTAGTTGTAGTTAAAGTATAAGGGGGGGGGTAGATTTTTTCCTTTATAATAGGTAAAAATATAGTTTTAGGAATTAGAATAGTTTTTTATCTTAATTCAAAGACATATTACCGTACTTTTTCCATTCTTTCACCAGGGTAATGGCATAGGCAAGTAAGTGTGTTATTTCCTTCTTCAGTTTTCTTCTAATCGTCCAGTCCGTGTCCGTCCGATATAGTAAAGTAGCTTCCTTACCCTGTTTTTTTTTTTTTTTCTTCCTCAATATAAATTTTGGCATGATAAATATGAAATTGAGCTAAAAGTGTCTTGATAAGAACAAGAACTCCCCCCGTCCGACGAGCTTAGCTGAGCCGAGACAAGCATGCCATCGTCCTTAAATACAGCACTAAAATTGCCCCTGTGGCCTGAACTAGCCTCATTTCAGAATAAATAGATTTTTTTTTGAAGTGCAATGTGTTTAAGACTTTTTAGAAGTTTCTCTATAAAAATGTTCATTAAGATCCGTTATGTGGATAATGAAAAATTCAAAATTCAAAAAAATGGTTCTATGGTAGGTAGAAGCTGTAATATCTTAATTTCAATTTTTTTTATTAAGAAAACAATTTTATCAAAATTCTAGGCGCAGTTTTCAAGAAAAATACGATTTTTGAAAACCATTTTTTTTTAATTTTTTCTAGCATTTGTATGGTAGGACCTTTATTTTTAGGTAAAATAACATTTTGTTTCTCACATCTTGTAGATTATATTGAGAAACTTTTATTCATCAAGTTTAAAAAAATCTAGCATAGGGTTTACGAAATATTGAGCTTTAAAAAAAATTGGAAGTTTTTTTTTAAAATCAGAAAATTTTTTTTTTTTGAAAATTTGAGTACACAATTCTATTTATGTTTTTGGGGAGATTTAGCAAAAAAAAAATGATCAAAATCGGTTGTACCGTTTTTGAGAAAATCAAAAACAAAAAAATGGTTCCATGGGGGGTACCCTCAATAACCATTTTTCGGAAAATTTTGTTCAACCAATACCTAGCTTTAGTTAAATTATTTTTTTTTTATTTTTAAAATCTGTCGAACAGTTTTTGAGAAAAAAAAATGTTTATAAAATTTGGAAAAAAATTCGTATGGCAGGTACCGTTATTTTTGGTCCTAAAAAAAAGAGAAAAAAACGTGTGGGGGGGGGGGGGAACCTTCGCGTTGTAGTCACCTTTCCGCGGTGCGGAGGCTTAAGTTTCAAAGATTCATCTGACCTACAGGTTTGTGAAGCCCCAATCCGGTAGTGATTTTGAGGAGTTACGAACTAAGAACTGCCCCCCCTAATCCAGGGTGTTACGTGAACCGTGCCTATTGGATGGTTTGCAGCCAGGGGGCATACCGGCTGTATTCTAACGGTACCTCTTCGACACCAGGTCGAATCGAAGAGTAACCATGACCTTACCATATCATGCGGAGCTCTGATATGGCGGACCTACCCTTCTCTAACTACTCGTGGGAACAATATGCCAAAAAACAAAAAACAAAAAAAACAACTCAAAGCACATTAAATTTAACATTCCGCGGGATGTCACCGCGAATGAGTATGCGGATCGCATGGAGTCTAACCTCCGTGGAGACGATTCGAGACCGAACATCAGTCACTTCTTCAAGAGAAAGCCTCATGGGCAAGTGCAAAATCGGGCAGCTCAAGGAGAATCGTCTACAACGAGTCAGGGGAAAATGCCACCCAGGCGAGTTACAGATGATACTCCTGGCACATCTGAAGCTAGCATGAGGAGAATACCTCCCAAGCCGGTGAAGGATGCTGTCAAAGCAATCAGTGATGGGAAAATGACACCATCAAAAGCTGTCTCTGAGTCTACGAGAATGATGCACCGAGAAAAAGAAAGCGGCCGAATCAGAAAAAAGAACGGCCCACTTCCGAAAATGGGCGAGCCAGGTGGCCGGGATGACCCAAATAGGAAAGGACTCAGCGGTGCAGGTGCAAGATGGTACCTCCGGTTCCTCGCCGAGGGCATGTCCCCGCAAGATGCCCGGAAGAAAGTAGACGAGAGAAAGGCGGATGCAAATAAGGAACCTGCACAACGCCAAGAACAGGGTAAGAGGAAGAGCCACCTTATAACTCCTCCCCTAAGACAAGACGTCAAAAAAGCCAGAACGGCGCCAGCAACCACAGCGGGATCAAGCACCGCTAAAATCGGAGCCGACGTACAATAGCTCTCGTACGCGAGCGCGGCCAGTACATTGAGGATTGCGGTTCTGCCAAAGGAGTACCCTCAGGTCTCCCTCAGTGCTGACGAATTGTCAGTATTGGAGGATGCCATTATTGAGGAAGTCTCCCTTGGTTGGACGCATAAACTGAAATTTAATGGCGTGCACTTCAGGGCGGGACTGTTGTTAGTCGACTGCGCTGGGAAGGAGACGGCAGATTGGCTCAAGGAAAAAGCCTCCAAGCTGAGTACTTGGAAGGGCAGCGAATTGATGGCATGTATGGGCGATGACATCCCCAAAATGCACAACATCACGCTGTTTCTGCCAAAAAGCACCGGGCAAGACGACAAAAAATCGCTCGCGCTCATCCAGGCCCAGAATGAGGGAATGATTGTCAATGCATGGAAGATCCTGTCGAGCAAGGTCGAAGGCAAAGGACAGCTACTGGTAATAAGCATTGACGGTCAGTCAGCGGAGGCCATAAGTAAGGCAGGACATCAACTGCATTATAAATTCGGGAAGATCCCCGTAACTGGCCTACGTAAAAACAGTAAGACGAGCTGTATGGAATTAGCAGGAGAGGAGCCAACACCATCCCTACCACGGCCGTATCCAGTTTGCCTCCCAACACCCCCTCCCTCCCTCAATAGCTCCCACCACATCAACAACCACAACCCAACCCCAATCCAGTTTGCCTACCAACACCCCCATCCCCCCCTCATTTGCTCCCACCACACCCACAACCACAACCCAACCCCAATCCAGCTTGCCTACCAACACCCCCCTTCCCCCCTTATTAGCTTCCACCACAACCACAACCCTAACCTCCCAAACCTCCCAACCCATCCAAACTTCCCAACCCGTCCAATCCTCCCAACCTTCACAAATCCATTCAACTTCCTATACTCCAAAACCCTCCCAGACCCCTGAAATAACCCACAACCACACCCACACCATAGCAGTCATCCAAAGCCAGGTAGAAACACTGGCAACAAACGAAGCAAGTCGGATGAGCGAAGAGATGGAGGGCATTGACCTCTCTCCTAGCCCATTTGATTTGAACGATTCGCTTCCCATGGACGAGGAGGATGATCTGCTTGCAGATGAAGGGGCATTCGCCCCTACCCAATAAAACAAATGTCTGGACGCGGGATCAGAACCAGGCTAGCTCAGGTGAATGTCCACCACGCTAAGGCAGCATCAGCTTTCATAGCAAGAAAATTCACAGCGGACAACCTAGGGCTAGTTCTGATCCAAGAACCCTGGATTTACGGGGGCCAAGTTAGGGGCCTAACATGTAAGGACTCTAAGTTAATATGGGATACGAGTATTGACTCGCCCAGAGCATGCATAAAGATAAGAAATAACATAAATTTTATATGTCTTTCAGAATTTATGACGCGGGACTTGGTACCAATACAAGCCCAAATCGACATCGAGGGCAACCTCTGCACGATGGTTGTAGCATCAGCCTATTTCGCCGGTGACGACGCCAACATACCACCAGTCGAAGTCAAGAAGCTAGTGGACTACTGCATCAGCAAAGGACTACCACTGATGGTTGGATGTGACTCAAACGCCCACCATACAACGTGGGGTAGTACCGATACTAATCAAAGGGGTGAGTACCTTTTAGACTTTATTATCGAGAAAAATCTAGATATATTTAACGTAGGGAACACACCTACATTTGTAACTAGAGTAAAGAAGGAAGTTCTGGACTTAACGTTTGGAACCCCGAACTTAAGTCGATTAGTTAGAGACTGGAGTGTCTCCAACGAACCTTCTATGTCTGATAATAGAATTATAGTGTTTACTTTAGAAAACCTGTTGACAGAGAACACCTCTGGCAGGAGTCCTAAGAAAACAAACTGGAACCTGTACAAAAGCGTCCTGAAGACTAGTCTTGAACGAATAGGTCCACAAGAAACGACAAATAGTAACCTTGAGTTAGAACACTTAGTTAATGAATTTAGCGGGGCCATAAATGAGGCTTTTGAACTCAGTTGTCCCCTTAAACCCATTAAAAGGCAGAAGGATGCTCCATGGTGGAACAATAATCTGTCAAAACTAAGATCCAAGGTAAGAAAGCTCTTCAATAAAGCAAAGAGTACTGGAGAGTGGCATAACTACTCTGCAGAGTTGACCAAATATAATGGGGAAATAAGGAGAGCTAAGAGAAATAGTTTTGCGAATTTCTGTGAGGGCATTTCGTCGACACCTGCAGCAGCAAGATTACACAAGGCTCTAGCCAAAGATAACACATTAACCTCTTTGGCACTTCGTTACGCCGATGGTAGCTTCACTGAAAACGAGGAGCAAAGGTCAACCCTACTGCTAAATACTCATTTTCCAGGCAGCTCACCAATGGTAGGAAACATGATAGAGAGAATACCTCTAAGGCCTAACCGGGAAGACTGGAAGATAGCTTCGACTATCTGTTCAGGCAATAGGATTGAATGGGCGTTAAGTACCTTTCAACCTTTCAAATCACCGGGCGTAGATGGCATCTTTCCTGCGCTCTTGCAGAAAGGTAAAGAGGAACTGATGCCCTATCTTATTAGACTGCTTCGAAGTAGTATTGCACTTGGGTACATACCGAGTCTATGGAGAAGAGCAAAGGTAATTTTCATCCCCAAAGTGGGGAAAAAAGATACCACACATCCAAAGTCATTCAGGCCAATAAGCCTTACATCCTTCTTACTGAAAACTTTGGAAAAGGTAATTGATAACTTCATTAGATCGGAAGTATTAGTAAACATGCCCCTAAATCACCGTCAGCATGCTTACAGAGCGGGTAGATCCACAGAAACCGCTCTGTATGAACTAACTAATATAATACAGAGAACTTTAGATATTAAAGAAACGGCATTATGCGCCTTCCTTGATATTGAGGGGGCCTTCGACAACACTTCTCACGAAGCAGTTCATTCGGCTCTAGAAAGGAAGAGAGTTCCTAGCACTGTAGTCAGATGGATAAGTAATATGCTTAGTACAAGAACGGCGGAAGCATACGCAGTACTAAACGTCCACAAAGTCATCACAACAAGAGGCTGTCCGCAGGGAGGGGTATTATCACCCTTGCTGTGGAGTCTTGTAGTTGATGAATTACTAGAAAGTCTAACCTCCCAAGGGATTCGATGTATTGGCTTTGCTGATGACATCGTTATAACGGCACTGGGGAAGTACGAAGAAACTCTCTGTGGTATAGTCCAGAGAGGGCTGTCTATAACCAAAAAATGGTGTATATCTGTGGGACTTAACATCAACCCTACCAAAACAACGATAGTACCATTTACCAGTAAAAGACTTTTACCTCGCATGAAACCCATTCGGTTGGCGGGAGATGTAATCGACACACAGAGGGAGGTCAAATATTTAGGAGTTACACTAGATAGCAAACTCCTCTGGAACAAGCATGTCGAAATAACTGTCGGGAAAGCCACAAAGTCCCTTATGATATGCAAGAGACTTGCAGGTAAATCATGGGGCTGCAAACCAAACATCATAAGATGGATGTATACCATGATGGTAAGACCCATCATTACCTATGGGGCAATTGCATGGCATAAAAGAACCGAACTAAACACAACTAGGAAATCACTAGACAAATTGCAAAGGCTTGCATGTATATGCATAACAGGAGCAATGAGAAAATGCCCTACAGCAGCCATAGAAACCATCCTTCATCTGACGCCACTACACGTGGTCATTGAAAATGCTGCTAAGGGAGCCATAATGAGATTTGCCAAGGAGGGTACTGGGACGGGTAAAATTATTGGAAACAGGGAAAAAGATTCGATAATCCGGATTCGATAATCAAACCTCATTGACATCCCAAGAGATGGTATGATCAAAAGATATAACTTCGAAAAACATTTCAAAACGGAGTTAAGTTGCAAAAAAGACTGACTAGGCGAAACAATAAACTATAGTCTTAAAGAAAATACCATCAAATGGTACACAGATGGATCGAGGACGGCTGAAGGGACTGGTGCTGGATTTTTTGGGCCTAGAACTAAACTCTCCTTACCGATGGGACAGTCCACTAGCATATTCCAGGCAGAAGTAAATGCCATAGGCATATGTGCTGGAAGAAACCTCGATAGAAAATATAAAAACCAAAACATTGCCATCATGTCAGACAGTCAGGCTGCACTAAAAGCACTAAGCTCCTACACCATCAGCTCCAAACTTGTTTGGGAATGCGTGATTAAGCTTAATAAACTGGGCAAGAATAACACTGTCACGCTTCATTGGGTACCAGGCCACGTTGGTGTCCAGGGCAGCGAAGTGGCAGACTCCTTAGCAAAAATAGGTGCATCGACACCCCTTACAGGGCCAGAGCCCTACTGCGGAATAGGAGAAAACGTGATTAAAAACAAAATCAAAACAGAAGAGGAGACAAAAAGATCAAAGATCTGGAAAGAACTCCCTAAGCTAAGACAGGCAAAACTCCTACTCGGGGACTACAACCGAGAGCGTTTTCTAACCTGCATTAGCTTAAGTAGGAACAACCTCAGGAAAATCACGGGGCTTCTCACAGGCCACTGTAGGTTGAGAAGACACCTCAACATCCTTGGCTTGGTGAGCAACGCGACGTGCAGATTCTGCAACACTCACGAAGAGACACCTGACCACATACTGGAAAAATGTGATGCACTCGTGCATCAAAGGCACAGGTATCTGGGCAAGCACCACATAAAGGAGAGCGAATTATCATCCCTTAAAATACTCCAAATACTTCGATTCCTCAGAGGAGCAGATTTGAAGGAAGAACTGTAATAATGAGCCAACCTCATCCAGTTATAGATGGGGGACACAATAGATCTTTAGGTCGCAGTGTTTTTATACCACAATTTATTCATTCATTCATTCGTGGGGGGGGGGGGGGGGAAATTAAAAATGATATCTACCAAGTTTAAAGAAAATCGGCCGAGCCGTTTAGCCTGTATTCGAACAGACAGACAGACAGAATTGCGAGGCCCACTTTTTTAGTCTTCGCCATTATCTTAATGTCAACTTTGATCAAAATCTCGAGTTCGATTTTTTTCCAAATGCAGAACTTGCCCTATAGTACCTATAAGTCGCAAGTAAAAATTATGTGTAGACAATAGCAACAAAAAAGTTTTATAAACTGTACCTGTCATAAAACCTTTTTTTTATGTTCGGCTTTCTCATTTCCGACGCTATCGATTTCGATCAAAATTTTAATAGATGAGCTTCTTTGATTTTGAAATAGTATTGTATACAAAAAATTTGTTCCTTACACATATGTATTTAAATATTTACAATTGTATTCCATTTTCTTTCATCAGCATCATCATCATCGGCTCGACAACCGGGTTCCGGGCCTGGCCTCTTTCAGCAAGTCTCTCCACCTATCCTGGTCTCTAGCCGACGCCATCTAGTTGCGCACCCCAATGCTTCGGGCGTCCTGGTCTACGCCATCTCTCCAGCGCAAGCATGGTCTACCACGCTGTCGTCTACCATAGAATGTACCACAAAGAACTTTCCGAGCAGGTTCCTCTTCGCTCATGCGAGCTAGGTGCCCTGCCCACCGGAGTCTACCGAGCTTAATTTTTGTCACAATATCTGCTTCTAGGTAGATTGCGTACAATTCATGATTGTACCGTCTCCGGAATCGTCCTTCCTCACATATGGGGCCAACAATTCTCCTTAAGACTTTTCTCTCGAACGCAGCTAAGAGGTCGGAGTGCCTTTTGCTAAGCACCCAAGTCTCGAATCCATATGTGAGTACTGGCAGGACCATGGTCCTGTACAGCAGCAGTTTTGAAGTTATGGTGAGATTTCTGGATTTGAAGAGCTTTGACAGACTATAGTAGGCTCTGTTGGATTTGAGAAGCCGCCCGCGTATTTCTTCTTCTATATTGTTATCGGCTGCTACTATTGACCCAAGGTATTTAAAGGATTGCACCACTTCAAATTCGTGCTCCGCTACCTTGATTGTTTGACCAACTGTTCCTCTCGCATTCGACGCCACCATGTACTTTGTTTTAGCTTCACTAATGTGCAGCCACAGATTTTGTGCCGCCTGCTCGATCTGGATGAAGGAATCGTGTACAGCTTGTTCGGTTCTTCCGATAATGTCAATGTCGTCTGCGTAAGCCAGTAACTGGCTGGACCTGTTGACGATGGTCCCTCTTGTTGCCGTGCCAGAGTCACGGATTGCTTTCTCCAACGCCAGGTTGAAGAGGAGGCAGGCCAAACCGTCTCCTTGTCGGAGTCCATTAAAGATGTTGATTGGTCTGGATAGTAATCCCGCTGTTTTTACTTGGGGTCATGGTTAACCTACATAGTCGTGTCAATTTATTTGGGATGCCGAATTCTCTCATGGCTTTGTAAAGTTCTACTCTGGCTATGCTATCATAGGCGGCCTTAAAGTCTATAAACAGATGGTATGTTGGGATGTTAAATTCTAGATATTTTTCCATCGCCTGCCTAAGGGTAAATATCTGATCAGTTGTTGATTTGCCTGGAATGAAACCACACTGATATTGTTCGATGACGGTTTTTGCGTATGGGGTTATCCGGTCTTGTAGGATAGAGGAGAGTATCTTATAGGCGGTACTCAACAACGTGATACCTCTATAATTGCTGCACGTTGTGACATCTCCCTTCTTATGTATGGGGCATATTAAACCTTTTCGCCAGTCTTCTGGCATTTCTTCCTGATCCCATACCTGTACTATAATGTCATGAATTGCTTGACGTAAGGCTGGCCCACCGTGCTGGAATAATTCGGCTGGTATGCCGAATTGCTCCCGGGGCTTTGTTCTGTTTAAGCCGGCCTATAGCCTTCTCAACCTCTTCTATGCTTGGTGGCGGCAACATAGGATATTCTTCTTGAAGTAGTGGAGCCTCTACTTCTGCAGTGAGCTGACCATTTAGCAATTCATTAAAGTACACTTCCCATCGCTCCAGTATGCTTTCAGGATCGGTGATCAGATTTCCCTCTCCGTCCTTGCAGTATGTGCAGCGTGGTGTGTACTGCGTCATGTTTCGGACGGATTGGTAGAACTTCCGCGCCTGGTGCGGACCTCGCTCTCGGCTGTTTTCTATTTCACAGATTAGGTTCTTCTCCCAGGCTGATTTCTTTTGTCTGTGAAGCCGTTTTTCAGATCTTCTGAGCTCTTTATATTCCTCTTCGCATGCCCGCGTTCTATGAGATTGTTGCATTGCTCGGTACGCAACATTCTTACGTTCAGTCGCTAGCTTGTATTCATCATCAAACCAGTCGTTCCGATTTTTACGACTGCTGCCTAAGATGGAGTTGGCAGTACTAATGACAGTATTTTTAAGACGTGTCCACTTCTCATTTACGCCCAGCATACTGGCTCCAGGACTTACTCTCCCTAAATCAGGTGTTTCTAGGGCGAGTCCTAACGCATTACCAAAGGTGTTACTGGTGTTTTCATTGCGCAGGGCAGCCGTGTTGATTCGAACCTGATCGGCGGATGCAATGCGTCTTCGCAAGGCAATCCGCCCTCTTTGCGACGGCCATTTTTTTTACGGCGAATTAAAACTATTTTGTATTACCGATGAACCATCTAAAATCATAGTAATAGATGATTATAGAAAAGCAAAAATTCGAAGGAAAGAAGGAATCTAGCGTCGGTTACACTTTGAAAATATTAATAGAGAATGTAGTAGTAATTAATTATTTAGTAAACTAATCAAAAGTAATTAGGATAAGATTTTTGCAATATAGATACTGTGATATTAGATGTAAGGTATCAAACAAATAAATAGTACAATGTTAGTTAAATTATATTAGTAATATTACCTACTGCACTGCATATCATTAAATATATGGGAGTGAGGAGGACAGGTGTTTGATATGTTAACTGATAGGTAGGATCCAACTATCTAGCAGTTATCGATCTATTCACTTGATAAAACAAAGAAAGTTAATCTATACTATTATATAAAGTAAGACTTTTGTTTGTTTGTCAGTTTGTTTGTAAATACTCCAATAGCAGACAAACAAACAAAAGTATTACTTTATAAACATTTTATATACTTACCTTTGTATGTCGATAGTAACATAGGGCCATCTGAAAATGAAAAAACTAATAAATAATATATTAAAATTTAAATTACTTTCACTTACCTCCAAAAAATATTTCCAAAATAGAAAATTGAAAGCAGCAGATTGAACTGTCTGCCGTTTCCAACTATTCCGCATTTCATTTCATTTTATTCCTCTATATATTTTGAGGCTGAACACCTACTTGGGCTATTGGAGTAAGAAACTGTTTACACGGCCATGGATACACGCAAGTTCTAGCGCATGATTTTTTCGTGCATATAAATTTTGTAGTATCTATCAATATTTAAAAAAGGCACGGATTTTAGTTTTAACTCTCTGTACATCAACAGTTCGCAAAATCGTTGTTAGATAAAGTCACGGATTTCTGTTAACACATTCCACACGACTTTGTGTGCAAAAAAATTCGTTAAAGAAACGTGTGGATTTAAGTTTACAAAGGAAATGCCTTGCAATATTGCTTTCGTCAATTTTTGCAGAAATTATGTTTCAACATTCATACTCAAGTCATAAAATCATCGATTCTCAGAAAAACAGCTTTTACATATGCAAGTTTTTGCGCACGATTTTCTACGTTGAAAATTTTGCCAAATCGAAAGAGCACAGATCTTAGTTGACACATTGAACACGACTTTTTGTGCATCAAAATTTTGCAACATCGATGTTCGATAAAGCCACTGACTTCTGTTAACACATTTCACACGACTTTGTGTGCATACAAACTTTGTTCAAAAAACCTGCGGATTTTAGTTTACACATAAAATGCTTTGCAATAATACTTTCGTCAATTTTGTATGATGTTAATTTTTGCAGAAATTATGTTTTAAGGCCAGGCGCGGACATTCGCAACTATTTAGTTGCTAAAATGAAACATATGGGCTTATATGGGAACGATTGCTTTCGCAACAGTTGAGCTGTTTTCTATAAGAGCCAGAGAGACAAGAGTGTGAGCGTGAGTAAAGAGTTGCCAGTGCGCGGTTCTCTTTCAACTGGTGATTAAACTATTTGATTTCGATCACAGTTGCCAGTGCGCGACTATCCTAACATTTATATTCAAGTGATAAATTCATCGATGCTTAGAAAGACAGCATTTATATATGCAAGTTTTTGCGGCGCACGATTTTCTACGTTCAAAATTTTGCCAAATCGAAAAAGCACAGATCTTAGTTGACACATTGTACACGATTTTTTGTGCATCAAAATTTTGCAACATCGATGTTCGATAAAGCCACGGATTTCTGTTAACACATTTCACACGATTTTGTGTGCATACATACTTTGTTCAAAAAACCTGCGGATTTTAGTTTACACATAAAATGCTTTGCAATATTACTTTCGTCAATTTTGTATGATGTTAATTTTTGCAGAAATTATGTTTTAACATTCATATTCAAGTGATAAATTCATCGATGTTTAGAAAGACAGCATTTATATATGCAAGTTCTTGCGCACGATTTTCTCCGTTCAAAATTTTGCCAAATCGAAAGAGCACAGATCTTAGTTGACACATTGAACACGACTTTTTGTGCATCAAAATTTTACAACATCGATGTTCGATAAAGCCACGGATTTCTGTTAATACATTTCACACGACTTTGTGTGCATACAAACTTCGTTCAAAAAACGCGTGGATTTTAGTTTACACATAAAATGCCTTGAAATATTACTTTCGTCAATATTGTATGATGTTAATTTTTACAGAAATTATGTTTTAACATTCACACTCAAGTGATAAAATCATCGATGCTTACAGAATCAGCATTTATACAGGGTGATTTGCATAAGGTGTGACAAAAAGCTAGGGCGTGTAGGTTGGACTTAGACAAGAAAAAAATCGTATGGGAGGGGGGGGTCTATTTCCCCCCGTTTAGGCGGGAGGGGCAATTTCAGAAAAAAATCACTTAAAACAGAAAAAAAATTATTAAAAAATAACGGTGATACCTACAGAGTAATGCTATACTATTTTGAAAAGCCAGAAATACATTCTTTAATTTTATTTTTAAATAAAGTTGTTCGAGTGAATAGTTTTTGAAAAATTAATTTTCAAAATCAAAATTTTGAAAAAAAAAATTAAAAAATTTTTTTTAAACAATTTTTTTTCAAAATTTTACGTATTTGAGTATTATTTTTTTATTCAATATTCAATGCTCTTATTAATTTTTGACCAAACACAAGAAACCGAATGTCAAAATGTTTTGTAGTTTTTGAGAAAATCAAAAATAACAAAAACTACTTTTGTTCTAAGAAAAGCCTTTTATTTTAGTTTTTATACGTTTTTGGATTCTTAGGTGAATTTACGATTGAAAGGATTAACTTTCTTTTTACTATTTTTTTTAATTATCGTCTTATAAACATACAATAATGTGACAAAGTACTGGATTAGCCATATTTCACACATTTTTTCATTGAGAACACCTGCGTGAGAGCATTGGTTTAAAATTGACCTGCCACTTTTTTATTACGGTGGGGTCGGCTTGGCGTAGGTGCATTTACGAAAAAAAGGATTAACTTTTTTTGTAAATTTTTTTTATTATCAGTCTTATAAGCATACAATAATGTGACAAAGTACTGGATTAACCATATTTCACACATTTTTTCATTGAGAACACCTGCGTGAGAACATTGGATTAATATTAACCTGCGAATGTTTTTTAAATAATTTTTTGTAATAAGCTTTAGTTAAAAAATAGTTAAAAATTTAAATTGGATTAACTATATTTCACACATGTTAATTTTTTAAATTTTTAACTATTTTTTAACTAAAGCTTATTACAAAAAATTATTTAAAAAACATTCGCAGGTCAATATTAATCCAATGCTCTCACGCAGGTGTTCTCAATAAAAAAATGTGTGAAATATGGTTAATCCAGTACTTTTTCACATTATTGTATGCTTATAAGACGATAATAAAAAAAATAGTAAAAAGAAAGTTAATCCTTTCAATCGTAAATTCATCTAAGAATCCAAAAACGTATAAAAACTAAAATAAAAGGCTTTTCTTAGAACAAAAGTAGTTTTTGTTATTTTTGATTTTCTCAAAAACTACAAAACATTTTGACATCCGGTTTCTTGTGTTTGGTCAAAAATTAATAAGAGCATTGAATATTGAATAAAAAAATAATACTTAATTACGTAAAATTTTGAAAAAAAATTGTTTAAAAAAATTTTTTTAATTTTTTTTTTCAAAATTTTGATTTTGAAAATTAATTTTTCAAAAACTATTCACTCGAACAACTTTATTTAAAAATAAAATAAAGAATGTATTTCTGGCTTTTCAAAATGCTATAGCATTACTCTGTAGGTATCACCGTTATTTTTTAATAATTTTTGTTCTGTTTTAAGTGATTTTTTTCTTAAATTGCCCCTCCCGCCTAAACGGGGGGAAATAGACCCCCCCCTCCCATACGATTTTTTTCTTGTCTAAGTCCAACCTACACGCCCTAGCTTTTTGTCACACCTTATGCAAATCACCCTGTATATGCAAGCTTTTGCGCACGATTTTCTGCGATCAAAATTTTTAAATATCAAAAAAGCACAAGTTTACACATTGAGCACATCTTTTTGTGTATCAAAATTTCGCAATATCGATGTTCGATAACGTCAGTTACTTGAAAAACCATATGGCCGCAAAAAATGAGTCGTGTAATCAGATCCTTAAATTTGGTGAAAGAAAACAGGAAAGTGAATAGTTGTTTCATTTCAGTTTAGGCTTGAACCGTTTATTTTTGTTCCATTTCAGTTCAGCATGTGTTTGTTTCAATTCGGACAGATGTAGCTACTTACACATGTGCAACTATTTGCAATGGTGGCAAGGGAAAGTTTTGACTGCGTTCAGACAAATTTAATGCTCTTTGGCTAAAGGGTGCGTCCAGAAATATATAATGTTTATTTTTATCGTTGGTAAAACCCGATAACATACCCAAGCAACACATAAACTCTTGGAGAGTACTTCAATAAATGCATCAGGTCTTAACAAGCTATTAGTTAAATCTTTTTAATACCATTTCACTTTATAATCTTCTAATTCACTCTTTAAAAGTGTTATTTCTGTTATACTATTAATAAAACATCTTTTAAACATCTTAAAGATATTCATGACAAATGTCATTATATTGACTCTCTATATACCCCCTTTAAAACCTTTTTAAAAGGAGTAATTTTAAAATGCTGAGAGTTTTTCATTTTAATCTTTCGAATACATCTTGAAGATATTCTGTGAACGTTTTCACTAAAACGTCTTTATGATATCTTAACAGGGTATCTTCAAGTAGTACCTACTATTTTCCTCTTTGGTTGAAAAAAATGTTTTGTTTCACCCGAAATATGTGAATTGTGTAACACTTCCCATGCAATCAAGAACATATGAAGGAAAAAACTAGCTAAAAAACAACTCAAATATTTAGTTGAATGTGCGCGCAGTTGCATATGATTATATTAAACAGAAAAAAGACAGAAACTGATTGTTGTGAATTTTTTATCATTTTCTTTTACTCTTTGCTTACACTTTGTTTGCTCTATTTTCTTTGAATTTGACTGGCATTCGTCCTTTACACTTTGTTCACTCTTTGTAGTTATTCGCGGGCTGAGTTGATGGAACTCTCGAGCTGCTCTTTTGTTAATTTTGAAGATGACATTTTCGCTTTATCCCAGGAAAAAGAACATACAAATAAAAACGATGAAAATGAAAAAATAATAAAAATTAAGTAATAACCGACGAAACAGATAGTGATGACTAGGGCAAAAATATGCTTTGAAATATTAGTTTTAATAAAATATGTTATTAATTAAATACATACATATGAACATATGCTTCAATAAAAATTAATTTAAAAATTATTTAAAAATTCAATAAAATTAATTACTTAACGAAGTTAATAAAATACATTTTTAAAGTATTTAATGGCCAATAATTTAAAATCGCATGCTTAGGTATGTATATTTAAAAAAATGAAATTGACAGCAAAAATAAAGTTATTCCAAATGCATATTTCTTGAAAGTATTAGTGGTTTCAAGCAATTTCATTTTAAATGTAGAGACAACATTTTTTTTTGAACGAAACAAAAATGGAATTCTTCGATAATTATGGAGTCTTTTCAGAAATATTATTAAAATCGATTTAGAATCATTAGGCAAATACTTTTTTCAATCAATTTTATGAAAATGAAAAACATAAATTAAAATAAAGTGACTAAAGAAGCCCAAAATGAAGAAACAACAGATAGTGATAACTACGGCAAATAAAAATATGCTCTAAAAAAAAGTTTGAAGCGCTTAACATACATATGTTAATGGTGCATATGCTTTAATAAATTTATTCTTTTTCAATGTTTACAAATAGTAATCAATACTAAATATGTTTAGTTCCCCTATTCTACGTGTGCATGGTATGCAAAAATATTCATTTTGGATGAAATGCAAAAATCTACCTCAACAATTTGTGGTTTGATAAATCATGTAACTGTAAAGGGCTTTCGCGAATAAATTTTTCTCGGAATATTTGCCGTTTACTAAACTTAGGGTAGGTGAATGATGCTCTAGAGATTCTCTCAGAATTTGTTAGTATCGGAAATAAACTTTCTAGGATAATTAGTTGTTATTACATAGGACTTTCTGTGCGAAAGAAATTTTCTTCGCAAGAACCCGGCAACGCCGGGTATTTTACGCTAGTTATGTAATAAAGGTCTTTGTGAACTTAGGAAAAGAAAGGGAATCAAACGACTTGTGATTTTTGTACGTTGTTGAAGTAATTTCCGAGAATTTTTTTTTGAATATAAATTTAAATTCAAGAAAAAAGTTTGAAATTAATCAAACGTAATAGCTTAATAATTATAAAAAGAATTTGAATTTGAAAATTAAATTAAATAAAATCAAAAAAAAAGGGAGAGTTAAAGCAGAATATATAGTGTATAAACTGTGGAAGAAATATTCAAAAGCCCCATATAATTTATCAATTACACCAAAAGCGCAGAGGTATGTAGTTTTAATAGACGCAGACGTAGACAATAGGAGCCTAATTTGTGAATATGATACTGATACTTTCCTCGCTTAGGTACATATTCGTGATTCTGGGTCCAATACCAATCAGAATAGACGCAATGGGTGCCTCTGCTTGTATAAGTATACAGGAGCCCTGTCTCTACCATCATTAAGAGGAAAAATTATATGTAGCAGGGAATTTTGTAGCCAAGAACCAGGATCTTAGGAAGGAAATAAGAAGCCTAAAGAAAGTTCCAGAAAACAGTACACCAACACATAGGAATAAGGAGATTAAAGTGAAGAAGTAACGAAGTGAAAAAAAAAAGAAAAGAAAGAACAAAGAACTAAGAACAAATTAGTGAAATAATAATTTTAATTTTTTTGTATCAATAATTATTTTAATTTGATTTAATTTTTTTTAAAGTAAATTTAGTTTTTTTTTTAACCATAGTAAATTTAATTTTAAATGTAAATCTCAAATCTGTGCTTAAATTAATTGATATTTCTACGTGCACACAAACTTTAAGTGAAATTTAATCAACGATAACGTTCCTGATCTGTGATGCCGGCAGGACTTCGAGGACATGTAAAAAACGTGAGTACCGAATATATAAAAAAAAAATTCATTGGGATGAACAAAATATACCCCAACCAAAATCAAGAGACCATATATATACGTTTAAGGACAGATTTTTTTTTTGTATTCTTTAATCTCATGGGATTGAGATAAATTTTGGTTGCCATTTTTTTAATTTTTATATATAATTTATACTTTTAAAAACCTTTTCTTTTGAAATTACAAAAAATTAAATATTTATATTGTTTTTTTTTTGAAAGAAATGAACCAATTATCTTTTTCTTTTACTGAAGTTGGAATGAAATTTATAGTGGTAATATTATAATGATGGTTTGCTAAATCTAAAGCAATTGGTGTGTGGAGAACCGCGTCAAGCCGTCTATAAGGCAAAGTACGAGACTAGGTGTAGGTACATGACGAACTAACGGTAGGACTTTATAGCTGGAAAGCAATTTAGGGGCTATCTTCCACAATCTTAGGCCAAAGAAAATAGCAAAGGATATGTCTTTGACATGGGTGGGATGGCCAAGCTTTGCCAACAACATCAGGCCAACCTAATTGCTCCTAGCGAACCATTATCTTGGTGAGACAATGGAATGAAGGTAAAGTCTATTGATGAGATAGAGTAGATTAGATTTAAGGTTTTAGTTGTAGTTAAAGTATAAGGGGGGGGGTAGATTTTTTCCTTTATAATAGGTAAAAATATAGTTTTAGGAATTAGAATAGTTTTTTATCTTAATTCAAAGACATATTACCGTACTTTTTCCATTCTTTCACCAGGGTAATGGCATAGGCAAGTAAGTGTGTTATTTCCTTCTTCAGTTTTCTTCTAATCGTCCAGTCCGTGTCCGTCCGATATAGTAAAGTAGCTTCCTTACCCTGTTTTTTTTTTTTTTTCTTCCTCAATATAAATTTTGGCATGATAAATATGAAATTGAGCTAAAAGTGTCTTGATAAGAACAAGAACTCCCCCCGTCCGACGAGCTTAGCTGAGCCGAGACAAGCATGCCATCGTCCTTAAATACAGCACTAAAATTGCCCCTGTGGCCTGAACTAGCCTCATTTCAGAATAAATAGATTTTTTTTTGAAGTGCAATGTGTTTAAGACTTTTTAGAAGTTTCTCTATAAAAATGTTCATTAAGATCCGTTATGTGGATAATGAAAAATTCAAAATTCAAAAAAATGGTTCTATGGTAGGTAGAAGCTGTAATATCTTAATTTCAATTTTTTTTATTAAGAAAACAATTTTATCAAAATTCTAGGCGCAGTTTTCAAGAAAAATACGATTTTTGAAAACCATTTTTTTTTAATTTTTTCTAGCATTTGTATGGTAGGACCTTTATTTTTAGGTAAAATAACATTTTGTTTCTCACATCTTGTAGATTATATTGAGAAACTTTTATTCATCAAGTTTAAAAAAATCTAGCATAGGGTTTACGAAATATTGAGCTTTAAAAAAAATTGGAAGTTTTTTTTTAAAATCAGAAAATTTTTTTTTTTGAAAATTTGAGTACACAATTCTATTTATGTTTTTGGGGAGATTTAGCAAAAAAAAAAATGATCAAAATCGGTTGTACCGTTTTTGAGAAAATCAAAAACAAAAAAATGGTTCCATGGGGGGTACCCTCAATAACCATTTTTCGGAAAATTTTGTTCAACCAATACCTAGCTTTAGTTAAATTATTTTTTTTTTATTTTTAAAATCTGTCGAACAGTTTTTGAGAAAAAAAAAATGTTTATAAAATTTGGAAAAAAATTCGTATGGCAGGTACCGTTATTTTTGGTCCTAAAAAAAAGAGAAAAAAACGTGTGGGGGGGGGGGGAACCTTCGCGTTGTAGTCACCTTTCCGCGGTGCGGAGGCTTAAGTTTCAAAGATTCATCTGACCTACAGGTTTGTGAAGCCCCAATCCGGTAGTGATTTTGAGGAGTTACGAACTAAGAACTGCCCCCCCTAATCCAGGGTGTTACGTGAACCGTGCCTATTGGATGGTTTGCAGCCAGGGGGCATACCGGCTGTATTCTAACGGTACCTCTTCGACACCAGGTCGAATCGAAGAGTAACCATGACCTTACCATATCATGCGGAGCTCTGATATGGCGGACCTACCCTTCTCTAACTACTCGTGGGAACAATATGCCAAAAAACAAAAAACAAAAAAAACAACTCAAAGCACATTAAATTTAACATTCCGCGGGATGTCACCGCGAATGAGTATGCGGATCGCATGGAGTCTAACCTCCGTGGAGACGATTCGAGACCGAACATCAGTCACTTCTTCAAGAGAAAGCCTCATGGGCAAGTGCAAAATCGGGCAGCTCAAGGAGAATCGTCTACAACGAGTCAGGGGAAAATGCCACCCAGGCGAGTTACAGATGATACTCCTGGCACATCTGAAGCTAGCATGAGGAGAATACCTCCCAAGCCGGTGAAGGATGCTGTCAAAGCAATCAGTGATGGGAAAATGACACCATCAAAAGCTGTCTCTGAGTCTACGAGAATGATGCACCGAGAAAAAGAAAGCGGCCGAATCAGAAAAAAGAACGGCCCACTTCCGAAAATGGGCGAGCCAGGTGGCCGGGATGACCCAAATAGGAAAGGACTCAGCGGTGCAGGTGCAAGATGGTACCTCCGGTTCCTCGCCGAGGGCATGTCCCCGCAAGATGCCCGGAAGAAAGTAGACGAGAGAAAGGCGGATGCAAATAAGGAACCTGCACAACGCCAAGAACAGGGTAAGAGGAAGAGCCACCTTATAACTCCTCCCCTAAGACAAGACGTCAAAAAAGCCAGAACGGCGCCAGCAACCACAGCGGGATCAAGCACCGCTAAAATCGGAGCCGACGTACAATAGCTCTCGTACGCGAGCGCGGCCAGTACATTGAGGATTGCGGTTCTGCCAAAGGAGTACCCTCAGGTCTCCCTCAGTGCTGACGAATTGTCAGTATTGGAGGATGCCATTATTGAGGAAGTCTCCCTTGGTTGGACGCATAAACTGAAATTTAATGGCGTGCACTTCAGGGCGGGACTGTTGTTAGTCGACTGCGCTGGGAAGGAGACGGCAGATTGGCTCAAGGAAAAAGCCTCCAAGCTGAGTACTTGGAAGGGCAGCGAATTGATGGCATGTATGGGCGATGACATCCCCAAAATGCACAACATCACGCTGTTTCTGCCAAAAAGCACCGGGCAAGACGACAAAAAATCGCTCGCGCTCATCCAGGCCCAGAATGAGGGAATGATTGTCAATGCATGGAAGATCCTGTCGAGCAAGGTCGAAGGCAAAGGACAGCTACTGGTAATAAGCATTGACGGTCAGTCAGCGGAGGCCATAAGTAAGGCAGGACATCAACTGCATTATAAATTCGGGAAGATCCCCGTAACTGGCCTACGTAAAAACAGTAAGACGAGCTGTATGGAATTAGCAGGTAGAGGAGCCAACACCATCCCTACCACGGCCGTATCCAGTTTGCCTCCCAACACCCCCTCCCTCCCTCAATAGCTCCCACCACATCAACAACCACAACCCAACCCCAATCCAGTTTGCCTACCAACACCCCCATCCCCCCCTCATTTGCTCCCACCACACCCACAACCACAACCCAACCCCAATCCAGCTTGCCTACCAACACCCCCCTTCCCCCCTTATTAGCTTCCACCACAACCACAACCCTAACCTCCCAAACCTCCCAACCCATCCAAACTTCCCAACCCGTCCAATCCTCCCAACCTTCACAAATCCATTCAACTTCCTATACTCCAAAACCCTCCCAGACCCCTGAAATAACCCACAACCACACCCACACCATAGCAGTCATCCAAAGCCAGGTAGAAACACTGGCAACAAACGAAGCAAGTCGGATGAGCGAAGAGATGGAGGGCATTGACCTCTCTCCTAGCCCATTTGATTTGAACGATTCGCTTCCCATGGACGAGGAGGATGATCTGCTTGCAGATGAAGGGGCATTCGCCCCTACCCAATAAAACAAATGTCTGGACGCGGGATCAGAACCAGGCTAGCTCAGGTGAATGTCCACCACGCTAAGGCAGCATCAGCTTTCATAGCAAGAAAATTCACAGCGGACAACCTAGGGCTAGTTCTGATCCAAGAACCCTGGATTTACGGGGGCCAAGTTAGGGGCCTAACATGTAAGGACTCTAAGTTAATATGGGATACGAGGATTGACTCGCCCAGAGCATGCATAAAGATAAGAAATAACATAAATTTTATATGTCTTTCAGAATTTATGACGCGGGACTTGGTACCAATACAAGCCCAAATCGACATCGAGGGCAACCTCTGCACGATGGTTGTAGCATCAGCCTATTTCGCCGGTGACGACGCCAACATACCACCAGTCGAAGTCAAGAAGCTAGTGGACTACTGCATCAGCAAAGGACTACCACTGATGGTTGGATGTGACTCAAACGCCCACCATACAACGTGGGGTAGTACCGATACTAATCAAAGGGGTGAGTACCTTTTAGACTTTATTATCGAGAAAAATCTAGATATATTTAACGTAGGGAACACACCTACATTTGTAACTAGAGTAAAGAAGGAAGTTCTGGACTTAACGTTTGGAACCCCGAACTTAAGTCGATTAGTTAGAGACTGGAGTGTCTCCAACGAACCTTCTATGTCTGATAATAGAATTATAGTGTTTACTTTAGAAAACCTGTTGACAGAGAACACCTCTGGCAGGAGTCCTAAGAAAACAAACTGGAACCTGTACAAAAGCGTCCTGAAGACTAGTCTTGAACGAATAGGTCCACAAGAAACGACAAATAGTAACCTTGAGTTAGAACACTTAGTTAATGAATTTAGCGGGGCCATAAATGAGGCTTTTGAACTCAGTTGTCCCCTTAAACCCATTAAAAGGCAGAAGGATGCTCCATGGTGGAACAATAATCTGTCAAAACTAAGATCCAAGGTAAGAAAGCTCTTCAATAAAGCAAAGAGTACTGGAGAGTGGCATAACTACTCTGCAGAGTTGACCAAATATAATGGGGAAATAAGGAGAGCTAAGAGAAATAGTTTTGCGAATTTCTGTGAGGGCATTTCGTCGACACCTGCAGCAGCAAGATTACACAAGGCTCTAGCCAAAGATAACACATTAACCTCTTTGGCACTTCGTTACGCCGATGGTAGCTTCACTGAAAACGAGGAGCAAAGGTCAACCCTACTGCTAAATACTCATTTTCCAGGCAGCTCACCAATGGTAGGAAACATGATAGAGAGAATACCTCTAAGGCCTAACCGGGAAGACTGGAAGATAGCTTCGACTATCTGTTCAGGCAATAGGATTGAATGGGCGTTAAGTACCTTTCAACCTTTCAAATCACCGGGCGTAGATGGCATCTTTCCTGCGCTCTTGCAGAAAGGTAAAGAGGAACTGATGCCCTATCTTATTAGACTGCTTCGAAGTAGTATTGCACTTGGGTACATACCGAGTCTATGGAGAAGAGCAAAGGTAATTTTCATCCCCAAAGTGGGGAAAAAAGATACCACACATCCAAAGTCATTCAGGCCAATAAGCCTTACATCCTTCTTACTGAAAACTTTGGAAAAGGTAATTGATAACTTCATTAGATCGGAAGTATTAGTAAACATGCCCCTAAATCACCGTCAGCATGCTTACAGAGCGGGTAGATCCACAGAAACCGCTCTGTATGAACTAACTAATATAATACAGAGAACTTTAGATATTAAAGAAACGGCATTATGCGCCTTCCTTGATATTGAGGGGGCCTTCGACAACACTTCTCACGAAGCAGTTCATTCGGCTCTAGAAAGGAAGAGAGTTCCTAGCACTGTAGTCAGATGGATAAGTAATATGCTTAGTACAAGAACGGCGGAAGCATACGCAGTACTAAACGTCCACAAAGTCATCACAACAAGAGGCTGTCCGCAGGGAGGGGTATTATCACCCTTGCTGTGGAGTCTTGTAGTTGATGAATTACTAGAAAGTCTAACCTCCCAAGGGATTCGATGTATTGGCTTTGCTGATGACATCGTTATAACGGCACTGGGGAAGTACGAAGAAACTCTCTGTGGTATAGTCCAGAGAGGGCTGTCTATAACCAAAAAATGGTGTATATCTGTGGGACTTAACATCAACCCTACCAAAACAACGATAGTACCATTTACCAGTAAAAGACTTTTACCTCGCATGAAACCCATTCGGTTGGCGGGAGATGTAATCGACACACAGAGGGAGGTCAAATATTTAGGAGTTACACTAGATAGCAAACTCCTCTGGAACAAGCATGTCGAAATAACTGTCGGGAAAGCCACAAAGTCCCTTATGATATGCAAGAGACTTGCAGGTAAATCATGGGGCTGCAAACCAAACATCATAAGATGGATGTATACCATGATGGTAAGACCCATCATTACCTATGGGGCAATTGCATGGCATAAAAGAACCGAACTAAACACAACTAGGAAATCACTAGACAAATTGCAAAGGCTTGCATGTATATGCATAACAGGAGCAATGAGAAAATGCCCTACAGCAGCCATAGAAACCATCCTTCATCTGACGCCTCTACACGTGGTCATTGAAAATGCTGCTAAGGGAGCCATAATGAGATTTGCCAAGGAGGGTACTGGGACGGGTAAAATTATTGGAAACAGGGAAAAAGATTCGATAATCCGGATTCGATAATCAAACCTCATTGACATCCCAAGAGATGGTATGATCAAAAGATATAACTTCGAAAAACATTTCAAAACGGAGTTAAGTTGCAAAAAAGACTGACTAGGCGAAACAATAAACTATAGTCTTAAAGAAAATACCATCAAATGGTACACAGATGGATCGAGGACGGCTGAAGGGACTGGTGCTGGATTTTTTGGGCCTAGAACTAAACTCTCCTTACCGATGGGACAGTCCACTAGCATATTCCAGGCAGAAGTAAATGCCATAGGCATATGTGCTGGAAGAAACCTCGATAGAAAATATAAAAACCAAAACATTGCCATCATGTCAGACAGTCAGGCTGCACTAAAAGCACTAAGCTCCTACACCATCAGCTCCAAACTTGTTTGGGAATGCGTGATTAAGCTTAATAAACTGGGCAAGAATAACACTGTCACGCTTCATTGGGTACCAGGCCACGTTGGTGTCCAGGGCAGCGAAGTGGCAGACTCCTTAGCAAAAATAGGTGCATCGACACCCCTTACAGGGCCAGAGCCCTACTGCGGAATAGGAGAAAACGTGATTAAAAACAAAATCAAAACAGAAGAGGAGACAAAAAGATCAAAGATCTGGAAAGAACTCCCTAAGCTAAGACAGGCAAAACTCCTACTCGGGGACTACAACCGAGAGCGTTTTCTAACCTGCATTAGCTTAAGTAGGAACAACCTCAGGAAAATCACGGGGCTTCTCACAGGCCACTGTAGGTTGAGAAGACACCTCAACATCCTTGGCTTGGTGAGCAACGCGACGTGCAGATTCTGCAACACTCACGAAGAGACACCTGACCACATACTGGAAAAATGTGATGCACTCGTGCATCAAAGGCACAGGTATCTGGGCAAGCACCACATAAAGGAGAGCGAATTATCATCCCTTAAAATACTCCAAATACTTCGATTCCTCAGAGGAGCAGATTTGAAGGAAGAACTGTAATAATGAGCCAACCTCATCCAGTTATAGATGGGGGACACAATAGATCTTTAGGTCGCAGTGTTTTTATACCACAATTTATTCATTCATTCATTCGTGGGGGGGGGGGGGAAATTAAAAATGATATCTACCAAGTTTAAAGAAAATCGGCCGAGCCGTTTAGCCTGTATTCGAACAGACAGACAGACAGAATTGCGAGGCCCACTTTTTTAGTCTTCGCCATTATCTTAATGTCAACTTTGATCAAAATCTCGAGTTCGATTTTTTTCCAAATGCAGAACTTGCCCTATAGTACCTATAAGTCGCAAGTAAAAATTATGTGTAGACAATAGCAACAAAAAAGTTTTATAAACTGTACCTGTCATAAAACCTTTTTTTTTATGTTCGGCTTTCTCATTTCCGACGCTATCGATTTCGATCAAAATTTTAATAGATGAGCTTCTTTGATTTTGAAATAGTATTGTATACAAAAAATTTGTTCCTTACACATATGTATTTAAATATTTACAATTGTATTCCATTTTCTTTCATCAGCATCATCATCATCGGCTCGACAACCGGGTTCCGGGCCTGGCCTCTTTCAGCAAGTCTCTCCACCTATCCTGGTCTCTAGCCGACGCCATCTAGTTGCGCACCCCAATGCTTCGGGCGTCCTGGTCTACGCCATCTCTCCAGCGCAAGCATGGTCTACCACGCTGTCGTCTACCATAGAATGTACCACAAAGAACTTTCCGAGCAGGTTCCTCTTCGCTCATGCGAGCTAGGTGCCCTGCCCACCGGAGTCTACCGAGCTTAATTTTTGTCACAATATCTGCTTCTAGGTAGATTGCGTACAATTCATGATTGTACCGTCTCCGGAATCGTCCTTCCTCACATATGGGGCCAACAATTCTCCTTAAGACTTTTCTCTCGAACGCAGCTAAGAGGTCGGAGTGCCTTTTGCTAAGCACCCAAGTCTCGAATCCATATGTGAGTACTGGCAGGACCATGGTCCTGTACAGCAGCAGTTTTGAAGTTATGGTGAGATTTCTGGATTTGAAGAGCTTTGACAGACTATAGTAGGCTCTGTTGGATTTGAGAAGCCGCCCGCGTATTTCTTCTTCTATATTGTTATCGGCTGCTACTATTGACCCAAGGTATTTAAAGGATTGCACCACTTCAAATTCGTGCTCCGCTACCTTGATTGTTTGACCAACTGTTCCTCTCGCATTCGACGCCACCATGTACTTTGTTTTAGCTTCACTAATGTGCAGCCACAGATTTTGTGCCGCCTGCTCGATCTGGATGAAGGAATCGTGTACAGCTTGTTCGGTTCTTCCGATAATGTCAATGTCGTCTGCGTAAGCCAGTAACTGGCTGGACCTGTTGACGATGGTCCCTCTTGTTGCCGTGCCAGAGTCACGGATTGCTTTCTCCAACGCCAGGTTGAAGAGGAGGCAGGCCAAACCGTCTCCTTGTCGGAGTCCATTAAAGATGTTGATTGGTCTGGATAGTAATCCCGCTGTTTTTACTTGGCTTGTTACGTTGGTCATGGTTAACCTACATAGTCGTGTCAATTTATTTGGGATGCCGAATTCTCTCATGGCTTTGTAAAGTTCTACTCTGGCTATGCTATCATAGGCGGCCTTAAAGTCTATAAACAGATGGTATGTTGGGATGTTAAATTCTAGATATTTTTCCATCGCCTGCCTAAGGGTAAATATCTGATCAGTTGTTGATTTGCCTGGAATGAAACCACACTGATATTGTTCGATGACGGTTTTTGCGTATGGGGTTATCCGGTCTTGTAGGATAGAGGAGAGTATCTTATAGGCGGTACTCAACAACGTGATACCTCTATAATTGCTGCACGTTGTGACATCTCCCTTCTTATGTATGGGGCATATTAAACCTTTTCGCCAGTCTTCTGGCATTTCTTCCTGATCCCATACCTGTACTATAATGTCATGAATTGCTTGACGTAAGGCTGGCCCACCGTGCTGGAATAATTCGGCTGGTATGCCGAATTGCTCCCGGGGCTTTGTTCTGTTTAAGCCGGCCTATAGCCTTCTCAACCTCTTCTATGCTTGGTGGCGGCAACATAGGATATTCTTCTTGAAGTAGTGGAGCCTCTACTTCTGCAGTGAGCTGACCATTTAGCAATTCATTAAAGTACACTTCCCATCGCTCCAGTATGCTTTCAGGATCGGTGATCAGATTTCCCTCTCCGTCCTTGCAGTATGTGCAGCGTGGTGTGTACTGCGTCATGTTTCGGACGGATTGGTAGAACTTCCGCGCCTGGTGCGGACCTCGCTCTCGGCTGTTTTCTATTTCACAGATTAGGTTCTTCTCCCAGGCTGATTTCTTTTGTCTGTGAAGCCGTTTTTCAGATCTTCTGAGCTCTTTATATTCCTCTTCGCATGCCCGCGTTCTATGAGATTGTTGCATTGCTCGGTACGCAACATTCTTACGTTCAGTCGCTAGCTTGTATTCATCATCAAACCAGTCGTTCCGATTTTTACGACTGCTGCCTAAGATGGAGTTGGCAGTACTAATGACAGTATTTTTAAGACGTGTCCACTTCTCATTTACGCCCAGCATACTGGCTCCAGGACTTACTCTCCCTAAATCAGGTGTTTCTAGGGCGAGTCCTAACGCATTACCAAAGGTGTTACTGGTGTTTTCATTGCGCAGGGCAGCCGTGTTGATTCGAACCTGATCGGCGGATGCAATGCGTCTTCGCAAGGCAATCCGCCCTCGGAAAACCATACCAACAAGATAGTGATCCGAGACGATATTGGCACCTCGGTACGTTCGTACCGTCATCAAGTTCGAGTAGTGGCGACGGTCTATCAACACGTGGTCTATTTGGTTACGAGTGACTCAGGTGATACCCAGGTGGCTTTGTAGATATCTTTACGCGGGATCCTGGTACTCGCAACGACCATGTTTTTCGATGCTGCCAATTCTAAGACTCGAAGTCCATTGTCATTAGTGTTCTCATGCAAACTATGGGTGCCTGCGTAATGCCTGAATACCGGCTCCCGACCTATTTTTGCGTTCAAATCCCCAAGGATGATTTTAATATCATACCTTGGGCAGGCATTGAGGGTCCTCTCGACTTTTTCGTAGTAAGTCTCTTTTTCTTCGTCTGAGGACTCCTCCGTAGGTCCGTGAACGTTAATGAGGCTGATGTTCGTAAATTTGCCTCGCACGCGAAGGGTGCATAGCCTTTCGCTTATAGCGTTAAAGCCGATGATAGTAGACTTCATTTTTTCGCTGACTAGAAAGCCTACCCCGAGCACATGGTGTTTTGTATGAAAGCTGTAGTATATGTCATATTCTTTCTTCTGTAAAACACCATTCCCTGTGCATCTGATTTCTTGAAGAGCTGTTATGTCAGCTTTATACTTTGACAGGGCATCGGCTAGCTGCTGAGCAGCTCGAGCTCTATAGAGCGATCGTACGTTCCATAAGAAAATTCGTAAATCGTTTTTCCTTTTTCTTTGCGTGGGTTGTCGTCGTGAGATCAGTCCGTTTCCGAGGCTTGTTGTCGTTCTCGAAATTCTTTAAGTTTTACGGGACAGGGAATTAACCTGTCGCCAACCTGAGGAACCAGCCTGATCATATTAGCCAAACCTTTTTTAAAAGGCTTGTTTCTAGCGGCCGCCGCGGAGAGACTATGATCACACTTCCACCAGTCCCGAATAGTTACGGCACGTGCATGTTTTCGTATGCTACATGTTGTTCCCCCTATTCGTCTGATGGCTGACCGCCATTCCATTTTCTTTACATATTTTAAAAAGAATTTCGAACATGAAGAATTATAACATTGAAATAACTATATATATCCACATGAGTGGATGAGTATCTAAGGCTAGGAGCGCACATACAATTTTTAGTTGTACAACTGTTTGCTTGCTTATAGAAAACAGATGAACTATTTAGTTGAATGTCCGCGCAGGTGCATCAAATTATATGTTACACAAAATAGCGAACTCATTCTAGGCAATCGTTTAGTTTATGCCGTTGCGAAACTAAAAATTGAATGTGCGCGCCTAGCCTAAGAGTTTTGTTAAATTAATCATTTGTGTACTTGTATTTTAATGACGTTCATTTTTTTATGAAAATTCTGGGGTTACATACAACCTAGATTGAATTAGATAAAAAGAAGTAGATTTGGGATTTTTTTGTAAAATTGAAGTAGGTTAAAACAGAGATTTTTAAAATGAAGTAATGTGGTACCACTGGTGGAAATACATATAAATTTAACAAAATTTTCAATAATGCCTTGCTTTTTTGGTAACGGTTTCTTAACTTAAATTGAGTATACATATGCGCTTCTTTGTTTCTTATGAGTATAAGTCGGGAGTATGTGTGGGATGACAGATGTTTAGAAATTTCAGCTTTAGAAGTTTGTTATTATTCAGCTTGAGTGTGATGGACAAATTCAATTGGATTTGATGCTTTTAATAATCTCAAGTGATTTTTTATTGTGAAAGTGATTGAATAAATCTAATTTTTTCAGAATATTTAAAGAATTCAAACTGCGAAGTTTTTGATAAGTTTATCTTTTTATAGTATTATATAATATCATAATATATAATATCATAAGTGTAGTTTTTTTAGCATTTGAAAAACTTAAATTACAAGGAAGTGTTTTATATCATAAGTGTAGTTTTTTAGTATTTGAAAAATTAATATTGCAAAGCAGTTTTTTTTCACGAATTTAAAAAAAGTCTTTGCTTTTTAAAGTTTGTGTATAGTTTATTTTTATCAAGAGCTAAAAGAAGTTTTAGCTATTAAATTTTTTCATTTGATAGTGAAGTTTTCTTGAAATAATTTTAATTTAATAAGTGAGGTTTTTTGCATTTTAATTCCATCAGTGAGGTTTCTTGCTATAAATTTTAATTCCATTAGTGAAGTTTTTTGCCATTAATTTTAGTTTCAGAAGTGAAGTATTTGGCAATAAATTTTAATTTCTCAGGTGAGATTTTTTGCAAAAATTTTAATTACTCAGGTGAGATTTTGTCCAATAGTTTTTATTTCATAGGCGAATTTTCAATTTCATAGGTGAATTTTTTTAACAATAATTTCAATTTCATAGATAATTTTTTTTACAATAATTTCAAACATAATGTTCCGTCATATACTTATATGTTGAACACGTCTCATTTGTGTAGTCTGTCAAGTTTTGCTGACCTCGGTGTGGTATTGGACTCAAAACTTTCATTCACGGACCATTACAATCGCATTATAAAAAAAGCTAATAAGATACTTGGTTTTATTAAAAGGTTTGCTCGTGACTTTCGTGATCCTTATGTTCTTAAAATTCTGTATGTTTCATTTGTTAGGTCTATTCTGGAATATGGTTGCATTGTATGGGCCCCATATTACGCGGTTCATGTCAACAGAATAGAGTGTATTCAAAGGAGATTTATGAGATTTTGTTTACGTTTTCTTCCTTGGTCTAGTACTATTGATTTGCCACCTTATACACATACAGCCGTATTTATTAGAATTCCCTAAACGCGTGAATAGTTATGCAATGCATAAGGACTTATTCATCCACTATGCAAATTCATATTTATAAAACATTTGCCTACCCTGCATAGTTATAATGAGCTTGTGTCAAATAAAGTACCAAAAAGTAAGAATCTATTACATTTAGCCTTCATAACACTCAGCTGTTTATCAACAAAAAAAAAACATCTTGTCTGTCTATCGAATTTAATAAACAAAAAGGAAACTACCAAAAGCTAAAAGAATTCCAATAATTAACTTTGATTCATCAGATAAAGTATGTTATTATCTCTAGCACAATACTGGAAATCAAACTGTTATTCGTTTCATTATAGCTGGAATACTCCTCAGACAAGTTCTTGAGGATACAATTCAATAATGCAAGATAATAATTACAGCACCAACACACCGGATGAATAAAAATGCGTGGAGAGACATCACCAACAAGTATATTTATCTATTTAATTCTAAACAATTATCAATTCAATTTGTTTTTAATATATTAGTATAACATTTTTGTTTCAATAAATAAAAATAACACAAAGTTTTAGCTTCAATATTAAGTCAAAGGCATTTTTTTTGTTGATAATCTTTATAATTCAATGTGATGCTGATAGACTTCAACTAATAAATCTTCCATCCCTTCTAAGTCATCGTGAGTACTTACAGTTCTGTTTTATTATGGGGATTGTTAATGGAACAGTTACAGCTCCATCGGTTCTTTGTAGATTGAATTTGAGTGTTAGTCGTTCTAGCTTAAGAAGGCCTCTTTGTAATATTTTCAGTAGATCTAACTACGGCGCCAATAGTCCTCTCAATCTCTTAATAAATGTCTTCAATAAAAACTATTTTCTTATTCATTCAATTAATGACAACGTAAAATCACACAGTTTTAAGAATAAGTTCTTCATCTTTAACAATTAAATTTAAAGTATAGATTTAAGTATTTTTAGTTTTTATATTATGTAAATACTATGATATAATTTAAGATTGTTGCGTTAGTATTTAACGTGTTGAATAAAGAACATATACAGATTTATTTAATATGGCTGTATTCGCCTATAGAAACTGCGGTGAGCAGAAAAAGGTGCTGGGTAATATTTCATTCTTTTCAATACCAAATGACCATAGGAGGACGGTTTGGTTAAAGCATGGGAATATTTCACACACCAAGAATTTACCAAACAAATCCTTGATGTGTGAAAAGCATTTCCATGCTAAAGACATTATTGTCAGATCCGTAATGTCTTTCTAAATACGCGTTGCCCATTAGTTCCGAATCTGTTTGCAATTGCACAGAATTTGCTATTGATTCAGCATGCGTTCGGTCAATGGAGGCGTTTAGGACTTGAAAGCAGCCAACCTCCACGGTTGTCTCTGCAGACCAGGTTTCGGATTCCGCACTTCCACCCCCATCTCTACCTGTCCCTTGCAGCCCAGCTTTATCACAGATAAATATGGCTGCAAACTCTTCGAAAACCTACTTTAAAGATTTTTTTCTTCTAGACGTGCCTTCTTCTTCGCACATTTCTCCTTCGCAATTCCCTTCTTCAGGTCATTCCTCTTACAAAATGGAGCGTAAAATAAAACGCGAAAGTTTTATTCCGCACTATATTTTTGATACCCCTAAAAAAATTAAGCGCGACCCAGAATATAGGTTAACTGGCTGAACACAATAGAATGCTGCAACTGGAGCTGCAGCTGCAACTGGAAGAGCTGTCAAAAAGTGTCGTACGTACTTTTTTTTATGCGCCCACAATGAGGCTGCACAGCTTTCATGTTTTGTTGTCATTTGTTGGATCAGGTGTTGAATCTTTGGCAAATTGTAAATATTTTAAGTAATTGAAACTATAAAATGGACACTGAAATTGAAGATTTTCGTCCATTATTTTAATTAAAATTTAACCACGAAATCACAATACAACAAAACAACACTTAAAATCACAGACAGATATATAAAATTTGAAATGTCAAAAATGCTGCACGAAAAAGTTAAAAGTTCGCCAACTCTTGCAGCACCGACTGCAGTTGCGTTGTGTTGTGTTCGTAACATTGAATTTACGTGTATTGAATATTTTGACAGCTATTCCAGTTGCAGCTCCGTCTCCATTGTGTTCAGCCAGTAAAGGAAAATGTCGACAACCATATGGAAGTATTTTCAGAAGAGCTGCGGACATTCATCTTTAGTCAACTCTTTCACAAACCAAATACACACGGGGGACCTAAAGAAAGGGACTTATCCTTGAAATTTTTCTTTAAGTCCCCAGCATGTTATAATTTTATGCTAAGCGCCGGATTCAAACTGCCATCAGTTAGCACTATCTACGGGTGGCACTCGGAAATCCGACTATCAACGGGACAGAGTGGAAGAATGTAGGATTTGTTGAGGGACAAAGCTAAGGAAATGACAGCGATGGATAAAAAATGCGTGCTACACTTCGATGAAATGTGCATAAAAAAAGAACTGGAGTACAACATTAAGGACGACATAATATACGGATACACGGATTTCGGTGAATTCGGGAGGGAGAAAACTATAGCCTCTAAGGTAATGGTATTTACACTTAGAGGCTTGAACAAGAACTGGAAACAGTCAATTGCCTATTACATTGGATCACCAGATTCCGTAATATTGTCCCAGATGCTGGTCACTCTCATTACTGGAATAATAAGATGTGGAATGAGTCTTGTTGCAGTAAGCTGCGACCAAGGTAGCAGCAATAATATATATCAGCATATTATAAGCTTAAACCCGCAAAATTACTTGAAAGCGAACCTTATATGGAACTGGAAAGTCATAAAGTTTTCTTGCTCTATGACTTGTTTAAGAGCGTGAGAAATATTTTGCTCAAGCATCAAATTTCTTTTGAGAATGATGTCGTTGACTTGCGGATATTCGAAAAGATATATTCAAAAGGAATATTCCAGACGATGTTCTAAGCTAACTGCGGCCCATATCCGATCGGCACCATTTGAAAAACTATCGGTGAAGCTAGCCACGCAGGTTTTCAGCCTCAATGTATACTCTGGAATTATGTATGCATTGAGCGTTGGATTCTTTAAGTCCGATGAGGATAAGAAAGTTGCTGAGTCAACAGCTAGGTTCATAAAGAGAATGAATGACCTATTCGATTCCATTAATACCGGGAAACTACACTCTAGCACCCATATTAATAGAGATGGTTTAGTGGAGGTTTATTGTTAAGTCCTGGACTAAGTGCGAAATTTCATTAATAAAACAAATTTTCTGTTAAGTGACGTTTACTAATTATGATTAAGTTAAACCACCGAAGTAAGTGGTTTAGCGAAGGAATAAGAAATAGAAATGTCCACAGTCAGACACAAGCAATTGACAATCAATTTAGGTAGCCACAGAATATAAAAAAAGAGATTGCTTACTTTTGTAGAAGATTTTCTTAAAAGGATTTTTGATAAGTCATTTTACTATTCCGGGAACATTTTGTAAATATTTAAGCCATGGCTTAACTCCTATTCCATGGTTTAGCAAAACCATGGAATATAGGTGGAATAAGCGTTTTTTATTAATACGGCTGTTAGAGAGCTGAAAATAGCAATTTTGTGACCGTAGTAAAGCCTGCTTTCCAATGACCAAGTAAAAAAAAATTCGACTTTTCTAAAACTTTAAACTCAAATATCTCGTGAAATAATGGACTTAGAGGGCTGAAAATAGCATTTTTGTGACCGTAGTAAAGCCTGCTTTCCAATGACCAAGTACAAAAAATTTGACTTTTCAAAAACTTTAAACTCAAATATCTCGTGAAATAATGGACTTAGAGGGCTGAACATAACATTTTTGTGACCGTAGTAAAGCCTGCTTTCCAATGACCAAGTAAAAAAAAATCGACTTTTCAAAAACTTTAAACTCAAATATCTCGTGAAATAATGGACTTAGAGGGCTGAAAATAGCATTTTTGTGACCGTAGTAAAGCCTGCTTTCCAATGACCAAGTAGAAAAAATTCGACTTAGAGGGCTGAAAATATCATTTTTGTGACCGTAGTAAAGCCTGCTATCCAATGACCAAGTACAAAAAATTCGACTTTTCTAAAACTTTAAACTCAAATATCTCGTGAAATAATGGACTTAGAGGGCTGAAAATATCATTTTTGTGACCGTAGTAAAGCCTGCTTTCCAATAACGAAGTAAAAAAATTCGACTTTTCAAAAACTTTAAACTCAAATATCTCGTGAAATAATGGACTTAGAGGGCTGAAAATAGCATTTTTGTGACCGTAGTAAAGCCTGCTATCCAATGACCAAGTACAAAAAATTCGACTTTTCTAAAACTTTAAACTCAAATATCTCGTGAAATAATGGACTTAGAGGGCTGAAAATATCATTTTTGTGACCGTAGTAAAGCCTGCTTTCCAATAACGAAGTAAAAAAAATTCGACTTTTCAAAAACTTTAAACTCAAATATCTCGTGAAATAATGGACTTAGAGGGCTGAAAATAGCATTTTTGTGACCGTAGTAAAGCCTGCTTTCCAATGACCAAGTAAAAAAAATTCGACTTTTCTAAAACTTTAAACTCAAATATCTCGTGAAATAATGGACTTAGAGGGCTGAAAATAGCATTTTTGTGACCGTAGTAAAGCCTGCTTTCCAATGACCAAGTAAAAAAAATTCGACTTTTCAAAAACTTTAAACTCAAATATCTCGTGAAATAATGGACTTAGAGGGCTGAAAATAGCATTTTTGTGACCGTAGTAAAACCTGCTTTCCAATGAACAAGTAAAAAAAATTCGACTTTTCAAAAACTTTAAACTCAAATATCTCGTGAAATAATGGACTTAGACTTGTGACCGTAGTAAAGCCTGCTTTCCAATGACCAAGTCAAAAAAAATTGACTTTTCAAAAACTTTAAACTCAAATATCTCGTGAAATAATGGACTTAGAGGGCTGAAAATAGCATTTTTGTGACCGTAGTAAAGCCTGCTTTTCAATGACCAAGTAGAAAAAATTCGACTTTTTAAAAACTTTAAACTCAAATATCTCGTGAAATAATGGACTTAGAGGGCTGAACATAACATTTTTGTGACCGTAGTAAAACCTGCTTTCCAATGACCAAGTAAAAAAAATTCGACTTTTCAAAAACTTTAAACTCAAATATCTCGTGAAATAATGGACTTAGAGGGCTGAATATAGCATTTTTGTGACCGTAGTAAAGCCTGCTTTCCAATGACCAAGTAAAAAAAATTCGACTTTTCTAAAACTTTAAACTCAAATATCTCGTGAAATAATGGACTTAGAGGGCTGAAAATAGCATTTTTGTGACCGTAGTAAAGCCTGCTTTCCAATGACCAAGTAAAAAAAATTCGACTTTTCAAAAACTTTAAACTCAAATATCTCGTGAAATAATGGACTTAGAGGGCTGAAAATAGCATTTTTGTGACCGTAGTAAAACCTGCTTTCCAATGAACAAGTAAAAAAAATTCGACTTTTCAAAAACTTTAAACTCAAATATCTCGTGAAATAATGGACTTAGACTTGTGACCGTAGTAAAGCCTGCTTTCCAATGACCAAGTCAAAAAAAATTGACTTTTCAAAAACTTTAAACTCAAATATCTCGTGAAATAATGGACTTAGAGGGCTGAAAATAGCATTTTTGTGACCGTAGTAAAGCCTGCTTTTCAATGACCAAGTAGAAAAAATTCGACTTTTTAAAAACTTTAAACTCAAATATCTCGTGAAATAATGGACTTAGAGGGCTGAACATAACATTTTTGTGACCGTAGTAAAACCTGCTTTCCAATGACCAAGTAAAAAAAATTCGACTTTTCAAAAACTTTAAACTCAAATATCTCGTGAAATAATGGACTTAGAGGGCTGAAAATAACATTTTTGTGACCGTAGTAAAGCCTGCTTTCCAATGACCAAGTAAAAAAATTCGACTTTTCAAAAACTTTAAACTCAAATATCTCGTGAAATAATGGACTTAGAGGGCTGAAAATAGCATTTTTGTGACCGTAGTAAAGCCTGCTTTCCAATGACCAAGTAGAAAAAATTCGACTTTTCTAAATCTTTGAACTCAAATATCTCGTGAAATAATGGACTTAGAGGGCTGAAAATATCATTTTTGTGACCGTAGTAAAGCCTGCTATCCAATGACCAAGTACAAAAAATTCGACTTTTCTAAAACTTTAACTCAAATATCTCGTGAAATAATGGACTTAGAGGGCTGAAAATATCATTTTTGTGACCGTAGTAAAGCCTGCTTTCAATAACGAAGTACAAAAAATTCGACTTTTCAAAAACTTTAACTCAAATATCTCGTGAAATAATGGACTTAGAGGGCTGAACATAACATTTTTGTGACCGTAGTAAAACCTGCTTTCCAATGACCAAGTAAAAAAAATTCGACTTTTCAAAAACTTTAAACTCAAATATCTCGTGAAACAATGGACTTAGAGGCTGAATATAGCATTTTGTGACCGTAGTAAAGCCTGCTTTCCAATGACCATAGTAAAAAAAAATTTGACTTTTCAAAAACTTTAAACTCAAATATCTCGTGAAATAATGGACTTAGAGGGCTGAAAATAACATTTTTGTGACCGTAGTAAAGCCTGCTTTCCAATGACCAAGTAGAAAAAAATTCGACTTTTCTAAACTTTAAACTCAAATATCTCGTGAAATAATGGACTTAGAGGGCTGAAAATAACATTTTTGTGACCGTAGTAAAGCCTGCTTTCCAATGACCAAGTAGAAAAAATTCGACTTTTCTAAAACTTTGAACTCAAATATCTCGTGAAATAATGGACTTAGAGGGCTGAAAATATCATTTTTGTGACCGTAGTAAAGCCTGCTTTCCAATGACCAAGTACAAAAAATTCGACTTTTCTAAAACTTTAAACTCAAATATCTCGTGAAATAATGGACTTAGAGGGCTGAAAATATCATTTTTGTGACCGTAGTAAAGCCTGCTTTCCAATGACCAAGTACAAAAAATTGACTTTTCAAAAACTTTAAACTCAAATATCTCGTGAAATAATGAACTTTGACTTGTGACCGTAGTAAAAGCCTGCTTTCCAATGACCAAGTCAAAAAAAATTGACTTTTCAAAAACTTTAAACTCAAATATCTCGTGAAATAATGGACTTAGAGGGCTAAAAATAGCATTTTTGTGACTGTAGTAAAGCCTGCTTTTCAATGACCAAGTAGAAAAATTCGACTTTTTAAAAACTTTAAACTCAAATATCTCGTGAAATAATGGACTTAGAGGGCTGAACATAACATTTTGTGACCGTAGTAAAACCTGCTTTCAATGACCAAGTAAAAAAAATTCGACTTTTCAAAAACTTTAAACTCAAATATCTCGTGAAATAATGGACTTAGAGGGGCTGAAAATATCATTTTTGTGACCGTAGTAAAGCCTGCTTTCCAATGACCAAGTACAAAAAATTCGACTTTTCTAAAACTTTAAACTCAAATATCTCGTGAAATAATGGACTTAGAGGGCTGAAAATGACTTTAATGACCAAGTAAAAAAATTCGACTTTTCAAAACTTTAAACTCAAATATCTCGTGAAATAATGGACTTAGAGGGCTGAAAATAGCATTTTTGTGACCGTAGTAAAGCCTGCTTTCCAATGACCAAGTTGAAAAAATTCGACTTTTCTAAAACTTTAAACTCAAATATCTCGTGAAATAATGGACTTAGAGGGCTGAAAATATCATTTTTGTGACCGTAGTAAAGCCTGCTTTCCAATGACCAAGTACAAAAAATTCGACTTTTCAAAAACTTTAAACTCAAATATCTCGTGAAATAATGGACTTAGAGGGCTGAAAATGACTTTAATGACCAAGTAAAAAAATTCGACTTTTCAAAAACTTTAAACTCAAATATCTCGTGAAATAATGGACTTAGAGGGCTGAAAATAGCATTTTGTGACCGTAGTAAAACCTGCTTTCCAATGACCAAGTAAAAAAAATTCGACTTTTCAAAAACTTTAAACTCAAATATCTCGTGAAATAATGGACTTAGACTTGTGACCGTAGTAAAGCCTGCTTTCCAATGACCAAGTCAAAAAAAATTGACTTTTCAAAAACTTTAAACTCAAATATCTCGTGAAATAATGGACTTAGAGGCTGAAAATAGCATTTTTGTGACCGTAGTAAAGCCTGCTTTTCAATGACCAAGTAGAAAAAATTCGACTTTTTAAAAACTTTAAACTCAAATATCTCGTGAAATAATGGACTTAGAGGGCTGAAAATAACATTTTTGTGACCGTAGTAAAACCTGCTTTCCAATGACCAAGTAAAAAAAATTCGACTTTTCAAAAACTTTAAACTCAAATATCTCGTGAAATAATGGACTTAGAGGCTGAATATAGCATTTTTGTGACCGTAGTAAAGCCTGCTTTCCAATGACCATAGTAAAAAAAAATTTGACTTTTCAAAAACTTTAAACTCAAATATCTCGTGAAATAATGGACTTAGAGGGCTGAAAATAACATTTTTGTGACCGTAGTAAAGCCTGCCTTTCCAATGACCAAGTAAAAAATTCGACTTTTCAAAAACTTTAAACTCAAATATCTCGTGAAATAATGGACTTAGAGGGCTGAAAATAGCATTTTTGTGACCGTAGTAAAGCCTGCTTTCCAATGACCAAGTAGAAAAAATTCGACTTTTCTAAAACTTTGAACTCAAATATCTCGTGAAATAATGGACTTAGAGGGCTGAAAATATCATTTTTGTGACCGTAGTAAAGCCTGCTATCCAATGACCAAGTACAAAAAATTCGACTTTTCTAAAACTTTAAACTCAAATATCTCGTGAAATAATGGACTTAGAGGGCTGAAAATATCATTTTTGTGACCGTAGTAAAGCCTGCTTTCCAATAACGAAGTACAAAAAATTCGACTTTTCAAAAACTTTAACTCAAATATCTCGTGAAATAATGGACTTAGAGGGCTGAATATAGCATTTTTGTGACCGTAGTAAAGCCTGCTTTCCAATGAAAAAATTTGACTTTCAAAAACTTTAAACTCAAATATCTCGTGAAATAATGGACTTAGAGGGCTGAAAATAACATTTTTGTGACCGTAGTAAAGCCTGCTTTCCAATAACGAAGTACAAAAAATTCGACTTTTCAAAAACTTTAAACTCAAATATCTCGTGAAATAATGGACTTAGAGGGCTGAAAATATCATTTTTGTGACCGTAGTAAAGCCTGCTTTCCAATGACCAAGTACAAAAAATTCGACTTTTCTAAAACTTTAAACTCAAATATCTCGTGAAATAATGGACTTAGAGGGCTGAAATGACTTTAATGACCAAGTAAAAAAATTCGACTTTTCAAAAACTTTAAACTCAAATATCTCGTGAAATAATGGACTTAGAGGGCTGAAAATAGCATTTTTGTGACCGTAGTAAAGCCTGCTTTTCAATGACCAAGTTGAAAAATTCGACTTTTCTAAAACTTTAAACTCAAATATCTCGTGAAATAATGGACTTAGAGGGCTGAAAATGACTTTAATGACCAAGTAAAAAAATTCGACTTTTCAAAAACTTTAAACTCAAATATCTCGTGAAATAATGGACTTAGAGGGCTGAAAATATCATTTTTGTGACCGTAGTAAAGGCCTGCTATCCAATGACCAAGTACAAAAAATTCGACTTTTCTAAAACTTTAAACTCAAATATCTCGTGAAATAATGGACTTAGAGGGCTGAAAATATCATTTTTGTGACCGTAGTAAAGCCTGCTTTCCAATAACGAAGTACAAAAAATTCGACTTTTCAAAACTTAAACTCAAATATCTCGTGAAATAATGGACTTAGAGGGCTGAACATAACATTTTTGTGACCGTAGTAAAACCTGCTTTCCAATGACCAAGTAAAAAAAATTCGACTTTTCAAAAACTTTAAACTCAAATATCTCGTGAAACAATGGACTTAGAGGGCTGAAATATAGCATTTTTGTGACCGTAGTAAAGCCTGCTTTCCAATGACCATAGTAAAAAAAATTTGACTTTTCAAAAACTTTAAACTCAAATATCTCGTGAAATAATGGACTTAGAGGGCTGAAATAACATTTTTGTGACCGTAGTAAAGCCTGCTTTCCAATGACCAAGTAGAAAAAATTCGACTTTTCTAAAACTTTAAACTCAAATATCTCGTGAAATAATGGACTTAGAGGGCTGAAAATAACATTTTTGTGACCGTAGTAAAGCCTGCTTTCCAATGACCAAGTAGAAAAAATTCGACTTTTCTAAAACTTTGAACTCAAATATCTCGTGAAATAATGGACTTAGAGGGCTGAAAATAACATTTTTTGTGACCGTAGTAAAGCCTGCTTTCCAATGACCAAGTAAAAAAATTCGACTTTTCAAAAACTTTAAACTCAAATATCTCGTGAAATAATGGACTTAGAGGGCTGAAAATAGCATTTTTGTGACCGTAGTAAAGCCTGCTTTCCAATGACCAAGTAGAAAAAATTCGACTTTTCTAAAACTTTGAACTCAAATATCTCGTGAAATAATGGACTTAGAGGGCTGAAAATATCATTTTTGTGACCGTAGTAAAGCCTGCTATCCAATGACCAAGTACAAAAAATTCGACTTTTCTAAAACTTTAAACTCAAATATCTCGTGAAATAATGGACTTAGAGGCTGAACATAACATTTTTGTGACCGTAGTAAAACCTGCTTTCCAATGACCAAGTAAAAAAAATTCGACTTTCAAAAACTTTAAACTCAAATATCTCGTGAAACAATGGACTTAGAGGCTGAATATAGCATTTTTGTGACCGTAGTAAAGCCTGCTTTCCAATGACCATAGTAAAAAAAAATTTGACTTTTCAAAAACTTTAAACTCAAATATCTCGTGAAATAATGGACTTAGAGGGCTGAAAATAACATTTTTGTGACCGTAGTAAAGCCTGCTTTCCAATGACCAAGTAGAAAAAATTCGACTTT